>JAQJVK010000007.1:50706507-51906507 GCA_035578135.1 Flexamia atlantica
TTACAGTATAAATCAACATTAAATTTTGCAAGGCTGGTAAGCTTATGATTTCCACAGATAAATCAAACATTAAAGGCAATAGTTTTCCAAGCCATGCTTAGGTTATAAAGAAAATATCTAGAAAGTATGGACAAAGTGATAATAATAGTAATTATTTTACATGTTCTGTAAATTCTTTTAAATTTTGCCAGACTAAGTATGTAGGTCTGACAGACTGTTTTACATAAATATTACAAGTTCTGCAATGTATCCAGGCTTTGTAAATTCTTATTATTGTCTGCCAAATCAAGTGTGTAAATCCAACGTACATTTTTTACACAAATATTACATAACGGGGTACATTGGATTAGTATTACACATGTACTTGCTTAGGTTAACAACAAGCCGACATTACAGGTAGGTCAGTTAAATGTTTTACCTATATTTGTAATTTCATCGTTTTACATTATACTCTAGACATTAGCTTACAACAAACACATATCCAATTATTATTTAATGAATCAATCAACAAAGGCAGCAAAGGTTATATTTTACCTGTTTATATAATTTTACAGCTTAAATTTTACAGAGTAGATAAGAATAAAATTTAGCAGTTACAAAATAATAGTAATTATTTTACATGTTCTGTAAATTCTTTTAAATTTCTGTCAGACTAAGTATGTAGATCCAACAGACAGTTTTATACAAATACTATAAGTTCTGCAATATATCAAATTATAATTTACAGGCTTTAGGCTTTGTATATTCCTATTATTGTCTGTCAAATTAAGTGTGTAAATCCAACGTACATTCTTTACAAAAATATTACATAACAGGGTACATTGGATTAGTATTACACATGTACTTGTTTAGGTAAACAACATGCTAAAATTAGAGGTGGATCAGTTAATTTGTTTTTACCTGTATTTGTAACTTCACCCTTTTACATTATACTAAGCATTAGCTTACAACTAATACATATCCAATTATTTAATAATATTTTACCTGTTTATATAATTTTACAACTTAAATTATACAGGCAGATAGGATTATTATGTAAAATTTACACATGTAGTGGGTAAGAACTGTCGTAAAACAAAAGTTTTAATTAATTGTCGAATAAAAACTAAAATAATTATTTTTTTACCTGCAATTTTATAATTTAAACTGTACAGGGTATATGAGAATAAATTTAGCAGTTCCACATATATTAGTCTAGTACAACGACATATCCAAACAATAGACAGATCAAACAATAAAGAGGCAAATTAATTTTTTTAACCTACATTTGTAATTTTATAATACAAATATAGAAGGTAGATATCAATAATATACAGGTTTTACAAATTCCTAACACAGAACAACTACATATCCAAATACTAAAAAGATTGCACAATAAAGAGCAAAATTAATTTTCAATCAATATTTATAATTTTATAATTTAAAATAGACAAGGTAAATGGAAATATTGTATACAATTTACACATGCACTAACTTAAGTTAACAGCATATCAAAACACAGACAAATCAAATAATAAAGACAAAGTTAATATTTTTGCTTGTTTTGTAATTTTATAATTTAAAATATATAGGGTAGGTATATACCATTTACACACACACAGTTACTTAAATTAACACCATAGCCAAATATTAGACAGATCTGTTAATAAATACAAAATTAGCATTTTTATATATTTTTGTAATTTTATATTTTAAAATATACAGAGTATCAATATATACCATTTACACATGCACTTACTTAAGTTAACACCATAGCCAAATATTAGACAGATCTGTTAATAAATACAAAATTAACATTTTTATATATATTTTTGTAATTTTATATTTTAAAAGTTAGTGGTAATATCTGATTAGCATATGCTATTTACAAGTTCAGCTGCTTAGGTTAACAACACATACAAATATTAGACATATCAGACAATAAAGCTCAAAGTTAGTATTTTTTTAACCTATTTCATAGTTTTATAATTGGGAATATACAAAGAAAATATAGTTAATATACACTATTTAACATACACTTGCTTAGCCTAACAACATACCCAAGTATTAGAAAAATCAAACTATAAACATCAATGTTAATATTTTTGGTCCGTTTAAAATTTTTATTTTTTAAAATATACAATATAAATTGAAAAATATACAGTATTATTTTATAAATGGGATTTACAAAATACTAGCTTAAGTTAGCAACATACCCAAGTATTAGACAAATCAAACCATAAACATCAAAGTTAACTTTTGGCTCATTTTATAATTTTATATTTTAAAATATACAGAGTAAATAGGATTAATATATATCATTTACAACTATACTAGCTTAAGTTAACAACATACCCAAATATTAGACAAATCAGACAATAAACAGCAAAAGTTGATAATTTCACCCATTTTATAATTTTACCATTTAAAATATACAGAGTAGATTTGATTAATATGTGCTATTTCCAAATTCACTTACTTAGCTAAACAACATTTCCAAGTATTAGACAAATCAGACAATAAAGACCAAAGTTAATATTTTTGGCCTGTTTTATAATTTTATATTTTAAAATATACAAGTTAGATAGAAATAAAACACATCATTTACAGATGCACCTGCTTAGGTTAACAACATAGCCAAATATTATACAAATCAAACTATAAACATTAAAGTTATTTTTTTTAGTCCATTTTATAATTTTATATTTTAAAATATACAGAGTAGATAGGATTAATATATATCATTTACAACTATACTAGCTTAAGTTAACAACATATCCAAATATTAGACAAATCGGACAGTAAAGACAAAAGTTAGCATATTTACCTAATTTTGTAATTTTATATTTTAAAATATACAGAGTAGATAGGATTAATATATATCATTTACAACTATACTATCTTAAGTTAACAACATACCCAAATACTAGACACATCAGACAATAAAGACCAAAGTTATTATTTTTGGCTTGTTTTATAATTTTATATTTTAAAATATACAAGTTAGATAGAAATAAAACACATCATTTACAGATGCACCTACTTAGGTTAACAACATAGCCAAATATTATACAAATCAAACTATTAACATTAAAGTTATTTTTTTTGTCCATTTTATAATTTTATATTTTAAAATATACAGAGTAGATAGGATTAATATATATCATTTACAACTATACTAGCTTAAGTTAACAACATATCCAAATATTAGACAAATCGGACAGTAAAGACAAAAGTTAGCATATTTACCTAATTTTGTAATTTTATATTTTAAAATATACAGAGTAGATAGGATTAATATATACCATTTACAACTATACTATCTTAAGTTAACAACATACCCAAATACTAGACACATCAGACAATAAAGACCAAAGTTATTATTTTTGGCTTGTTTTATAATTTTATATTTTAAAATATACAAGTTAGATAGAAATAAAACACATCATTTACAGATGCACCTACTTAGGTTAACAACATAGCCAAATATTATACAAATCAAACTATAAACATAAAGTTATTTTTTAGTCCATTTTATAATTTTATATTTTAAAAATTACAGAGTAGATAGAATCAATTATACTATTTACAAGTTCACTTGCTTAAGTTAACAACATATCCAAATATTAGACAAATCGGACAGTAAAGACAAAAGTTAGCATATTTACCTAATTTTGTAATTTTATATTTTAAAAGTTATAGGGTAGATAAAATTAATTTATACTATTTACAAGTTCACTTGCTTAACTTAGCAACATATACAAATATTAAACAAATCAGACAATAAAGACGAAAGTTAGCATTTCTACATATTTTTGTAATTTTATATTTTAAATAAACAGAGTAAGAGGATTAATATATATCATTTACAAATAAATTAGCTTAAGTTAACAATATACCCAAATATTAGACAAATCAAACAATAAATAGCAAAGTTGATATTTTTGGCCTATTTTATGATTTTAAATTTAAAAATATATGGGCTAGATATAAATAATATATATCATTTATACATGCACTTGTCTAAATTAACAACATACCCAAATATTAGACAAATCTGTTAACAAAGACAAAAGTTAGCATTTTTACCTAATTTTGTAATTTTATATTTTGAAAGTTATAGGGTAGATAGAATTAATTTATGCTATTTACAAGTTCACTTGCTTTAGTTAACAACATATCCAAATATTAGACAAATCGGACAATAAAGACAAAAGTTAGCATTTTTACCTAATTTTATAATTTTATATTTTAAAAGTTATAGGGTAGATAGAATTAATTTATACTATTTACAAGTTCACTTGCTTAACTTAACAACACATCCAAATGTTAGACAAATCAGACAATAAAGACCAAAGTTAATTTTTTTGGGCAATTTTATAATTTTATATTTAAAAATATAGAGCAGGGTTAAGAATAACATATACCATTTACAACTGTACTCACATAGGTAAACAACCTACCCAAATAATAGCCAGGGATCAGGGCGGGTTCAGGGGTCGGCGCAAGAAATGAACCCCATAAGAATAACATGGGAAAAACACGCCGATTACGCCGTAAAACCACCATTCTACCACTATTTAAGTAGTGTTCTCGAACGGGAAGAGGAGATGGACTTCACTCCACGGCAAGTAGTCCATGTTTAGAGTATGACAATAGTGAACTGTTTCCAAACCTGTAATTACTAAAGTGTTTAGGCTCCCGCTTTACAGAGGCTAGTTAAGCCTCATCACCGCATGGACGCTCGCAGCTAACAATGGGAGTGGCAAGTCTCTGTGAGACATCGGTATATCGCATTCGATAATATATCGGAACGCTTTATATCGATTCTTCCGATATATTGAAAGAAATTAAATAAAGGAAGGACAGGAGACATGTGAGCAACTTACTAAGAGGTAAACACTTTATTTTCAATGAACCTTTGTGTACAGGTTAGTTAATAAGTTAAATTGATTAAATAATGGCGGTAGGAAAAATATTGTGTGTATTACGAGCACAAATAGTCGTTGCCGCTCTCGAAATGTTTGGCCGCACTCAGCTAAAGCTTCGTGCGGCCATCTTCAATTCTCAAGCGGCAATGACCTATAAGTACTTCGCGCTCTTAATACACAAATAGCTATTCCGATGTAACCATAATGTCACATCATTTTTAGGGTAGTATCTAAATTAGCGATCCGGTATGCACCAAAAGCTAAATAACTTTTGACTTTTTTATATTTAATTCAAATTACAATTTTAAATTTTTTCTAGAATTAACAATTTTGAGTTTTAAGTTAGTTAATTTTTAACTTTCTATACTGTAATTCTCTGACATATCCATTCTCATATATTCAGGGAAAACTTGTTGTTAGGGGGGTGTTTCTAGACGGGTTTTACAATTCACAAGCTACAAGCTATCTCAGTAAAGATACAACTGAGATTGCTTGTAGCTAGTAAATTGTGAAACCCGTTTAGAAACACCTCCTAGGTTGATATAATTGTGTGTCATTGTTTTTATGTGTATTATCGTTCGTATTATTTTAATAGGTATCTTTTGTTATAATTTGTATTTTGTACAATTAGTTCTACAAACACCATTGATTTAAGTTTAGCTTTGTATCTGGTTTATTTTTTGTCAGCAACCAACATAACTGGTTAAGGTTATTACCTAACTTTTTTTTCTGCCAGTTAATATAAATATATAAACATTGTTTCATTTATTTCATTCAATTTAAAAAGAAAGTGTTCAATAAGTCTGCTGTCCTTTAATAGTCCTGGTTATTTTGACGAGGACAACTGTTACGTTCTTGTCCTTGGTCCTTGGTCCTTGGGGCACCGACATCATCTGCACTGTCTGGAGGCTAAACCATTTGGCGAACTGAAAGTTCTTTGTTTAAAATTCAGTTTTCGTTTAGCTATGTTTATCGTCCAGATCCTCCTGGCTGTAAGTTGCTATTCTGGTTGTGTTCTAAATTCCCTTCCATGTGGATATGGGGTCAGATCACATATCTCGTCGTCAAACGCGTTTTTACTGATCAATAAAGCAAACGACCGCAAAATTAAAATTATAAAGTTTCTGTCCAGTATAATAAAACATTATGATACAAGAGACGGAAAAAGTGTCACTATTTTTAGTTAATATTTGGCAGAAATCTGCTAAGTATTAATTTTTCGTTTTTTTAATTATGAAATGAGGAAAATGCATTCTATTAATACAAAATGCCTGAAAAAGTAAGCTCTGGACGTATTACTTAATTATATGTATTAGAAACATTATTGCTTTAACTTCTGTGGGAAATACAAGACCCCATACCTTTATTCATCATTCATCATATTATTATGATATTAAGTAAATAGTTTCTTTATTTCGGTAGGTTGTGTTGCCATTTTCTCGCATTTGGTCCGTAGTCGACTTATAGCGCGTGTCTCGTAGACAAATCGAAATTTAAGAGTTTAAATTTAACTTTTTGTTTATTGGGGTTTGGTTACTTTCTTTTCTGAATCATCAATGAATAAGTTTTTCTTTCAATTTCTTTCAATTAAAAAGTGGACGTTTTACCACTTAATTTCAGTCCTCTTAGTAATGTCACGGCCCACCCAGTTCTAATTCACTTCATCCAGTTCTTAAATTTACAAAATTATAATCTACACTAATAATTCCAAATATAATTTGGGCTACAATCGTTTTTTAACACTGCTCCATTTCCTTTTTTTTGCAGAGTTAATAGTTTTCCAGTTTATTTATATTGTATATTGATTGCTAAAAAATTAAAATTATAAGACTCGTAGTTTTACCTCATATTTTATGAATGAATAACATTACTAGAGTAGTCTATGATTTGTGACTTTTGAATAACAACAATGACCATATACATAGCGGCAAAAAGTAAATTAAAATCCTTGTTTAGCATCCCACGAGCTGCTTTATGACGAATAAATCAAACCATGCATAATACCTTCGTCATACAACTCACAACCTATACAGAAAATACGAGAATTATAATCTCAATGTGTGGTACATAAATACAAATGCCATAAGTTGAATGATAATGGCATTAGGATCACATATGGTTCTTACTATTCCTAAAATCGCTCACTTTTGATCTCAACCCAAAGATACTTAACAACTACAATGTTTCTGAACAAAAATATGCATCATGACGATCTATGTTAAAATCAAGCAAAAATAATGTTAAAATATTTTTTGGCCTACCTCTAAAATATTCTTTCATTCACGAAATAAAAATATTCGTCTAATATAAACTATTCTTAAATGTCTACTAGTTTGCTGAAAATAGAAATTGGAGGCTTAAGTGAGTGCGTTATTCTCTAAGCGTTTTCTAGCAGTGCATCAGTTTAAGAGTTTTGCTTAGAAGCGCTGATGAATTCGTCTCGGCGTTCAAGAGATGAGGAAGCGTGTCACAGAAATAATTATGAGTTAAGCGCTTGGAAACTGATCTAGGAGAAGTCATAAAGTCTTCCGGAAACGTTAGTGTAGATGTAAGACCTGCTTATTTGATTGGTAAGCTTAAAAATGCGTCTTATTTTTTCTTATTATTTACAAAATAACCAGGGCCTAGATTATTATTATCTTAGGTTGAATGAGTCTTATATAAAAACTAGGGGTGTGCGAGTAAAGATTTTTGAAGTCGAGTCGAGTTTAAAAAAATACTCGCGAGTTTCTAGTTTTTTTCGAATTGATTCTTTTGCATAGTACAAGTTAATACTTATCATACTTATTATTGATCACATAAAATGTAAATTTTTAAATTTTATTAAACTGGGAAGTTTTTATATGAGTTATAAGAAACCTGGTTTGAATTAAAATGAAATGAAACAACTTAGGCCATTTTAACATAAATTTTTATCATTACTCAATATTTTATCAAACTTTCAGCCTTAGGAGGTAAAAACCAAGCTATTTATACATCTGCACTTGTTTGCTTTAAAAAAAGGTTTCGTAACAAATTTTTAAGTCAAAGTTAAACTTTATTGAGCATAAATAAGGAGACATCTCAAATTATTCAAAGAAAAAACAAAACTAAATTTATTAATATAAAATAAAAAAAAAAAAAACTTTAACTCAAGTAAAATAACAAAAGTTTTATGGTGGCTGTTCATGACTGGTGTTGACTGTGTGAAAAAACGGCTGTAAAATACGATCGCGCGTATATTCTGGGTAAATGGCGGGAGTAAGTACTCGACCGAAACTTTCGAGTATTTTTCAAAACTTTGAGTCGAGTCGAGTAGTGATAACTCGGCTAGAAAAAGCTCGATAATCGAGTACTCGCACACCCCTTATTAAAAACAACGTTAAAATTAACTATGTAAAATCTTCAACATCTAGTTTATGGATATTTTTGGCCGTCCTTTTCAATCCCTAGTTAACAGCTCCATAATAATTTTAATTTTCCAAAACCTGCTGATCATTCCTGGGAAAGCTACTTGCCTGTGGTACTTGAAAACAACTGGAGAAAAATCACATCGCGGAAAGCTGAGTTTTTGTCCTAAGTCCAGCAGAATAAGTACTCGCGGTACGTAATAAGGACTTCGCTCACGTACAAGGGTGTTGTGACTGGACCTGGCTCAAAGCCTAAGCAGATTATTGGGGCCTAGTACAGAAGCAACACTCGTAGCAATTACGCTTAAACTGCCGTATTTGCTCAAAATCAGAGGGTTTACTGTTAATTTAAGAAAACGGCAATACGACGTCATTGTTGTTATTGGCTCAGATGGCAAGTGTATCCACAATTCTTTTCTGTCTTAACCCACTTCATTTACGAAGTTCGTATCAATGAGAACCTCAAAATTATTCCGACTGTGATGCATAACTACAGGCACTTCAATTTTTGGTTTGAAGTTGTAGGCAAATGAAGTTTTGAGCTTCATTTGTTTATGAAGCTCTAATGTTTTTTATGTACACCTTCTAACATAATCTCAAGAACAAAGTGACAACATGCCAACCAGGGCATTTCTTCTCTCATAATTTGCTCTAGAAGGATGAGGAGTCCATTCAGAACTATTCATGAGATACAGAATCATTTTCACTTTCATCTTCATCTTCATCTGGAGGTATAGGATTTTTTTTAAGAAATCTTTTATTTTGTCCTTCTTTTTCTTCAATTTTCTCAAAGGGATTTGCTTGTTTTCTTAAAAAAGTTGTATCGAAGCCCCCCATTTTCCCATATGAATTAGTTTTGTCTTTGAGGAATTTAAATTCATTATATCTTTTAAATGAAATCAAGTTGAGAGAGTTTGAATGAGCAATATCAAAAAGATTTATTAGCTCATATCCCGGTAAATTTAATTTTAACTAAGACCTCTGAGCGCTTAGCTTTATTTTGCGTACTCTTTTTTTTGTCTCCCGCCGAACAATCCTGAACCTTTTTCAGCTTCTTGTTTATTTATCCAAACAATAATTTTTGGGACAAATGAAGAAGAGACACATGACACTCCTCCAGCTAATATTTTTAACAATTTGGGACAACTGAGATTTGGGACATATGAAACTTTTTATTTTTAATTCATTCGGACAAATCAAATTGGGACAAACGATATGTACCCTTTGCTTGGTTTAGGTAAATGACTTTGTTAATTTCCTTTCTTCAACTAATTATTAAGCTTTGTTAAATTAACCAGAAATCAAAGATTCTAAGTTGTCCGTGAGGAAGAAAATTAAATATTTTAGATGGTCGCATGGAAGAAGCAGTTACAACAGCAGTATATTTAAACTGGAGAGCAATTTGGGAAAACATATTTTACATAGCGAATACCCCGTTATTCATGCAGGTACTGAATGAATTTGCTAAAATAACAGTTTCACTACGCCTGCAAAACCAAAGCAGCAACGTGCGCAACAGTTATGAAATGCGAGTTGGATACCACTGATATGACGGCGCGGCGTGGCTCCGTTTTCCCCTGTCTCCTATAGGGAAGAAGCTGTTACCGTAGTAGGCCCTACTCAGACCTAAGCCCATGACCATCATATCTTTCCATTTTCAGGCTCCCAGAAGTAAAAAACACCATTCGTTAGAATTTATATTAATTTGTGACCCGCCAAGAGAAAAGGGGCTTTAACTTCCATTTTTTTCGAAATTGAGTTTATTAGTATATCCTCAATCTACATTAAAAACCAAAGTGGTAAAAGAATTTTCAAGAGATCTTCTTAAAAATGCCTGAGTTATAAATGTTTGAATTTGAAAAATTAATAACAACAATTTTAGGAAATCGCGGTCCAAAGTTTTGCACCTTTTTTTGTTACCACTTTTATTATGGGCACTTTTCACATATCATTTTGTCAGAAATTTAAAGCTGAATATGAATCCACCATTGAATTTGTGACTATTGTTTCCATTTTCTGTTAAACGTTGCTTAAATAGATAGAAGTAATAAAAAAGGGCAAATTTTTAAAGACAGAATGTCTTGTTACATGTTAAAAAATGAAGTTAATTTTTGTTTATACTCAAATATAAGAATTTATTACAATTCATATTAACAAATCATGACAGTAAGTTTCCTATCCGAGCTTTCACTATTTTATTTTTTTACCTAGTAAATGTTTTTGGTTTTGAAACTTCACTATGGACCAGGAACTATGTCGTCAACTACTTCCTCTGGAAGATCCTGTACATTTTCAGGTTCTGATTCCTGGGTCAGGTCTGAACAACTCCTGAATTTATTCAGGACAATCTGTACATTCAGGATTATTTTTAGCCGAGTTTTTTTTAGTAACAAAGATAGCAGTTTTCACATACTTCTGCAAAACCATAATATTAAAAATAATTATTATTATTCAAATACAATTTAATGTTGTAATGTTATTCAACTTGGAGGTGTTCTTCAGAGAAAAACAAGTTAATTATATTAACTAAATTAAGATTTTTTTAAATTTAGATCTCTTGTACTTGATTTGGCTTACCTGTGTGAATAAAATGACTGAAACTCAGGCCATCTTAAATATATTCACTCATAAAGCCTAAACCCAATCTTAGGTAAAAATAGCTGCCTACTTGTTTTTATTAGATTGACTAAGAGCAGGGACAAGAAATAACTTCAGAAAGGAGTAAAGTGGTATACATTTATTGATATCAAAATAAAACAAAGTATTTTTTACCAATGGCAATTAAAGATGAGTAAAGTGGTATAAATTCATTGATAACAATCACTTAAAAAGAAACTACTTGTTAAAGTAAAAAATGTTACCAATGGCCGTTAAAGATGGGTCGGAAAAACGACCGTAAAACTGAATCACGCGTTACGATTTCGAGTACACGGCGGGAGTAACGACTCGGCTCGAATTTCGAGTACTTTTAGAAACTTCGAGACGAGTCGAGTGATGGCTACTTGGCTCGAAAGAACTCGATACTCGGGTACTTGCACACCCCTAATTCTTAGCCTGAATCATGTTTTGTTCGTTAACAAACATAATTACTTCAAAAATGTACAATAATAAAACAGTTAAAATTGCAATTCTCTATTTTTCTCAAAACTGAGTCAAGAGTCCTAAGCCCTAAAATATTTCTCATTGACTCTGTTTGCACTCGTGTTAAACTCTTGGATGTCTCAGTTAAAATAAAAATAAATTACAAAATTAAATTAAATAATTGAAAATTGAAATTTAATTTTAATTTAAAATCAAAATAAATTATTTATTTATCATTTATTTATTTTAAAAATTATTTATTATCTTCTGATTATTTATTTTTGGTTTTAATTGATTTTTTTCAATTTAAATTGATTTAATTTAATGACGATTGTAAATTGTTCAAAAATATAATTACTTGTTTGTAATTGTAAATCACACCTTTTGCACCTTTTTTTTGGGGAGATTGCTTGATATCTCCCTCCACGTTGTAAAATTTTCTTATCGTACAACCTAACATAAAATGGATATATAATCGTAGGAAATCATTTTTTAAATTAATAAATAGTAGTAATTAAAGCAGATTTTTTAAGGATACATACCTTTTGGAATCCGATGAGGAGGAAGTCTGGGACTGCACTTGGGTTGTTTTTTCCTTGTATCAAATCATATATGTCGAACAGTTTAACTTGAAATTAATACATAACTATAGGAAAACATTTTTATGAATAGTTAGTAGAACTTAGGTTATGTCAAACCATTATACAGCCTTTATACAGTCCATTTAAAAAATCCATGGAAAGTTGGAGTCACTGTATGGTATAACCATATCTGAGGATCGACAGGGGGGAAACATTTTCAAACATTCAAGTTCATAACCCTGCTTACGAAGACAATCAACTTTATGGTTTGATTTACTGAGGTTTCCGATTTGTTCAATTGTTCAATCTATTCGTTCTTTGTTCTTCTATAATCGATGCTCTGATAGCTCGTTTGAGTGGCCAAGCGCTGTGCCGCACGTCGAATTAGATCCCAACGGTGTGTTCATATTGCTCGATAATGCCATTTGTTAATTAGTTACAATCTCGTAGAGTATTCAAATTATACAACATTTCTTCACAAAATAATAGAAAAACAATTTTTAAGCATCCAAATTTTGCAGCACAAACTGACGTAGATTGAATCGAATATTGCAGCTTTTTTCTTTTGGCGACGTTAGATAATCTTGGTTTGAATGAAGGATTTTCTTCGATGATCTCTTGGAATGAACCTTTTCCTCAAGTTCAATTTGTTCTCAGCAGATTTTCTGGAATTCGCTTGTTTCTATTAGCCTACATAAATCGTATTTGCAAACGTTTAAAAACATTAAACCGATATAAACTAAATTTTTTCCGCATCAAAACACCTTTATTTAAACAAATCTATGATATGTTCTTCGACATTATTTCTAATTAACCTAAAACACAGATGTTTGTCGTTTAAAATTTTTAGATGAGGATAGTATTTGAATACCCTAGAGCAATCTGTACTCAATAAATTGTATTGTCTTAGTTCTACTCCACTCTACTTGCAACGTGCCATAAAAGTTTTAAGTGGCTTGTTTATGAACAGCTGGATGTATCTTTTGTAATTTTTCATTGTTATTTCGAACCAACAATGTAATATGACCCTATGTCAAAATTGAACAACTTCTAACTTCACTTTCCTAAACATTTTGCGTTTACAAAGCAAATTCAACCACGTAGGTGAACTTAAAAATAAAAACTATCCTACGTGCAAAGTTTTATTAAAATCGTTAGAGTCCTTTTCGAGACAGGATTTATCATTTAAAGTAATAGGATTTAAAATTGGTTTAAAATTGTTACTCTAATCCATAAATTACAAATTAACTCATTCCTCTCCCAATAAAACTCAGCGGGAATAAAGTAAAAAGAAAAATCCTTTAAAAGTTCAATATATTATACACGGAATCCAATTTTATCATCCAGAGATCTAGACTAAAAAATACAAAAGTGTGACGCTACGAGAATACTGACCTTAGTCGTTCTGTTTCCTTGGTATAGTTCAAATCAAATAATAAGGCCCACGCCGTCTATAAACTCAATGCTAAAATCAACATTAGTCTTACGGACGGACTGGCCCTTGATATTTGAATCGGCCTATATTTGAAGGAGGTCCGAGCTTGTCATTTTCTCTCATTTAGTGGAGTGTTTAATGAAGGAAACTGTACCCACGTCTGTTGTGACGTCATGATGAACTACGATGCTCTGTAGAGCGAAGGCCACTGCGTATAGTAGCCCTGACTGCGTAGCCCCCTTCCCATAGGTGGAATTTTTGACTGATTTTTGGATTTTTAGGTGATTTTTTAAATTTTTTGTTGGTATTGACATTGACATAAAGACTTTACTTGTTTGCCACTTGCAAGTAACATTTCCCAGAAAAACAAGAAAATCAATAGATAATAATTGAAAAAAAACATTGCAACATTTCTTTAAAATAGTTACTTCGTGACTGTTCTATTACACTTTATCTAACTCTTCCCATTTTCATGATGAATATCTCAAATGAAAGCCGAAATATCACAGAGAAGAACCATGACGAAACTTAATAATTATTTTCCTTATTTATCTCGCTCTAATTAATAGAGCGGCATAAAAAAGGAAAAAGGAATATAAGACAAAAATAAGGAAAATAAGGAAAATCTATCTATTTGGTTCAAAAACAAGATTTTTACGCTGAACCAAATAGACAACGAAAAATCATGATGTGATAAACCCCTATATGACTAATGACCTTGAAGCGTCTTTTAACTTAGATCTCATTATAGTAATTGCAGTTATTGCAGTTCCCGAACTATATTTGGCATGGTCCCAAGTCATAGCTTCAGTTACGCGCAGAATACATTTAACAATCTTTGAGATTAGTTCAATGTAAAAAAGACTAATAATGAAACAGTAAAATATAAAATTGTTAGAGAATTTTAAAATAACAATAAAACAATTGTGAGAGGAAAATGGAGTCATGCACAAGTCATTAAGTGGGTGAGTAAAATTAGACAGTTTGAACGTAAGACAAATAATAAAATTTATTTGTACTATAGCATTATGAAACTTTTACAATTTAAAAAATTATCTTCTGCTCCCAAACTAGGTACGAGTATAACGGCATCTGAAAACAAAACAATGATATTAAAATTCTGGACTTAAAAAACTAAACCATACAGCCATCGAATGCACGCATATTTTAGAAAAATATAAACTAAAATAAATATGAGAAAGTTTAGGTTGGTTTTTTATGTAACAACGTACACAGTTGTGACCCTTACTAGTTGATGTATAAAAATTATAATTTTTGGGAGGTTTTATACACAGTTTGGTTTGTCGTTGGAACCCAAAGCTTTAAATTTAAGGCCCCCGAAAAGTACAATTTAATTACATAAATTTTCCAAACTCCTGCCAGCATCAGATAATGAAGCGTGCATGATGGTGTGTCATGGCCATGTGTGCATTGGTATAGTGGTACCTGCTTTATGTTAAAATACAACACCCGTGGCTGCAAACCAATGTTGACTGTTCTAAAAAATATTAGACATAATTTCTATTGATTAACCCAGACCTGAAATTGTATAGTTTACGAAGGTTTTCAGATTCCGTAAACAATCTATAAACTATCCGAGAAATCAACCGTTCTGAGGGTCCGACAGTTCAGCGGAGGTAACTGATCGAGAGTATGGTTGATTTTTCGGATAGTTTATAAATCAGAAATATTATTCCATCTAACTGAGAGTTCTTTGTTTGAAATTCATTGCTGGTGATAGTGAGTTTATGTTTTAATTTTGATTTTTGCGGGCATTTGTCATCACTGATTAGTAAACAAGTTTTACGTCGTTTCGGGATCTGGAATGAGGCCTATGTGGGGGGGGGGGGGCAAATGCAAGGTAAAAAGAGGCCGCCACCCTTTTTCAAAACAAAAAAATCCGGTGTCCGGCTAAAACGACAAACGACCAAAACCACGAATCTAAAGAATGCGGCCAAAACAACAAATATCCTGGGTCTGCTACCTGGGGAGGGGTCAGTAGGTGATCCAAACGAAAATGTGGTGGCGAAACAAAAATCTTATTGTTATCACATATAGAGATATCATCACTCATCACACTATGATGGTATTATACCATACCACGAGATATTCTGTTATGTTAAAAAAATATGTCACGAACGTAAGTTTCTCTCATTTTTGTAATTTCTCATCTGTCTTGAATTGTATTTAATCTAATGTGAACAATTAACTACATTGTTTTTATTATAATTTTTTGTGATAATTTGTTTGAGATGTTGTAATTTATTTTCGGTCAAAGTAGCTGTGTCATATTTTTATCTTGTGTATATCTTAGTAGCCTTTAATGTAAACAAAGTTGTTACTTAAATGCTTTAACTGAAAACGTTTTTTAATTCCTTAAAGTTTTTAAATATTATACGGAGCATGGTTAAATGTTTATTAATTATTACAAAAAACGTCTTTCAATATAGTTTAGATATATATTTTTATTGTCAATATACCCCGTGGTATTGTACGTAAATATGACTCGTCAATTATTGTTATGGAACAAAATGCCATTTAATATCTTATGTCATACGCCTTATACTAGTCATTTTTAACGAAACAACAAATTGATGATAGGTTAACCGCACCTGATTTTAAACAAGCCAAAGTGATAATAAAGTTTTACTATCACTTTTCTTGTCCAAAACACAGACCAAGAAAACCAACCTTTTGTATGGTCTGTGGTCCAAAGCCTGGATAAAGGGTGATGGAAATCAGATTTTTGTTTCACTTCACTTAATGTGGAACTCCAAGACAAGCTTTCGCTTCAGTTAATGTGGATTTCCAGTTTATGGTATACTTTTCCGCGAGAGAATTATTGGACCCTACGTTAATTTAAGAGATTTCCTTTACTTAGGTCTACAGAGAGACATCGCAGCTCGCTGTAACTGCGCTACCTTAAGAATTGCTTAAGTCATCAAAATTTGTACTTCTATCGGTTGAGGGAATCTTCGTGGTTTTAGCCGCCACGTTTTTGTTTGGATTACCTACTGACCCTCCCCAGGTAGCAGACCCAGGATATTTGTTTATTTTACCGCACTCTTTAGATTTGTGGTTTTGGTCGTTTGTCGTTTTAGCCGGCATTCCTGGAGTCTGACTCCATTTTCAGGTGGAAACCCCTATACCATAACAAGATTAGAAGGGCCTAACACACAGGAGAACCTGGAAAAATATATAGCTAAAAAAGAGAACTGTCAAAGCAGTCACGAAACACTAATGCTACAACCAATACAAGACACAATACAACACAGAAATCACTAGTATCGCCAATCAGTGTAGAGCACGTCCACACACAATCAGAGCAGAGCAAAGACTGGTGGGGGGAGAAAGAAATGGCGACGACCACAGCCAACCAAAACGGCGCACTTCTCTGAGGAACCAATTGAATCAACTTGTCTTTAAATCATGGATGATTATGTATGGTAAACAGTAAGTCCATCACCGTACGTAAAACCTCGTTGGACTACTCCCCATGGGGTTCTAAAGTTTCAATATTAACCTTACAGAAATATAGGGTGGTATTGACCTAGCGTTAAATTTTTTCGATAATAGATCAACACGTGTGTGTTGTTAGGAAAACGGGGCTTTTAGATTTAAAGATTACGACTTGCGATATGGATTTTATTTTGTGGTTTGCAATGTCAAGATATTATTTCAAGTAAAAAATATAACTAGTCCATAATTTTGTAATATCTGTATATTTATAGCTAAAAGGCTAAAAGGTGAGTTTTTTTACTACAGTACATGCACAGATTATTTTGTAGTAAAATTACTTTTTTATGATTTAGTGTTTATACTCTAATACATTTTGTTTGACCGAAAGTCAATGTCAACAAACAACGACAGTTAATATGTTTTAGATATTCTTTGAAAATAATAGAATAATATTAGTATAAATTAAGGTGATAAATAAATAAAATTTCCAGCATTTTAATAAAATGTAGAAAATGTCTATTTAATACATGGTAAGCGACATTATAATTTCTAAAAACTACTCATAACAATTGATTCTATTTAGACAGGGAAATTAGAGAGTCGGTGGCGCAGTTTGGTTGCGCACTCGGCCCCGGTTCTGTGGCGGCAGCGTCGCAGGATCGAGTCCCGATGATGCTGCATACTTTTAGCAGTACTGTTCATCCTTGTACTGTACCGGCTCACTCCTTGGGTTTGCTTGATAACTTCCACGCACAGGCCTGAGGCCCATGTGGGGGGGGCAAATGCAAGGTAAAAAGAGGCCGCCACCCTCTTTTAAAAAAAATAAAACAAAAGAAAGATATAAAGTGACCGCTGTAGATCAGCACTGAGCAAGTGGATGGCTTGTACAGGGCCCATAGGGTGTTTTTTTTAATGCAACCCATTTTTAAGATTGAATAATGCACATATAAAAATTAAATGAGTATTGTTTTGTTAATCTTTACATTTTATATAACCTATTATCTAAGTTAGATCACATTTAGCGTCCATTTTGTGTTCAAACAATCCGCTATTGACATTTATACAAAGTTGTGCTCTTTCAATCAAATTTCTGAACACGTTTTGCAAAGTACCTCTTTAAATTTCTTGTATTAAATTTGTTGTTTGTTTTGAGGTGCTGAATATCCTGAACATTGTTTTCGTAGGCCTTACTCTTTTGTATCCCCAAAGAAAGTTATATAATGGGGTCAAATCCGGGGATCTTGGTACAAATAATCCTTCTCTGGTAAAATAAAGCTTTGGGTTGCGTTAAAAAAACACCCTGTATATCTCGGCCATTCGCCTACTGTTTGACCAGAAGACCGCTACGTGCGCCCTCTCGCCGTATCAGTTCCTGTAAGAATAAATGCCGTTACTCCCACTTAAAAAAAGTATCAAAATAAAATGTCATTACCACAGACACTAACAACACAAACAGCTTATTCAACCGTAGTTGTGCAGCTTGATCCGTAACTCTTAGTTATATAAGGCGAATCGAATCTGTGCCATAAATTGTCTGCTGGCAGGAGAATGAAATCTGTGCCATAAAATGTCTGCTGACAGGATACTGCCGTGGCGTTTACCGCCAGTAACTTTGCGTCTTTATGACGAGCGGGGACTATGGCGAAGCTCCCTGCGGGCAGAACCATGAGTGCGTGGTTAAACTCCGTTTCTTGTGGACATTCTTAACTGCGCGCTTGCTGACAGGGCTATAGTCAATTTTAACATCAAACCTCGCAAACGCGCATCATATTCAGATTTTTTTTAAATATTTTGTTAGCATCCCTTAGAGTAATTGAAATCCAAGTTTGCAACACTGAAAACCCGGTGCTACAGCCGTAGTGCTCGAAAAACGACAGGATTTAGGTACTTTTTATTAGGAAGCAATATTACTTAACCTAAACCATTTATGGAGCTAAAATAGATAAAAATTGCTACAATATGACCCCAAATAGAGTTCTCAAGTTTAGTGATTGTGGAGTCCAAAAAGGTAGGCAATTTTCATAAAACGATGCTTAAAGATAACGTATGCAATATACAGACGTGTTAAAAGTCCAAGAAGGGTTAATGTTTCCTTAATCAACATAGAGACGGTAATATAACTTTATATTATATCGAGATATTATCACAAAAACCCACCTTTTAAAGCAATTATCAATTTTCTGCTCCTACAAGGTCAGCCCACAAGAAGCAAGAAGAAAATCTTAAGTAAGCGTTCATCAAATAAAAAGCCTTGATTAGTAGAATACCATAACCCGTACCTCAAAAAGTTGATTACAAACGAAATGACAGCGACTTAAGTTTCTATTTGTTTCATAATTTAAGAATTTTTTATTACTTTTTCTAAAGTTAATATGAAATATTTTTTACTACTTTAGAAAAATGTTTCGGCCGAGATGCTTCAAATAAGTCTTAAATTAAAGATAATTAAAATAAATTGGTAGTTTGAGAATTTTCTCCGTAACGATTAGTTTAGCCGCAACAAACCCTAAGAAATAGCCCTACCGATAATTTTTCAAGGTTAGTTTTTCACAGCTAGCATGAAAATCACCTAGCTATATTTCCGCAACCACTATAAACTTAGAGAACTCAAATTGGTGTCAAATTGTAAAATTTTTCTACTTTAGCTCCATAAAAGGTTTAGTTTAAGTAAAATTGCTACCTTAAGGGTGATTATTTATTAAAACTAAAAAAGTACCTAAATTTGGTAGTTTTTCGAATACTACGGGAGTAGCATAAGTTTTCAGTGCTGCAAACTTGGATTTAAAGGAATGCTGACAAAATGTAAACAATCAGAATATGATGCACATTTGCGAGGTCTGCCGTATCTTATGTTTACTGACTGATTTAGACGTTGATGACGCAAGCATGCATCATGCTTGCGTCAAGTTGTTGAGAAATGTACGTTTAAATTATACCCGAGTTCCGAAAATCTTTTCGTGACATACGTTAATATGTGACAGTACTGAATCCAACTTATGATAAAATAAAAATAGATTAGTAAATCAACATTTTTCAAAGATAAAGTGAAAGTGTCATAGTGTCAAGTCGTAGGTAAATATCTTTATTAATAGCTTGAAGTAAATAAGTTCCTGAATAGAATCTTCTGTATTAAGTAAGTCTTATGATTAAATAGAAACTTTGCTATTATGCAAACTTCATGTAAGAATTAGAATGTGCTAAACCTGAGGTAAATATTCTACGGAGGTTTCGATCAAATTATTTCCATAACGTAATACAGTAGACCCCCTCTTAGCCGACCTCGTTTTGACCGACGATCGGATTATCCGCCCTTGCTGGTCATATATTAAAGATCGTTTTAACCGACCCTATTTTGACAACAGTTCGTTTTAAGCACCCTTTTCTAGGAATTGCGGCATTTCCGTTCACATATCCTACGATGGGAACTTTACGCTAAACTCCACAGGTTGTTTGTTACAGGTTAACATGTTTTGAATACAGCATTCATTAATTTATTAAAACGTACAGTAGGTGCTTTTCAGAGCGCATAGTACGATAAACGTCTGAGTTGTCGTTTTCGCGTCCGGAAACCATCATATAATTCATCAGTAGAGTAAAGAAAATACAAAAAAACACGCTCGTTGTGTGTTTGCGTGGGTGAGGAAGAGGGGGTAGTCCACTTGAAGTCAAAGTTTTTGCAATTTGGGTTTTTGTGACCTAAGTCTCCAGTAAGAAGCTATAAATCAACTGCCTAATCTGTAATAATGCAATGATTGCTTGTTTCTCATCACTAATTTTGACAATCATTACGTAAAAGTTGTTAAAAATATATAAACATGTTATTAAAAGTGTCATCATTAAAAAAATTCGCCTCGTCTAATATTTAGTTTATAAAATGTGACATTTATACAGTAAATATTTTGAAAAATAGGTCGGTAATTATAGTTTATTTTCGAAATAATCCACAAACTGCTTGAGAATTATTTTAATGGAACCCTAAATTATTAGAGCTTTTATTTTTCAGTGCTTAGAGGATTACCCGCTTTAACCGACCTTTTAAGTTATCCGACCTAGGTCCGGTCCCGTCAGGGTCGGTTAAGAGGGGGTCTACTGTAGTCAACGATCACAAAAGACTAACAAACAGATGGAGCACACGAGGCGCGACGTGAGGCCAAATGGTATCAAATTAAATAAAGGTATGATTCTCGTAATTACTATGGTACCAATTATAAATTATTTGGAGGCAGTTTACACATCGTAAACACAAACAACGATAACCTAGAAGCTTGTGACATTTGTTATAAGAGATGCTGCCACAACGGTATAAAACTGTAACGCTCCTACGATGTGTAATCTGTCTCTAAACTTTATAATCGCTACCAGAAAGTAATTGTGAGATTCATACCTTTGATTTTATACCATCATTTTTAAGTAGATTATTATTCTTTTTCAATTGTATTTTTGTAAACGGAGGCTTAGATTTAATTTTTTTTATCCTGGCGCCGCGCCGCACGGATAAACTCTATAAAAACCAAGTTATTAACGGCAGCCATTTTTGTTCAAGAAATATGTTTGAAAACACTTTATTCTTGGGCAACAACTTCCAAAGTTTTTTTCATTTTACCAGACCACATAATAAAAAGTAGCAGACGACTACTTTTTTTCATGTTCAGTTTAAAAAAAATTAAAAGCTTTTGGCTTTTTTTTATTTTTTTAATAGTAAGATAAAACCTCGTTAGATATAGGTGTGCTCCATCTATTGATCTTATGTGATCATTGGTAATAGCTTGGATTATTAGGGCAGGCCAACAAAATTAAATGTAAACGTTTTCCAAGAAGAAGTTTGGCTACTAAACCTAACTTGAATATGAGTAGACTCCAACAAAAAATGTATTTTCCTTATTTGTAGTCAGTTTAAAAATCAAGTTCGTGACAGCTATTCCAGCAATACTCGTGAAAATCATATATAAATCATAATGTATGTATAAATCATTAATCTTTGTTCCAAAATCGGAAATAACAATACAGTTATAATTTACTGTATTAATTAGATTAATTAGACATCCTAGCCACCGCAGCCACTATTTGTGGTTAGTCGTCGTAGTTAAAAACTAAACCACAGTCTTCAAGAATTCTGTCTCTACATGTTGCATACCAGAGATAACAACTCCAGCAGTGCCTGTGACTGTGCTGGGTTAATGCTTGGTTATTTACCAAATATTTAACCTAAAATAAAATAAATATTTCTCAAGAAATTAAATTTCATGAAGGATTTCATATGTAACGTTTCACTGAAATGAATTAAAAATTAACTAGTCCACACGATGTATTTTTGTAACTATGATAATTATTAGACAATTTAACTATTACAGTATTCGTAAATTTTCTGCACATTTGAACTGAATAAATCTTATAGGTTGTTTAAATTATTTATTGTACTGATAATAAAAATAAATACTAATTACTTAAAATTTCACAACTTTTGGATTAAATAACTATTCTTTAAATTCTCTACAAAATAATTTTACATTTGCAAATGATAAAAACGACAAGAGCTTAAATATATAAAAGATACGTAAATATAATTCTCAAAGCTTTTGGTTTGATAATACTCTTTAGTTATTATTCTGGTGTTTTAAACAGAACAGAGGGTTAACAGAAATCAAGGGTTTTCGGCAAATAAATGCCACCATATAGCTTTAACTTTATTAGACATTGGTTCTCACTTATTTTACTGATGGGTAATAACTGTACGTATGATAACTGTACGTGTACGTATGAAGGCGTAATCTTCTAAGCTTACAGGTTTTGCTAAACCTCAGGGTTATATTTCAGTTTAACGTTTTTATGTTGGTTACGGTGTGCTAGTTTCAGCGAATTTCTCCTTAAGGGAGTAAGCTATTACCGTAGGTCTCATGGTAAAGCTTAAGCCCGAGACCGTTGTAACTAAATATATTTCTATATGGTGATATTGATATATATATCTTTAAGCACGATAACTCTCGCAAATATCGTCCGTTCGTGACAAAACTTTGTACAGACATGTAAAACTACATTCTCTTGAACGAGTTTGTAAACCAGCCACATCGATCTATCCTAAGTGGGGTAAAGACTCCATTTTACCCCATAAAATGGTTTTTTTTAGTTTTTCAAATTGAAAAATTAAATTTATTCAATTACATTTATTCTTTTCTTAATAATAGATTAATTTCAGGATAATTTATATTTGGAAATTCGCTGAGTACGCAGATATGCTGCGACGGGGGTATTTTTAGAACTCTTATGAGAAAGACAAATGCATACAGGACATTTCAAGGATTTTACTCAGATTATTTTATCACGGAGTGTAATTTTCAAGTAAACGAGCTCTTATCCCCAGCCATGAGTTATCAGAGTTTGTTTCTTGAACTTTGGGTTTAGTATTCGTCGTCAAAAATTATCATATACGTCTCGCTGTATTTCCTTCTTCTCGCTCATATACTTCTTAGAACGACTGAGTTGAAATTGGTTTTGTAATGAGCCTATCATTAACCTATCGATTACATTAAAACGAAATTTTTACGGTGGAATTACCAGTACAACAGTCAGTGTTAAACGGCGGTTTCGAGCTATAAAATCTACATAGCGTCCCTAAGGTATGTGTAAAACGCAGTTTTCTCCCTCCATTGTGCACACAGACATAAAATTCCAAGCTTTTAAATATCTTACCAATTTATTGTCTATTATTCTGGATTTGTTCACTCATGGGTGGTCTCCAGGTGCAATCTCAACGGTTTTGCTCATAATTCCGATTACTCAAGTATCATGCATTACTATAACTTTTTTTTCATATCGAGATATTTGTTAGGTGAGTAAAGTTAATGTAATGATTTTCTAAGCCTCGAATATTGCACGTGCTTTTACTGTTCTACAGCAAATATATAAACCGTTACTAATTAAATATTTTACATGTTATCGCTTTATTAACGTCTGGAACTGCAGAGTTTATAGTGATGGAAAAGTTTGATTTGCAATGTATTTATTTACTGTGTATTTTTTTACATGATATTATCTCGTCTAAGACAATAGTAAAAAGATAAATTAGACTCCATCTAATCCGGGCACCTTTTAACAGGACATCGGTTTAACCAGACTACTCTTGATGGAAGTAACATCTTTTTAACCGGACAATTCATCATAACATCGGTTACACTGGAAGAGATCGGCAGGAAATGGGCGGCATTGTTTCGGTAATTCTAGTGGGAAAATATTTGAGACTACTAATGACGTGTCTAAACACTGTGCCCTCTGCAATTTAAGTAAAATTAATTAGTTTTTGAGTGATCAAGGAACGATATTGACGAATCCCGTGGGAAATATACGTAATAATAGACAAGTTGTAAAATATGTAATTTTAGCGAATTTCCCCTATAGGGAAGAAGCTATTACCGTAGGTCTCATGGTAAGACCTAAGCTCGGGACCACTATAACTTTTCGTTTTGGGGCCCCCAGAAGCAAAAAACACTATTCGTTCGAATTTGTATATATATATTAAATAAATTAATAAAAATAAAATTAAATAAAAATATTATAAAAAAGGGTACTTTGTTAATATTATGTTCATTTCAATCATATATATATATATATATATATATATATATATGTGTGTGTGTGTGTGTGTGTGTGTGTGTGTGTGTGTGTGTGTGTGTGTGTGTCTGTAAGCACGATAGCGGCCGCAAAAATGATCCGATCTTTATGAAATTTGGTACGAACATGTAAAGTGGTAATCAATTGGACGAGTTCGTGAACCAGCCCGATCGGACCACCGGAAGGGGGGGTAAAGGGGGATAAACCCCCCCAAAAATGGGGTTTTTGAGTTTTTTACATGGAACAATAAAATTTATCAAATTTTTATGGGCACCATTGAATTCAGCTCAAAAAACAAACAATTTACTATTTTGAAACACTGCTCTATGTCCATTGGTTACCGAGATATTGAAAATGGTAAACACAGTACGTTGTCCCAATGTTAACCTTATGGGAAATAAGTAAAATTCTACATCTCGCTTATTTCTCAACATATCTCAATAAAACTTGGTAAATGGCTTCTTCTAGTTCAGATCTACTAAATATTGAATTAAAACCACCCAGTTTTAATATACCTGTAGCAGCACACCTGCATACTCATTCCCCATGTTATTCTTATGGAGCTTACAAAAACATGTCAAATCTCGCTATGTTGGATTGAAATATGTTGTTTTGCATTTGAAATTCGCTGAGTATGCAGGTCTGCTGCAACGGGGGTACTTAATATTCTGATTTAATAGTTAGTTTCAGGAAAAGTCAGTTTAACCGGAAACCCCGTTATCCGAACAGGCCTCGGTCCCGAGGTGTCCGGATAAGTGAGAGTCTGCTGTAATGTTCTCTAATCAGTTGTCTTAACCTTCCTCCTCCTCGCCGGATGAGTCACACTTAATCAGCTCAGGGTCATGGTTAGTCAGATTGGTTCCGTTGGCGTCCATAAATGTGTTCAGATTTTTACTAGGAATATTGCATTTTAACAGGTTTATATAGTTGTATTTTATTAAAAATAACATAAAATAAGGATTACAAAAAATACTATGAAATAGGCCAAAAGGTTGTCATTTTCTGATGTCGTTTTTGCATTTATGTGTAGTAGGCCTATTCAAAGATTCGTGCTGTAAAAAAATGTATTGTGTTTTATATTCGTTAAACTTACGCATCTTAAATGCCTCTAAAGTAGCCATTTGGCTAGATATACAACCTTTATTGCTACAATATAATTTAGATAGTATTTTCAAAGTAAAATAATTCTGAAAAAGAATCATACCGTTCTCATTTTACAAGAATGTTAGGGGTTCAATCAACTTCTAAAAAACTTAAAAACCAGCCATCATTTTGCTGTAAATTTACTAGGGTTATTTGCCCGTGATCGGTAATTTGGCCTTAGATGCGATGTGTTTCTTTCTGATTCCCACATCTTTCATGAGTTTACTCTGTCCAACCGAGATCAGAAAAACAATCCCATTTTGATATTTTTTGGGTAAGGCCAAATTAGGCCCAACGGACAGAACGTTGATTCTCTGGAATATTTCCCAAAACTTCAAGAAACGGTTAGAATTCTAGTTTATTTCTGGTTAATAATTTTTGTTTTTATTCAATTTTCTGAAAATTAAAAAGGTAAACTATCGTAAAAAGTAAGATGGACGCCAATGATTGATTCCTCCTCTTTTTCCATAAATTACCTTTCAGAAGTAATTTAAAATGCTAAGGGTACATTTGAGTGGTTTTGAAAGAATGTTTATCAATTGTATGTAGCATGATGTAGCATTTCATGAAATCAAGACTTACGCTAAGAAATATCATTTGTCTGATGTTACTAATTCGTTCCAGAATCAATTTTGAAACGTTTAAGATATAAACGGTAGCCTGAATAAAAAAATATTTTCGTTATACTGCTTCAAAAACAGATGTTTTTAATGCATGTTTTCCGGACCTAAATACACTCTTTTTATTCCTAGGAATTAAAAGCTGATGTACTCGATACCAGCTGACTCTTTATAGTCCTATGACTAAAAAAGTCAAAAAGTGCCGAGTACGTCGTAATAATCGAACAATAGTCATTCGATTACAAATAATCGAAACATTCATCGTTATTATCGAAACATTCATTGTTGTCAGTTTAATCAATTTGTGAAACTCGCTCATTTCACCAATCGATTATTACATGCGTTCGATACGTCGATAGTTGTTCATTGTTGTCAGTCTACCCTAACACAAATGAAACAATCAGCTGATTGCTTCAAATAGCAAGAACAAGACGGTGGCATCTTTTGAAGGCATCTTTAAAGGTAAACAAGCTGTAACATTTTGGTTTTCTTCAGTAGTTTACGTAATGTATTGAGCAATATAACGAAAAATATAGTTCATCACACGGGCCTAAAGCTGCTTTTCGTTACTCGGTCATTTTTCAACCTCGGCTTACAGCCTCGGTTGTAAAACTTGACCTTGTACGAAAAGCGTCACTTTAGGTCCTTGTAATGAAATATACTATTATTCCCCAACTCTTTTCTCTTTATTTTCCTCTGGGAAAGTTAATTAGATCAAAATTAGTCCTACTATTTCGGTGGTGTTTGCGGATACACTTCAAAGATGGTTGGTGAAGGAAAACGTATCTCTGATAAGAATCAATACCCCCGTCGCAGCAGATGTCCATACTCAGCAAATTCCAAATGTTTGAATCAGACTAAGCCTCGTAGCAAGTAAAATCGACGTACCGGTAGATAAATAAATAAGCATGCAAAAAATATTCTCCTTATGAATAACATGGGAAGTGAGTATGCAGGTTTGCTGCTAAGTAAATGTGAGAAAAGGGGGCATTAGGTTACAACTCAGTGCTTCTAAACAAACTAAACCCGCATACCAAGTTTTATTTTAAAAAGTTGTAATAAGAAAAATATAAAATTGCATTTATTTCCCATGAGGTTAACATAGGGATGGGAGAACGCAGGTTTTTCCCCTAGAAATATAAATATTTTTGGAGTTAATGCCATCCATATTCAAGAAGACTGCAACCACAAGACGCAAAGTTTCAAGTTTATATTTTAATATGAAGAGAGGTATAAAAAGTTATGTATATTCCAAAGGTTATGTATAATAAAGGGACGACGTACTATCTTAGTACCACGATAGCTAATGGGACTTTTTTAGTCATATTAAAAAATACAAAACTATTAAATTTTTCAAGCTCAATTCAATGATGAAAACCAAAACTAAACTATTAAAAGTATTTTTCAAGTTTCCCTTTTTTCTTGGAAAATCAAATTTTACACCCCTTCCCCCAGATTGTCGTTAAGTATATCTTAACTAGATGAAGCCACATACCGTACCAAGTTTCAGATATGAAGAGAAATAAATAAGTGATATGTAGAATTTTATTCATATCCCATAAGAATGGGATACAATATTTCAGCTGGCTTATCACTGAACGTTACTTCAGTAAGCAGTAGACTTAGGACAATGATCCAAAATACTTAATTATTTGTATTTTTCGTGTCAATGGTGCAAACGATAATTTAATTTATTTTCATAAGCAACTAAATAAAAAAAATTGGGTAGTTAAACCCCCTCTTTCCGTTACAATGATCATATCAGGTCAGGTTAGTTATGAGCTCGTCCGAATAATTACTTCATATTTTCATGTCTGTGTCACATTCCATTCAGGTCGGACCATTTTACGACAGTTATTGTGCTAACACCTACATAGATAATATAGCTTATTTCAGAGGAAATCCACAAACTATTTTATGAATGGCGTTTTTTTTATCTGTTGGTCCCAAAACAAAAAAATTAACATGGTTTTGAGCTTAGGTGCTAAAATGAAATGTACGGTGATGGCTTCTTCCTTATAGGGGAAATTCACAACAAATTGGGATTACTGTAAGTTACTGCTACGCTAGTGGTGGTGGCAGAAAGGTATAATTTACAAAGTAAATAAGAATGCTTGGAATAATTTAATCTTATCTTATTTTATTTTGATTAGAATATCACGTGATTACCAGAATGTTTTCCATGGGAAGCATTTTTCAGTTCAAAATTAACAGATGACAACGCAAATACGAATCCTAATTATATTTTAAAACCTTAAACATAGAGAAATATTCTCAAGCTATAATAATTCAAATATAGATAAATGCTTTGAGATTCGGAGTTGAAAGCTTAGGGTTATGTTTGGTCGAATCGAGTTGTTCGAAAAGAAGTAGACCTGCCTATACCTTCCTCTCGAGTTACAGTTAATAGTAAGCACCAAAAAGGGTCGAAAACACCAAAATCTACAGAGTCGCAAGTTACTGCATACCGATATTAAGAAAATGTCACATACCGTCAAATATTTACTTTAATTCATCCTATTTTCCATTTAAATATTTGAAAGACTATTTCATTTTATAGAAGACCCAGAATTTCACCACAGTTGCAGTGTAATTAATTTGAAAGTTGCTCTCTTAGACACCAGGGTTTAATATGCTAACGACAAGGGTGGATTTAGGTCATGACATTTTGGAAGTGCCATCTCACCTAACGTTTGAAGTAATTCATGTTCAAATTCAAACATCAAACTCCGTTTATTAAATGGCCCGTTTAACGTGTTTAAATATTACGTTTTAAAGCCTATTACAAGTAGGTCCTTATTTTATTTAACAACAACCGTTTGTAATTTATGCAAAACATTTCCCCCTTCACTGCCAACAAATCCACTAAATATCAGTGGGTGCCAGGCACCTCCTGGTACCCCCAGAAATCCGCCCATGGCTAACGATAACTCGAACTGTATTATACTCACACGTATATTTAATATCACAGTGTCGCTTGCGGGGCGAAGCCCTAATTGCTCGTGGAGTTGGTCGCGTTGAACACCGGGACTCTCGGAGGATGGTAGGAGATCAACGTCAGGTTGGCCGTGTCGAAGACGCTCTGGTGCTTCTGGAACTCGTCTATCTTGAAGATGGTCGTGTTGAGGGTGGCGAAGGTACTGACCGGCGCGCTGGGGGCTCGGCACAGTTTGACCACGACGCAGGGCTTGTACCCGGTCCGCCTGAAGGGGCAGGGTTCTTTGATGCAAGGGTCGACGAGCTCCACGGCGGGAAGACACATCTCCACGGAGGAGCAGTTCACCTTCTCGCACACCGTGGTGTTGACGGGAGTCGCTGTCGTCGTGGTCGTGGTCGTCGTGGTCAGATCTGCTGTCGTAGTCTCCGGCGCCGTCGTGGTGGTCACTTCCTCTGTTTTGTTCGTGGTCGTAGCGTTTGTGGATACGTTCCTGCAGACAGTGAGTGACTCCGTCCTTATCTCGGAGACGGTCGGGGTGACGATCTCCCCGGCCGAGGAGACGGTGGCGTTCTCGCCCTCCCAGCAGAGAGTCACGGCGCCCCCGTGGACGGTCTGCACGGAAGACACGTTCGTCGCCGTCTGCACCTTGACGGCCGTGCACGCCGCCGCCGTACACGCCAGCGTGGTCACCTTCACCTTGTCGTACACGAAGTGATCCGTCGTGCACGGAGTCACGGTCGAGTTGTTCAGTAGGAAGACGGAGGTGGAAGAATTCCCGGGGGTCGTAGTGTTGGAAGACGAGACGAACGTGTGCAGAACCCTGTGGTTGTAGCTGCTGTGGCCGCCGAAGCCGCCGAGGCCTCCGCCGTAGCCTCCGCCGAAACCGCCGAAACCGCCGCCGATCGGGATGGGAATGGGTATCGGGATGGGCAACCCTCCGAGCCCGAAGCCGCTCTTCCTCTGGTAGCCTTGTCCTCCCCCGAAGTATCCCGGGTTGTTGCTGTACCCGAAGTTGTTCGGACTGTAGTAGGGGTTGCCGCTGTAGCCGCCGCCGCCGAAGGGACTCCCGCCGTAGGTGTTGCCCTGGTAGTTGTTGCCCTGGTAGTTGTTGTGGTACCCGCCGAACGCGCCTCCGTACCCGCTCCCGCCTGCGGGGAAGTTGCCCGGGTACTGCGACCCGTATCCTGGGAACGATCCACCGGGGTTGCCGTACTGGTTCTGATGAGGGTACTGGTTAGGGACGTTCCCGAACTGCTGGCCCGGGTAGTGCTGGTTCGGCGTGTAGGCCGGGGGGGCGTTCACGGGGCGGCCGGGGTAAGGCGGGGGGTGGTCGTTTCCTCCGAACTGACCGGGGGTGTGACTCCCGGAGTACGCGGGCGGAGGACCCACAGGCCCGGGGGGCGCACTGGGGTTGTAGTTTGTTTTCGGAGAGTTCACTTTATCGAATCCGATCTGATGACCTTGACTTCCTTGACCGAACCGCTCGAAGCCTATGGGACCGTTGGTGTGGGTCGGGCCCGGAGCGGGTGCTGGGTTACCGAACGGGTTGCCGCGGTTGTGCGTCGCCCCCCCGCGCTCCGCGTCCAGGAAGCCCCCGCTGTGGTGACCCCCGGAGTTGTGGGGCGGCGGCGGCGCAGGCGAGGGGACGCGGTGCTTGCTGGACGACCCCCCGCGCCGGCCGCCGCCCCCGCCGAACCTCTTGCCCGCCACCGCCTCCAGCAGCAGCAGAGCACACACGCACAGAACCAACTTCATCTCACTGACTCACTACAGGCTACTGACTGACTGACGTACCCCCCTCCCCCCTCCCTCCCCGCCGACCTTGACTCCGCTCCGCCGCGCAACGCTGCTGCGCCGACGTCACCGCCGCCGCTCTCTGTTGATTTCTCTGTTATTCCCGCTAGCCACTCTCTCTTTACAGTGAAATGGTTCACTGCGAAACCCCGGTGCCAGTGATTACGAGCGCTGCAGTTTCGACTTAAAGTTTTTTCTCGGCAGTCTGTCAGAGAACGTTTCAATAAACTTCAGTCATTTAGAACGGTACAAGTCCCCAAAAACATGTACAGTGTTTTAAAAAGCTTAATAGCAAGTAAAAATTTAATATAAGGCTGCATTATGATGTTATAAATTGGGTATGAAAAATTATACATGACTGTTGAAAAAACCTGAATTTTAGAATTCAACTTTCAACGCTTGATTACTCGAAACTAGGTTTTTGTCGGTTAGAACGTTTTACAGGGGACCTCTTCGTTTTATTGGGATTTAAGAAAAGCGTGATTTTCTAGCGCAAGACTTCATCAGTAAATATAATTCCCCTCTCCTTGCTATTAATTTTATTTACCGACACCAAGAAAGTACACAGATAACTCGTCTTGTGATATGAAGCGAAATGAAACTCCAAAGGATTTTGTATGACCAAACAGCGTGACTTTCAGAAAGCTGTATCGGCTATATATGTAAATTTAATTTCTGCATGTTTTGATTTTGAATTTTGCGGACATTTGCCATCACTGATTGCTAAAAACAAGTTTCACGACGTTTCGGAATCTGAAATCTGATCCCGTCTTCAGGTGGTAAAGAACCTTGAACAAGATTGGTGACACACAACCAGGAAAACCTTGACAAAAAACATAGCTAAAAGGATAAAACAGAGAACTGCAAAAGCAGCCACAAAACACTAATGCTGGAAACGAAACAAGAACACAATATAGCACAGAATTCACAATCACAACTATCACTAAGCAGAACAGCAGAACACGCCCATGCCCAATCATTAATCATTGTCTTTACTTACCAGTGAAGACATATGTCCGCAAAAATCAAAATCAAAACATATAATCACTTTAACTTCAAAATGTACATAGTGTATTTAGTTTTTATGTCAAATAGCTTCTCCTGATGATGCCACTAACCGTGGTGACATGTACATAGGTAATAAATACATTATTGCAAATTTCTTGAACCTGGGTAGTAGAGAATATATAAAATCACTATCACCAACAATGAAATTCAAACTTCTATATATGATATGTTACCTTCACATATACTTTTGTACTGACCCCAGTTGAAAAGTAATATTTAAAATTTGTTGAAAATGGTTTTTGATAATATGTAACTTAGGAAGAGGTTATATGTTTGCGAACAAAGTAAATTGTTACATGAAAAATTCGATTCAACCCATTAGCATGAAAACTTATATAGATTCTGAATCTAAACAATTTTTTTACATGATCAGTTAATTATAATACTTTAAAAACTCCCTAAACCTTTTTCTCAAAAGCTATCGCTGCGTTCTCTATCTTATAATCAACGGAGTTTAAATTTTCCTTTTTTTTAGTCATGTATAAAACATTTTTTTAAAGTATAAAATTGCAATATTGAAACAAAATTACACAAAAATTACAGACACATAATATATGTAGACACGATATAATCTAACTGAGCTGTCACTCTACTAAAGGACTAGTTTTTTCCGCCGAAACTTTTTTTATTAAAACTAACAGGAAAAGTCCAAACAGTTATATAAATGCATATCAAAACTACCTTTTAGTATTAACACAAATTACATACTAATGCAGATCGGCAAACAAGGATGTTTTAGGCCATTTAGGGTTTTAGAGCTCGAAGTATAGTGGGCCGGTACAATTTTATTGCAGATTGGTTTAGATCGTCCGATCATAGAGATTTGATAAAGCCTAAAATTATAATAACATCATTACTAGTATACTAAAAAAAGAAGGCGCTCTAATTTTTTAATTATTGATTTCAATGTTATTCTTATGGGTATGTTTGTCTCCTGGCGGGAGACAAAGTAATCACTTCACTCCCGCTGGGAGACAAAATAATATTTTACTTACCCATTATAAGGAGTAAAAAGCGTCTAATTATGAGGTCGCATGACTATTTCCTCCACTTGCTTTGATTAGTTTAATTTTACTCCTTGTAATGAATATGTAAATCAATACTTTGTCTCGTAGCGGGAGTTAAGTGGTTATTTGCCTCTCAGCGAAAGACAAAGTAAACCCACGAGTCAAATATTGAAAAAAAAAACTTCAAGCGCCTTAAAATGTCTGAGCAAAAATGCAAACATGTTGCAATTCAACACAGACAGAACGGTCAGGAGCAGACAGGAAACTACTGGTCGGAACAGCTGATGGTTTGAGACTATTGAGGTTTTTAGGTTACGTTAACAAATATAATACAGGGAGTCTAGAACAGAACTCCGGGTTTTTGAGGCAAAATATTTTAATGAAGAAATAAACTTATGTAAATGTTAAATGCTTCATTGGAAAAATTGCATTTTCAAGTTCTTTTAGCAATTTAATTTTTTTAAATTAAATTATTAATTTATTAATAATTATTAAATAATAAATTATTTATTATTTATAAAAGTTATTATTTATAAATATAAATATAAATAGATAAAAATATTATTTGTATTGTTTATAAATTTAATTGTAATTTAATTGTTTGTAATTTAATTTAATTTTAATAAATTTTATTGTTTTATTTATTGTTTATAATTTAATTGTTGATAAATAAAGTAATTAATTAATTTAGTAATTTATTTATTTATTTATTTATTGGGGTTCAATATTAGCCCCGTTAGTGGCATAGCACACATCGTAACGGTAATCCACCTCTTCCTATGTCCTGGCCAGCATGTCGGGGGAAACGGTTGCCACACAATTGGTTATCTATCTATTGCCTGAGACGGTGAACTTCATAATCACGTCAAAAGTTTCTTTGTCCCGTAAAACAGATTTAGTTTCTATTAGCCAAATAACGCACTGAGTCTTTAGTAGCGGTGTCGTCATAGTGCGTCAATCCAGACAGCTCTGTTTGCCTCGATACGTTCTTTCATGGTCAACGCTCCGCAGCGTTGCCAAAACTCGACGAAAACTTTCCCAATTGGTATGCGTAAAACTTGATGAGGTACACTTCTCAGAGAAATTAACTACATTTTGCTATCGTATACAGTTATTAAGATATGGATTTTTAAAACCCCGGAGTTCTTTTATAGACACCCTGTACAATTAACTCATGTCAGTCTAGGCAATGATTAAGAAGCAAGTCTTTTAAAGGCGAGGTATAACGAGACATGCTGAGCTCACCACGAATACTTTCACCCTCTCTTGGTTTTGCTGGTCTCTGCGTGAGTATACAGCTGTCAGTAAACTGTAGAAGGCAGTAAACCCTCGCCGAGTCAGAGGAGAGTATTCGCCACGCCCCGGTGTGTCTGGTGTGTCTCATGCTACCTCGCTTTCATGCAGTCCCGTGCAAATATTCTCACTGATGCGCCTCTGCGAGAGAACTGCCAGAACTACTCGTTAACAGGCTATAAAGATTACCGGCAACTACAGCCGAATGGTTACGGCCCAGTCTGGTCTGGTAGACTCTTTTATCTCTGAACAGACTACATATGACACTTTGTTCTTGAAATGGGACTATTTATTTTGCTGACCAGCTGACTGAGGAGAAAACTCAACTGTCTGGGTATTTACGGTTGACCGACCGACTTCAAAATTTGTATTTTCATGCTGCCAACTGTCCCACACAATAACAAAAGTGACCAACCTCCTATGTAAAATCCAAGGGGTAGTTTATTAGAGAAATGACCCAGTCAGTCAAGTCGTCTCCTACCCAACAGGGATTTTTGTCTCAAATACCCCTCATAGCACTTAGAGGGTTGTTTGTTTATTATTATTGTGAAGAATGGTTGGTAGTAAGGAATTACGAAATTTGAAGGTGGTCGGTCAACCGGAAATACCCAGTCAGTTTTCTTTCCAGCCAGGAGGGTGTTTTCTGTGAACTACCCTTTTGAGTTGGTTTTCCTGGGGGATGTTTTTTTCATTATTTATTTACTCCACCAATTTAAACCGATGAAAGATAAATATCAAATAATATTCCAAGGCTGGTTTTACACTTTTTTATAATTAGCCTAAAGGAAGTGCTATAGTAACAAGTTTTTTTGCAAAACGGTCATGCACTGGGGGGCGGTCATTCACTGGTGCACCCACCCTACTAGTAGTCCCTCTTGAAATTTGGAAATAGGAAAACTTGGACTTCAGTTCAAGAGGTCGCGGGTTCAATTCCCCGGCATGCCCACCCAAATTTGAGGGGTTTGGACTGCTTTCCATTAAAAGCGTTTGAGTATCTCTTCTGTAAAAATGCCATTGGCGTAGACACAACCGGAATAGTTATTTGTGTATTTAGAGCGCAAAGTATGTCATTGCCGCTTGAGGATTGGCCAAACATTTCGAGAGCGGCAATGACTATTTGTGCTCGTAATACAAACAATATTTTTCCTACCACCATTATATAAACAGTTTAACTTATTAACTAATCTGTAGACAAAAGTTCATTGACATTATGTTTGCTTATTCTATTGGAACGAACCGGTAGTTTAGATAGAAATAGTGACAATGAAATCAGCTGATTTAGAACAAGGCAAGTAGAATTTAGGATACGGTAAGTGTCATGGGATTTCTGACCAATAGAAACTGGTCTTTGGTGTTTGATGTCATAGTTATCTCTCTTATGTGCCACCTTATCCTAATAAGTAACCCTATCGGGAATGTATAACTGACGCCAATTCTTGAGGCCCAGTGCGGTGGATGCGCTGTAGCAAAAACGGCTAGTGCGCATGCGCGGCAACGCGTCGCCAGAGCGCAGCACTGTCATTCTGCTCTCAGCCGTCTTCAATCGCGTGTCACTAAATGTCGTCCTACAAACATTGACCGACGGAACATTGACTCTTATTGACGATTAATGATCTGTTTTAATACTATTCAATAATATAAATTATTTCAATAGTATTTATTAAAGCGTCTTGGTACTATGAACAACGACTGACAGAGAACCAGTAACTACGTGCGAGCTGCCAGGCTAGTACACCGTCGGCCGCCGCTGCCGCTCCTACTCCCCTCTTCTCCCAGTTTACCCACTCCCCGCCCCATGCGCGGACTGGGCCTTAAGAATTGGCGCCAGTTATACTTTCTCGCTCGCTTTTGCGAGCGGGAATGAACTGCAAGCGGAAATGAACCGTTTTGCGTACTGTTTACAGGTGTGGCAATGTGATTATTTTCATACAGTGGAAGGAAAAAATTAACGATCGAACTAACCGTGTCCGTGGTCGCTAGGCGGGGAAGACGGCGCGGCAGAGGCCGGCGTGGTCGACGCGCTGGCCCGGCAGGCAGGGCGGAGGCCCGTGCACCACCGTGCGCTCGCTCCGCAGCGCGTGCAGCCCGAAGTACTTCGGCGGCCTCTTCGCCTCCACCACGTTGGTCTTCGCCCTCTGGGCCGTCCCTTCTTGCACCTTCGCCACAGAGAAGAATCAAACAGGGGTATCTTCTAATGTTGCGCTCAGAGTGTGTCGAGCGCTGCCCAGCGTGTGTCGAGGACTTGGTTTACCATTAACTCCGCGAGAGAGCAGCTCCTCTCCTAATTTAACTTAACTGTAACTAGTAACTGGATGTAATTAGTAACTAGTAACTTAACTCTAACCGCAGCTGGATTTAATTGTAAAAAGTACTTGGGCGCAACAGAAGACCCATTTAAAAGCGACCTCTGATTCTTCTTTGTGCCTTCGCCCAAATGAAATATGTTCACTCCCACATCAAAAAGTTAGATACTCGAGTTTGAGCTTCAACTGAGTAATTGGTTAAGGTGTCTTATATAAATACAAACTACACCGTTATTTCAGAAAATTAATGATGTATTTATTTATTTATGAATATTTAAATATATTTTTGTTAGATTTTGAATAAGACTTCGGGTAAGTTGAATGGAAAAATGCAAATTTTTCTTTTCTTGCAATGCCTGACTTCTGATGTTATTGATATACTAGACAACGGTATTTTGGATTCGAAAATGGTGGTAACGTTATCGCTATCGAAAATTGCGATATTTTACACGTTTTAATTTAGGTTAACCGCCTGGTTTGGATATCGGTTTCAGTTTCAAAGGAAAATAATCGTGACATAATAAAATGAGTGTTACCTCATATATAGTTCATTTTACAATTAATAATAAGTAGTGTTAAAAATAGCTATAATTAAATCAATTAAATTATTTCAGAATCACCATCTTGTTACTGTTAAGACCTTAATTTATTTTGTATTTTATGGAATCTATAAATTCATATGGTTTTGATAATTCATTTGATATATCAAATTGTCAATACATAGTGATGTCCATGACAGTTCTGTCATATTCATCTGACAGAGTTAACTAATACTTTCAAATCGGTAAGAAACAAAAATAAATTATTTAAAAAATCGATAATTCTGATTTCTTACCCTCTTCCACTTATCCGACCCGTAAATTTTAGGCGCCTTGGATCGCAAAACGCCCTGAGGAACGACGCCAACTTTCAAATTGGGCAAATCAAAAAATGATATCTGCTTCTCAGCTTTTTCCTTAGACGCCCACGGCAAGAGGCCGTGTGATCCAGGAGATAACAAGATGATAAACGCACTCCACACTAGCCACTTGCACATCGCTTCCACGAACTGACTGGGAAAAACCGGCTCCCTATCACAGTTCGTGGTGGAGTTCGGAGGTTATCGGGGGAGTTCGACGCATTTGCCTGCCGTATCGCTGCATGTCTGGCGCTCAGACGTGGAGTAAACAAATGGTTTTCTTAAAAAGAGGTGTTGCAACAGTTATTTGTGTGTTTAGTGAGTAAAGTACAACATTGTCTCCCGAGTGAAAATGTTGACGCCCGAGCTTGTGAGGGCGACAATTTTCACGAGGGAGACAATGTGCTTTACTCTCGAAATACACACAACCTGCAATAATAAATATCCTGATCATAAAAAAATATTGTATTAATTGTTAAGTGATAAAAATGTCGATTTTGTTTCGTTCTGCTAATAGCGCCTGCATCCTGGTAGTTGCAACATCCATGCACTAGCGATCAGCTGATTGTTGCAACTCCTTACATCTTATACGTTCTCACACCTGATTGTTGTTAATGTTAATCTTCTTTGATTATTACTATTACTAAATCAGCTGTTAGCGCCTGCATTCGTTCAGCTGCAACATATTCGCATGAGCGCGTGGAAATTTGAAAGTGCTCTGATTTTTTGAATTATTGATTTCAATGTTATTCTTATGGATTTATTTTGTCTCCCACCGGTAGACAAAGTAATCACTTTACTCCCGCTGGGAGACAAATTGTTATTTTACTCACCCATTACAAGGAGTAAAAAGCATCTAAACATAGCAGGCGGGGGAAAGTAGTACTTGACACTACTCAGCGGCGCAGTTACCCCTGGTACCTCAGCAATTAGATTACGTCATCCAAATAGGTTTATTCTGGCACCCCTTTGTGGATGTCATTCTAAAGATGCCGTAGAAGCAAAAAATACAGCTAATGGGCTCAACAACTACTTTATACACCTAACTCACAATATACAGGGTGTTTATAAAAACCCTTCAGGACTTCAAGATATGGTTACTTACATAAAAACTAAGAAAAAAGTTCCTATAAACATGGGTCTTAAAATGCTCGGTTATCCGTCTGTCGGTATGTATGGGTTTTTATGATGATTTTGTTTTACTTTGGAACCACTAGAGTTATCAAATTCAAACTTGATGCCAATATGTTGAATAACAGTACCTATAAAAATATTTTGGTGCGGAGTATCAAGTTTCTATTTTGTACAGTTAAAAAATGTCTGTCTTAATATCTTAAAAATCGTAAATTTTACAAAAATTGTATAAGTGACAAAAAAGTTGTGCAATTTTATTTCCTAAAAGTCCGTATGAAATTATTAAGATCGAACGACAAATAACGGAAAGTTATACAATTTTTCCAACAGAATACAAGCTTGTTTGTGGCAGTTATAGCAAAGTTTTGCATGAAAATTTCAATAACTCCATTATTGTAGTTCGATCTTAATGATTTTGTATTGTTTTTAGGCAATAAAATTGCGCAACTTTTTTGCCTTTTGCACATTTTCCGTAAAATTTACCGGCTTTAACATATTCAGTTTTAAAATATAAAAGTGGCTGCCATTTTTAAGTGGTACAAAATAGAAACTTGATACTCCGCACCAAAAAAATACATACCAAGTTTGAAGTTTATATCTCGACTGTTTCCAAAGTTATGCAAAATAATGTTAAAACCATGGTGGAAGTATATACTTCCACCACGGTTAAAACCACATACATATTGACAGACGGATAACCGAGCATTTTAAGACCCATGTTTATGGAACTTTTTTCTTAGTTTTGATGTAAGTAACCATATCCCGAAGTCCTGAAGAGTTTTTAGTAATCACCCATACAGAAATTGCATTCGAAGTTCATTAAACAACTGAGTTACGATTTCTACTGGTTTTATTTAAGTTATTATATTGTGAGATTCTTCCAAAGTCAACGTTCGATTTTCCGATGTAAATTATCTCTCATGGGAAATCCACTATTACTTAAAAATCAGGAAAAACATGAAAAATAGGTCTGGGAATTCTTTGCAAGTTCAACAAAATGACGGTATTAGGGGACGAGAGGCACTTTACATATCTTAGGAACATTCTCCATCATTCTCTGCTGGATTTCAGTACTTTTAATATGTTTCTGGCATTGATAGTTTTCCCATGAGCTGGGGTAGCAGAATAACCCAATGAGAGGTGATTCCCCCCTCCCCCCCCCCCATCACCCCATATATCCACGAACACATCATTATTATGTTGGATGTCTGAAAAAACACTTATACTAATTTGTTATCAAATTAAATACTTAGTATAAGGATAAATCAAACAATATAACAGATAAAAAATTGAAATAGAATAAAGAGTACAATTGGTTCTCAAAATGTTATTTTGATATAAATCTCCAATCAAAAGAACCGAGTACTAATGATACAAAATATTTTTGAAACAGAGTTGGATTTGAAATTTACTAACACATTTTTTAACACTGTTGGTGAGTGTACAAAATTGTCTTTCACAACTGTTTGCATCATTGGCAAAGTTTTACCACAGGTAAGAGTGTGATTTATTTTAAAACGTTGTTCACGGTAATCACAGCGTCATGAACTCCTGATGATGTTTACTTGCTAACAGACACACGCTAGGTTGTTTTTAACGGCCGTTTACGACCAAACTGTTAAATTAGTGCACTTCTATTTCTCTTTCACTTTAAAGTCAAAACGCATATGTTTGATTTTGAGAGGATAGTCATATTTATTTCTACAAATTATAGGGACAAGGGGGAAATATATCGCCCTGATCCCTCCTGTATCTATGTTTCAAATAAAGTGTTTTTTTTTTTCATTAGTAAGAAAGGAAGAAAAGTGCTTTATTAACATAATAATTATCTGTACATTGTTTTAGCAACAAAGAAATAATATTCATTAAGTTGGTGTGCATCACTTTCAGTCCACTTTAGCAAATAAAGCCATAATCGCAGTGACATTCGGCTGATAAATCCTATCCTATACTCTTATATGAGCAGTGTTATCTTGTACCTTTGCTTGCACAATTATCTCAAAAACGGCTCCGAGGATTTCCTTCAAAGTCTGGAAATAAGTAATTTATGACTCAAAAACGTATTTTATGCAGATTACTTGGCCAGAGAAAATCTAATAGCATAATAAAACAAATTTTAAAGTTGTAAAATTTTAACATTGGCCTTATGCGTTGCCACGATAGCAAACAAAAATAAACAAGAAAGTGTAAACAAATGAAGTAATCATAACAGCTTCTTGCAATCTACAGCCATCAAGAAAAAATACAGCGAGTGGGATGAAGAGTTAATGGAGCAATAAAAAAGGTTTCTATTTATCAATTTTATGACATTGAAATATTTTATAGTAACTGGATGAACTGGTAAACATGAAATAACACCGAGCAAGTCTTGGTCCACCAGGTACTGATTAAATAATCAACCATTATATATATATATATATATATATATATATATATATATATATATATATATATATATATATATATATATATATATATATCTAGCAATTTTGGTCAAAGTAATAAATTAGGCTTGCTTATTTTATAAACCTTCTTATATCAGTTGTACAAAAAACTACAAAAACTTTCAAATAATAGAAAACAAAATGAGTTTAAAAAAAGAACAGCTGAAAAACTTTCACTCTCAACTCGCTTGGTATAATCAGTCAGGATTCTGGACGAATCGAGTAGGAATAGGTAAAGGCCTTTCTCACTGGCATACTGGATGTCCTGGATGTTTGGTACATTTTTGTAAAAATAAATCGCTGCACATACTCAAATGAGACCATTCACACTGCACGTCCAGGACGTCTGCGGCAGTTTTCGGAAGATCGCTCGGCGAGCAATTTTTCACAAACGTCCAGGACGTCCATGGCGTAGTGCAAGCACAATGAACTCTCTGGAACCATGTTACTCAGCCCTTGTCTGCAAAAGCCGTGTCATCTGCCACCTCAGAACCATGTGCTCCGCTCCAGCCCTTGTCTGCGAAACAGGTTTCGGGAGTTAATCTAAAATTCCTTTCTAAACCTATCTTATCCAGCTCCAGATCATTAGATACATTAGATACATTACTTGAAATGGTGACCTACCCAGGTAGGTATTTTAAGCCAAGTATGAATGACAGATGAATGAAGGATGACTGTTAATTAATAGCCCAACAGCCAATGGCAACTAAGGGACTTACAATTTAACGTGGAATCCCAACAACAATTTCTTCAGTTAACAGTTTTACGAACTGGTCAAATTATGAGGACGGTCCTATGAACGTAGTATTCAATAGTGCGGACGTTAATCCCCACTAAGGAACACCGCGTCGACTAGCTATCGCTTATACCTATCCACAATTCGGGACCTCCAAGTAGCTGGATTACAGGACACGCCACAGTCCCAGTATGTATCAGAATGCCAGATCATGCATCAAGTGATGGTATTCTCCATAACTCTTCTGTATTTTATTTATGGGATGTATCCATTTACTTCTTTTCGGTAACAAATATAAAAATTCTAAGTCGTCATCTCTATCACCACTTCTCCATTCGTTCATTCACGGAACGGAAAACCTGGTCTCACTCCAAGGAACTGGCGAAAAATACTTCTTTGCACAAGAAACAAGTACACTGAGTGAGAGGTGACAATTGACTGTCCTCGTGAGAGAAAGTGGTCTTTTGGTTCGTTGCTGCAGTATGAAAGGGGCGTGTCACGGACGTCCCAAACATCCAGGATGTCAAGTACACCAGTGTGAAAAGGCTTTAAGGGACATTTAGAAAAGTAAGGCTGGCAACTGTGACTTGTGTGATTTCCACAGATGCAGGAATAGAAAACTAGTCTGCATCTGTCCTAAGAATTGTTGTTTGAGTGAATAGGATTGCTTCGTCCTTAGGATTTTCCTCTAGCCTTTGGTTTTTTCCTCTCTTTGGTTAATACTCTTTTTACAACAAAATATATTTCTATTTCTGCTCCTTTCTTGACAAAACCCATTAAAAACTAGACAAAAGTACTAAAATATTTGTTTTGTTACGTTAATATGTGTAAAATGCATTTGCTACGGTTGCATGTATCAAACCCAAAGTAAGTTTTATAAAAACAATTGTTTGTTACTCTAACATTTATTTTGTCCCTATTTTCAATTAATTGTATTATTTTGTATAATTTAGTGCCCCTTTCGTCAGGAAGGGCCCTGGAACGCTCGGTGATCCCCAACCGCCCCTGCACTAGGCAAATATTGTATTTACACGGCAGGAGATCAAAGGATGAGAATCGGACCGAATCAAATAATTTGTTTATTTACAAAAAACTTGAGTAATTTGAAAAATTATAACAATCACGGAATATACTATTTCCAACTTACAAATACTTAACAGGAACACCAAGGGATTTCATGTAATATAAATACACACACATATATATGTACATATACAGTTACATACATATTATACATATTGTTGTATATTATGGACTGATGGGTGTACAGACTCGTTGTAACATTCACTGTTATGAGGAACAAATCATTGCAGCCATAACAATTAAATACCATACCCTATCACTCATCTTCGAAGCCTAATCAAGTTTATTTGACTTCAAGATAATAAATAAATATTTTCAAACAACCCCGAATGTTTATTAGTTTAGAAATCATTCATATTGTCTTATGCTGAAAAAATAAACATTGAAAAATTATCAGAAATGTATCCCCAAGGGCCAAGAGTAATCCAAACTATGTAAATCTTAATTTAAATTAATATTTGTGAAGTAAGCACTATTGTATGCTGCAGTAAATTCCACTTTCTGTAATATATGTAATATTAATTTATAGAATAATAAACAATCTAGTGTACCAACCTTAACCAGTATTCTTTGATCAATACCACAAAATTAAATCAACATTTGTATCAAAACGTAAATGATTTTATTATATTCATGCATTCCTTTTAATTACAATGTTAAAGCTTCTTGTTCACTAACAGTGATTTTTTTCTATGTTTTCTTTAGACTGATTTAAGCTATTTAATTTATTACATTTTAAAGTTTCTAACGTTCTTGGTAATACAGGGGAGGCCTTAAAGTTCTTAAGTAAACCTTAGCAAAAGCCACCATTGCAGCGGAAACATTATTGAAAGCGAAATCTTCAAGTTTCATTGTTTCATCCTGGTAAAAACATCTCCTGCAACAAATACAAAATTTTATAGACTATAGGATATGTTTTATAGTTTGACCACTCCTTGAGCTCTCTTTTAAAACTTGAAAGGAAGTAAACATTAACCAACTTACTAAGTGACACTTTCTTTTTTTTGACTGACACGCTCGCGGCGGCATGATTTTCTATGTTCCTCACCGCCATCGTGGTGCTCCGACTTATAGTTACTGTAACTGCCACGCCTATCGTGGCAGCAGCACTGTCCACTGCACAGAATACAATATACTATTGAGCATTGCTGTTAACGTTTCAGATTTCAAACTCAGATCCTGGTCTCAAAATAAATCTTATTGTAACGCTTTGCAGCTTGGGAGCGATCGCTCCCACCAGGATGGCATCAGTGGCTTTACCACGTTCACGCCACCGCGAACGTGTTGAAGCCACTTTTTGTGATTTCATAAGATCCGAACTAAGCATTAAAAAATTCAGAAATTGCAGCCATTTCTGAATTATTAACTGAAACACACTTTTTTCACAAATATTCATTAGTTAATATCAAATAAAAATAAGAGTTAATTTTTTTGGGAAAGTCTCTAGGCCAGGATTTTAATTTTAGGAATAGATGGATAGGCAGAGAGGAGGTCCTTGAGGAGGTAGATGGAGAAATAGGAGGAGAGGTTCCTTCCTTCTTTTGTACCCGAAGAAGTCCCTAATTGGGACGTAATATTGTGATTTATTGTGTTTACTCCATGTGTCCATCAAACCTTAGCCTCAAATCCATCTATTCCTAAAATTAAAATTAAAATATGAATAACTTATGAAAATAAATAAATATCCATTTGCCCGATAGATGTTAGATGTTAAATATGAGTGATTAAAAGCCCCGACATTGCCAGTCGAGGCATGTCTCCCTTTGAAATATTGTGCAGCTTATGGGAGGAGGGGATTTGTAGGGATGGGCAAGATATGACTTGTTCAGTCAGCTTCGACCCCAATGGAAAAAAGAACAAACTCTAAACTACATTATACATTGTCTAGACTTCAGGGTTGGACTGGGTCCAAGTTCTCTGAGAGCGCAACCCCACTAAGACTGGGGGGGGGTTGTAAAGACAACACAAAATTAGACTGGAAAATCATTGAATAGTATATCAAAAAACGATTATACATATTTTTTATGTAGAGTCATGAAAACTAGTGGAAATGCGCTGCTTGGCAGCTTTTATTCATTAAAATAAACTGTTCATTAAAATTTATATTTCTATAATAATATTAAAATCCCAGATTATCCCCCAGTCCGAGCCTGCTAGACTTATGAAAAAATAGTCAATTCTTACTCACGCGATAAGTTGGCACAGTAAGGTAGCCAGGCGATGACGGCGCATGCTGACATGGACCCATAACCGGTTAATGCCGACTCGAACCGGAACCGGATCCTCTTCCAACTCCATGTAACCGCAGGTCTGATGCAGGATCCGGTTTGCTTGGAGAATTTTTTCGGCAACTATTATCCCTACAACTTGTCGGCAACGGGATACCACCATTAGTATCTGTAAAAATTACACACATTTACATTTTCTCTCTCTCATATTTATATCATATGAAGGAGAATAGGAAAAGAAGAGGATAGAAGAAGATTTGTGCGGGCAAGGACAGAATAAATCTGGGGAATCAGGAAGAAGAAAAGGATTATGTGGGAAAAGTTGATTGCTGAAGAGGAAGGCGAACCTTGGGATAAGGTCTGCAAAATTGTTGCAGGTAAGCTGAAGAAGGAAACTATTTTGGTTGGTTTGGAGAAGGAAGAAGGCAAGTACATCAATTGTCTCCTCAAATCTGTACAAATCTGAGCTGTCCCAGAACTTTCTTGAAACTGTAGATAAAATAGAATTATGGTGTGATGAAAATGGCTTGAGATTGAATCCCTCAAAAACACAATTCATTAACTTCCATATAAATCATGGCAAAAACCCTCAATCAAACTCTTCTTATCTTCCTTCTCATTTCATCTAAGTAGTATCAACAAAATTCTTAGGACTTGAAATAGATTCCACCCTCTCCTGTCATCAGCATGTCAACTCACTTCTTCCTAAGCTCAGTAAATCATATTTTGCTTTGCTTGCAATATCTCAATCTGTTGAATTCAATGTACTAAGACAGGTATATTTCGCATACTTTCATTCACTCATCTCCTATGGTCTGCTGTTCTGGGGTAATTCAACAGAGGCACTCAGGGTTTTTAAGATGCAGAAAAGAGCAATCAGAATGCTCTCTGGCTCAGGTCCTAGAGATTCATGTAGACAACATTTCAAGGAGTTTCATATTCTTCCTCTTCCATCCTTGTTTATTCTCCAATGTCTCTTGTTTGTCAAATCCAACCTCCGTAGGTTTTTTGAAAATAACTTTCATCATCAATAACTCCACTATGAATACTTCAGTTTTACAATATCCCATTCATAGAACAACATTTTTTGAGAATTCACCTTCATATTTCTGTTTAAAAATTTACAACCAGTACCCCAATGAATTTAAGAATGAGCCCTGTTTCAAAAAGTTTAAAAAGCTTGCATCTGACTTCATTCTTCAAAAATGTTTCTACAGTCTGTCAGAGTATCTCAATGATAATCGGAGTTTCTCCTAACCTCTTCTATAGCCTCTGTGCGTACCTGAGTCTCAACAGTCGGGGCCGTAGATTTGGTTGTGGAATTTTTCCCAGTTGGAAGCCTCATTGTTTTATTGTATGACTTGTATAGTAGTTTTAAGTTCAATTTGTAATGTATGGAAATGTTTTGACTAGTCTACTGCCCACGCAGATTCTGCATATAAGGGCGTATTTAGATGCTGTAAATAAATAAAATAAATAAGTTGACCGAAACCATAGAGGAGACATTGCAGAGAATGATCAAGGGACTGTCATCTCTTGCCGGATGAGAGGAAGAGGACAACGAGGACCAGGCAGTAATTAGAAGATTGATGACGAAGAGAGCTCTGGGCCAGATGAGAAGGACTTCACGGAAATGGAGCTGACCGCTGGCTTCAAAGAGTTGATATATGGCATCAAAACATGGCATATGGCTTCTTCTAGTTCAGATATATTAAATTTTGAATTAAAACCACCCAGTTTTAACTGCATGTTGCAGCAGACCTGTATTTCCCATGTTATTCTTATGAAGCTTACAAAAACATGTCATATCTCGCTATAATTGATTGAAATATGTTCTTTTGCATTTGAAATTCGCTGAGTATGCAGGTCTGCTGCATCGGGGGTATTATTTAAAGAGGTTCAAAACCAGATTCAGGTTCAGTCCATTTGGATCATTGAAAGGTGGGGTAAGATGGGAAAAACTCCTATAAATAGGTTTTTTGGAATTTTATAGACAGACAGATAAAAATAATCAAATTTTGGTTTAAACCATTGACTTCAGCGCCAAAAAACTAATAATTTAGAACTTTGAATAATTTTTCTATCTTCAATGGATATTGAGGTATTGTTGGTAGTAAATACATCACACTATCTCAATATAACCGTATCAAAACTAAATAAAATTGTATATCTCGCTTATTTCTCAATATATCTGAATAAAACTTGCTGTGTGGCTTTGTTTTGTTAAGATATACTGGATTATAGTATAAAATATTCCTTTCTTGGGTTCTGATGCAGCAAAACTGCATACTCCATTTCATTCCACATGAATGGAATTTTACCTTATAGGAAATAAATAAAATTGTATAATTTTGCTTATTTTTCATATTTCAAGTGGATATTTGGGATTTTGACCATTGAAGAATTAAAGAATGTGTATTATCACACTGTCAACTTACCCTCCTGTCCCCTGGCTGCTTGTAGTACATCAGATCGTGGTAAGTTTGGTCTCCAACGCCGACTTCTACATCGATGTACCTAAGAACATGCTCAGCTTTCGTTTTCAAAGGATTTTGGCGATTCATTGGTATATCGTGGACTGCAATAGTCTCTGATTTGTTGACCGCCAATATTGTTTCCCTTCCAAATTCCAAATTCTAAAACAAATTAAAAAGTAATCATAACTTTAATACATATTATATTATTATTATTTTTTGTTTGGAATACCTATGTTTATTATAATATATACATGTATTGACCGAGAGTTGACACATCATTAAATGAAGGTGGGTGATGCCCAAGGATTGAAATAATCCAGGAAAAATTCATGGTTCAATGAAATAAAACTGTCTTAAAAAGTTGAGAACAATGGATTTTGTTAATGGCATTGTTCAGGATCACAAACAGTTTTACATTGTCACATAAACTTAACAATTTAATTCTCCCTTCTTCAACAACTTCCACATGGTTAAAAATAACAGTACAGTTTCCTTAAACACAATGCTTAAACTTTATCCTTGCAATACTAATTCATTGAAATTCCCTTGAAACTTAATAATAAATGGTGGTGCAGGCCTGAATAAATTAACAATAAAAGAACATCATTTTTATGGCAGCATTTTATTTTTCAAAAACAAAAATACTGCCATAGGCATAACTAGGATGACCCAAAGGGGGGTTACACTGAAGAACTTTGTATACAACATCCTACAACGTCCCCAAAGGGGGGTTACAAATTTCTGGTCCCCAGAAATTTGTTGAAAATAGAACCATAAACTCTAGTTGCTTGTGTCAAGGGGGGAGCTAGGGAGAGGGAGCGTGGCAGCGCAGTCCAGTGGAAAACCAGTTATATCCTGATTTTCGAGTATTTTGAAGGACATTCGGGGATTAAGAAAAAACCGGGTAAGACTGGGGATTTTATATTTGCGCACTGCGGGTATTCTTCAAATAACCTGGTTATAAAAAACGGGTGAAGACGGGGGATTTTGGACGAACTGCAAGGATTTATGGAAATTCCAGGAATTTTATTTTTAAATTAAAGTTGGAACTGTGTACTTAGCATGGTTGTATAGGTTGCAGTGTTACTAGAAGCTGCGTATCTACACAGTTTTTGGCATTCTGAAGGACGTTGGGGAATTTTTAGGGGGTTGATAAAAACCAAGTTAACCCGGGGGTCATAGTCTCGGGCTGCGGAGATTCACCCGACACCCTGAATACATAAAAACCGGGTATCTTCCGAGGAGTTTTAAAGTATGGTTTGGTTTGCAAAAATACAATATTTATGCAAGATGACAAAAATAATTTGTTTTCACAGTACCCAAGAACAATACCTGAAATAATTAAAAATATTTTAATATCTAGTTTGTAAGTGAATGATGTAAAATTTCTCGTTACATCAAGCAATTTTAGAAAAATACCCGCTTTTGGGTATAATGAAAGTCATGCAGTGGTTTTCCGAACAATCACCCGGTTTTAGGTATACTTGTGAGGATTATTGCTAAAACCAGGTAAAAGCGGGGAGTTTTGAAAGGAGTGAAATACCAGGTCCTATCTGGCAACACTAGGACTAAAGTAAGTCTGCCCGTTATTCCCGGAGTACCGGCGGGTGCAATAAGCGATTAACACATCGAACGCTCGTGCCGCTTTTTAGTTGGCGTCACCAATTTTGTCTTAATAAACAATTGTATCCACCCAACAATCTGTCTTCTGTTTTTTAAAATATTTTTTAAGGTTAAGGGGGGGTTTAAACCCCTAAACCCCCCTTGGATGTGCCACTGAATACTGCCTGTTTATACTGGGTGTCTCAAGAGTTCCGCCCCTAGGTAATTTTTACTTTCTCCCCCCTATACATAGTATATGGAGAAAGTATTGTTTTCGTCAAAATTTTTGAATTTGAGTTGTTAGTGGATATATTCGTTTTAGTGCTCTCTGAATCCAAAAAAGTGGTTTTTGGCGTGGTGTCTGTCTGTCTGTGTGTGTGGATGTATGTGTGTGTGTGTGTGTGTGTGTGGATGTAAACAAAGCTAGAGACGACACCAGTGGTCCGATTTTCATGAACTTCGGCATGTAAGTACAAAGCCGTGGTATCTCCAGGCGTATTTTTCATTTTTTTGAATTTTTGATTTTTAAGGGTATTTACCCCATAAAAACCTATAAAAAATTACAAAAATCAAAATTTCTCAAAAACTGCTCTAACGATTTTGATAAAAATTTCATGGTTTTTAGTGCTTAAGATGACAAACAAAATGACACCACCCGCATGTCTGTAAAAATTCAGGTTCAGAAGTTATGTGGGTTTAAGTGTTAAAAAATTGATATTTTTCAAATTTCACAAAATCTGTAAACTCTAAAGAAAATATACTTGCAACCATTAAATTCGACTTGAAAAACTAAATAATCCAATATTTTGAATCATTAGTTTACGTCAACTGGTTGCGGAGATAATTGATATTTTAGTTCGGCGGTAAACGCAGTACGTTGTCCAATGTTATTCTTATGGCAAATATTTAAAAACCAATAACTCCGTTATTTACTAACCGATTTTGATAAAATTTGGTGTATATTTTTGTGATAGTTAATTGTTCATTGGTTTTATTTCACTATATATGTTTTCTGGTTTTAAATGACTTGAAGGGAGAAAGTATGTGTCAGTTTCCTGATACCGTTTATTTATATTAATGAAGATACTTGAATACTTGAATACTTACTTGAATACTTGAATCCTTTATCCATGCCCAGCGTAGCTGGATAGATGGTGTCACTATATTCTAAATAAACTAATATGTACACTATATACATTTTGTAACCAAGATTGGCGGTGGCTAGACAAGTGCTGTGAAGGAGTTATCAAAAAATTCCTCCACAGAATAGAATGCTTGTTGCGTGAGCCAGGCCCTAACTTTAAGTTTAAGATAAAAACAACTTCCAGCAACAATTACATGACAAAATAATTGTTATTGGTGTTTCATCACTTTTGCCTTGTGCATCCAAAATAAGGTGGTTTGGGGGTTAGTTGAAATTTTTAAAAAGTAATCACTTTCTTGTAACTCATAATTTTATAAATCTTAACAACAACAAAATGGCGCGGACTAGAGGTCTCTACGTTGATTCTAAGCAAATTATGGTCATGGCACCTCAAATTTTGAGTTTTCATATAAGGTTTTAATATTGCACACCATTAGAATAAGCCCCTATCATCTTGAATTTGCCCCTATCATCTAGCCAGTTACCAGTAGTTTACTTTGTCGTTTGCATCAGATCTCAAAGCACTTATCTCGGATGGTACAGAGAGTAGAGTACACATCAAAAAGATCCTAAAAGGTTTGCTTGAAAAGTTAGGCACAGTCCAACAAGAGCAATAAGAGCCATGCGATTCTGGTGACGCGACTGATGTAACTGAGGAAATGTTGTGTCCTATGTGGACCAACGATTGTGCATGGTGATCAGACCATTTCTACTATATCATGCTCTCCAAAGAGAGAAGACACAAATTATTGCTATTAGATAGCCCATTTCTAGGGTCTTGCTGTGATGGTGCATATGCGGGCAATGCGGGCAATTCCAGCAATGGTCATTCCAATCACATGACCAAATACAAACTGATGGGTTTTTTAAGTCCCTTAAACTGTGTCACTCCTGTCATCCACATAGGACACCCTCCCCCCCATTTGCAAACCCATTTGTTTGTATTTTGGTCACACACAGGGCAGGATTTAACATTTGGGTCCCCAAAGGCCCAATATTTTTTCTGCCTCTACAGGTTTTGAGTATGACACTCCATAAAACTTTCTTAAAGAATAACAATATTAAAGGTCACCCGCGACCTCATAAAGGCGCGAAACAAGACCCCCCCCCTTTTTTTCTTGACATACTCATCAAGAAATCGTACTTTATTCAATTTTGAACAATTTGAAAGGGTTTCATGACTGCCAGGAAACGCCGGCATAGCAGCAGCTTTGCTGGCACCCTTTTTTTTAAAAAAAAAAAGAAAAAAAGAGGCCCATGGCTTTACTTAACCATGGTGTTGCAACGCAGCAGAATTAGCTTATTGTGCACCCTCTGCTCGCAGGCCTTCGCTCTCCATCAAATCCCAAGGTCCTTAATGAACCTTGAGATCTTCTTGACGAAGGTGCCTGTCCTCACAGCACTTCTGAATGATAAAATTGCTTAGAGCAGAAATGTAGACCCGGGCTGGCTGAGTGAGAACTCAATACACTACCAACTAAGCTACGCGCTGTCGCTGGCACCCTTCACTTGTCGGCGCTCTATGCGGCCACGCTTTCTGCACGGGTCCCCTGGGCCTTCTGGGCCTATTGGGAAATCCAGCCCTGGTCACACAAATTGTGTAGCTCTCGTTGCCCACGCAGGACCATGCCCTAGGCCTATAAGAACATCTACCTGGCAGTCCAGCAGGAAGCTGTAGTTGTGCACGTCAATGATGCGTTCGACTGGCCACAAGGCCGGATGTTTGTCTACGTTGCACGGACAGGGTTTTTTGCTGCCTGGTTTCTTGTAGCCGATCGCCGCTGCGTCCCTCCCCAGCTCTTTATCCAACCTAATCCCGAACCGCAACACATCCATTTTTGCTGCCCCTGACAGAGCGCCTAGAGGGCCCGGAGGGCTGTGGGGAACCGCAGGAGCTACTGCTGCAACATCAAAGAATTGGACAGCTGCAGAATTTTTTTATTTTAATGGTTGAAAATAGTATATTACGTTACTAGGCCGGGAAGTACTGTTTTGCTGGACAAGCATGATAGTTCCAGCGCGAGCGAAAGCGAGAGCGGGATTTTCATGCAAGTACGGAAAAACTTACCGGCCGTGTAACATACGATGCTTTTCATCATAATAAGTACTCAGAAAAAACATACTTTCAATCATAACGCATTTACTGCATAAACCAAAAAGTTTCTCAATCCTTCAAACCTAACCTACAACAAACAGAACATACATTTCCATTGTTGCAGCTGCCAGTGATGCCACTACATTCCTCTCAAAAGTAGCCAATGAACAAGCAATAAACATCGGTTTGCTGCAAATCGGCTGATTTATCCGGCCTAGGCCAGATAAAAGTTTTTGCCGGCTTAGGACGGTAATGGGTAACTTTCGAGCCAACATAAAGGAACAGAAAAGATATGTTTCTGAGTAAGTATGATGAAAAATGTTTTCCTTGTGTTGAAGCCAGAAGCGTCGCGTGAAACATAGATTTCGGAGGGTACAACCAACCGTGGGGTCTTGGGGGTATGGAATACCCTCTATTCTAGCGGGGGGTCCGGGGGATAATATTTGATTTTTCGTACTTAAAAGTGGAGTTTTAAGCCTTTAAACCTGTGAAGCATACAGTATTAAAACGCTTACTTTATTTACGATTTTCAAGGTAAATTTGCAGGAAAACTCAACATTATATAGTATTTAGATTTTGAACAGGTGACTGTTTACAATTTCAATTTTTTTTCAATTTCAAATTATCTTTATTCATAAAATATACATGGGTATACATGAATAGTGTCATTTCTATAACTAGTCTAATTATAACATATATGTACATATTTACAATTTTGTATATATTTGAAGATACAAGTTGAAGATCATCTTGTTATTATATTAGAAAATAAATAGTAGGAAATAATTTTTAATTGGATTTTTATTTTTGGTTGGCAGCTACAAAAAAAAAACGTTTATGTTGGGGGGGCACGTTTCCCCCTGTGCCCCCCCCCCCCCCCCGGCGCAACGCCTATGGTTTAAGCAGTAGGACTGCAGTTAAGATTTGTTTGTAATGACGTTAGATTGTATGTGTTTATTTCAAAGTATGAACATTATTAATCATTTATTCATTTTGTTTTCCCCCTGAACTCATAAAAAGTTTTTATCCAAAAACTCTATTTGAAATATATTATATATGTAGTCAAAAATATAATTTTAATCTGTCAAATATGATGATGCACCAAGAAGTTATTACATAATATTATGACATTAGGCTATATATTTCTAAGAGTAATGATGGTTAAAATTTATACAAATATAAAGGGAAATTTTTAACTTTTAACTAACCAAAAATTCCAGTGCACAAAAAGTTATTAAACTTTTAAGTTGTGAGCAATTTTGCAATTAATTAATTTTGTACAATAATAACTGTTATACCTGCTTGTTGTTGTTCTCGATCTTTTGATGATTGTTGTTTGGCTAAGAACAGAGTGGATTTCGCATCCAGGTCTCCCAAACCAGTGTCTTCTTGCCATGTTTGGGTGAGTTGACTTTCTACAGAAGGAAAGAAACAATTATCGTCTCATGATACATGGGTTTTACATTTTGCTGGTTGGAAAATTCAGAAGACTTATGTTCTTTGCCTTTTCTCTAAATATTGAGTAATGAAAAACCAGTACTTTATATTTAGGGTTAAAACTTTTCAAATAATTATCAAAAGAGCATTAATGAAAGGTATAGCATCAACAAATGAAATTATTGGTGAGTAGATTTCCGGTTCGAAAAAGGATTCTCAACTGTGTAATTGGGGTTAAAAACTTAATAAGTTAGTTAAGTTGTTAAAAGAGAGATCTAAGTGTTACAAAAGGCTTGTTGACCAAGACGGGGAGGTTTCTTATTTTGTCATTTAGTCTTAACTTCCTATCCGATATTACCATCAATAAATAATTAGCTAAATAAATTTAGTTGAGTTTGCATCAATTACTTATCATTTAATTTCATACATCATATCTGTTTAAGATTCTAGCACGTCACTCCTGACAGTTAAGACTTTTTCCGTCATTACCAAAATCAAAAACTTGCTATTATCTTGTGCTGCTACCGGTGGGTGATTTATGAAGCCAGGTCCAATCAAAATTTAAGTTAGTACAACATTATGCAGTGCCACTATCATTCATTAAACTAGAATTTATGAACATAACCAATTACTTCATCTTGATGCAGCATTGGGATCACTGTCATTTAATTTACCGTAGTGAACAAGTCAGGTCCTTTTAGAGATATATAGGGTTAACAAAAAAGTGTATAGAGTAGAGCATTGATTATCCAAAGCCCGTTATCCAAAAGGGGCAGGGGTGCTTGAAAAGATAATTTTGCAGCCGATTTTCGTGACCAGTAACACGCACAATCGTTTATCACGACTGTCAGCAATTTTTGTAAAGTAACATCCGATGCTTATTATACATGATCTGTAAATTTATGCGGTCGAATTTATTGCACAGCGTTTGTGTCTTTGTTTTTACTGAATCTGTAAGTACATGCAATCGTCTTTCAGGCCGATCATGTATTTTGCAGAGTAGTCCCACCATTTACCCTCAAGCAGTAATAATATTTTGTTTTGATTACCTTATAATGAACGATCATCCAAAAAATTCAACGAACATCCCCATTACCTAATATTTTGGATAATCGATGTTCTACTCTAGTCTTACGTGAGGCAATAGGAGATTGCGATCCTTGTCCTATCCGTCTCCTCTTAGCACCCTCCTGCTCGGAAAAAGATGTCTTATCTGTTTTATCTGAACTGGAAGTCTCTCCATGAAGTACAGTCTTGGTTTGTTCTTGATGTTTGACTGGTTGTTCTGAACTGGAAGTCTCTCCATGAAGTACAGGCTTGGTTTGTTCTTGATGTTTGATTGGTTGTTCTGAACTGGAAGTCTCTCCATGAAGTACAGTCTTGGTTTGTTCTTGATGTTTTATTGGTTGTTCTGAACTGGAAGTCTCTCCATGAAGTACAGGCTTGGTTTGTTCTTGATGTTTGATTGGTTGTTCTGAACTGGAAGTCTCTCCATGAAGTACAGTCTTGGTTTGTTCTTGATGTTTGATTAGTTGTTTTAGTTTTTTTTGTCCTGCAATCAAATTCTGATTAAACTACAGTTAAAAGAACCATTTCTGATAATATTGGGTTTTGTCGGTCTACTTTGAACCATAAATAAATATATGGTGCCAAACACAAAACATAAACAACTGCTTGAATGCAAAAGTCCTGGGGCTTGGTTTAAATGACATTTTAACTAAATTCATAGGTATAATTTGGCATTTCAATTGAGGAAGCCAAGAGTTTCATGGTCCATGCCCTGTGGTTCAATTTCAACCACCCTCCCCTCACCCTCCAACACTACAGAATGTATTAGGCCTGGGTTTCAGCAGTCACATTTATTTGACAGCTGCTAAATGACTCGGAGGTTTTCGCCCACCAATCAAGAGTTTTGCCAACAGCATAGTGGACGGATATGAATGAGAGGCTATAAATTCTGCTTAGGCTCCGTTTCACCTTACAAATGTGACCCGCCAAGGGAAAAGCGACTTTATCTTCCCAGACAAAATTTTATAGGACAGCAAAAACAGCAGGACAATATTTTCAAGGGTAAATCTGATCCTATTTTCGATTAGATTTATAATTTAGAAAAGAAAAGACAAAAATAAGAAAGATATATAAATATCCCCCAAAACCTGCATTTGTTTTGTCAAAACACATGATTTTTAAATATTTATTTAGGTTATTGTTATTATAAGGTTGAATTTTAAAAAGAGGTTATTATGACATGACTATAATCTTATGATTTGGAAATACAGTACACCTCGGATTATCCGGATTAATGTGGCGGAACACCGATCCGGATAACGAAAAATCCGGATAATCCGAGGTCATTGCAATATCGGCTAAATAAAGATTGCGTACCTTAGCCTCTGCTAAATTTATGCTGAAAACAGCGTATCAAGACTGTAAAACTTATTAATTTATCAAATTTTACAAGGGTTTAATTTTGAAACAAATTTAAGATCTAAACTTCATTATTAATCGTACGAATATAATGTTATAACTTTTACCGTACTTACGGTTTTGGTTTGGAATAAAACGCCAAATTAAATTATTTAATTTATTAAGATTAAATAATTATAACTCAAAATGACTCAAACTTAGAATAATCATGACGAAACTTAAAGTAACTCAAAACGTATTACAGTAACTAACGTAACACATCAAATAATAACAATAAACTAACTCGCAAAATTGCCATATGCCTACGCCTTTGTGGATTACTGACAGCGCCCCAAATAGGAATCCAGAAAATCCAATAGTACGTTTGCGAAAATGCTTTAATGTACGGTTTAGGCAATGTGATTCCTTCATTTATTGTGATTCCAAATGCGTACAGTAATGTATTATGTTTGCATTTTGCTTTTAGAAGGCGCATTTCCCCCGTAAGTTCGCTAAAATCATGTTTTGCCGTGATTTTAATTTCTGAATTTCTCGGATGGACCGGTCCGGATAATCCGGGATCTGGATAATGTGGGGTCCGGATAATCCGAGGTGTACTGTAGTCGTCAAATGAATGTTTTTTTAACTTGAACAAGACATATACATATACATGAATGAATTAATGGTATTTGGGGACCTCAATACAATAGGTTATAACGGTCCCATGCTTAAGTATTACCATGAGACCTATGGTAACAGCTTCTTCCTCATATAGGAAATTGGCTGAAATGGGGGAATTGGAAGGATAATGCAAGATGTAGAAAGTCTATATACCAAAAGAGAGGTTAGATTGAAATGTGCGGGAAAGAATATCAAAGGAAAGGCTGGGTTTAAATGTGTTGAGGGCATGATTTCTCTGCGAGCGTCTTCCTCCACCAAGCCCTATAACAGTTGTTAGTTCGTTCCCACCCAGTGGAGTGATGTTACTCCTTTACCAACCAATGTCCCATTGTTAGTTTGTCCCAACATTGTTTTTTTCCCACTTGGAATAGCATGACTGATGAGGTTTTGATTTTTGGAGCCATGCATTTGTGTGATCAGTCGGTCATGCATGGTTGCAGGTGTGTTGGTGATGTATGTTTGATTTAGGGTCTATGTCTCGATTTGTTTTTTGATATTTTTTTGGGGAGGAGGGATTTTCTGAGATTTTGATCTTGCAGGGTTGAGTTAGATGTTTGTGTGAGTGTTTAATGCCTGTCCTGATTTGGTTTGGTTAAGAGTGTTAATTCTTTAATATTTTCTGTTATGTATGTGTTGTGAAAGGCCTAGACTGTTTTCTGTGAGTCTTAGTCAAGGGTTTGTGCAATGTATTTCCCCTCTTTTTTGGACAACTTGCATGTGATTCGGAGGATTTTGAGCCACGGATTGGTGCAAGCAATTGAACATGCAGGATTGTGAGATTTTTTGTTGATTAATTTGGTTTGATATTTTCCCTGTGTTTTCATTTGGTTTGGAGGTTGCTCGTTTTGGAAATGATTTTTGCCCCAGTTGACCGTGATTTGAGGTGCCAATTTCCTAATTTTCGGTATTCTTGAAATTGTGAATTGAGAAGTTGGGAGGCTTGCTTGTTGCTTGCGAAGTGGGGGTTTTGAAATCATACATTCAATTGAGAAATGTCCTTGCTTGGTTAGAGAATTGTTTGTGTGATGTCCAAGTGCCTGTTTTGATTCCGATTTTGCTGAGTGTTGTTTGAAGTTATTTGGCCCCCTGTGATCCAGGAATCATTTTTTTTCTTTGTTGTTTTCCTCTTTTGCCTTTGGGCAGAGAAAGAAGTTCATAGTGACATCGTGACATGGAATATAATTTTGTGTTTCAACCAAAGATTCCAGAGAGTTCCCAGAAGTGCTGTTTCTTGGCCAAAAACATGCAATTTTTACTTCTTAAGCACATCCTCGACTGAATACTTTGCGAAATTCCCCGGCAGCATAGACTATATCTGTTGGCACATATATCCATGCTTGCGTGAATGAACAAGCAGGTAGGGGGGGGGGGGAGAGGGAGAGTGAAGGCAAGTGTGCATTATCCATCAGGATTGGTCCATAAATAAACAGAAAGAGGACAGGTATTAAACATCTGTATTGGTGAGATTTTACACCTTTGGCCAGGCACCTGGCTTCGCAATGGTGCCATACCCACCCCCGGGTGAGTGCACGACTACTCGGGCCCAGCATGTGGGGGCATGAATATCAATACTATTAATCTAGACTTTAATATTACAGCAAATGTACTTACTTTTGGCAGGTACTTTAGGGGGTGCCGATAGAAATCTTTCTGCTTTTTTAAGCACGTCAGTTACCTTCATTGACATAAATCGGCGTGGGGAAGCTTTCCAAAAGGTTTCATTTGACAAGTCTGAAATCAGGTAACAAAATAAAATATTCTCATAGTCAAGCTGCGAATAACTGTCACAATTTTATTTTCAAAATATTGTTGCTGTATCTTACCCAGGTTGTCAAATAGGCTTTTGTTACATAGTGCAATTTTGTTATAGGTGTGAAAATTGTTTCATTGGAGTTGAAGTAAAGAACTGGGCCGTAATCATTTGTCATCATATCTTTTTTAATCTCTTATAGGATTTTTTATGTTAATATAGTTAATGTGATAAAGTATAAATATATATTTTCGTTCGTAAGATACAAATATGTTTATGTGTTTTGTTAATATATTTATATAAATGTGAATAAGGTAAAAGATATTAGAAGYTTAAACGTGTTTATACATATTTTATGACTGTCACTATTGCCAGGGGGTCTGGAGGCCCTTTGGCTCCGCAGGCCCTCGGCTAAAGTCTGTTCGGGGCCCCCAAATCACAAAATTCGTCTATCTAAATATACATACAAAACTCGTTTAAAATTTATAAACTAAAACTTAACAAAAGATAATTCAGTTGATGAACTAAAATCATACGTTAGTGTGACAGGAGGAGTAGTTTTAATATGTTAAGAATATATTTCATTTCAAGAAGAAGTCAGGTGGGACAAAGGCAGTTGCCCTTCGGTTGTATGTTGTGGGAAGAGTTCTGGAGGTGTTTGAATATGTTAAGAATAGATTTCATTGCAGGAGGAAGTCAGGTGGGACAGAGGCGGTTGCCCTTTGGTTGTATGTTGCGGGAAGCGTTCTGGAGGGGTTTGAATATGTTAAGAATAGATTTCATTGCAAGAGGAAGTCAGGTGGTTCTGAGGCAGTTGCGCTTTGATTGTATGTTATTGGAAGCGTTCTGGAGGAGTTTGAATATGTTAAAAATAGATTTCATTGCAAGAGGAAGTCAGGTGGGATAGAGGCAGTTGCCCTTCGGTTGTATGTTGTGGGAAGCGTTGTAGAGGTGTTTTAATATGTTAACCTGGCAGAACTGACTTTGATTTGTAAATGCGATGACTGACTCATGGTCTTGACCAGTCGCGATGACTGGAATATTGAATACTGCTTTTGATAACACGTAGACTCAGATCATAAACAAACGGATAATTGGGAGTATACTGCACCTCTGGTTAATAAATCCTAATCCTAAACATGTAGGAACATGAGTGAGATACAAACCAATCACGAAAGTAGAATGTGAATCTCGAGTGACGGGAAAGGCTGAAGGTGACATGCTGGCAGGTAGACGTTCCTCCTCCTCCTCTCCTGCAAAAAAATACAATTCTATTTTACTTTAAATACTTATTCTGCGTTTTGCACAAATCTTGCACCTTAAAACCTCAAACCTCAAAAACGTTTAAAGTGCTTGGCATATCAAAGTATGGTGTGCTTTGACTCATTTTTGTCTGGATGTAAATAAAAAAAAATTTCATTCATTTTTGTCCTATGATTAAGGAGGACATTCAAGCTGTCATAAAAATTGTTGAAATTATTTTGAAATAGAAATAGCTTCAATATTTATTTAATTGATTGATATTGACCTATTAACTGGTATTCATAAACTTCAATAATTAATTATCAACCATCCAAAAAGTCTGCGGTGACACTTCAATAAGTTTCCATTGTGTATAAAATGTGTAAACTAGTACAGTGAAAATTAAGAGAGGAAGTTCAAGAACTTAACATTGAACACAGCAATATTAAAATAATTTGTTTATAATAAAAATATATTTGTATTAATACAACTTTCTTCTATCATAATCCAAAGTCCTTGTTCCCCGAAGATAACAAATTTTTCAAAAACCAATATCCGAAAATTGATTAACCAACCGACCATTGTTAGTCAACTGTTTTGGATTATCAACCTTCTAATGTCTGATCCTGAGACAATGGGTGCGTTCAGCCGCAGTCACCGGTGACTAACCGGTTACAATAGTCCTTCATAGGCAAATCCACCGCATCTTGACAATCAACAATGTCCGGTTACTTACCGAATCCATTGTGAACACAACATCAGTGGATGCACAACAATGACCGATGGGTGGTAAGTCCACCACTACCGTTCACTTATTAGGTTTGTAGATTACTCACCAGTGACTGCAGCTGAACGCACCCGATGGGTGAGTTACTCACCGGAGTCAGGAGGGGTGACCGGCTCGGGGGAACGCAACACCAGGCTGCGGGGGGACATGGTGGCTGCGACCGACTCCTCCTCCCCTGAAACAACCAAGGTCTGATTAACCACTCGGCTAACTAGGCTGCAGCCTAGGGTGCCAGCCAGTCAGGGGGCGCAATAACATGGCGGGCGACTTCAGGTCCCATTTCCCAAATGTGCAAGCCCGCACTGACCGAGTCGTCAGGGCATTACAAAACTAGTTTCTCCTGACATCTATCGGCGGATAAGTGAACTACTTCAACTTTTTCGTAGTAAATTAATATTGTCTAAGTCCGATAATCACCATCTCGACAGTGTATTTCTATTCCTCGGAATTCTACTTCCGACTTGAGGCCCCTTTTCTAACTTCTCAATTCTTTTGTTTTTTAAACAATAAAATTGTAAGTGTATTACGTCTGTTTCTATTTAGATTTAAAGATCTAGTTTTCAGCTTTATTTTGATACCAAATTCATTTCTTAAATACTAATAATAAGTATTCTGTGAACGTTTGAAGTTTTGGCCCTTAATTTCCTAAAATACCCGTTTTAACTAGTTAAAATTAAAAAATGTCAATAACTCAAAGACAAAAAAACATAGCACTATAAATTATATGTCAAATTGTTTGTAATTTAATGCTGAATTTCAGGATGTTAATAACTCCAAACCGGAAAATTCTGACTTGAGGTCCCTTTTCACTTTCAGCATCACATTTTAATTTTTACGGTGGCTATTATTGTTCAGTAAAAACAAGTTTTTATGACATTCCAATCTGGAATGTGACACCATCTTCAGGTGTAAAAGAACCTGGAACATAAACAAAATTAGAACTGAAACGAACAACCGATATCTTTCATATCTTTCATATCTTTCTTTCTTTCATATCTTTCTTATTTTTTTATATCTTTCATTTGGTGAAGCTGGACCAAAAAATACCTAATAAGTTGAACTGTAAAAGTCAAATCTCAAGAGTGCTGAAACAAAACAAAAAACATAAAATACAAAATAAACCATGACTGGTTGTCTCAGGAGCCAACTCCATAGGTCCCAAGGCACTCTAGCCCCCCAGTGTTAAAAGCCCCCCAGTGTTAAAAGCCCCCAGAGAGGGGTCTAGCCCCCAGGAAAGGGCTCTACCCACAATTAATATCCCAAAACTGCAGTGGTTCCTCAAGCTCAACTTTTAACTGTAGTGTATTTTACACATGTTCAAAGCCACTTGGCATATGGTATTTTAGCCTGGGGTTGTGACCCTAATATAAGAAAATTGTTGTATCAAAAAAGAGCCTTAAAAGTAATTTTTAATATTAGTAGTAGGACTCATTGTAAACCACTTTTTAAGAGACTCAAAGTAATGACCGTTCCCTCTTTGTTTATTTTTGAGTGTTTAATTTACATTAAAGTCAACCTAGATCAGTTTAAGACTAGTAGCTCTGTTCACAGTTATTTTACTAGACAACATACTCATTTAAGGATTAACCAATGTAACTATCAAAGGACTATCAATTCAAGTTTTGAGCTTGGTATCAGAATGTTCAATAAATTGCCAGTACATGTAAAGGAAATGAATTTGGTTAGTTTTAAGTCATTTTTAAAACAATTGCTCTTCGAATTATGTGTTTACAAGGTTGAAGAGTTTTTCAATTACTGGGATTAGATATTGGGCTGAGCAAAATGTTTTAATCCAGTTTATCATTTCGTAAGATTATTTTTCTGTTGTGACAGAACACTTGACGATGCACCAATTTAATGTTACTATGTAACTGTGAATGTTATGTGCAAATAAAGGCTTTGACTTTGACTTTGACTTTGACTTTGGTAGCAGAATCAAATTCCCGAGAGCTTTTAAAACAAGAGAGGAAAATGAGGGAACAAAAAATAGTAAGTATTAAAAAAGTAGATCTAAACTTTTCTTGAAATGTGAGCTATGTCCCACCCATAAAATACTCCTCTGGCCGTACCAAAAGCTTTTCAGCCAAAAGCTTTTCGGTGTAAGGTTTTCAGGTGTAAGGTTTCCCAATCCAGACTTATATTTGTTATCAGTATATTTTAAAAAATTAGTTTGGTAAGTTTTATTAAGCTGCTGCTGAAATTATTTATTAGATTTCCTTCGAGAACTTCTCAATGAGTGATGTAGCTTTAAAGTTTCTTAGTATAACAAACAAAGGAGCTGCAGTATCAATGCCTATCAAGGATCTGCATCAATTGTGTCTGGTGTAGATGTTTTTGTCCACAATCAGTTTGCTAATGACTTAATAATTTTCCTTAAAAATAAAGAACGATTTAAAAGCTATATACAGTATGTCAGGTTTATCCAGAATCCAAAACCAAAAATTAGACGATTCATCCTAACATCAATTGAATAGGATAGACAGTCAAAATATACCGTGATTTCATAAAAGTTTTCTCTAAAAGACATTAAAAATAGTTCCATTCAGTAGAAAAATTATAGGTCCTGGTAGTTTTCAAAGATTTTATATACAATTTTTCATGAATTTTAAACCGCTAGAGACATCAACTTCAAACTTGGAAAGTAAATAAGGACTAACAGGACCATTTTGGAGCGGAGTGACAAGTTTTAACTGCATTTTCAAATGACGGTGATTTTCAATTTTCAATAGCTTCATATTTCAAAAGCTACCGAAACATTACTGAACATTTTCAAAGGACAAAAAAATTATGAAATCTAATTTGCTATACAGTATTTAATTGTAAAGGGTATTTTCCAGCATTTTTGCATGTAGTAACTATAGGAAAATCAAATTTATCATTGAACTGTGTTGTACACACAATAAAATTATACATTACTTTAAAAAAAGTTTGCATATTTTGACTTTTTATAATTTTTCATTAAAATTTAGAGTTTTTTTAACATTAAGCTTTGAAAACTGATAATGACAGCCTTTTTAAAATGCTACAAAATAAAATATTGATATCCCGCAAAAATATAGATCCTATAAGTGACTGGGATGGTGGCGTGTCCTGTAATCCAGCTACTTGGAGGTCACGAATTGTGGATAGTAATGAGCGGTGGCTTGTGGACGCGGTGTTTCCTAGTGGGGATTAACGTCCGCACTATTGAATACTACGTTCATAAGACCGTCCTCATAATTAGACCAGTGCGTAAATCGCAAACCAGGATCCCACGTTAAAATGTAGGTCCCTTAGTTGTCATTGGCTGTTGGGCTATTAATTAACAGTCCTGTCTAAGGAACATGTCGGCCTTAGTCAGTAACAAGACTCCAAGATTGTGCTACGATCATCTATCATTCATACTTGGCTTAAAATACCTACCAGGGTAGGTCACCATTTCAAGCAATGTATCCAATGTATCCTTAATTATAATCCAAGATTTAAGTTGATACCTCAAGCAGTTTAAAGGTAAAGAGAAATCATGCATAACATCTTTCCAGATCTACTGATGGAAAACAGAGAATTTTAGGATCTATGTTTATGGAAACTTTTTTCTTTATTTTTGTCAGAGGAATCAATTCCTGAAGTTTAATATGAATCTTTATGAACACTTTTTATTGCTACATAAAATGAACACAATGACTACTGGCCACCAGCCAGCACCATGTCCAGCCTACACGCGGGGCTAGGGTTCATGTGTTAAAAATAAAATCAAATAAGAACACACAAAAAAATCTTACCCTCAGGTGATGCAGCCCATGATAATTCAGGATGTTGTTTTAAAAACTGAGAAAATATAAAATATTCCTCCTGGTGACATACAGGTGAATCACAAGTTTTATCTGAAATTCAACCATTGTAGATATTATATACTAATTTAAATAAAGCAAGTTAAAACTTATACTGGTACTAGTGTAAGTGGTTTCTTCCAGCTTGAAAAATATGAAATTATTTGCAAGATTTGTGCAGAGTAACATATGTCAAGGGGTAAACAGAGAAGTGGAAAGGTTCCTGACTTACATTTTAGACGCTTTATCATTGGACCATTTTTAGGGTACGTTAGATTAACTGACAAAATTATCCTGCCGGAACTCAGTCCTGAGGTGGCTGGTTATGGCTCGTCCACAAACACCGTCGGTGGAGGCAGCGCAGCGTGTATACAGCGGAACCCCTCATAACCGGCCACCGTGGGACCAAGTTTAGGCCGGATAATGACTTGGCCGTATAATCCATCCTATTATGAAAATGATTATTTATCGGTACCTAATTCATAATATGTAGCTAATGATTTAAGTCCTATGTAAAGCTTTAAGTGTATTTTGGGTTTTTTTTAAATACACAGGTTAGTAAAACCAACATAACACCGGCGCGGTAGTGAGTCGGTGGCGCAGTTGGTAGCGCACTCGGCCTCGGAACTGTGGACTCGAAGTGTCTCAGGATCGCTTACTGTTCATCCTTGTACTGTACCGGCTCAATCCTTGGCTTTGCTTGATAACGTCCACGCACAGATCAATACCAGTCTATGTGGACGGGGCAAAGGCAAGGTGAAAAAGAGGCAGCCATCCTCTTTTAAAAAAGAGTAAAAAAAAGAATAAAGAGAAAGAACATGTCACTTGAACACTGATTTATATAGTTTCACCCACGGTATTGAATTGATTTTAAACTAAATCATTTCCCTATTCAGTAGTCTTCACTACCGGCACAGCTTTCATTGGTGTTTGTATGCCTAGCATTTAAAGGGACTTGAAGTAAAAACAATGAAAAACCACACTGGATACATATATTAAACAACAGTTTAGAGGTTACTAGCTCAACTGAGTAAAGTTTGACTTACTGGCTCAAGTTAACTATTGCTGAATCAGAGGGAATCTGACTTGCTCAAACGTTTGGTAACCGATTTGCTGCATGAGGCCTTATGTGAGTGATTTAGAACGAGTCACGCCGAACGCACTAGCAAACGCTAAGTTGTGCGTGGATTCTTCCTCTGGTAGTAAAATGGAGTCAAAACAAGAGGGGAGATAATACAGGGTGTTTTTTTTTAACAACAAATGAAACAATCGGCTGATTGCTTCAAAAATACAGGGTGTTTTTTTAAACGCAACCCAAAACTTTATTTTATCAGTGAAGGATTATTTCCCCCCAAGATCCCCGGATTTGACCCCACTATATTATTTTCTTTAGGGATACATAAAAAGTAGGGCCTACAAAAACACAGCATATTCAGTACCTCAAAACAAAATAAATGTAATGCAAGAAATTCAAGGAGGTATCTCTAGCAACACGTGTTCGGGAATTTGATGGAGAGAGCATAACTTCATAAAATGCCACTGGCAGATTTTTTTGAGCACATAAGACAAACTAAATGTGATCAAACTTAAATAATAGATTGTATAAAACATAATGATCCATCAAACAATAGGCCTACTTGTCTCATATTTATATGTGCATTATTCAATCTTAAAAATGGGTTGCGTTAAAAAAAAACACCCTGTACAACGTAGATAAACAGAGAGCTACACAAGAGAGTATCAGAGAAATTATGCATTCTACAATATACTATGGGACATACGTTTCGATATTGACTTCTCAGAAGCAGCCGGATAAACCGAGGACCGGTAAAACCGAGACCGGATATGTGAGGCTCTACTGTAGTCTATTTAAAATTGCTTCCAACTTGATTCGCGTCGGGTCGGGAGCATGGCCATCACAGTGTTGCCAAGTTAGGCGAGGACGGGTGGACCGACCTCTGAGCCGAGCCCCCGCACCGTGTTCTGCAGGAAAAGTCTTTCCTTTTATTGCCTAATGAAGACTAATTTATGCTTTTCTTTAGAGTTATAATTAAAAGGTAAAATCTCCCCATTGTATATCATTGTATCTCACTCAAGTTGGTTCGGAATTCAACAACAAGCAACTTTTCTTTAGAGTTATAATTAAAAGGTAAAATCCCACCATCGTATATCGTTGTATCTCACTCAAGTTGATTTGGAACTCAACAACAAGCAAAAAGGAGGTCAGGTGGTAAGAAGAACAAGTTTCCTAGTACAATTTGATTTAGTTTTATATGCTTAAAGAGATATAAGCATGCAGTGCCGGCCTTAGGGTCCATAAATTGTGTCATCTGAAAATAGGGGGTAGGGGTCCAGAATGGAAATGACGGTAGGATATGATGTGCTTGGGGGGGAGGTAAACGCTGTGATGACGTAATTTTTCTTCAAATTTCGTTTTAAAACCAATTTAGATAGGAAAATTGTAAACGTTACGTATATTCATTAAATTACAGTTAGACAGCGTATAAAATTCATTGGAAACTATGTTATTGATTTTTACAATATCTGTTAAAATGGCTGTTTTAGGTTCAGTCAAAACAAAGCTACAGTAAATGCAGGTTTTAATGATCAATATGTTTTTGGATTTGCAGGCAGCGTCAGCGTCCATCACTACAGTAAATATAGTACTAAAAAGTTCAAAACGTTCTGTTTTAGATCGTTGACTAACATCAAATTAGCCATAAATGGGTTTAAAACTTAATTTTATGGTTTTAACAACCCAATAGAAGAAACCTTTAATATAGCTTTCCCAAAGACTGGCATCATTTTAGGAGTTTGTACCCAATTATGTAAGTTTTTAATGGTGGGGGGGGGGGGGCAGGCGGATTATGACGGTAAGATGATTTTAGCGAGGGGGGGGTCCAAAAATGGCCAAAAAGCGATGACATAGTTTATGGATGGCACCTTAGAAGGTGCGAGGCCCGGGGCAAGAAATCATTTGCGAGGCCTTCCCATCCCAAATAACCCCCCACCCACTGACTATACTACTCAAAGACCTATTCAATACATTCTTAATTTTTAGACTAGTAGAGCGAATTTATGTTTTAATGAATTGTGTGATTTTTAACTACAGTAGAGCGCCGATTATCTGAACGTCGGTCATCCGAACCGTTGGTTAACCGAACGCGGTAATAATTCATATTTTGAACATGATTCTTAAGAAATTAAAATTCGCGCGCCAACCGAAACTCCCGTCACGCTAGTATATCCATGCATTTCATAATAAAATTACATGAATAATTTTTGTTTGATCATTTTTTAGCCTTTTTACTACTAAGAATTACGTTACATATACAATTTTAAAATTTTGCCTTTTCAAGTTCGATTATCCGAATATTCAGCTATCCAAACACCTCTTGTCCCCGATTAGTTCGGATAATCGGCGCTCTACTGTGGTAAATAGGCTTTCATGAATTACTTTATCCATCTGTACTTTTACATAATTACATGGTTTCTGTAATCTTATTATCTATAGCTATTTGCAACTATAACGAGGCACATATTTATTTAATCAAGTGCAAATTATTCATAAAGATGGTCCAATCATGGAAAATATCGCAGTTCTGACACTTCTCCTATAAGGCCAATGCGTAAATTCTCAAAGGACACTAGGCAATAGTAGAGCCTAACAGTTACATGTTTCTAATTCCAAGAGTCATTATGGTGCATTATCGGAGACGCGTCCATTCAGTGATGTGTCCGAAGAGTGACTGCCAAAGACACATGAGTGAATGGACGCGTCTCCAATAATGCGACCCATCACCCCAACCCATCGCTCACACCATCACTGCACAATCGTCAGCCCTAAATAGTGATGTAAGTAGTTTATCATGAACTAAATAATTCGGGTTTCAAATTAGCCAACCTGACTGAATACGACAAAATCAACTGAAAAACAATAAAGTCTACCAAAATGCATAGCCGCATAGAATTAAAAAGAAAATTAAATTAGAAAACAATCAATGGTTTCTTACCATCAGGTGTCCCTACCCAGGTTAAATTGGGATTTTTATCTAAATATTTGGAGAACATAAAATATTCCTCTTCAGGATCTTGGACATCGGAATGTTTGGACTTTTCATGGGAAGGGAGGTTGGGTGATAAATGGACACATTCACATGAATCATAAGTTTTATCTGAAATTCAACCATTGTAGATATTTTACAACCAATTACAACTATAAAAAGAACGATTACAACATTTACACTAGTAGTTAAGTTTTACAATAAAGTGGAATGAATAAGTTTCATCAGTTATAATCTTTCAACCAGTTTTTTAGATGATTTTTTTTTGGTTTTCCATAAAATTAAGATATTTTTTATTGACAGTATATAATGTTCAACCAATGAAAAATTAGAATCATATCTGGTTTCTATGAATGTTTATATTCCAAAGCAGTTTTTTGTTTTGTCTTAATAATTTTCCCTTAGTGATAAAATCTAAGTCATGAGTGCTATTCAGGTATTTTGATTAGGATTTTTGCGGACATTTGCCATCACTGATTAGTAAAAAACAAATTTCACGACGTTTCGGGATCTGGAATCTGATCCCGTCTTCAGGTGGAAGAAAACCTAGAACATAACAAGATTAGTAACACATGGCCAGGAAAACCTGGACAAAAACACAGCTAAAACAGAGAACTGTAAAAGCAGTCACGAAAACACTAAGCTGAAAAGAAAAACTGTGTTTTCGTGACTGCTTTTACAGTTCTCTGTTTTAGCTGTGTTTTTGTCCAGGTTTTCCTGGCCATGTGTTACTAATCTTGTTATGTTCTAGGTTTTCTTCCACCTGAAGACGGGATCAGATTCCAGATCCCGAAACGTCGTGAAATTTGTTTTTTACTAATCAGTGATGGCAAATGTCCGCAAAAATCCTTATCAAAATATAAAATCACCATCACCAACAATGAATTTCAAACAAAGAATATTCAGGTATGTCCAGCGACCACATAGCACAAATAGAGGGAGCATAGCTATCTTACTTGCATTACAGCAAATGAAGTCTGGGCAGCCATATTGTCTAGGTATAGAAACATAACACATAAATAATTTAGGAGTGAATGTGCAAAGTTTGATTCTTCAAACCGATTTGGTTAAAATAAATATTTAGCTGTTTTCAGACTTCTTAGCACCCCTGTATAAACAATTTTACGGTAACATTTCTTTTGGAAATTAGTTTAATGCAAAAAATCTGGTATTATTTAAAATTTGAAAACATATTTTGCGATAGTTTTGAAAAAAATGGAGTGCCAAAATGTTGATGTTATTTGACATTTACTTAATGCTGCATTGTTCTGCATTTAGTATTTCCTTCTCTTAACGTATTTAATTATTATGTTAGACCAGTTAAAAATTGTAATGTCAGTATTTTGATTTGGATTTTTGCGGACATTTGCCATCACTGATTAGTAAAAAACAAGTTTCATGACGTTTCGGTATCTGGAATCAGATCCAATAATAACAATAATTTAATAAGATCCAATAATAACAATTTTGTGTTATTGTTTTTCTTTTCAGCATAGTGTTTTTGTGACTGCTTTTACAGTTCTCTGTTTTAGCTGTGTTTTTGTCCAGTTTTTCCTGGCTATGTGTTCCTAATCTTGTTATGTTCTAGGTTTTCTTCACCTGAAGACGGGATCAGATTCCAGATCCCGAAACGTCGTGAAACTTGTTTTTTACTAATCAGTGATGGCAAATGTCCGCAAAAATCCAAATCAAAATATAAAATCACCATCACCAACAATGAATTTCCAACAAAGAAATGTAATGTCAGTCTATTAAATTATGAAATATCATACATTATAACATTCCAGACAACAATTACACAATGAACAATGCAAACATTGTTATTCACGATACTAAAAAACTTAAACAACTTGAACAACAGTGGATCTTCATCAGGGATCAGAACAGTCGTGGGGTTAAGGTTCTATCCCCCCAAAGCCCAACATCGTTGGTTCGCATCCCACCTGACTGTGTTGAAATATCCTTGAGGATGATTTGATCATGAGGCACTGGATGTCCGACAGAGAAACAAAATGATCAACATAATGTCCGCTATAAAAATGCCGCAATATCTTGGGGAAACCGAATAACTTCTTGATTAGCATAATACATGTTGTTTTATATACTGGATGTAAATAAAATGTGTGTTAAATCACTTATAATATATATTCACTCTTATACTGCACTCACATACAAGATGGTAAATATGCATCTAAGATGGAAAATGGCGATCGATTTCGATTGGTCAATTTTGGTTGATCTGCCAGTCTCTCGGTGGACCTGATGATGATTGGTGAGACCAATTTAAATCGTTCCCCATTTTATCTTTAATGTATATTTACCGTCTTGTATGTGATTGCAGTATAAATATAAATATATTATAAGTGTTGTAAGGTGTCTTTTATTTATATTCAGTAAAGACAAACGTGCTGCTATGATGACTATTTTAAATATTGCCTGAAATTCATATTGTTATTAAAATGAAAATGTTTCAGTGATGTAACGTTTATTGCAATTAAATTATGATTATTTAACTTGAATGTTTACATTAATTTACTTACCTACCTATATAGCACAATATGTTAAATGACGTCAACTTTATGTCAAAACAGTATACTATTTAGGTAACTTAATGTTCTTGGAAAGTTTTGACTTGAAGTTCCTTTTCACTTTCCGCAACACAAATAAAAAATAAAAAAAGACTAAAAAGCAAAGACATAATTGCTCACTGACATGGTGAGTCGGTGTCGCAGTTGGTAGCGCACTCGGCCTTGGAACTGTTGCCTCAAAGCGTCGCAGGTTCGAGACTCGGGCTTGTCGCATACTCTTAGCAGAACTGTTCACCCTTGTACTGTACCGGCTCACTCCTTGTCTTTGCTTGATAAAGTCCACGCACATATCAATAGTCTATGTGGGCGGGGCAAAGGCAAGGTGAAAAAGAGGCTGCCACCCTCTTTTAAATAAGAAAAAATAAATAAGAAAAAAAATTCTACCCTCAGGTGATGCAACCCAGGCAAAAGTCGGATGCTCTTTTAAAAATTTTGAAAATACAAAGTATTCCTCTTCAGTATCTCCTTCAGACTTTTTGGACTTTTCTTGAGAAGGCACTTTTTGATCACAAGTTTTATCTGTAATTAAATTATAGTAGGTTTATTACAACAATGTTTTAATCGTGAAGCGGTTTATCTGTGAAACATTTATATTACAGTAAAACCTTGATATTTCAACACTCGATACTTCGACATGGGTTGGCACTCAACATTCAAAGATTGGGTACCAAATATTTTGTCCATCGATATTTAGTGTGACCCATATTACGATAAAAGATAGTAAATTAGCTGTGCAATGGTGTAGGTTCATTGTATTTTAATACAATTAGTAGATGTACATATGCAACCTTTTTAATGCTTCTATTAATGTAAAATCCGGTATACTCTCTATGGTTGGACATTTTGATATCTTGTCTTTCCTGAAGTCATCTATGAGTATCAAGCTACTGAGAGTCTAAGTCTACTGTTCTTATATTACAAACATGTTTGCATTTTACTCTTGTAACTCACGGATGGCAAAGGGGGCAGTTGCCACCCCAATAGTTTTAAATGTTAATTCAAAAACGTTAATATATAAACCGAAATTAAAATGAAATGAAATTAAATTAAAAACCGTTTATTTATTCAGGCAAAGTTAGGGCCACCAATACGAATACAAATTTAAAAAAAAGAAAAAAAGTGGTCTGACTCATCACTAATTATGCCGTTAGTAATCTCTCCGTAGACACATTCATCTGTAGAGGACGGTAATTACTATGTTCTAGTTACTTGCATGACTTACCTTCATGCTAAATTTTCAGCTTGATCAGTTCAATGACTTGTATGTTTACTTGGAACTCAAAACATACAGACAGACGAAAAACAGACAGACAACTTTTTACTTAATCATCTTGAGCAGCCACTATCCAGATTAATATAAAATATTAACATTAAATTTAACACCCAACCTCAATGGAAAACAGTAAAAATGTCTAGTTAAGACCATGAATTGGCGGTTGGGTAGACGCGTCATGTTGATGTAATCAACAGACAACATACTCGTAATTAGCGTGTTTTATTCAGCTTACGACACAATTTACAAAGAAATGCTTCAAAAAATGTTATACTTTAGTTTTAATTTGTTAAAGTTGTCATTGTTTACTGATTATTTTCTCAATAAAACAGAACTTCATTATGGGATAGCCTCTAGATAAAAAAATAACAATCAATAAAAGTTTTAAAATACCTGTACTTATGTGATCTTATTGTCGTAAAATAAAAACTACTCATTGCCTTTTATGGCGCCACCAAAGACCTACGGTAGGTGTCTGGGCACCCTCTGCACATTTGCCTATGTATGTTAGTGTAACCACACTGCCAATAATGGAACACACACCAAAATTTAAAATTGTCCTATTTTCTATGAAACCTCCAAAAGACTTTCTTCTTGCTTGCATAGCTCCTTATCAATTCTGAATTCTATTTGGAGAAACTTTAAACTAAGACTGTGTCATGTTTGTTACAACTGTTTTATTAAGATTGTTGTAAGTTGATATTGTACTATCTAAAGTATTAAGATGTGTATTAAGACTTATGCAGACCAGCCTAAGAAACAAAAAAAATCATACTTTGTGTGCTATAAATATTCAAATCAGGAACATTGCAAGACAAAAACTTTTCACTTACCAGGAAATCTGGCGATAACCGTATTAGGAGTGGGGGTACTCAGAGAGGTGGATATTTCAACGACTGAAACATCATGGTTGTGTTAGTAATATATTTCAAACATATTTTCCTGCGTGTGGAGATAATGTATCTCGATTCATCCTTCTCACAGGACGAGGTGACCCATATGAAAAATTAGGTTACCATACTAATACTAGGCCAGTACTGGGCCAGACAACTTCACTGGGCCAGTACTGGGCCAGAACCTGCCAGTAACGGGCCAGAACCAACCAGTACAGGGCCATGACTGGCCAGTACTTTGCAATATCCTCTAGTCCAGACAAAAATAAAAACCTTTATTTTAAATTTAATTTTTTTTAGATTAGCAAATCAGTAATACTTTGTTAGTCAAAGAGAGCGGCACCCACTCAAGAATGTGATTTGGACTGTTTGTTAATGAAAAGTTTCAATGTAATAAATAGTTAAATATATTTATTAAATGTTTCAAATTTAATATAAAACTTACATACATTTAATTTGACTGATTGATTTTAACTCCATGATCTTCACAAATTCATAATGGAAATTGCAAGATATAAAAAATAGATAATAGCAAGCCATAGATAGCACCATGACTACTCTCAGATTAATGAAAAAGTTTATAACATACTGCATTAACGCTGGTAAAATTTAACCTTTGGCTATAAATAATTAACCCCTTAACTGCTGAGTGTCGTGCCGCGGCGCCGACGTGATCAGTGGCGCGGGCATTGATTACACGATCAACACCAATATGCGGGGTTTGCGTTTCAACGTGACGAATGCGATACTGCAGAACTCGTGGCATGGACGTAGTTCCAGAAAAATCCACTAGAGTGCAGCACCAAACGGTCTGCAACTCATTAGGGTCAACAGTACAGTCGTAGAATGGAAAAAAACCTAGCAGAACAGTTCTACCAACATAAATCAGCTGGGAACGTCAAATCCGAGTATACTCGGGCGCAGCAGATACCGAAACATGGGTGATGCACGAGTTAGCTCGTGTACAGCAGTCGCGGGTTATAGAATACTACCACGAGCTAACTCGTGCACAGCAGATAAGGGGTTAATAGACTTCTCATTCTTATGGCCCAGCTGCAACTAGTTTTGGGTGACCCAGAATTTAAAGTAGACATAGTATGATTAATTACTGACAGAGGGTGCTTCTGTCAACCCATTATTTTAGCTATTTATTCTATCATTTTGTATTCTACATTTCATAAATCAATAATTAATTGACTATTGTTTGTTTTCTGTGTCACTAAATGAAATATTACCTCCTCCTGATACCTCAATTAATTGGGGATATCAGCACACTCTGTTGGTGATTCACTATAACTAGGAGCTCTTTTAATCCAGGGTCACTCAAAAACCTGGTACACATTTGATAATACAATGGAAGGTCTGCTTCAGATTCAAAGTCAATTATTAAACTCAACTATATTACCCTTATCTTCCTCCAAAGTCAGTGACTCTTGCAGATTCTGTGATTTTGAAAAAGAAGATTCAGAACTTTTATTATTACTCATCATGGATTGTACCTGAAAAAATGAATACAATAATTATTGTTAAGAATGAGATAAATTATCTTAGTACAAATGTAATATGCAAACTAGCTTTTACCCAAAAGTTTTACCCCAACCAAATACAGGAAAAAATTATTGATAAATGTAGACCTATAAACTCCACCATCCAGTTCATCTATATTATAATCATCTGCCATCTTACAAAAATACTGCAAACCACTTTAAAAAGAAATACTAATTACTTTCACTAAGCGTTATGCCTTTAAACTAGACAACATAATCCTGAAACATAATAAAAACCACCTTTCACTGTCAACAAAAATCATGTGACCAAGCTGACCAATCAGCTGCTAGGATTGCTGCACTCCCATTGGCCGTAGGACATAACTTGCTTTGGTCTAAACTTGGTTGGAGACAAAACATCTTTTGAACGAAAATGACTAGGCTATTTGAAGACTATTTTAAATAGGACAAAAACTTTTTTGGTCAAAACTGAAGCGTTGTATTGATTCTGCTGAAGAAGAAGAATAATTTGCAATAGTTATCTCAGTTTTTAATTTTTTGGACAAAACAAGTTTTGAAGATTTGCTCCTCATATCAAAGTCCACTCACTTAAATGTTTTCTAACATCTCAATTCAAAAAAAAAATTAATGGTATTGATATTTAACTAATTTATAATTGTTATTATTTACTGATCTGTAATCTTGTTACTTGTCACTAAAACAAATTCATTTAAAAACTATTTTGGTGCATGTGGAGACCCACCCCCACCCACAGACTAGGTGAGAAGATAAACTGCAAAGAGGAATTATATTTCAATTGGAACAAAGACAGGTGGTAATAAATAATGTTTGTAAGCAAGAGTGTATCCCCCATACCACACACAAAGTAAAGTTTCAAAGATTTAGTGCAAAGTGGCAGTAGTCAGACCTGGTGACAGGATTTTTGGGCCTGGTGCAATTCAAAACCCCGGGCACCAAACCTGACGACTTTTTTTCTCTTTTTTTACTCATTTCGTGTTACTCCGGGACCATTTCTACTCATCTCGTGTGGTTCCAGCCCACGTTTACACTCATCTCGTGTAGATCCGGGCCCCCTGTGGGTCCGGGCCCCTGTGCATTTGTCCCCCAAGCCCCCCCCCAGTTGCCGATCATAAGTCATAAGTAAGTCATAATTCATCTTTATTGTTACATAACGTTGTCCTGGCAGTAGTGCTGAGTTTGTGGAACTATATGGGTTATCCGGAATAAGAGTGAAAAGCAATAAAAACTAATTTTTTAAGTTCTTAAACAGGGTTGTAAAGATAACTCTGGGAGCCCCACGTAAAAAATTGTTAGTGGGGTCCCCATATAATTATATCAGAGTTCAGTGGTGCACCTGGGAATCATCACCCAGGGGGGGGGTGGGGGGAGACCACAGTGACCAGGGGGGCTGGGGGTATGGAACACCCCTCAGTAGGAGGGGAGTCTGGGGGTCCCCCAGGATATTTTTGAAAATTAGATCTTAAAACTCACATTATTAGGCAATCTAGAGTCATAAAAATGTATTTAGTGCAGGAAAACAATGCAAAATTTAGCGTGATTGCAGAATTTTAATTTAGCAGTGTGAGTATACTCGTTTCAATACAACATCAAGAACATTGGCTACAATAATAACAATAGTAGAGTAAGAATCAACTTTTTTTAAGGGAAATTAAATTTCAACTTAAAGACAGTTTAAATCAATGGTAGCATTTCCAATTTTTGGATCAAGTTTAGTTCACATTTTCACACCTTTATCTGGGGCTCCCTGGGCTCGGGGGCCCCAGGATCCCACTCCGGTTGCCCCAGTGGTCATTATGGCCGTGCTCTTAATGTGTTCACTGATTAATTAGTTACATTCCAGTATTTTGGTTCAATACTTAATTAATAACAAGAGAACATTCCATATTAGGTTTGTCAAAATTTTCATGATCGTTGCAGTTTTTATTTAAGTTATTTTCCCTTCGGGGTAGCTGATTCATCTAGACTGCTGAATTAGCCAATTTACAGGACTTTACTGAACTCATAAATTACAGTGTTGTCCAGTGGTATATTAGCAGATTTTCCAGTATGGGAACGCTTAATTTGTCAAATTCCCTGCAAAGGAAGATATATATTCCCGAGTTTTTGAAAACCAGTGTGGGAACGCCGTTTCCACCCGTCCCCGCCTCACTACACCACTGACTAACTCATGTAGTTTTATAGGAAAAAAAATTAGATTACTCTAGACTAAACCATAATCCAGTATTACCCATATAGGTACTGATTAAGTACTTCTTGATGATATCAAATTTATGGGTAAAAATCAGAAGATGAATGAAGAGGATTCAAATTAAAGGTCTTGATCCCAGAGACTTGGGAAAACTGCACCTATTTTCTCACAGGTACAAAAAACAGAGAAATAATGTGAAATACCTACAACAGCACATGGACGTTCTGAGACATCTGCTTATTAACAACTGAATCACTTTTGTTGACAACTTGACTCATTGTCAATTGCATGGACATGACATCTGCTTTGTTTACATCAGCATGTATGTTGCTGGTGGTGCTTTGATAAGCTCATGGTTTATCATTAAACCAGCTTTCATTGTATATTTTACTTTAAACAATTTTTTTACTTTAAATTTTTTGAACCATAAGTCATCAAAAATAAAGTCCTCAAATTTATTGCTGTAAATCTAAATAATGTTAATTTATCATTTTCTATAAATAATTTACTTTACTCCATTTTTGTTAAATTTAACTGGAGTTAAATTGTGTAAAAAACTACTCTCTTTACTTACTGTATGAGTTGTGATCAAATACCCATCAACAGATTTTAGCTAACCTTAAAATGAACTTCAAATACAAAAATTATGTCAGTACCTACACAAACCAGAAGGAACTTGCTCGTAATGGTTTATCTTTCTGCAAACAGTCATTCATTGTTGTAAAACTCAGCAACGGATATTCTAAGGAGACAAAATACATAGAGTAATGAATTTCAACTATACTAAACAAATTTATTTCGTCAGCCATGTAACTTAAAATATAATAGATTTATTGTTATCATTTCAGAATATTAATCGTATTAATAAATGAAATATTGAAACTAAATATTAACCACAGATGGACCACTAGCTCGAGAAATTATTACGTTATAATAATATTATATATTGAGAAGGTAGTCATCTTATCATCGCTACTCTCCGTGTTGATACAAAATCGAACCTCTTGTTGATCGTTTTCAAAATACTCTAAGTTACTAAAAATATTGAATCTTCGGGTCGTATGTCATTAGTACAATATTACAGGTGAAAATTCCACATATTTGATATATTAGGCGGAACGCAAAAACGTCTGAAACATTTCTACAACTTAACCCCAAAAGAAAGTGTTTTAAATAGTGGGACATAGATTTCGCCTTTCTTGCCGAAACATACGCGTCATTTTTTACATAGATATCCAAGTTGTACCGGTGTCATACTACCCTTCCCTGTTAGTCCGAATTTCAGATTTTTTTTCAAAACGGGTTTTACCAGTACTAGCTACAAACTACCAAAAACGAATTACTAACACGGACTAAAGTAACACTATGATTCGTGATTTTCAGTTTTATAAAATACTAAAGTTAATAATTAACTTTAGTGGGTAAATTATTTATCTCTTTCGTTTTGAAATGAGGTCCAGGGTTCAGTGTGTGTATTTATCAAGTATCGCGTTATTCGAATACAATTAATTGAATACGTATGCGTTCACCGTATTCGAATTCGAATCATACATCACTACTCTGCTCCGACTCCTATACTTACATGTAGTGATGAGAACATCGACTACTTTTCATTATCGACTAGTGACTAGTCGATTACTTTCGAACATCGACTAGTCTAAACGTTCACACTTGTCGACTAGTCACCATGTCAAACATCGACTAATCTGGTCAATATAACTAGTCGAACGAGCAAAAACCGGATGAAAACAGCAAAATATGGGTTAAGTAGCCGACTAGTCGGTTGAAAACGATAAAATATCGAGTGGCTAAAATAATCGATTAGAAATTTCGACCAATCAAATTAATCGACAAGTCGACTAGATGACCAACTAGTCGACAAAACCACTAATCGACTTGTCGATTACCCCATCACTACTAGACTTACATGAATGTAAACATAACCAAGATTGTCGTTCATCAGTCAATTTTGAGAAATGCATTGTCATTCTACTTATTAATATCAATTAGGCCTAACGTAATGTGTTCGAACACAGAGACATAACAAATTTGTGCCTTAGTGTTTTTAATACTCAATCCAAGTTTGAGTTTGATTTTTGTAGGTTAATTAATTGTGAGTCAGGGCTGTGCTATACAAGTACAGATAAACATTTTTTGCTAGTCTATTTTGCCACAAGTGAACGAAAATGTCAAGTGAATCAAGCCCTTTGAAGTACTTCCTTTCTGGAGGTTTTGGAGGAATATGCACTGTTGTTGTTGGACATCCATTTGATACTATTAAGGTTAGAGTTAACATAGGCTAGCTAGGGGATAATCCGAAATTAAGTTTTGTGTTGGCCTATTAATGAACTTTCTAAGCCGCTCGTTTCTTGACTTGACAGTCAGCATAAATGTATTAAGCTTTAGATGTCATGGACTACTTTGCTGCTAGCGATATCTTTGGTTTCCAAAGCAAGATAGCATGAGTTGGTAATAGCCAGCCATCAACCCTAGCCTTTGATGGCGGTGCACCTGATCTGTATGCATTAAGCTTTTCTTGTTCCTAAGGAATTCTTTTCTTATTCTTTAATGTGTAGGTCCTTGGTTAGGTCGCGTGCCTTTTCAGTAATTATACTGATGATGAAACGTAGGCCTAAAGGTGACCATTCACGTGTACGTGCTTTGCATGCCATGCATTGCTCGCTGTGCAATTCTTCAACATTGGTCTTTTGAGTAAAAGCACGCTGTGCCGATACGTGTGTGGGCTTTTTTTACTCTCAAGACCAATGTTGTAGCCCAATGCACAGCGTGCAAAGCACTTACGTGAATGGTCCAGATGTCACAAGAAAGTCAGATGTCGCTTTGTTAAGATAATTTTGGACTTAATTGTCATCATAGCTTGTTCCTTAAGCTATGAAGATAGCAATTATCTTTTTGGTTGCTGTACATTTTCCATGACCACCATCGAAAATGAAAATTTTGTTTTCAAAATGTGGGAATAACTTGCTGATTCCGGAAAGAGCAGCCATTTGCCCTGGAAAAAGGACAGAAAACCTCAGAAAAAAAGAAAATAAATTTTGTCTTAAAAGTAGATCATGTGGGTACGGTATTGAAATTAATGGGGAGGGCGAGCTGAACAAGAATATGCAAGAATTGCCATGATCTAATGGGTACTTTTTTTATTAGGGGCAGCGCAGACGCAGACCTAATACCTAACGTGCGAACCTTATACGGAGGCCACCCTTATACACAGCATGCTGCCGCGGTTATATTAGGTTAGGTTATCCTATGTTAGCAGGACTTTCCTCGTTGCATTACGAATCAAACGATACCAAATGAGTTATACTTTTGCCTGCCAAATCCCGTTGACAGGTGATGCGTACGCTACGGTCAACGACCTGACCTTGGCCTAGACTTTAAGGATATTTGGCGGACTAAAGTATGACCCATCTGGTTTCGTTCAAAGATTCATAATGAAATGAGGAAAGTCCTACTAGGCTAACATATTTATGATAACCTAACCTAATATAACCGCCGCAGCACCCTGTATAAGGGTGGCGATTGGGTGTAGTTGCTAGCGGCGGCGGTGACGCGTTCAACTCAATCCTCACCCATATCGCTGCCTTCTGGGAGGCAGAAAGCAAAGACCGCTGATCATAATTATGTCCAATTTGGACAGTAAGTCAGTTATGTTTTTCCAATTATGTAGATATTTTTGGTATCCAGAAAAAAAATCTCTCTAAAATAGTGGCCTCCGTATAGTACCAAAGTACCATCTGATGCACAGGCCTATCATACATACATACATACATACATACATCCCACGTCGTCTCGATTGACCATTCTTCTGGCGTGAGACCTGTCACGACTACTTAAAAGACTAGGCAGCACTTCTTCTTGAAGGTTGTCACACACTCGAGTAAGGGTCAGGTTCAGGTTAGGGTTAGGTTAGGCTAAGTCAAGTAATAGGGTAGCTGGTATAGGCACTGGTTTAAAAGATGTTTCTTGAGTTCTACTTTAAATTTCTTCGAGTCATCTATTTGTATTAATTGGGGTGGGAGCTGAGAGAGGAGCTTAAGGCCAATGTATTCAGGTTTACATTCAAATAATTTTAAGTTGTGACTGTGAGAGGGATTAAAGTTTTGGTTTCTTGTGTTATAGGTATGCTGGTGAGCCTTTACAAGTTTTTTATCTTTAACATAGGAAATAACTTCGAACATATAGATACATGGGACAGTAAGAATGCCAAGGTCTTTAAAATGAGAAAAACAAGATTCTGTAGGTTTAAGTCTTAAAATACATCTAATGGCCCTCTTCTGAAGGGTAAAAATTCTATTTAAATTGGCTTTACTGGATAGGCCCCAAAGTATTATGGAATACCTAATCAAGCTCTCTATCAGTCCATAATAAACAAGTTTTGATCAGAACTTGTTGTATCAGAAGAGGTACAACAGGAAAAGCTGTACTTCGATTTTCACAAAATACGTTGTTTTTTTGGTTTGTTTTTAATGAGTTTATCTGCTATGTTGACACTTAGTGACGTCGCTTATTGATAATTTAAGGGTGTTTATATACTAATCAAGATATAGGAAGTGGGGTAAGTGTGATCACGGGGCTAGAGTAACTGCAGGGCTTATCAGTCACTGTTAAGATAATTTTGGACTTAATTGTCATCATATCTTGTTCTTTGGACCTTGGTTTATTATATTTAGCCTTCAGAAGTAAAATAAAACTTGTATAAGCAATAGTTTTAGAATGTCAAAAAAGTGCTTGCGTTTTCACTCCTCTTGCAAGTGCCAAAGTCAAACTTTGTAAATTTTTCATAGGCTATCCATATTTGTAATGTAAATCTGATAGTTTTTGGTTTACAAATTAACTTGCATGTGTAGATTCAAAATATAAATTCAGATTTGTTCTAAAACCTATTTCTTATTGTTTAACCCTGTTAGTGCCAAGGATCTCGTAGCGAGATCCCGGGTCATAGGTACTGCATGAAATCTCAGAGCGAGACGTTTACATTTTTATACATATAAATATATATTTTCACTTTTACTGGCTGGAATTGGTGCCAATTAAACGCCTTTCTACAAACCAACCTTTCGTTTCATGTGACTTTTCTCCTGAACTTTTTGAATGAATGAATGAATTGAATGAATTAATTAAATATTTATTCCATCAAAAATACAATTGGTAACATGCAGGGAATCATACACATGCAATAATCTAGGTGAACATCATAAATATATAGTTTAATTTCAACATGCATGGTATCCTAAATTAATTTATAGTAACAACATTAGCATTGCCTTGTAATACGGAAAAGGCCTACATGGGCAGGGTCATGTGCGTAGGCCTAGTTGTTATTATAAAAAAATTACTTTGGCCGTACTTGAAAAAAAAAAAAATTTAAAATTTACATTCAGAAAAGAGAAAGTAAATATTATATATCTATTGAAGTTAAGGGGAAAGGAGACGACAGCTCATCTGCTTGTGTATTGACAGGGGCATGGAATGCTGCAGTTGGGAGAGGGGGGGGGGCTGAGTGTGTGTCGTGTCGTAGTCCAGTGGCCAAGATAAGTAGAATTGTCCAGTGGTTATTGTCGAATGTAAGTGGCCAAGATAATGGTCTCGGCGCCCTCTAACCCTAAGCTAGTTAAAAATTCTTTAATTCTTTTTTTAAACAACGGTAGTGACGGTGAGTGAAATAAATTGAAATGAGAAAATCTATGAGAGATATTACGGTACAAAATATTAGACACGTAAAAAGAGTTAGTTGTCAAAATAGATTTACTAAGATTTAAAGCAGAAACAGAAATGTAGCGTGTGTGGTGGTTGTGCGAAGTGATAGAAAATATATTGGTGAAATTTTTGAAAATTAAAACTAACAGATCTTTAATAAAAAGTTGACGGATAGTGTAAAACCCAGTTTCTTGAAAAAGAGCAACGGAAGGATATCTTCTTTCTTTCCTGTACGCATTTTTTAAGATGATTTTTTGAATTATATTTATTGGTTCTAGGATCGACTTAAAAGCGCCTCCCCAGGCAACAATACCATAAGACAACAGAGACTGAATGAAAGCGTAGTAAGCGAGTTTGATTTCTTCTTCATTCAAAACTTCACCAAGACATTTAAAAGCAAATATATATTTTCTAATTTTAGATTTCAAAAAATTGATGTGATGATTCCATTTCATGCGAGAGTCGAACACGACACCCAGATATTTATAAGCATCTACTTTTTCCAAAGAATCACAGTCACATATTAAGTTATTGAAATCGTCGCAGTTATGAATTTGTATATTGTTAAGTGGATAATCTGTGTTATATCTGAGAGAAATGGGTATGAATTTATTTTTTGAGACATTAAGAGAAAGGATATTCTGATCAAACCATTTCTTTAAAATCATTAAGTCCTGTTGTGCTTTAGTTCGTACCTCTGCCCAAGTTTTACCCTTAACACAAACTAAAGTGTCGTCTGCAAATAGATACGGTTTGCTGTTCAAATTAATTTTGAAATATTATTGACGTAGATAAGGAATAAGACAGGCCCGAGTGTACTGCCATGAATGACACCATAATTAATTGGAAGGGAATCGCTATAAGAGCCATTTATACAAACTTTTTGAGTCCTATCAGAAAGGTAACTTTTGAACCATTCGAGTGAAACACCACGAATTCCAATACAGTTTAATTTTTTAATTAATTTATCTCTGTCGACAGAATCAAAAGCTTTCTTTAAATCCAAGAAGATAAACATCATCCGATTTCCTTGTGATATAGAATTATATAAATCTTTACTAACATCGAAAAACACTTCAGCTATGCTCCTGTCCGTCCTAAAGCCGTACTGACTCTCGCATAAAATGTTGTTCGAATAAACATAATCCGTCAGTTGCTCTTTAACTACTTTTTCAATAATTTTAGAAAATACGCTTAGTAAAGATATAGGACGAAAGTTATTTTTATCTTTAATATCATTACTTTTAAATAGACGAATTATTTTTGCTGTTTTAAAGTTTTTAGGAAAAGTACCAGTAGCTAAACTAATGTTTACTAAGTGAGTTAACGGTCTTAAAATGATATTTAAGTTTTCCTTTAAGATTGCAGCCGATACACCATCCAGGCCAGGAGCAGAGCCCCCATGTAGTCCAGTCACGTGATGTTTGATATCAGTCTCAGTAATAATCTTGAAAGTAAACGTAGAGTTAAGAGTGTAGTCAGAGTCAGTGACGACTGGGTCCCCTCCTAAATCTATGGATCCTGCCAAAGTTTCGCCTATATTGGAAAAGAAATTATTGAAGTCATTTGCTATGTCTTCTTTTAACTCTGTTGTGATACCTAAGTTATGAGGGGAAAATTTATCTATTGGAAAGGAGTTTTTATTGTTTGCTCTGCCAGCTAGTTCATTTATAATACCCCAAAATAATTTTGGATTATTTCCTGATTGCTGAAGTTTAGATCTATAATAATCACGTTTTACTCGTTTCAAAAGATTGCTGACAATTGATCTATATGCCCTATAATGTGTTATTAAATTACGGTTAAAAGGTTGTTTCTTTACGGCTTTACTTAATTTATCCCTATGTCTAATTGATTTTATGAGACCGGATGTAATCCAAGGTTTCAGTTTTTTATTGCGCGAGGAAAGAAATCTAATAGGTTTTTTCGCAGTGTCTATTGCAGATAAAATGATATTCAGAAAACGTTCAGTGCAATCATTAACGTCAAAACAACTAATAACGGGGCCCCAGTCGCAGTGAGAGAGAATGTTTGTGACCGTGGCATGGTCGACGTAGGTGCGTGGTGAGTCATCGATGTCGGTGTGCGTGTGTGCGTGTGCGGCGGCCGAGATAGTCAGAGCAGTTGCGTAGTGGTCAGTAGTACAAGTTTGAAATACAGCCGCTCGCACAGCGCTCATGTCATAGTATCGTACTGCTATGTGATTGATGCAAGATTTGCTGTTAATAGTAACTCTAGTAGGTTTATCAACACAATGTACAAGTCCAAAACCAGTTAAAATATTTAAGTATAAGTCAGATACATTGTCATTTTTCAAAATATCTATATTCACATCTCCGATAAGAATGCACATTTTATTCTTGTCTATAGAGCTATAATAATTCGAAAGCATATCTAAAAAATGGTCCAAGTTGGAGTCAAAAGTCCTGTAGAGAGTCAGTAAATTAAAGTGTTTGTTTAAGTAAATTAAGTCGAAACATAGCCCGTGAACTTCGCCTAATGTAACTTGTTGGATAGTGACCGAGTGGCGTTTGCTTATGTATACGATAACGCCATCGTTTTTGTTCTGTTGTACACTAGTCATGTAAAAGTCGAATCCATCAATAGTCACAGTATCCTCCCCCCCTCTTAGCCAACACTCGGTGAAAACAATCACATCCAATTCGGTCTTAAAAATATCAATGTAAATAAGAAGTTCATCAATATTTTTTAGGAAACATCTGATGTTAATATGGAATATTTTTAGCAACTTATTCCCAGGAACAACTTCGCTGAAAAACTTGGCATAGTGCCCAATATTATTCAATTCTAGGCAGTCATTTTCCTTATCAATTGAGCTGTCGTCGTTATCGTCGTTACAAGTTCTCATCGGCCGCTCAGGCCTCCTGCCCAGGAGTGACAATACAACTAACGTGCTTGGATCAATGAACTTCAGTGATACATGCTTGTGTTCAACCCGAGATGCATTAAAAAAAAAAAATAAATAAATAAATAAAATATATATAACATAGTATGAAATTAAAAAAAAAAAAGTTAAAAATCTGAAAGAATTGATTATATTTTATTTCAGTAATATTGGTTTGTTTTAATTCCTACGTAACTACTAATAGAGGCTCACGCATATTTACAATAAAAATGCAAACATTAACCTGCACGATTTTAAATCAAGAGTGTGAAAGACAAATTTTTAAGATAATCGTTCTTAACGAAATTGTAATAAATAAATAAATGCATCACATCGCCTCTATAACAATTCTTTGTTTGAAATTCATTGTTGGTGATGGTGATTTTATATTTTGATTAGGATTTTTGCGGACATTTGCCATCACTGATTAGTAAAAAACAAGTTTCACGACGTTTCGGGATCTGGAATCTGATCCCGTCTTCAGGTGGAAGAAAACCTAGAACATAACAAGATTAGTAACACATAGCCAGGAAAACCTGGAGAAAAACACAGCTAAAACAGAGAACTGTAAAAGCAGTCACGAAAACAATAAGCTGGAAAGAAAAACAATACACGAAATAACACAGGAATCACAAGTATCAAGAATCACCAGGCAGGAGAGTGCACGTCCACACCCAATCAGAGCTGAGCGGAGACTCAGCTCAGCTCTGATTGGGTGTGGACGTGCACTCTCCTGCCTGGTGATTCTTGATACTTGTGATTCCTGTGTTATTTCGTGTATTGTTTTTCTTTCCAGCTTATTGTTTTCGTGACTGCTTTTACAGTTCTCTGTTTTAGCTGTGTTTTTCTCCAGGTTTTCCTGGCTATGTGTTACTAATCTTGTTATGTTCTAGGTTTTCTTCCACCTGAAGACGGGATCAGATTCCAGATCCCGAAACGTCGTGAAACTTGTTTTTTACTAATCAGTGATGGCAAATGTCCGCAAAAATCCTAATCTATAACAATCTCACAAAAAATTCACCTTAAGCAAACTGAATCGTTTTATTCGTGCAACCAGGAAAACAAAGATTTCGATGCAAATATGCGAAAACTGTCTTTATGGTTAGCAGAAACGACATACTCAAATGCAAACAGCTGTTGTTAGATTCATAAACCATGCATTTCTTATGGGGATATTATTGGAAAATAACTTAGTTTGTATTTTAATTTTGTGGATATTTTTAAAATGTTAAATTATGTTTCTAGTATAAATAAGGCACACAAATACGGTTTGACGTAGGTTGCTCAATGACTTTGTTCAACTCTGCATTATTGCAAGGTTATTGTTTTATTTTGTTCATTCATAACCTGAAAAAGTAAGTTGATATATGGGTTTTACTTAGTTTTACATGAAACAAAGAAATTTGCACAAGTGTGAAACCTAAATATGTCTTTTCAGTGTAAACATAAAAAATGAATATGATGTAGATTTTTAAAAATTTATTAACATTTATTTGAACCAGTAACATGAAATTTGCCTTTCTTCTTGTAATTTTTAAATAATAAAAGTATTTAGAAATACAGAAAAAAAGATTAGTTAAAAAATGTTAATAAATAAAGTTTTGGTGATTTTTTCCTGAATGCTTACTTTTTTGCTAAACTAAGTCCCGGCACTTTTTGCGCGGAACAATGAAAAATGGTCTGGCTCTTTTCATACATATTTTTATTATTTGTTACGGCACTAAAAGGGTTGAAATTGACACCCTTGGTTACACTTACCCCTGAAATTTTGTAGTTAGGGTAAGTGGATTTTAAGACTTACGGCAAGTGGATTTTTGGACTTGGGGCAAGTGTAACCGGGGGTGTCAAACTTAAAAAATGAGAAATAGAACAAATCTGAAGTTATATTCTGAATCTACTTGCAAAAGTTAGCTGCTTTAGCCCACTTTGGGTCACAGGGGAGATCTAACATTCAGTGTAGTGTTTGATACACAAAATATCCAGTCAATGCAAGGTAAAAAGAGGCCGCCACCCTCTTAAAAAAAGTGAAAAATACAGGAATTTATAAGATGAGGCATGATTTTACACATATTCTTAATATGTTTAGTTGGTTTGAGAAGAAGAACATAAAATTAGTGAGTTTTTACTTTTGATGTGAAATTAACATTGTATCATTTTCCTGCCCAAAAGTAAAAAAATCATTTACCTATGTGAGATTTAACCTAGGTACATATGTTATTCAACCATTTTGTGTATGTTTTAATTTTTAACACTCATTTTTCTATTCAACATATTTTGTGATTTTCATAACATGGGAGTGGAGGTTCATAAAACGTTCGTAATTCTAATAAAAATCAAGATATTTTAAGATAAGGAATCTGGCCACATACCATATGTCTCTTTTACAATGCTTATATGATTTTTTACAGGTCATGTTTACTCTTACTTCGAACCCTGGGCAAGTGTAACCTCAAAACACAAATGTTTGATAATTTTTTTTTGGACAACGTTTTTTTACAATGAATATAATTTAGGTCTATAGCCTATAGGTCTATATAGATTCAGTCAAAAGTTCATGCATGAGAAATTTCAAAATAATTATATCACTTAAAACATGTTGGCAATTTGAGGTGAAAGCCGAATTATGCCAAAACATGGTTACACCTACCCCACTTCATCCTTAGGCCTTCTTTGGAGTAATGAATTCCAAATTTTCTTTTGTCTAAATCATATTCACTTAGGCGGTTAAGCAAAATTCCATATTATAATTCCTGAAATGTATATTTAGTAAATATTTAGTCAAACGACTTAACTTATGTCTTTACAATAGGATTTTGTTGCTTATTTTATTTTTATTTTGAAATTCTTTTTAGGTTAGACTTCAGACAATGCCAAGGCCTACCGGTGGGGAGCCTCCTTTATATACAGGAACATGGGACTGTGCTGTAAAAACTGTAAAAAGAGAAGGGTTCAAAGGTTTTTATAAAGGTAATTTATACATATTTATAAAACTATTTAGTAGATTTGTGGGTTAATTTTCTGACTTTTTTAGTTTGTTGGCAAATTTTTTATTACTGGACGTGTATTGAGATACTGAAATGATCTTTTTGGTACGGTATTTAATTTAAGGTAAGAGTGAATTGTACCTGTGCAAGTGAGATTTTATATATATGTGTATGTATTTATAGCTTTAGTATTTCAGTTGATCCTCAATAATCCAACACTTACGGGGCCGCGAGGGTGGCTGATTACAATAAAAGTAATACAAACCATAACTTATAAGTTGATTGAAAAAAGACAACTTGTAATATTCATTATAGGTCTGACTATTTAGGGGTACAAGTTTGTCAATTTAGGCATTTTGTTTACAAAAAATAAATGTTTTTTCATGTAAAACACAATATGATTTAGTTTAATAACTAAAGTTCCGTTAGTCAGAACTCAGCTGACACCTCCGTCACTGGATCGGTGCAAAAATGTGTAAGGCAAAGCAGACATTGATAAACACAGGACCGTACTGTTTTTTATAGATTGCGTGTGTAGATTGCAGTGTGAGCTCTTTTGAAGCCTCCAGCTGGGACTAAAATGTATCTTTGCCAATTCTCATTGAGCGGGCGCTTCACCGGCAAAAAACACGAGCGGGCGCATGCAGAGTTTTACTCCGCAACACTATATTGCACAAATTTAACCCATTTTACTTGATTTATAACGAAATATTGTATTTAAATGTTGACAAACTTCATTAGGAATCACATTTCATCGTCGATTCAATTAATTGTTCAATTTAATAGGTGTAATATTTCAATTAAACATAGTAGGCAATTTTCTAGTATAAAATATGTATTAATTATTATTTAAATTTTTGGACTTTTCCTTTCGCTTCTTTTTTCGAATGCAAAAGGAAAAGTCCAAAAAATTAATAATAATTACAAATCCATTGCTATTATGAGTTTTTAAAATAGGTATCAGTGTCTGTGCAACGGGAGAGGGCGCTCCGCAAACTGAGACGGCATCTCGGAATTGCATATAACGAGGTACCAAGGGGGGGTGAGGGGTATAAGTAGCTTTAGAAAATTCCTGGAATGAGGGGCATAAAGTACGGGGCCGGGCACGACCGCCGACACCCATTATGTCTGTTTATTTTAATATAAAAAACACGTGCGGAGGAAAACTCCGCGTGCGCCCGCTCGAGGGTTAATGACACCTTGATTGAGGCTATATTTCTACCTAACAGACTAACAGAGCTGGGATGAAACCGGAAAAAAGTCCATCATTGATATCACAAGCTCTGGCCCCACTAGCATCTTAGGTCTGAGGTAACCATACTGTTCTTTATAGACCTTGACTGCGAGTCCACAACTGCCCCGCGGGGCAGGGTTCACTGTGGGCGGTAGAAAGTAACGGTTTGGCTCATCGCGTTTGAAAACACTGTTGAATAATGTATAATTAATAAATGTAGTCTGTACAGGGCCCTGAAATTTGAGTACACCCCTTTTTCATGATCAAATTCTGAAATATTTTACTAATACACTGGCACGGGACAAAGTTACCCGAAAGTTCTCCCCTCTTGGCCGCCCTGAATGTGGATGCTTGAATTGAAAAATTTTTTCAACCGATTAATCGTTTTTGATGATTTCAGGAATGGCCGCTCCCATTGCAGGAGTGGCTCCGATTTTCGCCATTAGTTTCTTTGGTTTTGGTGTTGGGAAGCGATTGCAACAATCAAAAGAAAACGAACCCTTAACTAAACCCCAGCTGTTTTATGCAGGAGCTTTTTCTGGAATTTTCACAACCATCATCATGGCTCCAGGGGAGAGAATTAAGTGTTTGCTGCAGGTAGTTATACTTTTCCTGAAGTTTTATGATATTAATTATGTGCCATAACATATGTTAACATATGTTTTGTTTAATACATATGTTGGAAATCATGTATGAATAGATATTTAACCCTTAAGTACTGGCACGGTTTTTTGTGACACTACTACTGGCGCCGGGTCTGCTGAACCCCCATTTTAAATTTTTTGTAAAAATATTGTAAAACACATTTTTTTACAAAACTTTTGATTTTCTCATAGTTTGGAATGTTTAAACCGTTATTTATCACTTACCAGTAGATTTACTCAAATTTAATTATGTAAAAAAGAAAAACTTTTAATTACGAAAAATTTGGTTGAAAATGTAAGGGTTTTGTTCAGTTTGCATGAAAAATTTAAAGTGCAATTTAAAATATTTTAAACCCTATATTCTTGTAAATTAGGTAGTGTTGGAAACATGGAAAAAAATTAATATTTTTAGTATATTAATAATAGATTGCTTAATTTTTGGATTTAAACTTACACATCTAAAATTTTATTAAAATACGGCAATTTTTGGTGAGAAAACAAAACAATCGCCATATATATTCTCAAAATTTCTTAAAAGTTTTTATTTTTACCAAATTTAATGAAATCTTGAAAAATACAAGGAATCCTATAAATTTTTGGATATAAGAAACAGGTTTTGGAACCTTAAGTCCATACTACTCTGAAGCATCTTGGAGTTCCAATACTTTTGGCAAACAGTTTTCATGTGGCTCACACACATTGGTTTTTTAATTATTAATGTTTGAAAATTACTAAGAATGATCAAATATGAAAAATAAGCAAAACTTTACTTTCCAATGATAAATAATATATGTAAAAATCACCGCCGTGCTAGAACGCAACCACTGGCGCGGGGGTCTAGGTGCACCCTAGGGCAAGTTTCACCCACAACAGAATGTGATGAACTAACAAAAACTGTGCCAACAGGTGAGGGGGGATGTAACTTGAAGGTACTAGGACGCACAGCATTGCTGATAACTTATTTCAGCTTCCAGAGCAAAATTTCCAAACCTGGGGGTCTTAAAACACCCCGCTCCAGTACTTAAGGGTTAAAGTGATTTTGAATAATAAATTTCGGAAATTATCTCAGTTCAAAATATTAGGATTTTAATATATCAGGAATATAAACTTATCGAAATAATTTCACCCTAGTGAAAATTAATTGTAGACTGAGGTTTACTGCTTTTGATTTACATTTAGTACTTCATATTACTCAGATCCTGGACTATCTGGACGAGAATGAGAAATGTTGCTTAAAATTCAGGTTTACTCCTAATATTAGGCCCTGTAGTAAAACACTACAATACTACATCATATTTGTAGGCCCAGGCATATTTGTAGGCATCATATTTGTAGGGTATCAGTTTAATGCTTATAAAACATAAGCATTAGATTTAGCCACAATGCTTTAATGCAACAATCCTCAATCATACGTTGAGGATCGTTCTCTGGATCTGCGACAAACTGCCAACTAATTTTTCCGGACTGCGAAACGGAAAACATTCAGGACCAAAACAAGACAATTTTACAGCATTGGTATTAAAAAAGTAGGTGAAATCCCCCATTTAAAGTTTTCTCTAAATCTAATAGTTTCTGAAATGCCAATGGTGGCACAGTTAAGATGGATACCCTGTATATATATTTTAATTTTAGAAATAATACACCGTTTGTGTTACCATTACAGGTTCAGCAGGATTCTGCAGGTCCCAAAAAGTACAATGGACCCCGAGATGTGGTCAAAAAACTCTACAAAGAAGGAGGGATTCGAAGTATCTACAAAGGGACGGTTGCTACTTTGTTGAGAGGTTAGTATTTAAGATTAGAAAGCTATTTGTATCCTATCTCAAAGAAAAACCTTTGTGAATACATCTGCCTTTTTTAGCCACGTTTGAGCTGGCAAGAGGAAAGAAATGAAATTTTCCTTGACCTGCTGAACTGATTGTAGGATGCTACAAAATTTTTTGTTGTAATATCAGTAGTAAGGCAAGACATTTTTGCTTTAATATTACTTAATTTTATAAGAATTATTTTGAAAAAAAACAGAAAATAACAAATCAGTTCTTCTCACTCTCTCAGAATAACTATTTTCACAACACGTCATTATTTGATGCATATAACCCATTGCTTAAAGTTAATAATTATCTACACAGCTTATAGCTAGCAGTTTGTTTGTGAATGTGAGATTGGTACAACCGATGGCCCACAATAATATTCTTTAATCCACGAAGGCTACCAAACTCTCACACTGCTGAATGTGTGGAATTTGGTGTGGATTTTGGTGGAATTTCCACAATTTTTTTCAAATGTGTGGAAAGCACTCAATTTAGTGGCGCCAAGCCGAGCCAGCATTGAAGTGGGATGGGCAAAAGGGGAGCAGAATTATTTTGGTTGATCGGGGGGGGGGGGGGGGGGGGATTGATGGAACGCATGGGAATAGCTTAAATCTGCACTTTTTAAGCTAATTGCAGATTAAACCCCATCTGCAGCAAAATATTGCATTCGCTTGTTTTCGGAGTTAGAAGTTAGAGTCAGGCTTTTTGAACGTTATCTGTGATAGTTGATTGAATTTTTGTCAATAATCAACGCAGATAAAAAATAATTTAGTAATTTAGGTAGTAGGTTGTATATTATGTTAGTTTGATAGTGTTTCATTTAAAATTTACTGATTTACTTTAGTCATCGCATAATCTAGAGATGATTACACTTTTAACTTCTGTGGAATGTAAATAATGTAAAGAACAAGGTTAAAAAAGCAGGGTAAGGTATCCATGATTCCTTCATTGACCAAGCAGTTTGATCAGATGAATAAAAGACAAATTTTGCCCCAATTAATAAGCTGAACTTAAGCTGTTTAACAGTAAGTCAGCTTGCTAAAAGAAATGCCTGTCGAAAGCCTCTCATATTGAGAGACCCTTTTCCTGGCATCTTTTCCTTGGTATTGGTATATACCGGGTGATACAAAAATAATGGTGTTGAAGAGATGTCATTTCTAAACGCATTGATGAAATTGATTGATGACTGCACCAGTGGAAATAGCATGTTTATTAAGTTTTATTTTATGTAATTAGTTTTGTATGGGCTGCTTGAGTAGCCATCACAGACTTTGAATGAGTATTACAAAAAGCAAGAAAGTGTTCTGCTTACTTAAACCGAATTACCAACCCATATAACCCATTATTTAAAGTTAATAATAATCTACATGGCCTATAGCTAGCAGTTTATTTGCGAATGTGAGATTGGTACGAACGATGGCCCACAATTATATTCTTTTATCCAAGAAGGCTACCAAACACTCACAAACACTGCCGATGCCGAATGTATGGAAAGCACTCAATTCAGTGGTTCCAAGCCAAACCAGCATTGAAGTGGGATGGGCGAAAGGGGACATTGACGGGGGGGGGGGGCATTGATGTGGGTTTTGGGGGGTTAACTACTCAAAATAAAACTCTATATACTTTTTTAAGTATATTTTAAAGTATTAGTTCAATTTCTTCTTAAAAATATAAAATTTTCTTCCACAACAAACTATAAAACTGCCTCAAGGGAAAATATGTTATTCAAGATGGAATTGGATTAATAGCTTCTGATCAATCAGACATCTAAATATAAAGCACATTTTCTTGCCTTTGGTTGTACTTATCAAAACTAAGTCTGTGACTGCTAGTACAGCGGAGGAGCAGCCTAGACAAACCAATTAAATTCAAATGAAACTTATAAACATGCTCTTTCCATTTCTGTAATCATCATTCGATTTCATCAATGCATCAATCAAGCATAAATACACCTCCTTGATTTTGCACCATTACTTTTGAATCATACAGTGTAATTAGGCTGAATACCCGCTGAGAGGTGGTAAGTAATTATTCCGAATGGTAAAGTTCAATTGATTGAAAGTTAATTCAAGCCAGTATCGCCCTCAGCGTCCAGTAACTGTAATAGAAATAAAGTAACTAAAATGCTGCCACTTAAATTTTCCATGGTTATTTGATAAATCGAAAGAGCCTCGTTAATGCTGTGATGTTATCATAGGCGGGGGTTTTTCTGATAACAGTAATTGTTCAGGGAGATTGGCCGAATCTCACAAATTAATTTTTTTCAAAGGCAATATCCTCCTTTTCTTATTGAAACCATGCAACAGTTGTTGTAGCTGTTTGGGACCAACAGTTCCTGACAATTTAACCTTTCGATGTGCCAATTTTTTTTATTTCTCAAGTTTTAATTTTAATGTGTTTATTTTGTCTGTATTTGGTCTAATATTTTGGTTTTGTTCTTTTTGATTGTTCATATGTATTGACAATATGCCAAATTAATTTATGAAAAATAAAAATGGAGGTGTCCTCCTCCTCTATACGAGGGTAAAAAGAAGCAAAACAGGTCCACTGCAATTCCTATTAAACTTTCAAATTCTGTTAGCTTCCACCAAAGCTGGTCACCATTTATTTTAGGTGGGCCCTCCCACCGACTTTACCTCACATTTACAAGCCTAATAAGGGTTGCGCATGGTCGGGAATCGAACCCACGCGTTTCTGAACGACTTCAACGCTATACTCGTCAGTATATCGTGTTATCCAACAGAGCTACAGTACCACCGTCGGCCAGGAGAACAATTGGCGCATAAAGCCTACAGTAAAAAAGTGAACTACTAGGCCAAGCCCTCACTAACAGCACCTGGAGGTCATAGAAATATTTGACGGAACTGTTCCATTAAAATAGGCCAATGGGTTAATACTTGAATCCTCAATCCTGGACCTGCAAATGTACAGTTTACTTACTGAAGACAATTATATTGATACACACAACATGAAGATAAGAAAAGTATTGTCACAGTATGGATAAATAAGGTAAATAAAAGTGCAGGTGAATAAAAAAAATTATTCATGTTTTAGGTTTGACAGTTTTTACAGTGATATAAATTAATATTATGGTATTTAGAGTAATAAATGTCATTAAGTAATCTGGAACAATCCCAAAGAAATACTGATTTAAGTATATTTTATTTTTAACAATACTGCTAAAGTAATCTTACTTAAGCCTTATTTATACAACGTATGTACCAATAAACGAGGTATGTTGGTGTCCTTGGAAGTAATCTTTAAAAACGTAACTAAAAAATCAAAGTAATTCATTTGTTTTGTAATATTAAATGAGAACATTTTCCTGCACTGGTAACCTTTATTTTAGTTACTTTATTGAGGGTAAAAATAGTTAACCACACAAAATAAATCTGTATGAACTATGAATTCTTTTTATTATTATTTTTATTAAAAAGAATAATAAAAAGAATTTATAGTTCATACAGATTTATTTTGTGTGGTTAACTATTTTTAGCCACAATAAAGTACTGATAACCTTTATTTTAGGTACTCTATTGAGGGTAAAAATAGTTAACCACACAAAATAAATATGTATGAACTACGAATTAATCCAATATAATCTCATCCATATTCGTCACGCTTGTTATACTCATTGTTATAACATAAAATCATTAAAACTAAAATGTCTTTCATCTCGATGTAATTATATAGTTTGCCGAAGTAAAGATTGGTTTGCTACAAGAATTTTGGTGTGACTGGCTACATTTTTCCAAACCTTTTACCTTTTAGATGTGTCAAACTGCAATGTTTTAAACCTCTTGGGAATTGCACAGTGATTAACTTTGTTATTTAATTACAAAAAATTGAATGATCCAAAAAGGTTAGGTGGTGTTTAAACATTTTTATTTATCTGTCCAGCATTTACATCATAACCTACCATGCTCTGAAGGAGAATAAATTATTATATTAAAGAGGAATCCCTAAGACAAAATAATAAATAAAAAATGCAGTAAGCAAGGTGAATTGATATGAAAAGGATTTCACTAAATAAACCAAAAGTCCTCTTTCATTGAATATTTATAGATGTTCGTCATGTTTAAGGATTAATTTTATTTGTTGATATGGCAACTAATATGACTTTTAAGAGGAAATTTTTTTTTAAATTTGAAGCTAGCTGTGTTTTAGCCATATTGTCTTTTAAGGAAAGACAAGCTTTGAATTTTTTTCAAAATTGCTACCCAAGGATATTGTTCAACAATTAAATATGAACTACTTTAAGACCCTATTGAGGTTTTCATTAACTGTAAAATCAGTGAAGCTCCTGATTCGGGTATCATTCTTTAACATTGCCTACCCTAATCACAATCATAACTAGACAATAATTTAACCCTTTCAACGTGAAAAAAGGTTTCAGGGTGATATATTTCAGGGAATTACTATTCTTAGATGTGAGGTGAATCCTGTTTAGATTCTCTTAGCACAATTTGTAAACAACATTCTCTTACGATATATCAGCATAAGGCCCGCCGCACATTGGAGCCAAGCCACGCAAAGACTGAGTACACTCTAGGTGCAGGCGGGAGCAGCACCGCACTTTGAAGCGATGAGAGGAAAAGGTTTCATAGCTTTGGTGTGGACAGTGTCGTTGAAAATGGACGAAGATATTTTGGACTTAGAGTCAGATTCTGACTACGAGTTTAATAATTTATTGTTATTCTTTTCACTCTCAAAAACACTTAAGAACAGTTTTCTGAAAGGTACTTAAATGCAAAAAAGACTGACTTATGGAGAGTATGTTTTAACCAGAGAACTCCCGGATCAGTCTTTTAGAGAATATTTCGTTTTGGATGAAGATCAGTTTCAAGTGGTCCACTAGGTGATTAAAAATGACATTACAGGAAAGGAACATTTTGATTTGGATTATTTTGATTTGGATATTTGCGGACATTTGCCATCACTGATTAGTAAAAAACAAGTTTCATGACGTTTCGGGATCTGGAATCTGATCCCATCTTCAGGTGGAACAAAACCTAGAATATAACAAGATTAAAGAAAGAAAGGAAAGGAATGTTATGCTCAACAACCTATACAATCTAAAGAGAAGCTAATAGTGTGTCTAAGGTAAAATTTGATTAGTCTGTTATGTATTATACACAGTAAATGTTATTAATAGTACTAGTTCTTGTAATATATGGTATATAACATGAATTAAAATTTGCCAGAAATAATATGTTTTACATCAAAAAATTATTTATTTCAACGATTGACTTACAACAGCTATGAATTAGGCAAAGTAAATTTTGTAATTACATTTGTAGCTATTTTGGAGACAAATATTTTTTTTTTTAATAATAATTTCCAGGGTCAAAAACACCAGAGAGCCAATGCACGCCCGAGCGCCCGAGCTAAGTCCACAAAAACTATCCTAACTACAACGTGCGCGCCTGACAGAGGCTGTGAGCAGTTTCTGCTCAATGTGCGGTACTCCATTAACCCCTTAACCGCCGCACACGAGTTAACTTATGGTAGTATTCTGTACGCGCTACCACCAGGCATGAGATATCTCGTGCGTGACCCTTGCTTTGTTAACCATTACGTCTGAGTTTACTCGGATTTGATGTTCTCAGTTGATTATTTCATTATTTAGTTGCTACAACAGTTCTGCTAGGTTTTTTTAATTCCACGACTGTACAGAAGACCCTGACGAGTGGCAGACCGTTAACTAGTCCACACCACGAGTTCTGCAGTATCGCGCTTGCCGCGTTGAGACGAAAACCCCGCGATTTAGCGTTGATCGTGTAATTAAACTGCACGCTACTGATCATGTAGGGGGCAAATTACTCCGCACTTAAGGGGTTAAACACTTGTGTTACAAAATCAGCTGTGCGTAGCCTGCACTTAGCTTGCACTTAGCCTGTGTGTGGCTTAGCTCCAATGTGCGGCAAACCTTAAACGCCCATGATGTTAAAGCGCTAGCCAAGTGTGTCAGATGTCGTTGGTTTGATACCAGCCGCTGACAACTCATGTTCCCTCATGAGCGGTCACTTCTCGCTTATCTACTGACTATTGCCGCTACGGTACCTCACTGTCTTTAGATCGTTGTACAAACTTATTGACCCATAGTGACAGGCCTGTGAGGTTTTTTTAAAGAATAAAAATACGAACAAGGAAAGTATTTATAAATTGTTATTCTAAGGAGGTTAAGAAATCATACATTAAATTTCCTAGGATTGATCTAATGATGGGTCAACGATTTATATTGATTCTAAGGGAAGCTAAAACCCCTCTGAGATTTAAAGGAAGATTAAATTGCTTCATTAAAATTAAAACCATTTTGCCTTAGACGTTTTCTTTATGATCAAAATTTTATGGAAAATCTAATGTTTCTATAAAAGATAAAACAGATAAGAACATAACCTGTTCAGAGTATCACAATCAAGTTTACTTTTAGTTGACTTAATTAGTGGTCATAATCAAATCAATTTTTATTAAAAAAATGTATATACTCTAAATGAGACCTTACAGACTGCTTAGGGAAATCATACCCTTAAACTTTATACACTATATATACATAAAACTTATTCTTAAAATCTGTGTTAAGAAATGAAAAAAATTACAATCCAACAATACCTCTTTAAATAGGTGAAAAATCCTCCTTTTCATTGAATTTATTTGAATAGTTGTAGCTTTATCCTTTCTGGGATTATGAAAAAGTATGTTCTATAGACCCTCATAATGCATTGGTTAACAATAAAATACAAGTTTTCACATCGATTCGTTAAACACACCTTCCCTTTCTTATAGTTCAGATTCCACTAACATATATTTTTTCTTTGTTTTACATATTTAAAAAACTTTTATTTATTTATTTATACCATGATCACATCACACCAAGATACACAAGAGCAATACACTCACATTGGCAGGTGATTAGTCAGTTCTAGGATTGAATTATTCAAGAGGGTTTTTAGCACATCCTGATAGAAGTACTATTAGTTCATATTTTATTCATCTCAGTAAAAGTGTTGTATATATAAGTCAATGTTTTGTAAGGGATGATATCCATAAGCGATTAGTTACATAAACTCGGTAGCGGAGACCCACAGTCATATAACAAAATATTTTTGTCTCGAGTTAAAGAAAAAACTTTAATAAGAGGTCTCCAGAAAGTTGAGAAACTTGTTTAGCAGTTTAGCATTATATGTTTCGGAATAAGGAATCTGTTGTTTCTTTTATCATTTTGCTAAATTAATATAATTTGGAAAATGAACTAAATATTTTTAACAATAAATAAGTAGAGTAATATCAATCCTAATCAAAACATCCATAGTAACTTGTTATACCTAACTTAACTTTCACCAGACTTGAACCATTTGTTATCATAACTTATGATTTGTTTAATTTTCACATACATTTTTACAAAAGTTTTCTTAAATGCCTCATCTTTTATATCTTTTATTTTACTCGTACCCAAGAACTTTTTACATAGTTTTTAATTTTTTTACTTGTTTCCAATTATTTTATCTTTTGTGGCCTTACTTATCTGTATTTATACTACTATATACATTAATGTTCCGAGATTTAAGTCATCTCCGTACCACTTTTGGGAACTTCGTTTAGATTTTCCATTGTATTCTTCATCTTCATTTCATACTTTTTCCGACTACTGTTGATTTTTTTTGTTTTAGAGACTGGATCAATGTGGATTTTGAAGTTATCTTGACTTTGCTTTTCTGTCCTGAATGAAAACGATTTTGCTTTGTCCTTTAACATTTTCTCCTTTTTCATTAATTGTTTGTATTTTTCCTTGTTCCTGTCTGTCCACATGTGTTGGTTATCGGGAATGATATTTAACAGCTTCTTGTTTTGATTTTGTTCGGTGGTTTGGCCTTCATCCGCATATATTTGGGTATATGGTTTTGTTTCGAGTTTTGATTCTGTCGGTTCTCTTGAACTTGTGACAAAAGGTGATCCTTCATTGTGCAGGTTTGAATCTGAACGGACAGTTACTGTCGATTCACTGGAACTTGCTATAAGAAGAGACTGTTCATTCGAGTTGTTTTTATTTTCAGAACTCGTCTTGTTGAAGCTGTATTTCTTCCCATTGTCTTTCTTATCCAAGCTATGGATCGTAGGATCATAAAGTGCAGCTTTCAGGCTTTTGTGTTTGTAAATTTTGTCACATCTGAGATGTTTGCGTAAGAGGTGAAATACACTCCAGCCTTTGTATCTAGCCGGGGTGGCACATCGTGGCGTAACACTTTGATCGTAAGTATACTGATACGTGTAACGGATATTACACATACTACCCTTGTCGTATCTAGACTGGCATAAGGTGTTATCAGTGATTCTTTCCTTCACTTTGTTGACTTGAGAAGGTTGCCATTCATTCATCATACAAGTGCAATGCCAAGGGTTTTTATCCAGCCTGATCAGTTTTGCTCTGGTGTGAATGAAAATTTCTGCAGGCAGGGTAGTCAGTTTATTGCTGTGTAAGTTTATTTCTTTCAAAGATCGTTGATGGTCAAACAATGACGGCGGTAGAGTTTCCAGTTCATTATGAGAAAGGTCTAGATAAATTAGTTCGTAGAGGCCGAAAAACGCATCCATCGATATTTTACGAACAGAACAGTTTTTCAAGATGAGTTCTTGAAGCTTCGGTACTTCAGCAAAAGCGTCGAAGGAGAGCTCATGGAGCGTTCCTTCTATCCTTATCCCTCTTAAATGAGGCATCCCTTTAAAGTAATCCCGCTCTAGAACTTCCAGCTGCACTCCATTTATGCTTATTTTATGTAGTTTGGTGAGACCGATGAAAGAATTGGGGCGAATTTCTAGGTGAGCTCGCTTACCTCCGAGGAAGAGTTGTCGTGTGTTGTTCAACACCGGGAACGTGTAAGGCAGTATAAGTTCCAAAGGATTATGGTGAAAATCCGCCATAGCGAGTGAAGGTAAAGGAGGAAGGGAAAATTCCGTCAAGTGAGAAATGTTATTGTAAGACAGATTGAGCGTTTCAAGTTCAAAAAGACCCGTGAGACTCATGCTCTGCAGGTCCAACAGTTTGTTGTGAGACAAGACGAGATGTTTCAGGTTCGGTGTTCCATAAAACGCAAAGTCGTGCAGGAACGGAATTTTATTTCCCTCTAACGATAAATACTCCAACCGCTCCAATCCCTCGAACATTTCCCAATGGACCTCCTTTATGCCACAATGGAAGGCTCTAAGGAACACCAAACTACGAAGGTTCGCAAAGGTCGTCAGCCCCGCCCGTTCTTGTTGTTCTCGGTAAACACTGTAAGGAACGACATCCGCTTCCCATCGCTTCGGAGCCAGCTGGATGGGTTCGGGTATTATGTCGTTGTCTTCTGCCATCTCTCGGGTTAAAGTCGGTGGTTGCACTTCAGTTTTTTTCAGGAACTCTTCGGATACAGGTGCCGGTCTGTTTCCAGAGTTCTTGTCTCCGAGTAGGTGTACGTACTGGAGGTTGAGATACTGGAGGAGGGAGAGGTGCTTGAGGGCGTTGTTGCGTAGCCGGAGGTGGCTGCTGCTGTGGGAGAAGCCGTGAATCTCCAGCACCACCAGGCTGCGCAGGTGTTGGAAATAAGCCTCCTCCAGGGTAATATTCTCAGTCCCCGGTCCCTGAAGTATTGTCAGCACCTGAATCCATCAAAATGAGTAAATGTTTCATGTCGTAACGGAGAAATTATAAATTTTTTAATTTTTATAAGGCAGACAATCATGCCATCCTCAAATAATAGAGTTATCAAATTACTCCTGTAAATTAAATAAAAAGGGAGAAATTCCTTTTTTCGAAGCTGGCAACGACTGACAATGAATCAAGTGTAAGGTGGCAAACGATGTGAAGTTAGTTTTAAGTACGTCATGTTAGTTAAAAGTATAGATGGGTTATGATATGTTGATAAAGTTAGAATATAACTTATTTAGTTTTAATCACACATTGTAGTTGTCAGGTTTCATCACATCATAGTTAAATATAGTTAGGTTATGAACTACTGACTACTGATGTTTCGATTACGATATTGAAACGTTTTCATGATCAATGTAATTGCAATTGTAAATATCGAATTACATCAATTTCAAACATCGATTTTAACGGTGGAGACGGATTCTAAAGTTTCGCCATATTTTCCTCCAATTTGTCACTGAGTCCTTTCAGTCAAGTACCGTGTAGATGAACTTACGGTTTTCTCAAAAGTTCCTGGATAAATGAGGCTGTATTTATATATATTTATACAGCACTTTAACACTAGTTGTTTGGAGACCATACATAATGAACTTGCAGTGCAGTAGACCCCCTCTGTTTGGGACAAATTGAACATCAGATGGTTCAGACTACTTCTTGGGAGTCAGTCTTTGCCTGTTGAGGAGTTTCTCATGGGAAAAACAGACAGGAAACATGTTTTTTGTTTACTTCAAGCCCAAAACACTGGTCAGTAATCAAAATATTGTTTGTTTACTTTGAGGTAATTTATTTATAGAATAAATCACTTTAATTTTGAGTCAGAGTGGTGCACATGTCAAGTGAGATTTATTCAATTTTGAGCAAAAAAGAATGTAATTTTACAGCAATTTTCAGGTTCCGCATTAAAACTGTTGATTTATTATTTTAAGAGACTCTACTTCAGTTTATTGTCATGTACCCTCTGGGTGGTTCAAACTTATTTTTTGATCCAGGCAAGTATATGACCACAAGATGTCCAAATTAGAGGGAATCTTCTGTAGTGAACGAGGGTTGTCCAGAAAGTAAACGACGTTTGTCCCTACATCTAGCCCAGTGGTCTCATCTCTGTGACTGATAGTGCAGCCTAAACCTCCACTCCTGGACCCAATCTGAGCCAAGTCTTGTTGCCGACCGACCACGCATTTCATTCTTATAGTGTTTCAAGAATGCGGTGTCCTTTGAAAATCCCGCCAAATTTATTTTACCTATTAATGTTGCTTATTTCATATACTTACCATTTGCAAACAATTTCCTGCCTAAAATATTCCTTTCACATTGAAAAAAAGGTAATCACTTAACACCAGGCGTGGGTTATACAGGTTTGTCCGAAAATGTCTCACTTGAGGCAGCAAAGTTCTGTGAAGTTGCTGCTGCTGCGTGGGGCGGGCACCGCATCGGCATGGATCAGCAACACCCTTGCCTGCAATTGGATTTATCCATGTTGTATGTTTCGAATAGTTTATCAAGCTGTTGTAGGGCCTCGTAATAGACTCAGGATTACTTTTTTCTCCTCTAGACTGAAATTCAACACTGAACAAACTTTTTAGGCCGCAAAACACTATTAAAATCATATTACTTGCATTCGGCGGGATTTTCAAAGGACACCGTCATTTTGACACGCTGTAAGAATGAATTGCGTGGTTGGTCAGCAACAAGACTTGGCTCAGATTGGGTCCAGGAGTGGAGGTTCAGGCCGCACTATCAGTCACGGAGATGAGACCACTGGGCTAGATATAGGGATAAAACGTCCGTTATTTTCTGGACGACCCTCGTAGATTGAGATTAAAGGACGGCCTACTTATATTTACTAACTATTAGGCTTCTACCCACCTCCAGGTTTATGGCGATAAGTCCGTCCGTCTGTTCAGTGATGATTTTTTTTTAATCCTCTTGTCAACACTTAAAAGAACACTAAACATAACATACATCACACGACACGGAACAAAAAATGCCAAAAATATGTACCTGATATTTCGGGAAATCATAAAAACGTTTCCCGTTTTCTTTGAAAATGGAAAGCGGACGGGAGTCCTTGAGAATTCTAAGCGGACCTGAGAATCCTTGACACAGGCCATGAGGTAAAATGGGAAAGGAGTGCAGTGTTTTACAAGGAAAATGACTGGAAGGAAAGAAATCTGGCCGAATCACTATTTATGGCATTGGAAAACCAGCCAATCTCACGCCCATCTGTAGAGATAAATCCAGTATATTTTGATTTTGTGGGAAATGAAATAAAACACCTGTCTGACAATGCACGGCTACTACCCTTGTTATCACTTCAAGGTCAGGACAGGTCTTCCGCCCCTCCTGCCCCTCCCTCATCGGCGATGATTCACCGCCAGCAGTCGTAATCAGGCATTCGGCTCGGTTGTGGGTGACCAAAAACTCTCAAGGACTCCCTTAGAAAACAGGAAAGGTTTTATGGTTTCCCGAAACGTCGGATATATATTTTTGGCATTTTATGTTCCGTGTGGTGTGTTATGTTTAGTGTTTTTTAATTGTTGACAAGAGGATTCTTTCCAAAAATCATCGCTGAACGGACGGACTTATCGCCATAAACCTGGAGGTGGGTAGAAGCCCAATAGTTAGTAAATATAACAAAAACCCCACCTAAAAACATGTAATTTAAAGAAAGGACGGCCTACTTGCGTGTCGGGCGAGAGGGAGAGGAACAGCGGCAGGTTGTCCCGGGGTTGCAGGACACACGTGGCCGCTCGGAGACTGCCCTCCCCCAGACTGTGTCGGGCTTCGTGGTCATCGGCTTCATCCAGCACCTGCACAATGTCTCGATATTAGAAGCCGGAATGTGACAAGTGGTGCTGGAAAACGATGCAAAAAATACCGTGATAGTGGAATTTTTATTTAACAGGCTGAAAAAATACCCTAGAGCAGCAGACCTGCATACTCAGCGAATTTCAAATGCTTCAATAAATCATTTAGACGGAGCCTCGAATGAAGTAAAATCAACTTATATCCTGAAATGAGCATACAACAATTTTCTCCATAAAAATAACATAGGAAATGAGTATGCAGGTTTGCTGCCATGGAAGTGTGAAATTTAGATTTTTTTTGCAATGGTCCAGTAGTCATCAACTAGATGAAGCCATATACCAAGTTTCATTCAGATATATTGAGAAAAGCGAAATATAGAATTTTATTTATTTCCCATGAGGTTAACATTGGGACAACGTACTGTGTTACCACTAGCGATATCTCAGTAAACAATGGACATAGAGCAAAAATTCAAAGTACTAAATTATTTATTTTTTAAGCTGAATTCAAGGTAACAGTTTTACCTAATACTTTAAGGTTGGAATCGTCAGCGTAAAAAATAAGGCTGTTTTTGAAAAATACTGTGTTAGCTACATTATTTATAAATGACAGGAGGCAGCATCCTAAAATGAGTAAAAATTGAAAATCTCTTTAACTAAATCCCTTAAAAGGTTTTTATGTTAAAACAAACTCTTATAAATGGCGTTTATACAAAAAATGCAGTGGGAATCTATTCTACGTGTGAACTGTCGGACATCTGAGAGACATTTCCTTTTTTCGTCTAATTCTAAAGTTCAGGGACTACCAAAATTAGTCTAAATCATCTTGTTTACCTACCAAATAAATATTATAAGCAAACTGACACATACTTTCTCCCTTAAAGCAAGAAAATCTACTATAAAATAAAATTAATTTACAATTATCCTACAAATACATACCAAATGTTATCAAAATCACTTAGCAACTGACGGAGGTATCGGTTTTTGAATAGTTGCCATAAGAATAACATTAGACAACGTACTGCGTTTACTGCCAAACGAAAAAACCATTTATATCCGCAACCAGTTTACGTAGACCAATAATTCAATATCCTGGATTATTTATTTTTTCGAGCCGAATTCAATGGTTGGAAGCATATTGACTTTAGAAGTTAGTTACAGATTTTGTGACATTTGAAAAATAGGAATTTTTTAAAATTTAAACCCCTACAACTTCTGAACTTGCATATTCACAGCCATGTGAGTGGCATAATTTTAATTGTCAATTTAAGCACTAAGTACCTTGAAATTGTCATCAAAATTGTTAGAGCTATTTTTTTAGAAATTAGGATTTGTGTTTTATGGGTTTTTATGGGGTAAATACTCATAAAAATCAAAAAATTTAAAAAAATTAAAAATGCTTGAAGATGTCACAGCTTTATACCTACATGCCAGATTTCATAAAAATCGGATTACCGATGTCGTCTCTAGCTTTATTTACATGCACACACATCCACACTGACTGACAGACACCACTCTGCAAACCACTTGTTTGGATACAGGGAGAACTAAAACGAATATTTCCACCAACTGAAAAATTTTGACAAAAACAATACTTCCTCCATATACTGTGTAAAGGGGGCAGAAAGTAAAACGGTACCTACCTCACGCCCGAGATCTTCTGGGTTTCCCCGCGTAGAGATGTTATATCGCTGTGAAGCCGATATTTCGGATTCGTTACAGAAGTCCATTTTTAGGGCGAGCACAATTCCACTACTGCACTGAAGAGGCCAATGGTCTGGGTCACAGCCTATATAGACTCCGTTGGTCGGCGTTGACCGAACTATCTAGCTTCACAGCGTTGGCCTCACAGCGATATAACATCTCTATGCGGGGAAACCCAGGAGATCTCAGGAGTGATTTAAGTGCCCGCGGAAGCTTATCTTAGAATATTAAGACACCTACCTCATTCTTGGTCTGGTAACTCGGGGCCTGCTGCTCCGAGTTGTGGTGCTGAGTCTTGATCAGCACCGAGTTGATGGGCAGCCCGGAGAGAGGCGCCGTCTCGCAGGTGCAGACCTTGGGGCACTCCTCACCGCCGCATGACACCTGAAATGAAATGAAGCAAAAATACATACAAAATAATAACATGCAGAAATTAAACAGCTGAATTATTTCCCCACATGGGCAGAGAAGCCTCTGTGTGGGGAAAAAGTCTCGTCAGTCATTTTCCGATTAACCCCTTAACTGCGGAGTAATTTGCCCCCCGCAATTTTTTACGTGATCAGTAATGCGCAGTTTAATTACACGATCAACATCACATTGCGGGGTTTTTGTCTCAACGCAACGAACGCGATACTACAGAACTCGTGGTGTGGACGTACTTCCAGAAAAATCCACCAGAGTGCAGCATTAAACGGTCTGCAACTTGTCAGGGTCAATTGAACAGTCGTAGAATGGCAAAAATCCTAGCAGAACAGTTGTACCAACATAAATCAGCTGAGAACCTCAAATCCGAGTATACTCGGGTGTGGCGGTTAACGAAACATGGGTGTTGCACGTAATATCTCGTGCATGGCGGAAGCGCGTACAGAATACTACCACGAGTTAACTCGTGCGCAGCAGTTAGGGGGTTAAACAGCTGAATTATTTCCCCACATGGGCAGAGAAGCCTCTGGTGTGGGGAAAGAGTCTCGTCGGTCACTATCAGATTAAATGAAATAAAAAAGACAAGTAAGGAAATATATGGAGAAACAATGAGGTTGAGTTAAATTTAAAGTTAAAACATTTATATCGGCCCAAATACAGTCAGTCCATCAGTGGTGCTCCGAGCCCCCATCTCTCCATAAAGTCATCTTTTACTTACGTATTATACCGACCACACCCGTATTACATAGGAAAAAAGTGAATTATTAAAAACTAACACAACTGATCAAAAAAACAATATTTAAACGATGAAATTATACACTTTTTACACATTTGTATTGTTTGGCTGGTTTACTGTCTCCCCAAAATAAACTTAACGATGTCAATGAGTAGTGTGTAGAACGGATCGCCACGCCGCCTTTAGCCACCACTACTGGCCCCCACACATGTATTCTGCCAGGTAGGTAAGATTAGGTTAGGTTGATACTTACTTCATACTTCATACTTCTGTAGTCACTGCCGCAATCGGATGATTGGGAGTTCGTCAATTCTTCTTCCCTCCGGGTGGGGCTTCGCGGAGTGAGCTCACTTCTTATGATTAAATGTGTGGTCTTCTATATATTCTGATGTGGTGTAGTATGGATTTTCAGTGAAATAAGTTTTAAGTTTTCTGATGAATGTGGTTTTATTTTGAATCTGTTTTAGATGGTCTGGTAGTAGATTGTAAAAAAGTGCGCCAGAATATTGTGGAGTATGACTAAATTTTTGTAATCTGTGTTGAGGAAGATCTATATTTGTTCTATGGCGGGTATTGTGAGAGTGCTGGGTTTGTCTAAGAATAGGATTAGAGTTTATGACTAGGATTATGGTTTCTAGGATGTAGAGAGATACTATGGTGGGGATCCTTGAATGAATGAAAAGCGGCTTGCAGTGCTCCTGCGGGTGTTGTCTGAGAATCGTTCTTACTGTTTTCTTCTGTAGTACAAGTATTCTTTCAATGTTCTTGGCAGATGCTGCTCCCCACGCGACAATGCCGTAACGGAGATGTGAAGAGAAGAGTGAATGGTATGCGGTCAGGGCGATTTCTTCGTTTGTAATGTTCCTAATTCGTCTTATTACATAATGAGCTGTTGATAGTTTTTTACACAGATAGTCTATGTGGTGTTGCCAATTTAAGTTTTGGTCGATATGGATTCCTAGGAATTTTGTTGAAGTGACAGTTGGGATATCTAAGTTTGACCAGTCTTCTTCTGTTCTAGTTCTATTGTTAGGATACTCAACAAATATGAAAGAGGAATAGTACGCAACACACACATTTACATTCAGGCATTCTTCATTATCGGCTGGTGAGGGGAGAGTTATCGTGATAACACTTGGCGGCCGAGGGTAATCGCATTGTTGCAAGTACACAACAATTGATTCTACAACAACTACTGTTTTTAGACAGCTCAACAATCTGATACTAAAACCACCCATTACCTCACAGTATCTTATAAATTCAGGTGTGTTCGGTATACAATGTAACTACCAATATTCTTTATTCATCAATGCACAGGGTGTACAGAATAGCGTCAAACATTATTTACACTTAAAGTATAAAAACAACATCACTTTTAATATTGCATTCAAAACGATTAAAAAAACACAATAGATCTAAATAAAATATAACAGTTCTAAATAAATGGCTTACACAATTAAATATGTGAAAAAGTTTTATGTGAAAAATTCATCTAAACAGTAAGCGAGCTCATTAAATATGAAAGATTTTATTTTTAATATTTTTAAATTTATTATATTTTTCAGTTCTAATGGCGATGAATTGAAGTATTTTATTCTGGCATAGGAAGGTTTATTCATAAAATTTTGATTTGTGTGGATCATAACATAAAGCACCTCTGTGGCTGGTATTTTGTAATCATGATAGTATCCTAATAGGCATGAGCAATCAGAATTTCTTTCGAGTAACAAGATTAATTCATAAATATATTGACTAAAAATGGTCATTATTCCTAATGTTGGGAAATGTTCTTTGACAGATTGTTTTGAAGTTGTTTCTTTGCCGAGCCCATCACAAAGACAGCGTAGTAGCAACATACTGTAAGAACAATGAAAATATTTCTTATGTTAAGGTTTCATTGATAGGCAGTTTCTATAAGAAAATGGATTGAGAAATTATTATGATTAGGTTAGTTTATTGTATCGTTGCTTTTTATGTCATTGGTATCAATAGATCTCCTTCGGGAAATATAGATGTATTTTTAAAATTGTTTGACAGTTTTCTCAGAAAGTTAAATCCATTTAAAAATAAGCATAGTAAAATTATCATAAAGGGTGATATTAATATTGATACTATCAACACCAAATCTCACGATAGAAAAATATTCTTGATCTTCCTAACTCCTACAATTTACTTGATTTGTTAGATCAAATTTCCACTATGAATACTCTCATTTCAAATCAACGCTTTCAAATTTCTAGGCAGACATGCAAATATGTTGAGGCTTTACAGATTGCAGGCGCAAATAGCTGATTTAAGTGGCAGGAATAATCATATAAGAATAACAATGACAACATTCTGCTTCAAAAACGTCTATAATAATTAAGCGTATAAGAATGTTACAACAATCAGCTGATCGCAATGGATGCAGCGTAAGCATCTGCATTAGGTGCCTGGATGGATCCGGGCACTAATGCAGATCAAAATGAAATGGATATTATTTGTAAATTACTAAGTTAATGAATTAGGTGTTATAGGTTCGGTATTTATTATTGCAAAATAATAAAACATTTGAATTTTATCTCCAGAAAAGATCCTTTTATAGTCATGTTTTTTATAAGTTTGCATTTGTTGAGAACAATTTAAAACTAATATTTGGCCCAAGTGATCTGTTATATGACCATTAATTACATCAGCAAGGCTTACATTCTTAAAATTAGTTATAACATGGTCAGGGCTTTCTGAAATGAGAGTATTTATAGTGGAAATGTGACCTCATAAATCAAGTAAATTGTGAGAGTTAAGACGATCAAGAATATTTTGCTATCGTGAGCTTTGGTGTTGATAGTATCAATATTAATACCACCAATTATGATAATTTTACTATGCTTATTTTTAAATGAATTTAACTTTCTGAGAAAACTGTCAAACAATTTAAAAAATAAATCTTTATTTTCCGAAGGAGGTTTATATGTATCAATAACATAAAAATAAACAGTACATTAAACTAACCTAATCATAATAATCTCATGATCCATTTTCATACAGAAAACCGTCTATCAATGAAACCTTAACACAAGAAATATTTTCATTGTTCTTACAGTATATTGCAAATCCGCCCCAATCGTGATGGCCTCGGCAAAGAAATTTAGATTGTTAGACAACAAATACAAATTTATTTTTTCTTTGTATTTTTGGTGTTCAGTGACAACAGGTATGTGAGACATATTTTCTAAAACAAATAACTAAAAACTGTTATGCCAAATCTTATGTGTAGTTCCGTTTTTGGTCTTTACTAACTAGGCCTACATAACGATCTGTTCTGTTAATAATTAAACCCACTTTTTTATCCATTAATTAAATGTCTTACGACAAATCTCAAGATATTTAGCCTTCTGAATGGAATGTAGTTTGAAATTACTTTATAGTTACATAGAATAAAAAGGCTAGGACTAAACTTATTTTTTATTTCCTAGCCATCATTTGATTATTGATGAATAAATAAATCGTAACGGAATCAAACGTAATAAATCATAAAAAAATAAAAAAACACCAAAAAAACCAAACAAGCATTTTTAGCAGCTACCTATCTTCAAACTATTTTTTTCCTTCTGATATAGGCATTTGGGTTGGTTTGCAAAACTCATAATATTATTGATACTTCCGTAAAAAAAGGAGGTAAGTTATTTTTATAGCGAAATAAAACTAGTTTGAAAGGGAAATAGTATATCAAGTGACGAGATTGAACATTTGTTATCAGGAGCCGTCATTAACTCTATCTCACTATCACTTCTTCCTTCCTCCCAATAAAGCCACCTCCCTTTTGCTCTCATATATAAGCCGGCAAATTTAATTGACAATTTAGTTCAGTGGTTCCCAACCTTTTGGTGTCCGCGTACCACCTACTACATTTTTAATATTTTGGCGTGCCACCGCAAGGACTTCCCCCCCCAACAATGCTCATGGTCTCCCTTTGGCAGTTTAATTATTCCCAGCCAAATATATTTTATTTGACTTGTCAATGGAAATCTTTAGTCGTATTTTGATTATAAGGACATTTTGACAAATTATATGTTTATCTCAGCTCTACTCAATAATTTTTGTAGCCATTTGAATATTAATCTGAATTTTGCTAACTGGTAAAAGGTCACGTGATTCCAAGTACATGAGGAAAAAATAATCTCTGTCTGCTATTTACAATTTTACATAATATTCGTATTTTATATTGAAAAAATTAACGTAAATGAATAGTCCAAAGTAATTCAAAATATACTGTACTTTCACCAATGATCTTATATTTAATAAGCGTATTGCAAAAATATTAACAAAAGATCAAACTAAAGTATTACCTCCAAATCAACTCTTTAAAACTTTTAGTAGTATTTTTTCAATGAAAAGAACGTTATATAATGCTAAAAAGATCCACTTTTCAAATGAAAAAGTAACAATACTAGGCACAATTGAATTTGACAATTAATCGTGGATGATGCACAAAAACGTCATAATATGACAATAAACAAGTACATTCAAAGGAAGAACTTATGTAATATTTTATCTAATATAATATTAATTTTTAATAAAGTTGTTTATATTATTATCATTAAGTGTGACTTTACCGCTTGACGAGACAGCGTTCGTTCGGAAACCTTGTATTTGAGTTTTTTCTACTTCTTCATGCTCTTGCGTACCACCTGAGAGGCCTTCGCCTCTCAGGTGGTAGTTGAGAAACACTGATTTAGTTAAACAGTGTGTTGCATAAAATATACACTGGCTATACACAGATAGTTATAGATTATCAGCTAAAATGAAATATAAATATACACGGTAATGAAAAGGTGTGATGACGAAGATTTTTACACTTAGTTTCTTATGCTTTATGTCGGCAGTAAATCATATTATTTTTTAAAAACAATTTTTATTTTCAAAGCTAAAAATCTAGAAGACAGTAGACTTTATAAGGAACATCTTTCATTACATTTTGTAGGTAGTATAACTGCAGCAACCCCCGAAAATTCAAGATCCTTTAGGTAATGGTGGCCACTCAGTGGGAAAACTAGGAAATATGAGGAACGTAACTGGTAGAAAACTTAAGGATATATCAGGGTATATTTTCTAGAGATCAGGGAGAATACCATGATATTGCTCTACAGTAAACGTAATCAATACTGTATTTGAATAAATTATGGTATAACAAACAGTTGTAACGGTTCAGTCTCCCTGTTCAGTCCACGGAATCCATGACAGATGCCTCAAAGGTGGCACCCGAAGCCACGGCAGAGAGGCCATCATTGGAAAAAGTAACCGTGGAGACCGGGACTAAAAAATGCGATGGATGTCAATAACGGCACCGGGCCACAGTGAGGCATCGGGGCACAAGTCGGGCGACCATCGAATCATGTCCAAGACTCTGGCACCTGTCAGACCTTCAAAGACCTCTTGGGCTCAAAGAAGACTGTTATGCGTTGACGTTGACAGTCATCCAGGAAAACATAAATGGGAGCATTTCGGCAAGGTCCTGGTGGACCGAATCGTTCGCGAGATGGGAGCGAGCCGCACAGGGCCGAAGGTCCACTATGGTTCCCTGACCGCACAGGATGGGCTGCGCTGTGGGTGCCCGACCCACGCGTGGTCCCCATCAAAAGAAGTGGCAACGGCGAATATTTCGCCAGGATTAAAAGCAACAGAGTCACGTTTGTGAGCTGTTGTTTTTCGCAGAATGACAGCATTCCACGATTCATAGAGAAGTTGGACGCCATGGAAGACGCGATCCCAGGCCTATATTTTTTGTGCCACCTTTCGTCTATGTGATGAAGTGGAATTGCAAAAATTCTCTTGTACGTTTTGTCATTTTCTCATCTTATTTTTAGTAACCTAGAATTTATAACAAAAAAAAATGTAAATCTACATTTTAATATATTTTGTTTTTAATAACATAACCTAAAAGTAAAAATTGTCTAGGTAATAAAAAACGTAACTAAAAACAAATTTGCTAAGTCAGACTGTATTTAACTATTGTACAAAAACAATTGTAGGTGCTGCATTTAGTTAGTAACCAGTCTAACTATTTCAAATTAAACCATATGTTTTGTTATAAATAAAACTTAAAGTACAGTAGACCCCTTTGAACCGACCTCGTTTTAACCAACTCTCTGAGAATAGTTCTGTTTAACCGCCCTTTTCGAGGAATTGCGGCATTCCTGTTCCCTTACACGGCAATGGGAACGTTACGCTCATCTCTACAGGTTGTTACAGATCACAATATTTTTAATACAGCATTAAAATACAGTAGACGCATTTCAATGCACATATTACGATAACATTCTGTGAGTTTTCGTTTTCATATCCGGAAACCATTATCTCAATCATCAGTAGAGAAAACAAACAACACAAAGTCTGTGTGCAGTTCTCCCAGATGTTCGATAATTATCATACTTAAACTATAATTTTGAGTGTGGTACGATGCAAATTTTCTCCGGAACAATAGGTTGATGATGATTTGAAGCCTGTATTATACTCTATTTTCAATTTAACTGCCTGACTTGTAATGCAATTATTGCTTGTTTCTTATCAATTTTGACAATCAATACTGCATTACGAAAGATTCATAAAAATGAACATTTTATTCTTTTTTTAATAATGTCTAATATTTAGTTTATAAAAATGGTTTTGTTTTGACCGTGTTTTAGGATTATTTGTGACATTTCTACTGTAATTATTTTGGAAAATAGGTTGATAATTGTAGTTTATTTTCAAAATAATCCACGAACGGCTTTAGAATGATATTAATAAAAATCTAAATCGATAGGGCTTTTTTTATGTTTGGACGATTTCCCATTTTAACCGACCTTTTATCCAACCTAGGTCCGGTCCCATTGGGGTCGGTTAAGAGGGGATCTACTGTACTCCTAAAATCCTTGACTTGGGTCCCTTTTTTAGGCATAGGATCCTGTGCCTAAGCCTTGTTCCTATGGCGTGGTTTTATGTAATTTTTTAAATATTTGGGAGTGGTGTGGATTGATATATTGTTGTGTTGATTTTAATATATCGAAACCACACCACTATAGTCCACATTATAAGACTCCAAGCTTTAATTTGACACCAAGATCAAGTGTCTATGATAAGTAGTTTTGGCTGTGCAGTAGCACAAAATATACCAACACACAACTCTCTTTATTGTTATTACGTGAACATTGTTATTACATTGTTATTACGTGATTAACATGTATTTTGTTTAAAGTAAATATAAAATTATTATTAATTGGCAAATTTATTATTTAGTTTATTCAAGTTAATAATTTTAACAATCAGTCAAAGCATTATTTTATGGAAAAAGGGAGAAAGTATGTGTCATAATCTGATAGCAGTTATTAAATAACAGAAAATTGTTTAAACAGTAAATTTATTTTGTGAAGAAAAAAAGGCAAAAAGTGTACTATATGATTTTTGCTTCCTTTAACTATCCAACTTTTATTGATAAATATTTTATCGATCTCAAACTTTTTAATGAGCAAAATAAAAATACATTTTTTTATGACGCCTTGTGCGAGTATGCAAGTCAACATTAGGCTTAACTCAAGACCAAGCAAATAAGCTCAAAGTTTGAACTAAAAAAATCACGCCTAATTGCCTTTGATTACAGTGATTGTCATTTAGACAGATTTACTTCCAACAATGCAATGCAGTCTTTAGCAGGTAATCGATGTCCAGGATTAGATTTTCTCAGTAATTTGCAAAATTTATGTCAGTTTAATATCAGTGCTAGTGGAAAAATTACACAGGCCCATTTCAGATGTGGTAAACTTATGCGGCAAAGTTGCTACTGTCGATTACATTTGATCATCTTAAACGGCAAAGTTACACCTGCCAATAAATTCAGACTAAGAGATGCCTTTTTATTATAAAGCTTGTACAGTTAAAAGAGGTCTCGGAACGCTTTTTGGCCCCAATTCAAGCACTGCCTTCATACTTGAGTTCAATTTAAATTAATTAAGAAATATTTTATTAATAAACGTTCCTATACAAACAATAATGTCACATAAAAATATTAACAATACCTTTGATTAGTACAATCTAAACTCTTACATACAATTTTACACAGTTGGTATTTCCAATACCAATACCTCCCTGTCTAATTTTAAAAGTGTATAAACTTACATAGAGGAGTGTGAGGAGGTGGAGAGACAGTAGCAAGTGCATGGTCTGACTACATGAGGCGGAATGTCAAGACGCCCCAGGAAGCCCTTATCCTAGCCTTATCACCCCCACTGGCTTGGTGCATTTCTTCATTTCCCCAAAGTGATAAATTCTTATATTGCCTGAATATTGATGTCTGTCAAAGTACTGATGTAAATTTCTTTTTCATTTTTTACTTTAAATGAAGCAAAATGTTAACCCTTATCGTTTTGTTGGATTTTTTTGAGGGGTGTTCTTTTTTATTAACTGCTCAAATTCTTGATTTTAACTTAAAAAATACTGTTTTAGAAAATAGAGTTCTTGATAATTTGATCCTCCTTTTCTTAAGTTTTCCTTACGAATTTTATTAAATAACAGGTAAAATATTCAGCAATGGTATAAAGTTACCTTAATTCCGTCGAGGATCCGGTGAGGTAGATTATTGTGCTACTGGTTTCAAGGCATTAAAAGCCTCTTCATCAGGCTCCAGTTATTCTCTTGAGATCGTCGAAAGTTTAAAAAACACACAGTACATTTAAATACACGATACACTACACTAACAGACGGACGAATAATTACAAACATTTAATACCAGTGAACTAGTTCACGTGACACGGCGAGGCTGAGCATGTGGTCATGAAATAGGTAAAATATTGTTTGGGCGTGACAATATTTGTAAAATGTAAGATTGCAAAAATCCTTATTGATCAGATTCGTGATGTAGACATTTTGTAGCCATTTGCTTTTACCGGGCACTTCAGAAGAGCCCACTGATGCCTGGGCACTTCATGTAATTAAAAGGTTTTGTTAAAAATTATAGCATGTGACCAACAAAACTGGGCACTTCAAGAAGTGCCCCAGTGCTCATTGGGCTCTAGCTGTAGTTATTGCTTTTACAACATGTGTCCAGCTCAGATGTTGGGCACTTGCCGTAGAAGCATAGAGCTGCTGTTTACGTTGGCTTTTTGGTAATACCGCATCAATTTGTTATTTAAAACAAAGAATTTTATGGGAAAAGAAAGTTAATATTGTTTCCCTCTGAGCCATTAATTAATTTAATTTGAATAGACAATAGACAATAGACAAAGACTTTATTTATAATAATATGTGCAAACATGTTTACATTCCAAGAGCTCACAGAGCTCGCGCGGAAATAAGCTATGAAGATAATATATTTTAGAATAGGTTGTCGGCCAGTCTATTTACATCACTCAAAAACTTTTATTGAATGTTTTACGTTTTAATGAATTGCTTATGTTCTACCAGTCTTTTATATTAAATCAAACTCTAGCAAATCAATTTAAAATTAATTGTTGTCAGCGAGTTTCATGGACCCATGAGAGAAGAACATTACAAAAAAAACTATTTTGCTTAACAAAAAAAATAGGTTCATTTAATAATATCATTTCTATGTTTGTTCTTTTTCGCCCCTAAAAAACCATAAGGGCATCGTCTATCCATAGGTGATTTAAAACGTTAATATTGCCTCCTCAGGGGTTCTGAATCTAATCTCTGATTTTACCTTGAGTATTTTTAAATGTTCAATTAGTAATTAATTATTAGTACAGGAGACTGAGCTTGCTCAGTTAAAATGAAAATAAGGGATCAGAGCAGAATCATAGAAATCTTAATACTTCAAAAAAAGAATGTTCGAATAATCAGTAACGCAGAGCCTTTTGACCATGCTAGGCCTCTCTTCAGGACCCTTAAATTTCAAACTATTATCAATTTGTACATTTTTAATTTAAGATCTTATGTCTTGGCAAATACAGACATTTTAAAAATTCATAGTGACATTCATAAATACAAGGAATAAGGAAAAAGTAGTGATTCATTATAGTAGACTGATAAGGGCCCTCAATAGCCACCCTGTCATTCCCTCAAGGTTTTTAACAGGATTATACTTTTGCTTGACAAATACCCTAAAAAAATATTTAAAAATATGTTGTACAACTAGTTAATTGAAAATCCCTTTTATGATTTAGACAAGTTTAATTTTGCAATTAAATATGTGAATTTGTAGTTAGAATAGGACAAGCTGTAAAATAAGTATCATTATTTAGTTTATCTTAGACACATTTGTTTTATATAGAACTAACTTGTTTCTATATATATAGAACTTGGTCATAATCAGATGATTGTAATATCGACATTGTCAATGCTTGTAAAAGTGATATGGCAAATAAAGATGATTTGATGGTTTGATTTGATCTGATTTGGATTTTGATTTGATTTGATATAATTATGGAATGCATATATGATTTAATTTCAATTACCACAATTCTCCAACGGACCTTTGATCATGAGATAATGACTGTCTACTATGCCCAAGTTTATTCGCACCTGGGGTATGGTGTGAAAAGACCACCACCACATAAGATATGGTCTTCTGGGGAGACTCTATGGATTCGGGTAGAGTTTTTAAAATCCAAAAGATCATCATAGTCATGTTTCAGCTGCAATACCGGCCATCTTGTAGACCACACTTCATCAGTTCTAAAATTCTTCCCCTTGTCCCTTAATACATATTTGAATTAATGTGTTTCATCAAATCCAATCCAGGTCTTTTTCAAAAAACCAAATAACACATACATGACATACTTTACTACCCAAACCACCGCCTAACCCTCTATGAAAAGGGAGCCTATTATCTGCATCAAAGGTGTTCAATGGGCTCCCTGAACCAATCAAACAAGAGCAAGATTTAAAGAGATTTAGGCACTCCCTGAGGAATAGTCTAAGAGCCAGAGGCCGGCTGACGACACATATTTTAAGAAAGCCTATAATTTTCTCATTCACTCTATTCTACCTACCATTCATGTAAATGGAGCCCTTTAAGCCTACTTGCGGTAGGTTCGGGCTCACCCATGGGTCAAAGGGGTGATAGTTTCACATGAAACTAACATATTTTAAGAAGGCTGCCGTTTTAATATGTCACAGTATACACTTAAAGTAACTCGAAAACGGAAATGACAGACGTCTACCGCGGTTGTGATGTCACGGCAGACGCTTTGAAAATGGCAAAAAAAAATTATTTTTTTTCTGACATAGTGTAAGAAAGCTGTCATTTTGATGTGTCAAAATATACCACTGTTATAATATGAAAACGGACATGACATGGCAGACGTTTACCATGGTTGTGTCGTCACGGCAGATGTTTAAAATTTAACATAGTACAGTGTAAAAGTATATGGCTAAAATCTTGAAATTATGCTAGATAATAACACATTACTACCGTTGGTCATTGTTGGGCCATCTCCACCTGGTTTTGACCAAAACAAAATTTTCGGCCGCCATCTTGGATCCGCCATATTGAAATAAGAGAAGTTATTTCAGATGTAAAGATAGTGTTGTGTCCCATCATTTAGAACTAGTTTTTTACGCTGAATCTAGTGCTGCTTCCCAATTTATATGACCTTTTACTTTAGAGATAGTATTGTAATTTTTCTTTATAAAACCTCAAAAAAGGCATTATATAAGAAAATAAATAGTTTTATTGAAAACGAGTTGTTCTTAAAATATGTTCGTTTCATGTCAAATTGTCACCCCTTTGACCCATGGGTGAGCCCGAACCTACCGCAAGTGGGCTTGAAGGGCCCCATTTTCATGAATGGTAGGTAAAATAGAGTAAATGAGAAAATTATAGGCTTTCTTAAAATATGTGTCGTCAGCCGGCCACTGGCTCTTAGACCAGAACCATCTCACGATTCGGGCGTACTACTCTATGAAAGAGTACCTTTCAAATAACTCGTGACATGAAATTTTGTGTATGTAGAAAGTTACCTACATTTCTTGTTAATTGTTGGTTTAGTTTTGTTATTTATAATTAAGATATGATTATTTTGACAAGTCAAGTATGTTTACCTAGCCTATAGCTTAAAATGTAACCAATGTGACACTTGTAAATAAATCGTTAGTTCAAAAACCCGTTAAAAGCCAAGTTTGGCGAGATTAAGTTAAGACCATATTATTGTTCTGTAAGGGTAAACGAATTGTTCTGTGCAATAACCAGTCATATCCGATGCTCAAAACGCTACTAAATCCATTTTGAAGTCTGTTTTTAGAGCGAAAGCCCGTCTTGTTTAGGTTCTTAGTGGGTTTTTGCACTAAATAGTAGGGAATTTCTTTTTGTTCCACGAAGATTGGCAGCAATGATGGTTGTTTGCAACTTTTGATTATTTGATTTACCACTTGTTTTAACCAGAATTTATGTTTTATTTTATAAATCCTTTATTTTATTGATTTATTGCCTTAATATAAATGATTAATTTTGGTTTAGTGCAAAAACCCGTCATGTAAAATATTTTCAAAAATCTTTTTTGTAACTATGGGTAGTATAAAAAAGAGGTTTCACCATAACAAACATTCATTTAATGGTTACTTTCAGGCAAAAGATTGTTTAAAACATTGATATAAACTTACAGTTGCTACTTTTTTTCTCAAAAATACATTTTTTTGGCTTTTTACAGGTGTTTTAACTAAACGATCCAAATAAAAAAATAAAATAAATAAATTTTGTTACAGACGTGCCAGCCAGTGGGATGTACTTCATGACCTACGAGTGGATCCAGGAGCTGCTCAAGCCAGAAGGCTCGACAGAGTTCGGGATGCTTCGGACCATCTTCGCCGGCGGAATGGCAGGCATCTGTAACTGGGGCGTGGGCATTCCAGCTGACGTTTTGAAAAGCCGTTTGCAAACTGGTATATATTTTATTTTAACTGTAGATTTGATAACTGTAGGTTTGATTCGCTTCTGAAGATAGATTGAAATGCTTATTTTAACATTCATGACATATAATTGGTACTAATTAAGTATTGGTACCTAAACTAGCAAAAGCCAGTGAGGATCCCACTGTGGGAAAAGGACAGTTAATTATAACAAATATTGTTTTCTCAGAAGACCATCTGAAAAAAAATTAAAAAGTTAAAAGCTGTTCAGCATGAAATGTTAACTAATTATATCGAAGTTGAGAACATTATCCTGGGATGATGCCGTAGTCGACATATGAGAGAAAGTCTTTGCATCCATACGTTCACTTAAGAAGTTACATTTTTTACCACTTCATATTAAACTGTATCCTGTAAAATCACTTGTGCTACCCCACTTTATTTATTGCTACTCTATAATCAATGGCATGACTGTAGCTCCTTCTGACATGCTACAATGGTCTCTGAACTATTGCCTTAGATATGTCTATGATCTGAGATGCATGGAGCATGTAACACCTTACTACCTCGAGACAAAATTGTTAAAATTAAATGATTAAAAGTCTGTTAGAATTCTCTCAATATTTTTTTTCAATTTAGAAAACTGGTTTCCCTAATTATTTTGTAAATGACTTTAAATTAGTGTCTCAAGGTAGTATGAGATATTCCCGCTCAGCTTCTCTCACACTGCGAATGCCTCATCACAGAACAGCCGTATATGACTGGGGTTTTTTGTTGCTTGTTGTTTTTGGAATGGCTTGTCAAACTCCAATAAATCTGTGGAAAGCCGTTGTCGGTTTGTGGTGGCACTGAAAAATTTGTATTTACATCGCATGTAAATGTAAATGTAGAGGTTGATGTGTTGTAGGGGATTTGTCATGGTGTGATTGCTGATAAGTGGATGTTTTTGTGAATGGGGTTGTGAATATTTTTTTATGAATATAGTTTTTTTGCATATATAGATTAATATAATACATTTTTCTCCATTTGTAGCAGGATAAGTGTAAGAAAGGGCCATGTGGCCCTAACTTTGCCTGTGTGAATAAAGGATTTTCATTCATTCATGATCGTGTGTCGCAGCCCCGGAAGGAGCCTACCCGGGGGGTCTGAAGGACGTGTTCCGCCAGCTGGTCCGGGAGGAAGGCATCACCGCTCTCTACAAGGGCTGCACCCCCGTCATGATCCGTGCCTTCCCTGCCAACGCCGCTTGTTTCATCGGCTTCGAGTTCGCCATGAAGTTCCTCAACTGGCTCGTCCCGAGTCTTTAAGTCGACTGATTTTTAAATCTCTTGTTACTCGATTTTTTAGTTAATCATTATTTAGTATCGTAATCTAAAATGTTTGCCATATTCCTTGTAAGCTGCGTTATTTTATAGACTTTAAAGAATACATGTTTTGCAGTATAAAGTAAACGAGGTTTTGGAAGTCGAACCTCTCATACCTGATTTTAGTGTTCCTCGAGAGGGGCTTTTAACTTTTAAAATTGAGGTGAGGGATTTTTGAATTTTCTCAACACACACTCAACTGATATATCATATAAAAATATCACTCCGTATTTGAAAACAAGTGATCAAAATTGCAACCACTGGATCACCAGTACCAATATTTGGTTAAGGGTTTATGAAGTTTTTAGCAACTTTGGACCCAAAAAAAAGAAAAGTTACCATTTACCAGCCTGTAGTCTTACTGTATGGGTAATTTCCACAGGAGATTCACTAATAACCACTTTTCATGGACAATGTATATGTCTTTGCTCTGCTCAGTGCCTAATAGTTTGATACGAGATAGAGCTTATCCATGGCCCCCCAACAGAGACCAACAAAGTTCCAACAGAAAAAATAGTAAATACTATTTTATGTATAAAATTTACAAATAACTATAACATTTCTCTTGAAGTCGAATGAGAGTCAAACTGATTTACTAACATTTCCTTTTCGTGGAGAAGTAAATATTTTATACTAAATATTATATAAATAATTTTATTCGACATGTCCTACTCTTAAACCGACCATTACAAATCTTTAGTCTTTTCATCAATCACAGACAAGATAAGCAGAAATTATTTGGTTGGTCTTCAAACCCATAAAACAAATTGTCATCCTCAAATTCAAAGCCTAAGAAATCACTCTCATTGATATCCCAGTCCCAACTTTTAAATGGCTCTTGCAGTTCTTTACTATCAACAATTTCCAGTTCATGGCGTAAGACTTATGTGCAGGATCCAATCTGATTAGTCTTACAAAACATGATTTCACTGGTTGAGTTGGTTTGCAGTCCAACTCTTTCTCTTCCAACAAATTGTCACACTTCTCATGTGCAAAAATCTCAGTCTTGACTTTTTTGACAGAAGAGGCTCTCTTAGTAATTTTTTTTGGAGTTGATTTTTTTTGTAAGGGGTGATACTTTTCTTGTAGCTTTTCATGATTAATGATAGGAATTAAACCATTTTTTTGGAATTTTTGATTCAAGACCTGATAGACAATTATTTACAACAGAGCGCCTGTTGCTCTCAGAAGAATACCACGAGAGGTAACTCGTAACTCATTTATCTTTGATTATTTTCACCTGCCCGAAATACTTCAAAATCAAAGACTGCTTTTTGTTATCTCCCTCAAAGTTTGTATTTGAGCTTTTTAATCTAATCTTCTTGAGACCTCTTGGAAGTAGGCTGTTCAGTTGCACATAATTTTGGAGGGTATTCAAGTTTCTGTGAACTACTTTTACCTTCAGAGTTTGAGAGGTTCTACTATGTTTTCAAAGTTCAATGGCACAAAGTTTATTTTGTAATATTTGCATTAATACTAAGTATTTATATAATCAAATAATGATACCTAATAATGAAATATTATATTGCTTCATATTTTGGGCATGCTTAGACAAGTCATATTGTTAACTAGAAACATTACATATTAATTTTCTTCACATTATTGTTAAGTGGGAAATTTGTTATTTTCATTCAGTGGTTAGAGTTCTGATCACACATACTGTATTTGTATATAATTTACTGAACAACACAGCTGTTTAACATAAATACCAACCATATTTCCCAACATTTGCTCAGTAAATAACAGAGAAAGTTTAATTTTATTTAGATTGTTTTAGATTGTCAGCTAACATACTGCATTGATGATGAAAAATTTGTAACTATGGATTGATATGGTATAAACCTTAAGTATTTACTTAAGTCTTCAATTCTTATTGTGTTAATTGTGTCGTGAAAAGCCTAGTTTTGTTAATGAAATAAATCAAATAACACAACAAATTGTTTTAAAATTCAGTAAAATGTGTGGTTGTAAATCTTTGCACATCGATAAAGGCAAACAGATAATATCAAAACCCCTTTTTAGGTTCAGAAAGTATCAAAAAGATAATCTTGTAATAACCCTATTTTTTTTTTATTTTGGTTTGTGGAACAGAAAATGATAATTTGATGTAGCAATTAATTATGATGTTTACTCTCATTATTGTTCATTGTAGGTAGTGTTAATAGAAAATTTAATAGGCCTACTTACTCGTTGGAAATATGGTGCCAGGTGAGGTGTTTTTATACTCAGGAATTGATCAAACCATTTGTTTTTACAGGTCGAGAGTGTGTGTGTTTTATAGTTATTTTAAATTTGTAATCTTCGTATTTGCCTCAAAGCAATTTTATTTTTATGGCAGCATAATGCTTCAGGTTTTTACTTCAGGAAATATCTGTATGTAGGTTTACAGTAGAACATCGATAGTTTGAGAGTCCGGGGGTGTTGAAGTGTTCCAGTGTTGAACGATATTTAGTACATGGAATTTTACATGAATAAGAGAATTAAAAACACAGGTTGTACAAATGAATTGGCTAAATTTACATAATACTATTAAGTTAAAAAATTGCACAACCGACTTGTGAATTTTTATTGAAATGGGTTCCAGTCAATTTCACTAGACAAAATATTTTGTGATCTTGATTTTTTGTTGTGAGCATTTTTGTCCATGTAAAAGTGACCAGAGTGTAGGGAGTTTCGACAGTCAAACTGCTAAGGTTGTACTGTAATATGATTTGATTTTATATGCATCACAATGAAAAAACCTGTGATATAATTATTTTGCGATTGGCAGAGTGTGTGAAAAAACTCAATCAAGTCAACACAGTAAATTACATTTTACATTTCAATTTCAAATGCAATCTCTCAACAGATATCTCTTAGTATTTATCGAATACCCAGTATTTATTTCTGGCTTATGTGTGTTGAAAATGCTTTGTTATTATGTTTAAGGATAAATTTTATGCACAATTTTATTGTTATGTTATCCCTAGTAAAAGTAATGTATTAAAAAAAGTATTACCCAGATTGGAGATGGTTTTGAATGTTTACATAATATTCAAAACAGAATGTATTTTAAATAGAATATCAGGGTTTTTTAAGTCCTGTTAAATGTTGTTTGTTTTATACTCAAAATAAAGAATTTATATCACTAATTGGTGGTGATTTATATTTGAAGTAAACCCAACGTTGATTTATTTTTCAAAGGTCACTTTAGTTTGTTCGATAGCCTTTTACTTGGTTTTTCTTGGACATGAAAAATGTCAAGCAGTATTAAAAATGTTTTCCCCCACCTGCTACGTTTACATGCCTTTTACTCCCTAAAATGAATGAGTAAAATAATACTTTGTCTCCCATGGGAGACAAAGTTAACCCATGAGAATAACATTGAAATCAATAATTCAAAAATCGAACGCCTTCAAATTTTCACACAGAAGTGCAAATATGTTCAAGCTCGATAGATTGTAGGTGAACAGCTGATTTAGTGACAGGATCAATTACATGACAATAACATAACGAAAATCAGCTGTAAGAACATCTAAGAATTAGGAGTACGCTCTTTTATCGCGTAATTCGATGAACTCACAAACAATAATAAACCAAATCCATTGCCAGAAAATTAGCATCGGCGAAAAATTCCGTTTATCAAACAATAGGGATGTAAATGAAGATAATTTCAAATACAAAAGAAAATAGCGATTAAATTTGCACCAAATATATTTTCCGTAAAGGGTACATCACAGGCTGTGTGGTTAACGATTCATCAATTACTTTGAAAAAGATTCATGATTATTACTTGTGGAAAACCCAAAATTCGCACATGAAAAATCCTGGGGAAACGTTCTAAGTCTTTTACTAAATCGTACACAAGAAACCCACCAGGGAGCAGCAGCAGCTGATTCCCACTTGATGGCCCAGCTAATTTAATGGCATTTTTTCTAATTCATAAAATCAAATTGCTAAGAAACGGTTCAAGGGATTTGCTTCAAAATTTAATGGCATCTTCTCGGTGAGTTATTAAATGTTTGTGCAAAATTTGAAAATGATCAGTGTAACGGTTTTTGAGATATCGCGTTATGTACACAGTCACTCACAAACACCCACACTCACACAGTGAAGGGCAATGAATCTTTAACTCCGCTAATTCATAGATTCTCTTCACTTCGTTCGTTCATCAATTAAGCTTGTAAGACTGTTACAACAATCAGCTGATCACTGGTCCCTGAATGGTTGCAACTACTCGGATACAGGCACTGCTTGCAGATCAAATCAAAATGGATACTATTTGTTAATTACTAAGTTAATGAAGTAGACGTTTGTAGATGAAGGGGGAAATGTTGTGTGTTTTCAAGTGCAAAGCACATTGTCTCCCTCGTAAGTATTGTCACGCTCGACAAACTGGTGGGCCAACAGTTTCACTCGTGAGATAGATAACATACTTTACTCGCTCAACACACTATTAACTATTTCAGTTACCCTAAATTTCTTTTCATCAGTTTCATACCAACTAAAACATAATTGGTGAGCGTTGAATGAATTTATCTAAATTTCTGTTTACAAATACTAAGCTGAAATAAATAAGAGGGTACATGAACATATAAAGACTAAGCATGGGCAAGTGATATTTGGAAAGTTTCATACAAAAGAACTTATAAAATGTCACTATTTTGAAGCATTTCCATTTTAATATATGGAATATGAATACGTTTATTTTTTCAAAATCCATTATTTAATGTTTTAAATTATTATTGGATTTGATTTGAAGGAGGGATTTAATAAAACACAAATTTACAATATCATGTTTATTGTTGCTAAGCTACAAAACAAGTCTGCCCCACACAATTTGAATGAAGCAGCAATTCTTCTCTTAGTCGCTTTTGAACTGGTTTTTTCAGTTCCTGATATATATTGTTTAACTGATAAGGATCTTTGTTGATGTTATAAAATTCCTTCAAGGAGCCCACCTAAAAAAGAAAAGCTTTGTGATTCATTGTTAAGCCCAGTTCCAACCTTCGAATCGACTAGTTAAGTTTTAAGTTTAATGTTTCAAGACTTGCTGCAGCCCGGCAGAGCTCTGATGGCTGATAGATTAGGCAACCCCTCGCCAGCATTTTAAGAAACTGCCTTATCTCTTAGTGGCCATCCGACTTTGGCCAAACAATATTATAAAAGCTTAAAATAATACTGCATTCATGATATGTGACCCGCCAAGGGAAAAGGGACCTTATCTTTCCAGACAAAATTTTACAGCACAGAAAGTCTTGGAGGTTAGGGTCAAAAAAACATATTTCCTGTTTTTTTTCTTACTCTATACATGTTTTTGAACAATATTTGGTCCATCTAACACTTGAATTTAACTTTTAACATGGTTAAATTAACTTTTTTCTAAGCCCTTGCAAGATTGCAAGGAAGCCCTTGCAATCTTCCTTACAATCTTGCAAGGGCTTAGAGAAAAACTAATTCTTAGTTTTGCATTTATTCCTCACAGTACTCTTTGATTTTCTTAACTTTGAAGCGTTAAAATGGCATTGACAAAGTCAAGGCCACCTTTCTCCCGATATCTCAAAGTTTTTTATTTTCGTTTCAAATAAATATTCAGACGATAATAAATATTTCAGTTCTCAACTTTGTCTCGAATTTGAAACTTGATCTTGAGACCGCATAACCTCATTTTCGGCCCTTAGTGCGAAATATACTATTTGAGATACCAATCTAAAGTGAAATACTGATGACAGTTGAGGGAATATTTAGTCCATACTTGTTTTTATTTTTATGGCTTTTTAGTAATGAATATATAAATATACTTATCAATGCAAATTGGAAAAAAGTTCAATAATCTCAATAGAAGACAAGGCTGAATAAAATAAGCTTAATACTTAACCTCCTTATAGAATTCACAGTAAAGGTAATTCTCGTCAATAGCAATGCTTCGGACACAGTTGTAGGTGTTGTTTTTAGCATCCTGACATTTACAAGATGACGATGGGTAACATTCCTGCAACAGAAATTTGTAATGCTTCTAATCCAAAGATCCTGACAAACCTGAAAAATAATTATTAATAATTTTAATTCAAAAGTAATTTCAGGTAAAATAAGTCCCTTAACACACTTAAATGAAAAAATGTTTCATATTTACTTTGCATATTTACTTTTAAGGTTAAATTCCACCAAAGAGAGAAAAATGTATTTCATACCCATTTAGTAATAAATAGTACACAGCATAAATTATGATCCATGCAGTTTTCAAAAGCCAAATAGCCAAATAATGACTCATCCCCATGCAGGGTTGTACTATGTTCAAATAGATTTAACCTAATTATTTAAGAATTTGTTTTAGTACTGCATTTTTTGTCATTAACATCTAATGAAAAAAATTATTAAATGAATGTACAACTAAATGGATACAAAAATTTTATTTGAAATATTTTGCTATAAAAATTACAGTTAGTTATTAAACTAAAACACATTTAATTTCTATTGATATTGATTTTTTTTACAAATTTAACTGATTTTCATCGATATATTAAATTACGCTCAAAATATTGGGATAACCTGAACTCATCCTTATGACAAGATATTCCCAAAAACATGATATTCTTTGGTAAGACTTGGCAATGACTCAAATCTGGTTTTACAATTTACAACCAGAAATTTTGATAAATCCCGATAAAACCTTTAAATATTTATAATACAGGGTGGTTTTTTTTTTTAAATGCAACCCATTTTTAAGATTGAATAATGCACATTTAATTATGAAATGAGTAATTTTTTGTTAATCTTTACATTTTATACAGCCTATTGTTAAAGTTTGATCACATTACATTATGAGTTAAAACAATCCGCCATTGACATTTGTACAAAGTTGTGCTCTCTTCATCAAATTCCTCAACACGTGTTACAAGGTACCTCTTTGAATTTCTTGCACTAAATTTATTATGTTTGTTTTGAGGTGCTCAATATCCTGTGAATGGTTTTCCTAAGACTTACTTTTAATGTATTCCCAAAAAAATAATATAGTGGGGTCAAATTCGGGGATCTTGAGGGGGGAATAATCCTTCACTGATTAAATAAAGTTTTCGGTTGTGATTAAAAAAAAACACCCTGTCAAATAAACGTTTCCTCAACAGTTATGAAAGTCTGAAAAAATGTTTACGAAGACAAATATTTTGACATATTATATTTTAAAGTGTGTAGTTGTTTAAAATATTTAATACCCAACTTAAATAGTCCAATTTTAATGAATTATTAGTAAAACACACAATAAATCGAGCACAGTGAGTTTTAAAATGTCCTTTTAACTTTTTTCTACATTTATTGAAATATTAACTCCAGAATACCCCCTGACATTACTGGGTAGTAAACAATAGTTTTTTTCCACTAAGTATGTTTTCTTTTTACACTCTCCAAGAAGAAAATTAAAAATGACAGTAGGACAGCTCTGATTTCACCACCAACTAAGCTTACATCTAAATTGTTTGCGTCAGCGAGATGACAATTCGTAGACACAGTTCTGGAGTCCCCCTCTCCCACATACTCGATCGGGAAGGTGCGGCGGGGGGGCGGGGGGTCGGGGGCAGTGAGAGGCAGGAGCGAGCGCCCGTCCATGTGTGCAGGTGGAGGGAGCCCCGCCATGGCCAGTATGGTGGGGGCGATGTCCACGCTGACTGCCACCCCCGCCACCAGACTCTTGCTCCGCACCCCCGGCCCCCGCAGCAGCAGCGGCACTCGGATGTCCGTCTCATATGGCTGCCTCTTGTCCCACGGCAAGGCGAACTGACCTGTCCGACAATTTCTCAGTTAAAATCCGTATTAAGTCCACAATGCTTCAGGGATGTGCCGACGGGGGGGGGGGGATGAGCAGGACCGGACCCCCCCAGAGCTATTTATTTCTTATTTCAAAAATAAGAATATATTAATATTTTGTACAATATTTATTATTTGATGCCTAATTTATAGATATTTTATGGCTTTTCTGCTCAATTCCCGCACCATACCTTCCGAATTTGGTCAGGAATTAGTTCGGCCGGACACGATGTCGCTGACTTTTATTCTATACAGGCAACCGGCTGTTGTCTTTACAAACAAAAATTAAGGTTACGATTCTGGTGTTCATCGTATCCGCAGATTGCAATCTAAGGGGATGCAGAGAACCGTTCTTTGTCTTTACAGAAAGAAATATCGTGTTATGTCTGTAACAAGAAATCTTGGCCGTAACATCGTGTCCGCGACACCGGTGTGTTAAACTCCATTGATAACATTGGTTGGTTTTCGGGTGGCATGTCACGGACAAGAAAAATGTCAGCGACATCGTGTCCGCGACACTGGTGTGTAAGGTGCCTTATTTTTCACAGTTTTTGGGGAGAGGACCTCCAGCCATTCCAGCTTGGAATTCCAGCTGAACCAAGGTCCCTAGGCCTCTGGCAAAATCCCCCCCCCGGGCAAAATCCTGGGCACGCCACTGCAATGCTTGGACTTCTTCGTTCAGATTTATGTAAGGATCTGCTGGGATCATCTAAACATCAACTTTGCCATGAAATAGAGAGTCATTTCCGCATCTACTGGATAGCAGCTAATAGCTGACATGTACCACTTAAAATAGTTAACAGTAGTCTATAATCTACAATATTATTAGGAGCACCAAATAAGGTGGCATATTTTTGGGTAGTTAATCAGTTACATGACATATGTTAAAGTAAACAAATTTACATGTAAAAGGCCCTGAAAAATGTAAACAAAGTTTGGACGGTTCAACAAAAACATTTGATTTAGTCATTTCAGCTGAGGCCTAGCAAACAACTTGATGAGTTTACTTTACAGCTTTTTCCACCTGCCTTATTTTGTGCTCCCAATAAAAGTAAAATTGATGGCCAATAAGGTGCCACACGTACCAGGAGTTTAACCTTAAACAAGATGCATCATTGACATTACGAAGAAGAATGCAATGATCCCCGTACAAAGAAAGTAGTCGTCTGACTTCGTAGATGACTGCCCTACAGTTCCCCATTTATGGCTGAGCTCACATTGAAGCATTGAATTGTTCAGGATGTCAAGTTTGTTTCCCCCACTAAATTCAAGACATCTGTTAGGGGTTTCCTTGTTTTAACTGGCTTTAATGGAGAAAGTATGTGTCAGTATTCTAATATTGTTTATTTTACTGGTTTTCATTAAACACACCAATTGACACATATTTGCGGCATTTTAAAAATTACTCAAAATGATACATAAAATCAAAATTTATTGCTGACTAATTCATTGAAGGTTAATATAAAGTGAATTAGTCAATTTTACGAAATTTCTCTATCAGCAATGTTATTCCTACATCTCTTGGTATGTAAGCAATGTCCGGATGATTCCTTTTGGTCTGTGGGAGTGACCGGACCGACGCATGTACAATGCTCGGTAGCGAATATACTTCAGAGCTAACATTTACTTCAGAGCACACTGTGACGCCACGGGCACGACAGGTACATGGCATGAGCAGGGAGCAAGGGTTGTAAATGCCCGGTGCGCCTCAGTAAAATTGTTTTTCCTTTTTTTTAAAAAAAAAAAAAAACATCAACTGCCTGTCGCCATGGGCCAATAAGCCTGTGCGGTGATTTAAAGACAGCGAGGTACTGTAGCTGCAATAGTCACATAGGCCAGCCGGAGGTGACCGCTCATGATGGAACAGGAGTCGCCCGCCGCTGAGATTGAACCAGCGACGATTGAAACGTGAAGCTCCGCCCCCTGCCCCCTGCACCCCCCCTGAGCTACCGCCTCGGTAACAATGTTAAATTTTTTTAATCATCGTGCATAGTGAAGGAAGAAGGAAAACATCGGAAATGATTCAAGACTGAACAGTAAATAAACCAGGGTGGACCAGAAATGTTTTGTCTCAAACTGCAGACAAGCTTATTGGATTTTGCAACTTGTGTGTATGATTGCAATTTTTTATTGTATTGCAGACAAAATTATAATTTTAAAAATTAAAAAAATGTGATAAATGGTCAAACGGTTACCTAGATGGTATCCGTGGTCCGAAGTGAAGATTATGTACGTGTTGTCAAGCTCTCCGATGTCCGACAGTTTCCTGACGGTGGCGGCTGCCATGTCATCCACCGACAACAGAGTTTCCCACCTCAATCAACCAACCAATCATCTCTTTTTTCATCCAGTAAATGATACACAATGAATGTTGTCACTAGTAAATAAGTAGCTACTACAAGTGCTTTAAGGTAAAGAAACTAAAAGGTATTGGTGCTTTAAGGTATTAAGGTATTGGAACTATATATTACTGGGAATATCACCCCCTCTCCTACCCCCTCCACCCTAAAAAATGTACGTCTGTAAAGTATTAGGAGGTGAAAAAATGAACAAGACAATGACCTTAAACTTTGAAAAGCAGTTGGTTTCAAACAACTGCTGCACACCTAATGTTGTCCCGATTAATGCCGATATTTTTATTTCTCAGAAAGAGAAGTCCTGGAATGCCGTTTCACTTTGTTCCCACACAAATCAAGTACTGGCTACTATCCTAGAAATATGCCATTATTTAGGGAATCTAATTAAATTTAATTCTTTTGAATTAATAGATTAAGAAAATTAATTTTACATTGTTTATTACAAAATTAACATCCACTTTATTTTACCATACCTACTTCGCTGCCTGCCCCAAAATTTTCCAGATTTTTTAAATTTATGAATTCCTGAAAAAAAGATAAACATTAGATGTCCACAAATTATTCACTTTATTTCTGAAAATTTCTAATTTATAAAAAGGTTTAATGTTGTCAGTCGGTGCAATGTGAAACTTGAACCCTCCATTAGTTGTTTTTTATCATCAGATCTCTGCTTATTTATTACCAAATCATCCTCCTTGTGTTGCAATTATGAATTTGGGTGTAGAATAAAACAATTGCCTGAGTTTTTCTGTACATGTGAAATGGCCATACAGTACACCTCGGATTATCCAAACCCCACATTATCCGGATCCCGGATTATCTGGACCGGTCTACTCGAGAAATTAAAAAATAAAATCACGGCAAAAACATGATTTTAGCGATTTTACGGGTGAATTGCGCCTTCTAAGAGTAAAACGCAAATGTAATACATTACTGTATGAATTTTGAATCACAATAATTGAAGGAATATTGCCTATACAGTACATCACAGTATTTTCGTGAACGTAGTTTTCTGGATTACTACTTGGGGCGCTAGTAGAAATCATCAAAGGCGTAGCACACGGCAATTTTGTGAGTTTGTTTATTGCTCCCATTTGATGTGTTAAGTTATTTCTTAATTAGTTGCTGAAATAAGTTTTCAGTTACTTTCAATACACTTGTAATAAGTTTCGTCATGATTATTTAAGTTTCAGTTGTTTTTAGTCATAATTATTTAATCTTAAAAATTAAATATTTTAATCCGTCATTTTATTCCAAACCCAAACCGTAAGTACGGTAAAATTTAATATTACATTCGTATGATTAATAATAAAGTTTAGTTCTTAAATTTGTTCAAAATTAAACCCCCATAAAATTTGAAAGACTAACATGTTGTACAGACTTGACACGGCACCGTTTGCAGCATCAAATTAGCAGGACTTAGGTACGCGATCGCTGTTCAGGCGATATTGTAATGACCTCGGATTATCCGGATTTTTTGTCATCCGGATCAGTGTTCCGCCACATTAATCCGGATAATCCGAGGTGTAATGTACACTGTAATGACTCCAAGCTTGAGAAAAATAGTCACGGCATGAAGTCTGAAGATTTATATTCAAAACTGTATAAATTACTAGTTTCTGAATGTTTAGTATTTTAACTAGATTATATTTTAATGTTCACACCTGCGAGCGTGATAGCTATCCAGCCTTGAAACGGTCTCATTGGGCAGCGGAGCCGGGCCCATGTTCAACAGCCAATGACGATCCTGAAATTCAGTAAACATCCATTATACAAAGCCTGTTTATCTGAAAGGGGCAGTGGTGACATTGTATGCTAGAAAATCCCACTTTGCAGCTGACCGTCAAAGCTAATAATATGTACAATAGCTTTTCACAGCACTTCCTGTCTTTTGAAAAGTTGATCCTAACATTTACCCACAGTTAATATCAAAATTTTTGTTTATTATCTTTTTAAGCAAAGAGAAACCCTACCTAATGAACAATATATTTATCTATCAAAAAGTTTAAAAAATTTTGTGTCCCGTCCATTTTGAATAGTCTATAAATAGGTTTGTTTAAAACAATTCCACTTTAGAGGGAATTATGTTTTACTGCACTAACATCGAGTCCCGTCTCTTAAAAGAGTATACTCAACATGAGCATCATGTAACATGTAACATGTGGATGGTCGTGAGAATGTTGGTAGTAGATGGTGAGTATCAGAGGGGGTCGGTTGGTCTCCTACCTTCAGCTTGTGAGTGTTGAAGTTTGGAGTGCGGGGGGCCTTGATCCCGTTGTACTTCCCGCGATACTTTGGCTCTGGGGTATAAGGCGTGTGTGGGGCAGGAGGGGCAAGCACCATCAGGAAACTTTCTTCTCGTTTGTTCCTCATATTTTCCAAAAAGTCAAGGCTGTACTTTTCCTTTATGGGAAATAAATAACAGAGAGCACATCAGTATATTGATCATTACAGTATTCCTTTTTGCTCTCTTAACAATAAAAAGCATTCAAATTCAGAAATAATCATTAGAATATATAGAATGAAAAAAACAGATTAACATAATTTGTTACAGAGTAAATATATTGTTAAATAACTTTTTTTAACTAACATTATTAGTTTTTATTTAATTTATAGGGCTATTTATCTATGACAACACAGTGAAGTCCCTATAATCTGAAGTGATTGGGAACAGTCGCAGCCATTTCTGATGATATGTTCAAGGCAAAAGTAGAACTTTGCAAATACTTTATTTTTCTTGAAAAATTATTAGTAGGACAGTTCCGTACGAGACACCACAAATTTCCATGTCATCATAGTTTTGATAAAATCTTTTATTCTAATTGTAAAAGAGGTTTTAAAAATATACAGAGCAATGAAAGGCATATTTCTTCACCACTTAATGCTAATTTTTAATGTTTATCAATGGTTACTACAGAATTATATTGACATTTTCTGGTTCCGTATGGGACATGTACAGGTTCCATAAGGGACTCGTGTGAACAGAGGTTTCAAATCAAGTAATTTTTATGTTATAATGTACGGGTATCATTATTTTAAAATGAAATAACAACCAAATTAAGAACTTACATTACAAACAAAATTAAGAACTTATTTGTGGGTATTTTGTGCTAAAATTTATGCAATATGCTCACATTATGTACAACATTTTATTCTTAAAAATAACTTGATTTAGTCTCAAAAACCAGGGACAGATGAGTAAAAACGAGGATTACTATTTTAGAAGGAGTTTTCACTAAAATAAACAGGAAAAACTTTACTTTGATCTTCCTGCTCTGAAGCTCATCTGTCTTGGAATGGCTGACATAATACGGTGTGCAATAAATAGCACCACAAAGTAAATAATACCGTGTCCCTCAACGCGGATATCGCGAGGCCGATCTGATCTGTCTGTGGAAGGAAAAGGGTTAAGGTCACTTTTTCCCTAAGAAGAAATGTTTCTCTGCACTCTTCTGATACAGGAACAACTCGACACTTACAATGACATTGGTAAGATACTGGTCAGTGAAGTGGTGGGCAGAACCGTTGATGGAGAGAGTGTAGTTGTAGTACCGAGAGTTTCCCACCAGCCCGAGCCACCAGTCCCAACCCACGGGGACATGTCCGGTCCCACCAGCCGCCTTGTAACCGTACTGCAACAGAAATTTTTTAATTATTTTTATTTATTTATTCACACCAACAGTAAAGCCATTTTACATTACATTTTCAATAATCAAATGACAGCTTATAAATAAATATTTATCACAATAACAGCAACAGACATGCTTTGTACTATTCTAAAGGTATGCAGCCTTAATCTTTTGTGTGCACGACAGTTTCATTCTTTGAATAAATACTTGTAATCCAGCTTTTCCATATTCCTTCTTGGTCTAATCCTTCCACTTTCCAATATTTACTTCACGTGTTTTCTTTTTATTTATGTGGATTTGGTCACTGGGCGACAGCGCAACGACCGGCGGGGAGTCCATCTTTCAGCGAATAGAACGTTATTCCCCAAAAAGTCCGTGCAGTCCTGTGAAGGACAACAACTTTGACAGACGAAATCAGGGCTGCCAACCCAAATATCTTCAAAACAAAATATACCACGGTGTAGCTCGTGTCCTAGAGAACTTTTTTCATTGAATATCTACGATTTTGAAATTTTGTCGCTTAGAACGTTTTACGGGGCACCCCTTCATTTGAATTTCAGACAAACAGCCATATTTCAGACGAGCTGTACTCACAGTGTTGAGATATTTGCCGGCGTAGAAGGTGTTGTAGCCGCGGCGGTGGAGGGTGGCGGCGAAGGTGAGTGGCTCGAGAGTCCGTCGCCACTCGGGGCCGCTGCAGCCGCCGCTCAGCGAGTTGTTGACCACCCAATGGTTGTGCTGGTACCGCCCCGTCAGTATTGTAGACCGGCTGGGACAGCAGATCGGGGTGCTGACAAACTGCGACAACAGATAAACATCTGGTGTGGTTAGGGAATCCAATCCCAGGACCTCGGGATACTGTATAGTTTTGAATAAATGAATGATAATTGTGCTTTATTTTTTGTACACAGTTTCCCAGAAATTACAATTAAGAAGAAATAAGCTATGCAAAACAAAACAAACTTCTTGAAATGTACTAACACTTTAAAACAATGGTCTAATATAGACCATGTGTTTCGTTGACAGTACTTGCCGCGAATAGAACAGTACAGTCTATTTCGAATAACGTTACTGATGATAGCAATAAAAAATTAAGCTAATTTATGTTGAAAACAAAAAAATTGTATAATTACAAGTAAGGATAAAATTACAAAAAAGAAGATAAATATTTATAGATGAATATATTCTGGACATAGTTTAATTGAAACTTCATCCATATATCTGTTAACTAAAATACAGGGGAAAAAAGAATTTGAATTTTTTTAGAATGTTTTTTTGAGCTTGTTAACAATTGAACTCCTGAGTGAGATCCCACCTGTAAAACCACGCATCCCTCAACAACTTTCCAAAAACCCTCCAATCCACCCCATTTAAATAATTGAAATATTCTTCTTGCTCCAAAAAATATTTCCTTAACCATCGAAATCTTATAAATTTTAAAATAGGGCACCAAGCAGAGAAATAATAAATTGTTTCTTCTTCTCGGAGATTACAAAGTGAGCATAAATTATTTCCCTCTTGCCATGGTTTGAAATTTAAATCAATCAATTGAGATCTGGCCTTAAAAACAAGACCAAAAATAGTGTTATCAGTGATCATTGTCCTGCTGCCACGGTCGAGGTCAAGGAGCAGATACTGATTGCGATATCGCGCCGTCAATGCTTGGCCCTCGCACCAGCTTCGCCATCGCTGCCTCTCCCGCTCCACCACCGTCATCAGCTGTGCGACCACACGCTCCCCCTCCTCATCAAACATTTGTTTCAAATCAATTACTACGTAATGCTTGTCTGCCAATTTCTTCCAAACGGAACTCCACCCTACATTTTTGTTAATCAATTCTTTCAAGAAAATTTTTGGGCCGCTGCAACCGCCGCTCAGCTAGTTGTTGACCACCCAGTGGTTGTGCTGGTACCGCCCCGTCAGTATCGTGGACCGGCTCGGACAGCAAATAGGAGTGCTGACAAACTGCGACAATAGATAAACATCCGGAACAATTAGGAAATCCAATCCTAGGATCTAAGGATACCGTATGATTTTAGGGCATATTCAACTCTGGGTTTTTCAGGATCGTCAAATTTACAAGTACAGTTGAACCCCTCACATCCAGCCCCCACGGGACCGAGCCCAGGCCAGATAACGATTAATCCAAGGCCGGATAATCCAACCTATTATGAAAAAATTATTTATACAGTAGAGTCCCACAAACCCGGACTAATGTGGACCGAACGGTGTCCGGGTTTGTGAAAATTCCGAGTTATCAGGAAATGAGTAAAAACAAGAAAAAATAAGAATAGTTTCTGTTATTTCTATAAAAAATCATTTATTTATTGCATAGTAAAAAATACAAGAACTACATTATCAGTTCTAAAAAAAACTTAAAGGAAAACCAAAACTGTTTTATATGTGTCACACCGTGCTCTGGCCTTGAATCTCAATGCACTTTATTGCTCTGGCAGGCTTTCCGAGTTATCCAGAATTCCGGGTTATCGAAGTCCGGGTTTGCGGGACTCTACTGTACCTATGTAATAATAAGTAGCAAGTGAATTAAGACCAAAGTAGAGATTTTAGTCGCCTTTTTTGATTATTTCAAAAAAACACATGTTACTAAAACCAAATCTACACATTGCTTGGAACACTAATTGATCCCATGGTTTTGAATTAATGAAATCATTTCCCTGTTAAGAAGTATTTGCTACCATCAGAGCTTTTATCTGTATGCTTGCCATTGGCCTACAATAAGACTAGACAAAACAAAAAAATTAATAACCGCACTGGCTACATATTATAGTTTATCATTGGCTCAAGTTCACTATTGCCGAATCAGGGTGGATCCTACTTGCCAAAACATTCGGCAAGTAATTCGCCGTGTGTGGTCTTACGAGAGTGATGTAGACAAGGCCCTCTGAACGTACCAGAACACGTTCGCATTAGCCTAGATCATTCTGATTGTTGATGGTAAACTGGAGCCATAAATAAAAAGAGAGATAATAAAACGTAAACAAACAGAGAGATATCTAAACGATAATCAGAGGGAATTTGCATCTGTAAGCATGAGAAATATGATTTGATGTTAGCTTCTGTGAAGCAGCCGGATAAACCGAGGACCGGTAAAACCGAGGCTGGATATGAGGGGCTCTACTGTAAAATTGATGTTGATTATAGGTTCCCATCAGTTTTAACCACGTTACAACTATAAGAGAACCTTGTGGAATGACATTTTCAATCAAGTAAATAATGGTTTGATGTGTTATTTCAGTCCTACATAATCTATGTAAGTGGTTTTCAGTATTTTCACGCCTTGAATATTGTATAAAAATATTTTGATTTGTTTCTGACACAGAATATTGAAACTGCGATCAAGTTTCATTTCATGATGCTCTTATGATTATTTAAATTGTTATTGTCATAGTTTCTTTTGTATTAGTTTACTTAACATCTTTCAAAGCAAAGTTTTACTTTTAGTTTTTATATTATTTGACCAAGTAAATTAATCTATTCATCTTTTGTTTACGACTTCCTTGAACTTGAATTTTCAAATCATAATTTTATCATTCTTTTGCATACTTTATTGTTATATATCTGATAATGTGTTCCGTTTTTACCAGACGTATTTATTATTCAGTGTTCCATGATGACCATATTGTAATTTCATTAACATTATAATTTTTTATTTATTTTTAACGTTTACAACTATAAACTAGAAGCAAAACTGATTCATGTATTGCCATATGATTACGATATCATGGTATATATTCGTAGTTATAATACAGTACATCTCGGATTATCCGGATTAATGTGGCGGAACACCGATCCAGATAAAAAAATTTCTGGATAATCTGAGGTCATTACAATATCGCCTAAATAGCGAACAACGCGTACCTTAGCCCCTGCTAAATTAATGCTGCAAACGGCGTATCAAGACTGTAACAGCATGTTAGTCTTTAAAATTTTACAGGGAATTAATTTTGAGGCAAATTTAAGAACTAAACTTCATGGTTAAGCATACGAATATAATGTTCACTTTTACCGTACTTACGGTTGAGGTTTGAAATAAAACACCAGTTTAAAATATTTAATTTATTAAGACTAAATAATCATAACTCAAAATAACTCAAACTTGGAATAATCATGACGAAACTTTAAGTAACTCAAAACTTAATACAGTAAATCTTCTTAAGAAATATTGTAACACATCAAGTGACAGCATTAAACTAACTCGCAAAATTGCCATAGGCTGCGCTTTTGTTGATTACTGCTAGCGGCCCAAGTAGCAAACCAGAAAACTATGTTCACGGAAATCTGTAATGTTGATTAGGCAATGTGACTCCTTAAACTATTGTGATTCCAAATGTGCACAGTAATGTGCATTTGCACTTTAATTTTAGAAGGCCCATTTTACTGGTGAACTCGCTAAAATCACGTTTTTGCCATTGTTTCAATTTTTTTATTTCTCGGATGGACCGGTCTGGATAATCCCGGATCCGAATAATCACGGATCCGGATAATGTGGGGTCCGGATAATCCAGGGTGTACTGTACAACTTTTTTTAATATCAGTAAATACCATGTAGGTTCAATCCTGGTATTGGTCCCATGATCCCGATATTAACGTTCTCGATCCCGTAATACCAGGATTGAAAATATCGACTGGATTGGATTCCTTAAGTATGGTACAACAGACCCCCTCCTAATCAACCCTACTGGCACTTAGGCTCAGATGACCTAAAAAATAGGATGAAACAGATCTTTTACCAATGGGTACATATTTGTATACTGTACATGGCTAAGCTATTAATCTCTGTTTAGAAGGGTATCGATTTGGCAATATACAGGGTGAGTTTTTAATGCCACCCCCTAAAATTTTCCACATTTTTAAAAATATCCATCTCAGACTACTCCAAAACATTGTTGGGTAATAAGTACTTAATTGAGAGCGTGGCCATTTTCAGCAGCCACCTTACATTTGCCAAATTGTATATAAATTTTTTGTCTAAAAGTGATGTTCTAAACCATTATTTTAAACTAGATTTTTACACTGTTTTTTGGATGCAGAAAGTCACAATCCGTGTTTTAAAATATTGACTCATCCTTAATTGAAGTTAAATTATAAGTTCCTTTAAATTAAATTAGTGATATAAAGGATTTTTTAAATTAATTATTTTAAACTCATTTTATCATTATGCTTTGTAAAATTAAGCCCATAGTCTCAAAATAAAGCTAAGTAATGACAAGTAATCACCAGCAGTCACTGTTGAGCCATTTCCTCGTGATTTTGACACATTTAACCTTTTTGGGTGCCACTTGAATCTGACACATTGAAATGAGCTACACATTTAAAATATAGGCCTAAAGGTAATGTTGTAGCCCATCATTTTCGACTGATTTTTAATGCTGAATTAAATGCCCTAATCCATTTTGAGTTACAATCTTTTTTTAGGGTATTCCTGTTTTTTATTTGTATTCTTAATAAGGGTGATACCTCAAACGCAAAAAATTGAGTGTTACTATAGTATACAGGCACTTTTCCTCTGAGCCATTGTTCCTAATATAAATCTTCATTCATTCTTCTGACTTATTCTTTATTTATGACTAAAACTCACGTTCAAGCCCTCTGACTGTAACCTGCCTGTACATCAATCATTTAAAGCTGCTGATCGAGATAAACACTCAAGATATTGTTGATTTTGTTAGGAATACCAAATTGACAGTAGATGGTAATCCACATGATGCAAATTATGTAACACATTTGAATATTGCATTTATTAATTTTATTCACCTTTTCCAGTCTAACATAAAATCTACTTTATGTAGCTTTTTATGTGAAAACTTACTGCATTTGTAAAAGTAGCTCCTTGGTTTGCTATTAACTGTTGTACTTGTTTTACTGGTGTCTAGAACAAAGTGAAATTAAAACACCACTTAGTAATTCAAAACATACGAAGTGTATAAACTGCTTGCTCTGATTTTCACAATTGCTGAGATATTATAAATAAATACAATAGAAATAAATATTGTTTTTGAAATAAAATATTCAGGTTTTAAATAAAGTTTAAATTAAATGAAAAATTCTTTTTTTAATCAGGCAAACTTTAGCCACATGGCTTTTTCTTGTACTATAACTGATAGACATTGAGGAAAGTATATATATTTTAGGTAAAAATAAGTGAAAAAATAAAATTTACTGTAGTGTTCCAAGTGGAAACATGCGTAATTTACCGGTGGGAATTTAGAATTAAAAACATAAACTTGTAATTTGTTGTTGTTTATGAACTTGTAATTTTTTCAAAAAATTACATTTCAACTACTTTACAAATAGTGTTAATCATTTCACTAGACTGCCCAAAACTGTAAAAAAGACCTAAGATCGGCAATTACTAAAAAACAACTTTATTTGCGTGAGTAAATAATGTAATTTCCAATGGTACATCTGCTTAACCTATAATAATTAGATGAATAATTACTATACTGAGTCATTACAGTTTAGTTTGCAGATAGAATAAATTCACTTAGTTTAAGTAGTGTATAGTGTGTGAAGTTGAATACAATAACTGAATGAATTTATTAAAGTTGAAATATAGAATACAACAATAAGGATTCAACTATGTCTGACCTACTTAATGCAGCAGGGCCTAAAGCACCTAACAGGTCAGTTTGCTTATGCAGTAATGTTATATAATTTTAAGATTTATATTGAAGTATTTTATCCAACCAATTTTAGTTTAACTGTATATGTGGTCCAACACAATCACTGTTTCTTGTACAATTGTACGTTTCAAAGCTGCATTTATGAAAGTTTACTTTGCTTCATTGTCAAACTACTTGCTTGAGTTTACTACTTGGGGGGGCAGTGGCGTATATAGAAATTATTTTCGGGGGGGGCCAGGGCCGGATTTTGCCGCCCATGGGACCAAATCATTTTGCTGCCCCTCCTCCCAAACGTGACAATTTGCCAGACCTAATTATAGGCGTAATTAACGGGGAGGGAGGCACTTGCTCTGCCCAATAATTTGGGATTATAGTTTATTAGCTAAACCTTTTTTTAAACATTACAGACACAAATATTTGTACATATCTGCTGATTTCAGCTGGCGAAAGGCCTCACAAAATAAAATTATACAAATATTGTGGTGTTTTTCAATGTTTAAATTTGATAACATCCAATATTAACCATTCATTAACAAGAGTGATTGATATATTTTTTAGCAAAAAAATCTCTTGGTCGCATTGCCGCGGTCTGATATTACTCTTGATTGTTTTGTTGCCATCAACTCTCGGTCAGTTAGTGGCTACCAAAGCTTAATTATCGCCTTCTTTTTATCTCGGCCGTTTCGTAGTCAAGAGTCGGCCGCTTGTATCGTGGCCGTAAAATCTCTGTAAATCCTTTGCAGGGTGTCTACCAGTCGGCAATTCGGGAATACCCCTGTTGGAGTAGACCTGCAACTCAGCGAGTTTCAAATGCTTGAATAAAACAATTACAGGCCATCAAAAACAAAAGAATAAATTCCACCACCATTTCATAAATTTGAACGAATGGTGTTCTTGGTATCTGGGGTCCCATAACAAAAGTTATGATGGTCCCGGGCTTAGATCATACCACGAGCCCTACTGCAATAGCTTCTTTCCTATAGGAGAATTCGCTAAAAGTCGGGGTTAAATAATGAATCCAAACATTTGGTCGGGAATTTTGATGCTTGAGTTAAAACGAAACGGAATATAGCCATTTTTATCGTTGGTATCGTCATCGCGGCCGACAAATCTCTCGATCGAATCACAAGAAACAAATTTTTCGGTAATATCGTGGCCGGAAATCAGTCATTTATATCGCGGCTAGAAAATCTTTCGGCCATTTTGTGACCGGAAGATCGCTCGCTCGTTTCGCGGCCAGCAAATCTCTTGGAAGCATCGCAGCCGAAAAATCTCGGAAATCCTCATCACATTATGGCCATCATGCATGTCTCCCCGTGGCCTTCACATCTCTCGTCGTATTTTGGCCAGAAAATCGCTCGTTCGTCCCGCAGTCAAAAAATTACTTCCTCGTTTTGCGGCCGGTAAATTGCCTGCTTGTATCGCCGCCGGCAGGTCTCTTGGTCGTATTGCGTCCTACAAATCTCTCGATCTTTTCGCGGCTGACGTATATATTAGCCATGTCATGGTCGAAAAATCGGTCTCTTTTACAGCGGATGGCACGCAGGTATCTTGTTCGTTTCGAGGCCGACAGATACCTCGTTTTTTGCTGCCGACAAATGGTTGTGTTACAAAACAAAACAAATCTGTCGGATATGTAGCGATCGGCAAATTCCCACGGTCACTTCGTGGCAATAAAAACAAACGGTTATATCTTAGCCGGTAATCTCGGTTGTATTATAGAGGACGTACTCATTAAACCTCTAGGTGGTATCGAAGCCGCATTAAACCTCTCGGCTGTAAAACTGTCGGTAAATCTGTCAGACATTTCGCGGCCGTCATTTCGCAAATATTGTTAACAAAACTCATAACGCCCTTCCCGCCTCCACCTTCTTATGATCCGATTCCACCATTACCCCGAATAACGAAAGACTCAGCGCCAGCGCCCAGGCCAAAAAATAAGCTTTTGCACCCCACTCGCCTTGAGTACATTGACTGCCGCCCTTCTGCGCAGTGACGCATTAGGCAAAATAATAGTGTAGTCTGATATAACAAAAGTATATCAGGTGGAAGATACAGGATAAGGACATTGCAAATCCATATTGCTCTAAATTAATGAATTATCGATATTCTGCTTGCTGCTGATAAGATCTTGCAAATAATTTATCTAAATAATTCACACTACGGTATTTAATTCTCTAATTTTTTCTTTTGCCCTTTTAATTTCGGGGGGGCCCGGGCCCCCTGGGCCTCCCCTTATATACGCCACTGTGGGGGGGGAAGGGGCTACTTTGCTTTTTTTATATCAATACCCAAGATTTATTTGAATTGAACAGTTTTCTAACTGGTTGATGAATAATAAGCATTTAATAAATTCCTGAAAGCCTAAAAGCATGTTTTTTTTTTATACTGCAATGTTACTAAAGTCATTTTTAGGGAAAGTTACAACATTGTATGTCATAAATATCTACCTACCTATATATTAAAAATAAAATAAATAGATAAGATAAATAAATAAGATGAATAGATTGTGCATGTTCAAATATCGAAAAGAGTCAACAATGTAAAATATCTGGGTTTATTTACAGATGAGCACCTTAAATGGGAACCACATACAGGGTGAGATTTATATGTCCCCCTCCCCAAACTTTCTTCTACACTTTTCAAAATATCAATACCAGACTACCTCCCAACACTGTTGAGTAGGAAGTACCCAACACACCTACTCCCCTGCCTTGGATTTTGAGTGGGTGACCATTTTCGGCTTTAAATTGTACACCTAGGTGAATAATTTAACCTTCCATAAAGCCCCATTGGTGAGTGGTTGGCAGGTGGCTGCCATCTTGGATTCTATGTTCCATTTTTAAATGTTTCCAAAGTATATTGAAAACAATAAACTTTAAGTGACTATAGGTCTGCTATTCAATCATTATTCATGTCATGATTATTCACGTCATTATTCATGACATTTTTATCCAAATGAAACATGAAAGTAGTTCATATTTTCCATGAATTTAATCTAGGGTCTTCAATTAATATCAAACACTTATTTTGACTATTATTACTACTCATCATAAGTTTTCATCTTATTTCATTCTAAAAACAAAGCATGAACCAAATTTACAAGGCTACCAGGTTTTTAGAAACCATTGATTTTGATAAGGTCTTGTCGATGCTGTTTGCTATCGAAGACCACTCTGATTGATTTTTGAAAGTAAGGTGGAAACCTTATCTGGTTACTTGTTGTTCAATTTTTTAATTTATAATGGGACCAGATATTTTTGTCCGAAGACCCTTCCCTGACAAAGGCGGTGGGAGGGGGGGGGGGGTTGAATTAATTCCCAAGTTTACCAACCCATCTCGAACATTAATATTATTTTAAACACATTGTTTTGACTCATCTTTAAAAACTTACCAGACCTCCAAGTTGAAGATCCTGATCATCCGTTAAAATCAAAACAATGTTGGGCCGCTTTGCAAAAGCGCAGGTGAAAATGTATAAGTTGAATATAAAAATATATAGTCTTCTGAAAGCACTCATTGAAGCTATTTGTCTCCTGAAAAAGATGAAATAAATTTGGAACAATTGGAATCCACACTAAAGTTTTAAGTGATAAACGCACCAAATGCAACTATGGGAGAATTCCTTTGGCTGTATCAAATACTATAAAGTCTGATAGTTTATTTCCATAAAAAGTATTTTAAAACGCCTTATTACATTTGCCTACTTGAAATTATTCTCATGTAAACCATGTGCAATGGCGGATCCAGAGAGGAGCTTAGGGGATATAGTCTCCTGTCAGCATCCAATTTACACTAGGTAAAATGATAATTTTGTTTAGGTGTCATTTATTGAAAATATACAACTGAAAGGTTTTGCGGATAACTCATACCACTACTCAAAACCCAGCCAAGATCAGCCATCACTGTCTGCGTGGAAGAGTAAACCGACCTACGTGCCTTGACTTGACTTGGTCGTGAGATTACAGAGACTGCAGCACTCACTGCGCCTGTTTTAGGGAGTTTCCCCTCCTCAGCCTTGGATGTGTTTCTATCTTGGGATGAATATCAATATACTATTATAAAGAAGAGGTGGTTTCTGTATGTATGTACCAAGTGAACTCGAAAAATACTGAACCGACTGGGTTGAAATTTCACACAGAGGTAGATCTTGAACCCAGGAAACACATAGGCCTATTCACTTCCTTAAATTCCCTCGGGTTCCGACCCCTGGGCTTTTTACGTTCGTTTTATGCCAATTTATTGGTTTTTGACAGTTTTTATTTGGTTTCCATAGAAACCATTGTTTCTTTTTCATTTTAAATCCGTGCGAAGAACGAGTAGAACAGCTGGTATTTTAATATCTTTGACAAGAGGCTTGACAATCTGGTAACAGAAATACCGGCAGCAAATCGCTCCATCGGCCGACACAACACGATGAACGACAACAGCTTCGGTCCAATGACTAATGACTGTCACTGGTCATCAAGATCAAGATATGTTTTAGTATAAGTTGACTCGCCACATGCTCGACTACTCCGAGTCTACGTGGTCCAAGAGGATATGTATGTATGTATGGTCTCCAGACTGTCTCGGATGATATCTGTTCCAAAATCACCTATACTGGGTTGTGTGCAAATCACCTTAAAGAGCCAAAGAATTGGTAATATAATGAAGATTTACTCTAATTACTTGTTACGAATCACTTCTCATTTACACTTTATTTCAAGGATGAGCACTTTATTTTGTTAATTGATGTTTTAAAAACGTCAACGTTTTCATTTCAACATCGATGATTTTGCCATTGATTGTAGTTGGTCAATGTTTTTTCTATATGCCTATATCGATGTTTTCTCCTTCTATCGGTAACCGATGTTTTCTTCATTGTAATATGTAGTGATAATAAAGTAACTTGGTTTTATGGAATTTTAAAAATGTTTATTGTTAGTAAAGTAAAGAAAAATCAACAACTATATATTGAACGCTCCACAACGTCACAAAAGGTGAGAATGTCAAAATGAAACAAAACAGTGTCTGCCCATACAATATTTGAAGGTTTTACATGTCGATAGTTAACACCCAATATCATTACAGTATTAATGGTTAATATCGATGCTTTCCCTTTGATGATCATCCCTGCTTTATTTAATTAAACATGCTGTTCATAATGTTTTATTTATTTTTTAACTATGACAAATTCATAAAGGTAAAAGGGTAATATTAGCTTCATTATTAGGCTAGGTCAGAACCTGTAATTTTCAACAATACGCCCCAACTACAATCAACGATATTTTCTCCCAACATTTCCTTGGTGGAATGATTCACTGATTCTGGTTATGATTGATTGATTGATTGATTGATATTGGCAAATCGGCAAATCTAAAAGAAATTGACACATCAAACGTTATAATTAGTCCAGCCATTATCCATGTTGTGACTACCAAAAAAAAACTCCTTGTGAATATGTAGATTTTTTATTTTTACTTAGATTAATTTTATAAACAATTTTTCTAAACTAAGATCTAAACATAAACTTAATCTTGCAGAACCATAATAAATTTATAAACTTAACTCCCTAAATAATAAGTAGTGCTAAGAACTTCAAGTACTAAACTATGAAGTACCACTAAAGCCCAGCCAAGATCAGCTAAGAGGAAGATTAGCTGAAAACAGTGTTTTCGCTGATTGATAACACTCAGAGGCTGCAAAATTTCTTCTCGCAATTTTTTTTGTGTCCCCAAGCCTTAAAGTGGCTTTGGGGCTTTGGGTTGAGGTGAATAACAATTAACAAATTCCACTCTCATTGGAAACTGAGTGAGATTTGCTGGGTGGAAATGTTTCAGTGCACTTTTAGACCAAGTGGTTTATCAGTCTGGTTAATTTTTTTTTACAAATTAAAGACACGTTTAATAAAAGAACACTATCTAAATAATCCCTCCCAGCTATATATAGAGAGGGTTTACCAGTCATAACATTTTGAAAAAAAATTTCATTTTCAGATGGAGTGTATAGTGAACAATCACCATGCTTATTGATGTTAACATTCAATAAGCATGTTATGTCCCTGTACATTGTGTCTCCAGGTCGAAAAATATCAAAATCCCCATAAATTCCCACCAACAATAATAACATCAATTCCTCATCAGAGGCGCCGCGTGAACTACCGGTATAGGTTTAGGGGGGCACAACCCACTGGGGGGTCTGGGGGGTAATGAATACCCCATGCTAACGGGGGGTCAAGAGGCCCTCCCCTGAAAATTTTTTTGTTTTTTGTACTTAAAAGTGGGTTTTTAAGCCTGTGAAACGTACAGCATTAAAAAAGTTAGTTTTTTCACGATTTTCAAGGTAAATTTGCCGGAAAACTCGACATTATATACTATATTTTTAAAATTCATAATAGCGAAGGATTTGCAATTATTATTTAATTTGTTGGACTTTTCCTATCGCTTCTAGTGTTTGAACTACACTACGTTTCGAGAGGTATTGAAACTCCTCTCGTTTTCAAGTGACCCTACTTAAAGTTACATTAACCTACTTATGTTTATTTAACCTACTTTTTTTGGGTTTTTTTGTTTTTTTGACATACAATTACATTCATCCAACATTCAACAGAAATCTCACTCACACAAAATTTCATACAAAACACATTAAACATACTTATACAGAAAGAAAATTAAAACTAAAACATATTCGAGTTGTGTATGTGAGTGTGAGTGGACGTGTGTGCGTGTCGTGCCACTGCCAGCTTGGAGGCATTGCCGGCAGTAAGGTATATGTTTTTGTTTTAATTTTCTGTGTTCTTTATCATGTTAATGTTTTAGTTTTAATTTTCTTTCTGTATAAGTACGTTTAATGTGTTTTGTATGAAATTTTGTGTGAGTGAAATTTCTGTTGAATGTTGGATGAATGTAACTGTATGTCAAAAAAACAAAAAAAACCAAAAAAAGTGGTTTAAATAAACATAAGTAGGTTAATGTAACTTTAAGTAGGGTCACTTGAAAACGAGAGGAGTTTCAATACCTCTCAAAAAGTAGTGTAGTTTAAACACTAGAAGCGATAGGAAAAGTCCAACAAATTAAATAATAATTATATACTATTTAGATTTTTAACACGTGACTGTTGAAGAACATCTTGTTATTTTTACCTCAAAACCATTGCAGTTATTGTTTTACTTGTAGAATAAGGCAGTCAGAAAAACAACTGTGTTATTTACAACTCCCCTACTTTCCTGGCCGTTTCTTCGCTGTAAATGTCATTCTCGACTGCAGCTTGCAGGTTAAACCCTATAAACTATCTAGCGAACAATCAGAAAACTATATAAAAGCAAAATAAAAATAACAACAAACTAAATGACTCATCCGATATAAGAAACGACATTGAGACAAATAAACTACATGCTCTAGCCGATGGCGGGATCTTGGCAGGACCTTGCGAACTAAGCTCATGGACTTTCGTTTGCTTACGTGAGGAACATTCCTGTCACTGGGGAAAGATAATTAAGTGAAATTTCCCTTCCTCTCGAAAATTAATTGTGAATGTTAACAATTAGTAAGATAAAAATAAACAACTTTCTTGAAAGAAATTGGTTTAAATTACTTGTGAGTGGAGGAATGAATTTAGAAAATAGTAGATATAAATTTTATTAGGATTTAGATTGTTGGTCTGTTGGACGGCAGCTACAAAAATAAGCTTTTTTATGTTGGGGGCACGTGCCCCCCCGGGGGACGCCTATGTTCCTTACTATCCACCCAATAGCAACTTCAAATTTCCCCAAGTTTCCTGCACTTGGTTTGTTGTTATCAGCCATTTATTCAGTACTTTTTGCGACGTACAATTTCATACACACTGAGAGTTAAGGTACTTTACATGTCTTTATAAATGAAAGGTGAAAGATAATTTACAGCTTAAGTTGATCTTTTAACCACTATTTCAGTTTCAGGATTTCAATTTTCATAGCTCCGAGCAACAGTGTTTACCATACATTATCATGGGTATGTTTCAAAACGTTCAGGTGCAGAACGTCAAGGTACATTTTTTCAGTTATTGAAACCCTTTTAGTGCCACAATAAATTTTATGGCTGATGTGCTTGAGTGCCAAATATATTTTTGTCGTGTATGCGAGAAATGCCAGTCCTCTTTCATTCTTCGTGCAGCTTTTTGATAAAGAAGCAGGCTATCAAAAAATGTATTTTGTTAACATTTTGACTTTTTTTGTTTGTTTATTAAAATATTTAATTCTCTAAACTACCAAAATAGTATACTTTCATTTTATTTTTTCATTGAAAAACAAAAATTAAACATGAACTTAATCAGAGAATAAAATTATTATTTTTAATATTTGGACTTATTTTGATAAGCCAAAACATGTCAGTAGCCTACGCACATATTATTATTATTATTCTCTGACAAAGTATGAAAAAAATCTGCAGAAATCATTTATAATAAGATTATTTCATTCAAACACACATTGAAAAAATTAATTATTATTTAATTTGTTGGACTTTTCCTATCTCTTTTAGTGTTTAATCTATGCCCGGTGTAGTTTAAACACTAGAAGCGATAGTGTAGTTTAAACACTAGAAGCGATAGGAAATGTGTAGTTTAAACACTAGAAGTGATGGGAAATATGTAGTTTAAACACTAGAAGCGATAGGAAAAGGTGTAGTTTAAACACTAGAAGCGATAGGAAAAGGTGTAGTTTAAACACTAGAAGCGATAGGAAATGTGTAGTTTAAACACTAGAAGTGATGGGAAATATGTAGTTTAAACACTAGAAGCGATAGGAAAAGGTGTAGTTTAAACACTAGAAGCGATAGAAAAAGTGTAGTTTAGACACTAGAAGCGATAAGAAAAGTGTAGTTTAAACACTAGAAGCGATAGGAAAAGTCCAACAAATTAAATAGTAATTACAAATCCTTCGATATTATGAATTTTAAAAATATAGAAAAAATTAAATTACAGTAATAGCCTACTAACATTTTTTTGAGTTTTGGTGTCTTTTTTGTATTTTTGAATGCTTCTTTGTTTGTATTACTAAAAAAGAACCTTGATACATTAACATCAATAATTTATTACAGCTAAAAACAGTAACCTATCCTACCAGTCACTAATTAGTTTGCAAGTCGTTTCCACTCACCTTGGAAATTAGAATGTTTTTATTGTTTGGATTGCAAAATGCATTGTACAATCAACTGTTTCACATTATACTATTGGCCTACTTAAAATAAATAAAGGTAACTAAGTTACATTATCACTCTCGCACAACAAATAGATAACAGTACCGATAACCTAAAACGGTAAACACATAAACACAAACAGATAAACAAAACAGCCGATGTCAATAAGCAATCAGCTGAGAGTTTGCACTTGCATTTTTTTGGGCCGGTCATATGTCTCCATTTCCCCCACTCCCCCCACATCTGGCAGATTTACGGCCAATAACGTAAAAATATACAGTCATACTATATAAAATATGAATAGTGACGGAGCGCGATTCCGCCAATTCTCTCGTGATTTGGGCCTTTGATATGTGTATCCATGACATATTTGAAATAAACTAATTATTTTTGGGAATTATTTATTCATTTATGGAAAAAATGTAAAGTAATTACTATAAAATTAATGAATTATCTCGACTCTGATACTAGCCTATAAAAATTTATCCTGCAATTGAAGTCAGCTTGTGCACCTTCATTATTTTGTACTAAACATAAAAAAATCGAATGCAAGTGAATACGAAAAAGGCAGTATCCAGACAGCAGCAGCAGCTAGCAGCTTAGCAGATGAGCAGATTATCATCCGCCACAAACACAACACAGAATAGAAAGAACTCAAGCCAAGGAGTAGAGCGATTGACAATTTATTTAGGAATAGTATAGGTTATTTGTAAATTTTGTGTAATTGATAGCAACGTTAAGTTAGACATATTAATTGTGTTACATTATCAACATAATTATGCACAATGATTATTTTCAACAATTTATTGGACTTATCGATATGGTGAGTATTTATATTTTGAACAAGACATTGCCATCAGGACTGTCACTTTCTTTATAAAACTGTCATGGTAATTTATAGCACACAAATAACGATTCCGAGTTTCTGTCTCTAATATTTTCTATGCAATTTTGCCCTACTAAATTGAAATATATAACCCATTATACACCCAAGACTTGGTACATCCCATCCTAGGCCTAGGCCTAGGTTGGTTGGTCCTAGGCCTAATTTTTAAAGCTGGTAACAAATTAAATCATTTTATCATTGCAAAAGATCTCTGACCAGTAATCCTATACGAACAATACTTGTGTCTCCAAGTCCTTTAAACCCAAATGTCCTCCAACTTTGTTACTTCTTAGTTTAATTGAATTTAAATTTTAAAAATTTAAATCTACCTCTACTACATTATCCTGAGTTTCAGTACCATGATGTTAGATAGTCTTAACTTTAAAGGAACTTCAAAAGCTATCTAGGATAATGATAAGTTTCATTTAGGGCCTAGTTAAGTGTCACTATTCTTAATCGTTTTAATAAAGAAGTCCTTCAGTTATCCATTGGACTTGACTCTAAATTTTGTGAACAATCTAGCTAGTTCCTCCGAAATTCTGTAAGGATCATCCAAAGATCCATGAAAAGCCTTCCTTATATTGCCTATGACTCGATTGGCACCATGCTAGCTGAACTAATGAATGCTGTTTGGTCGTAGATGTGACTGTAGGGTGCTGTTGTTTGCCATGCGGAAGAACGCTTTTGCCACGCTGCTTCTTGTCTCGATCATCTCGTATGGAACAGTTTACTACCTAAGTAGTCAACGCCCCCATCACAGTTCATCGGTAAGTAGATTCTCAGATTTGCAGCACTGTAATTTTGTTGTGGTTTTGAGGTCAGAGTGTATCTGTAACAATGCCAATTGGGCCCCAAGGTAATCTCAGAACTTTACAACTCTTAGGCCTCCGTATTTTGCTTTAATAACAATAAATTCATAGACAGCATTCTTTTTTTAATTTAAAAAGAAATATAAATGCATCACACATTTTCTAAATTACACATCGGCTTCATATTTAAGTAGGCCTAAATGCATTAACAGCACACCATATAATAGGCCTAACAGTTTTTGATGCTTTGACCTCCAAGTTGAGTTTCTGAAATATACCAGGGAACTATCCATATTTGGTCTAGGCTATTTGGTTGTTTTTTTATTGATACTTTTTGTTAATATTTCAAACTGAAGGCCAGGCTTCGTAGTTTCCATGGACATGCAGTGCAGCTACATTCAGCTTATTGTTGCATCCTTATGGTTGCAGCATTAACACTTAGCCTGTAAATTTGCATTTGGTGATCGGCTAGATTTGAACCGGGGACCCGGGGGACAGAAGTCCGCGCTCTCCCACACCGAACCGCTCCCTTCCGTCAATACTTGTCGAGTGTAACTCAGGTACAGGCCTATTCTCCTAACTTGTTGATCTGATCTGACATAAATCAGCTTAGGGCCTATGTAAAATGGGCTCCTTATTCAGGCATGCCCAAAAATATTTTGGAGGGTGAGTTGGTTCAAAAAGGCTCTAAAGTATGGAAAGCCAGGGTTGAACCCAGCAATTAATTTTAGGGGCATAACCCAGGGGGAGAGGGAATATTTCATAGTTTGGGTGGCAGTAAGATTTCCCTTGTTGTGGAGACATCTGAGGGGGATGGCTCTCACAGACAAATTTGTAACATCTGAAGCAAAATGTAATTAGTCTTTAGTTCCTAACTTTAATGTAAGTGGAAGTGGGTGCCAATGGTTTTTTTTTCTGGAGAAGACTCAGTTCTACGCACAGGTCATTGACCTATGTGGGACTTATTATTTCAAATAAACCCTGTAATGTTTATAAACCCTGTAGTTTATGTAATCTAAGGAAATAAAGACATTTTTGATTTGATTTGATTTGAAAATGAAGTTGGTCCCAAGCTAAGTTTTATTGCATATTTTAGTAATTTAACTTGAATCTACCTTCAAGCAAAACCTCCAATCTGTTCATGATGTTGGGTGAAACTAATCGGTTTTTGACTAGGCCTATTTCCTTTTAAACAAATACTAATTTTCTGTCCATAGATATTCAAAATTGTGTTGTGAAGCAAGAAATACATTATGCTTGTATTTTATTATTTTTCTATTCTTAGTTTTCTTGAGCTTTATTTCTCTTATTTTGTAAATTTCGGGTTTGGCCCTGTGACTCCCAGTTCAAAGAACATTTAGTTACTCAAAGCAAAATAAGGGGCCGTCCACAAATTATGTAGACCTAATGCTGAAATCAGCCTTTTCAGACCTCCCCTCCCCCCCCCTGTTGTATCGGACGAGTAACAGTAACACAAACCCCCTCTCAAAATCAGTAAAATCGTAAAACCAGTTTGCCTCAATTTATTTTTGATGAAACTTGTTATTTATTTTTCTACAGCCTTATTTTACATCAATAAATATTTATTTCAGACTTTAAACGTAGATACTGAGGATAAATTAGCGAGCTTGGAAAGTAGAATTGAAGCTGAACAAAAGTCTGTGCAGCTGCTCATTGAAAAGCTGAAAACATCCATTCAAACTCAATGTGAGTATCAATAATTAAAATCATTCTGGTGGTACTGGAATACTAAATTTCCAGCAGTGACTATCAAGCATTCTTTGAATAAACTTCAAAGACAAATAGTAAACATAAACAGGAGCTTATTTATGACACTGTAGTGGAGCAGCAGTGTTTGCATGAGGTGACAACAAAGTAAACCTCATATATCACTTTCCCACTCAAATCATCTACAATCACCACAATTCTAGGTAAAGTGTGATAAAATGTATTATTCTCTTTTATCCAGGGGTTTTATCCATATGTTAATTTCCTACAGTTTTAAATTGGATGAATATCCCTGTTGCAGCAGACCTGCATACTCAGTGAATTTACAACTTGGTTAGTGCTAGATGAGATTTAACATCTGTTAGTCTAAAATCCCCAATATTTGCATTTTTGTGGTAGTAAAATGTACATATACTCACTCCCCATGTTATCCTTAAGAGAAATAAAAACAAAATCTTTACCTTCCTTATTTCCTAATATATCTTGGTAAAACTTGGTATATATGTTAAGATCTACTTAATATTTAATTAAAACCATCCAGTTCTAACACACCTCTTGCAGTAAACCTGCATACTCATTCCCCATGTTATTCTTATGGAGCTTACCAAAACATGTCATATATCTTGCTAAGTTGGATTGAATTATGTTTTCAACATATCTTGATAAAACTTGGTATATTGGTTCTTCTAGTTAAGATCTACTAAATTTTGAATTAAAATCACCCAGTTTTTTCACACCTATTGAAGCAACCCTATATACTCCATTCCCCAAAATTAAACCACATTTTACACATTTTAATGTCAACATTTTTCTGTAGTTAAATTTCAACAGAACTGACAGAAAGACGATAAAAGAATAAAATATCTACAGGTACCAAAATTACCTCTCACCGATTGCGTGCTGACGGCAGACAAAACGGCAATTACTCGTCACACGTATAGTATCGATGTTCTTGAATGTCGCTTTGCAGAGAAGTATCAGGACATAAGTAATGCTTTATACAATAAAAGAAAGCATGGAATTTGATATTTTCAATTATATTGCTTAATATTCTACTTTTAAAATGTTTCCAATTTGTTAATGACGGGAATCTCTAAAATAGGCATTATGGAGGCCTTTAAGTAAACCAATCTTGAAAACCAGTGCCAGAATGGCATTCCGGTGCGTTCCGGCACCATGTCACTGCTATGTATTGATTCGCAGTAAAAATACCTGGAAAAATTTAACATTAGGCCATGCAACTCAACAACAACACTTTTAATTTATAAAAAGTTTTAATTAGATGAAAACAGCGTAGGCCTACCCTATATTTCTCACCAATTAATAGAAATAAAGATTTTTCTTTATTGTAGAGAACAATAAATATCATTGATGGTTGTTTATATTGATGAAAAACCTATATATATTTGGAAATAGGCCTAATGAAATATGAAACATTTCAGGGGAAGACAAAAAGTTAATTGAGGAGAAGAAGAAAGTATTTGAAGAACTATCTTTAGAAGCAGATGAATTATATAAGAAAAAGGTATGAATTTGTATAACTCTTCATAGCATTTGTTATTATCAAGTATGTTGCCCCGCCATTTATTTTGTCAACTTTTTAATTCTTGTATTTTTTTCAGAATGTAGTAATTTTTATCATTTTATATATTAGTTGAAAAAGGTTACTCAATAACTTAACATTGAATATACAGTATACAGTAGAGTCTCGCTTTTCCGAACTAATTGGGACTAAGCCCTGTTCAGTTTCGCAAAAAAATTGTGATACGCAGATAATGTATAAAATTATTTGATTTTGCATTTCTGACTGTAATCTAGCTTAGCAAACTCTGTTTCTGGCCAATGTCTTGTGGGCAACTGCCATTTCTGACTGATATTTAGTTGGGATCTCCGTTTCCAACCGATTTCTAGCTTAGCAATCGCTGTTTCCAACTGAGTTTATAGCGATTATAATTTTTTATGAGATCCCAAGGTAGAAACCAAAAAAATCACTTTAGAAACAAAAAATCACTGTTTTACCAGTGACAGTATGTTTTTCCAAACTTTTAATTTAGATAATTTTGGCTTTAATATGCCAGATACTTGACCACTTCAACTAGCCTATAACAAAGATGACTGACAGTATTGTATTTTGAATAGAGTAAATTTGAAGTGTGAGTGAGTCACTCAATGTCTTTATCAATTCTATAAGGCATTAGAAATGTTATGATGAAATGCTTCAGTGGAAATTAATTATATCATGGCCTATTTTCCCTGCTTAAGTTATGAATAGCTCTTGTCATCTAGAGCTATTAATAACAATTACCAGTGTTTTGTAACTTATACCTACTGCTATTCCATAAATTGAATTGCATATATAAAAAGGTAACTTTATTCCACATTTTCTATGAACTCAGGCTATGTCTTTTAGACATTCACTTTATTTGAGGCAAAGATAATTTCTTTCAACGCAGCACTATTCACCCTCAATGGCACAAGTCCCTCAGCTTTATATTAAGATCCAAGTGCAAAAATAATGAGAGACTATTCAATTAAGTTCAAATATCTTTATTCATTAAGTAATTAAATATTACATTGAATAGGGTGGGTGCACCAGTGAATGACCACCCCCCAGTGAATGACCGTTACTAAGCACTTCCTTTAGGTTAACTGATTATAAATAAGCGTAAAACCAGCCTTGAAATATTGTTTAACATTTATCTTTCATTGGTTAAAATTGGTGGAGTCGAAAATACTTTTAAAACATAATTTAATATTAAGTGTCCAACTATCTTCGATTTTGGTGTTTCCTGCTATAACGACTATCTCTGCAAGGCTTAGCTGGATTTACATTGATTCTGTATTTTATGAATATTTTAAAAATGTGTCACAATTAAATAATAGTTAAAATTCTATCCTACAATTTAAAATAAATTCTATCAATCCACTCTTACAATAAATTATTACTGAAGGCAGTATAAATTGGAATGTAACTTGGACAAAAACCAGTGAGTGACCGGGGAAAACCTTTGCGGTCATTTACAGGAACAAGAGCGGTCATTTACTAGCTATGATCTATACTCTCAGATGTATTTATTCTTATTCATTTTGTCAGCTGTTATTCTCACTTTTTTGACAGTTATTCAGCCGAAAGAGACTGGTCATTCACTGGTACAAGGTCGTTCATTCACTGGTGCAGTCCCGGTCATTCATTGGAGCATTGAAATAGTTAATTGATATTAACTCATTGAGTCATTGAGTTAATTGACATAGTAATTAATATTATAACCAGTATTCTCATTAAGTAACCAATTCAACTAATATCTCTTAATCCTTAATGAGCTTTGTATGGTTAAATGCTTATCTGTGTCAGTGTAATAAGGGAGTAAGGTCAAATTAACATGTGATGTCGTCCTTAACCGGTCATTCACTGGTGCACCCACCCTAGTGTCAAAGAACATAAAAATAAATTACATGATAATCTTAAGCCTAGAAGGTAAAAAATAATATAAAAAAGACTAAGAAATACAATAATTTCTTGAAAGGAAAACTGACAAATTTTAATAGCACCCGGTAGTTGATTAACTACTGTAATAACTGTCAAAAGAATAAATTGCTTTGTTAATGAGATAATCTTTAAGATTTCTTTGAAAGGTTCTCAAGTTTTGTTCTAACTTAATGTTTTGTGGAAGATCATTGAAGAATTTAGGTCCAGCATACTAGTGGTTCAGGCCGCAAAATATAGAAAATCATAATAATTTATGACACAGTTTACGTGTTAATTAATTTATAAGTTGGTGCAGAAAATGTGTGTCTTGTTTGTGGGAGCATTAATAGCTGTATATTTTTGTCAGGTTAAAAAATAAAAAGCAAAAGGTAAATTTAAGAATATTTATTGGTAATTGTGGCAGGTTTATATTTTTGCATCGAGCTTAACTAAACATTGTGCAATAGTTATTTGTGTATTGAGTGAGTAAAGTACAACATTGTCTTACAAGGCGAGGGCGACAATGTGCTTTACTCTCGAAGTACACACAACATTTTTTCCCCCACCTGCAACAATAAACAACCAATCTCTGAAACATATATTTCATTAACTCAGTAATTGATAAACAATATCCAATTTGTTTCAATCTGCAATTAATTAGTGCCAGCATACGAGTAGTTGCAACCATTCATGCACCAGCGATCAGCTCATTGTTGCAATATTCTTACAGGCTGAATTCATTGACAATCTTACAGCTGATTGTTGTCAATGTTATTATTATTTGATTATTCCTGCCACTAAATCAGCTGTTAGCGCCTGCAATCTGTTGAACCTCAACATATTTGCATGTCTGTGTAGAAATACTGAGGCGCTAGGTTTTTGAAGTATTGACTTTAGTGTTGTTCCTTTGGGTTTACTGTCTCCCGCCGGGAGACAAAATAATCACTTTACTCCCACTTTGAGACAAAATGCTATTTTACTCATTACAAGGAGTAAAAGGCATCTAAACATAGCAGGTGGAAGGAAAATATTTTTAAATAGATATACTTAACATTGTTTTTTAGGTCAATCGCACAAGATAATTGCAATTGTGTAAAGCCACATTATGACTTGTGACTGTCACCTAAGGTTGTTTTTTTTAATCGCAGTCACTTTTCGATTGCAGACAGAAGAGCTGCTTCAACACCCCCCCGACGCTATCGCAGTGTTGGTTGTGGCTTGCAACCGAGTGACCGTAACTCGGTGCCTGGACCAGTTGCTTAAGTACCAACCCGACCCGGTCAAATTCCCGATCATCGTCAGTCAGGATTGCAATCATGAACCGACAGCTGACGCCATCCGAGCCTATGGTGACCGCCTTTACCACATGCAGGTAAGATTAAGGAGGAATAATGGAAGAAGTAATAATCGTACCGAATGCCAAGGATTGGTTTACTGGTATAGTTAACACACCAAATGGTTCAAATACCTGCTCTTTGGTAATTTTCATACTGCAGAAACAACCATGGACCATATTTTTGAAATAGGAAGAAGTGAATGGTGATACAGTAACTGAGTTGGTGAGTGAGTGAGTCATACACCACTTGAATTATTTTTTTCTAATTGTAAAATATCCAGATACAGATCCAGATAAAATACAGATACAGATCCAGATAAAATACAGACACAGATTCAGATAAAATACAGATAGAGATACAATCAAATAAAATTCAGATACAGATCCAGATAAAATACAGATACAGATACAATCAAATCAAATACAGATACAGATAAAAATCAAAATATACCTAATTGATTGAATTTTTTACTTTTTTTACTATAAACATTAAAAATAAAAAAGAAGAAAATTAACACTGAATACAAAAAATTTTACAAAGAAATAATAACAAGCCAAGGACACATACAAACAATCTTCCCCTATGAATTCCAGAGAAATAATGGCAGCCAGTACCTTAAAATACACGTCCAGTAGTGGCCGCCACTAGGTCACGTGACCTTTTATTGGCCACTCAACGTCCACTAAACACAAACATGATTGACTTTAACCTGTCAGATCCCACGGGCGCGCCGTTGCGTCTGCAGCCTCTGGTTCACCTAGTTCAATGATTAGCCACCAGGCTGCGCTAGAGCCGTAGTTCAATGATTAGCCACCAGGCTGCGCTAGAGCCGTAGTTCAATGATTAGCCACCAGGCTGCGCTAGAGCCGTAGTTCAATGATTAGCCACCAGGCTGCGCTAGAGCCGTAGTTCAATGATTAGCCACCAGGCTGCGCTAGAGCCGTAGTTCAATGATTAGCCACCAGGCTGCGCTAGAGCCGTAGTTCAATGATTAGCCACCAGGCTGCGCTAGAGCCGTAGTTCAATGATTAGCCACCAGGCTGCGCTAGAGCCGTAGTTCAATGATTAGCCACCAGGCTGCGCTAGAGCCGTAGTTCAATGATTAGCCACCAGGCTGCGCTAGAGCCGTAGTTCAATGATTAGCCACCAGGCTGCGCTAGAGCCGTAGTTCAATGATTAGCCACCAGGCTGCGCTAGAGCCGTAGTTCAATGATTAGCCACCAGGCTGCGCTAGAGCCGTAGTTCAATGATTAGCCACCAGGCTGCGCTAGAGCCGTAGTTCAATGATTAGCCACCAGGCTGCGCTAGAGCCGTAGTTCAATGATTAGCCACCAGGCTGCGCTAGAGCCGTAGTTCAATGATTTGCCACCAGGCTGCGCTAGAGCCGTAGTTCAATGATTTGCCACCAGGCTGCGCTAGAGCCGTAGTTCAATGATTAGCCACCAGGCTGCGCTAGAGCCGTAGTTCAATGATTTGCCACCAGGCTGCGCTAGAGCCGTAGTTCAATGATTTGCCACCAGGCTGCGCTAGAGCCGTAGTTCAATGATTTGCCACCAGGCTGCGCTAGAGCCGTAGTTCAATGATTAGCCACCAGGCTGCGCTAGAGCCGTAGTTCAATGATTTGCCACCAGGCTGCGCTAGAGCCGTAGTTCAATGATTTGCCACCAGGCTGCGCTAGAGCCGTAGTTCAATGATTAGCCACCAGGCTGCGCTAGAGCCGTAGTTCAATGATTTGCCACCAGGCTGTGCTAGAGCCGTAGGCTTTATGAGTCAAACGAGCGTCCGTCCGACTGTGTGTACGTGGCCGAGGGGTGAGGCGTTGACTGACCGAGTTAAAGTCGCAGACCTTCGGAGCGTCGCGGGTTCGAATCCTGCTCATGCGCAATCCCTATTAGGCTTGCAAATGTGTGGTGTAGTTGGTGGGAGGGCCCACCTAAAATAAACGGTGACCGGCTTGGGTGGAAGTTGACGGCATTTGTACGTTTAATAGGGATTGCAGTGAACACCAGTTTTGCTTCTTTTTACCCTTGTATAGAGGAGGAGGTTTATTATTTAATTCAGCTTATGGTCAATACATTATGGACAATCAGAAAGGTCATAATCAAAAAATTAGAGTAAATACAGACAAAATAAAAACATTTCAATTAAAACTGGAGGAATAAAAAAAAACTTGGGAGTCAATGGGTTAATTGCCGCCACTAGTTACTGGACGTTGAAGCGTCCGGTACCACTACACGAGGACAATAGATGGAAATTCACTGGCGGCCACTACTGGCCATTGCTACTGGACGTCACTATTGCCCTTATGTACAGCGGCCTTCGGGTAACAATAATAGATCCGGTAGGATAGGTGTTGAAGGACAAGACAAGCTGCTGTACCACCCAAAGGTATCTTGGGTCTTCAGGCATGAGAGAGGATGTCACCTGAAGGGTGCTCAAAGAGCAGGAAAAATTTCTAGATTGTTGATGGAAAGAGTTGTTGTGATCCTCCTAGATAAAGTGTTTCTAGAAGACTCAAAAGATCAAGCTGAGAGAGAGAGAGATGATTTGGATTTCCTTTAAATTTTTGATATAAGCATTTTCTGGCTGAAATACATGTTCTATGCAGATTAATTGGCCATACAAAATCTAATAATTTAACAAAATTAGTTTTATAGTTGAAACAATTTAACTTTGTGCCTTAAGGGTTCCCATTAACCCCTTAACCGCCACGCACGAGTTAGCTCGTGGTAGTAGTCTGTACACGCTCCGTCACGCACGAGATATCTCGTGCATCACTTTTGCTTCGTTGACGCCACGCCCGAGTTTACTCGGATTTGACGTTCTCAGCTGTTTTATGTTGGTACAACTGTTCTGCTAGGTTTTTTTCCTTCTGAGACTGTACAGTTGACCCTGACGAGTTGCAGACCTTTTGGTGCTGCACTCTAGTGGATTTTTCTGGAACTACGTCCATGCCACGAGTTCTGCAGTATCGCGCTCGTCGCGTTGAGACGAAAACCTGGCGTTTTCGTGTTGATCGTGTAATTAAACTGTGCGCTACTAAAAACCGTGGGGGCTAATTACTGGGCGCTTAAGGGGTTAAACCAAAGAAATAAACAACAAAAACGTAAACAAACCAAGTAATCATTACAGATGTTTGCAAACTACAGACTTTTGATAGGAGAAATGCCGGCATATGGGATGAAGATTGCATGCAGGGCCGGCGACAAGGGGGGGCAAGTGGGGCAAATGCATAGGGGCCCGGGCTTGCAGGGGGCCCGGAAAGACCTAAAAAGGGCCCGAAACGGCTGAAAAGGGGCCCAAAAGCACACGAAATAAGTAAAAAAAAAGGTCGTCAGGGCCAGGGGTTGAAGATTGCACAGGGGCCCGAAAATCCTGTCACCGGGCCTGATTGCATGGAGTTATAAAATATGTATTTATAAATATCATGAGTCATAGACAAAGTTATTTATGCTTTATGTGACAATTTAATTTATTATTGCAATTTATTGCTAACTATAAATATGTATCTCTCCTATTTTATTTTAATTTTAACTATAATGCATAACATGCTGTATGTTTATGAATAACATACTATGTCTGTTTTTCAGACCAATAAAATAAATCATTTCTTATTTTTAAAATATGAAATATTACCGAGCAAAAGTTCGGTCCACCAGGTACAAAGCTTTACCAAACTTTGTTTTTTTAGCAACCAGACCAAAGTGATATCCAAGTGCCACCAAAGGAGAAGAAGTTCAAAGGGTATTTCAAGATAGCAAGGCATTATGGATGGGCCCTCAATCAAACGTTCTACTTCTTTAAATTTAACAATGCAATCATTATTGAAGGTGAGCTAATTATTATTTTATCAGACAAAGTGAATTACAATTAATTACACCTCTTCAGTTCAAATTCGCTTTATTTGCTTAGTACACATAATGTACAAAAATAGTGCCAATAATTGTTAATATAAGTTCAAACAGTGATCTTATAAATAAGATAGTTCACTTTTTTATCGTGAACCCATGGAGGTTACCCTAGTGGCATCATATCAAAGGCCTAGCGTGAAGTATGTGTGGAACAGCTCAAGGCTAGTGTCCTCGGTGTTAATTTAAAGCTATTTATGCCCCCTACCCCTTCTTGGTACCTTGTTATTTGCAATTCAGTGATGCGTTGTCAGTTTGCTGAGCACCCTCTCCCATAACCCAGACAGTGATACCTATTTCATACCAGAAAACTAATTACTATCTTCAATTGAAATATTACATCTATTATGTCAAACAATGGTAAAATATTAAATGATTCCTAATGAAGTTTGTCAACATTTAAATACTATATTTCGTTATAAAAACAAGTAAAATGGTTATTTTTTTGCGACAGTGTTGCGGAGCTAAACTCTGCATGCGCCCTCTGCCATTTTACCAGTAAAGCGCCTGCTCAAGGGTTAAGAGAGCTTCTATTGTACCCTTCGACAGCGCCGTAGCTTAGTTGGTAGCGTTCTGAGTTCTCACTCAGCCGGCCCGGGTTCAACTCCAGTTGCGGCTCTAAGCAATTTTATCATACGGAAGCGCTGTGAAAAGAGGTACCTTCGTCAAGAAGATCTCAAGGTTCGTTAAGGACCTTGGGATTTGACGGAGAGTGATGGCCTGGGAAGCCCGATAAAAGGCGGAGGGTGCACAATAAGCTAATTCTGCTGCGTTGCAACACCATGGTCAAGTGAAGCCATGGCCTCTTTAAAAAAAAAAAACAAAAATTGTACCCTTCAAAGAATTTGTCAACGATATACATCTGCCAAACTCCCAGCACAAGGGCTGTACAAAGTTTTAACGTATCGGTCACAAGATAAAATCAGAGGCAGAGTTTATAATCGACTTAGGCCCATTCAACAGCGTACTACTTCTCAGTTGTGTTGCAGATGATCTGGATGTTTCCCCCGACATATTCGAGTATTTCCTGGGGATGCTTCCGGTGCTGCAAGCCGATCCCACGCTGTGGTGTGTCTCGGCGTGGAACGACAACGGGAAACTCAACTTGGTGGATAAGAGCGCCCACGACACGGTCTACCGGACGGACTTCTTCCCCGGGCTGGGCTGGATGCTGACTAGAGACCTGTGGCAGGAGCTGTCAGTCAAGTGGCCTCCCAGGTACGAGACTGACATACAGTGGAGTCCCGATAATTCAAAATATTTGGGACCAAACCCATTTCGGATCGAGCGGAGTTAATACTAAAATGAAAATAGTTAATAGAAAAAAGGTTACATACCTTTAGAACTGTCATCAATTCATAACTTGAGTAATATAATTTATTCAAGTTTCGACCTCCAAGCTGTCATCTTCAAAATCTTCCACTAGAATATTTCTTTCTTCAGGTCGTCATAAATTAAAAAAGTACACACACTTACATTTAACAGAAAACACGAATTTAACACAACACATAACCGGCTGGTACGAACGCAGATGATTTCCCAACTGATTTGATTTACCCTATGCCCACTTGACCTTGGCTGTCATTGTTTATCCCTAACAGCTGTTGTCGATGTTTTGAAGTAATATGTATTCCTCGATTCGGTCAAATAATATAATAGAATTGAGTTTTAGCTTATCATTCAAAACTTTGTCTGGGGATTTATAACAGTTTTGTAAATTTTGTAGGTTTTTAGAGGGTTCATCATGGGCCCTTTTTTACAATTGTATTTATGCCTTCTAAACATCGATATCAGTTGATAAACAATGAAGTGGGGGGAGGGTAATTCGAGTCAGTCTGGAACTCGTCTCCGTTAGTACCAGCCACTTATCTGTTATGTTATCTTCATGTTTTTTTTGTTAAGTGTAAGTGTATGTACATCTTTAATTAACCTGTAGGAAAAAATATTCTTGTAGAAGATTTTGAAAATGACAGATTCACTGTCGAAACTTGAGAAATCATAATACTCAAGACATGAATTGATGACATTTTTAAGGTATGTAACCTTTTTTTATTAATTGCAATCAATTCAAGAGGCGTAAAAAATGAATAAATAAAAATAGTTTCTAAATACGATCTTTAATTAAATTAAATTGCTCCAGCAGTTTGTTTGTTTTGCCGAGATATTCGCACAGTTTCTTCCGTTATTTTCCCTGATCAATAAAGACACATGATCGTCTTTGACAAACTGCCATAACTCCACTACATTTATAACTAGCAGTTAGATAAGGCTTTGCTCGCTTTAGGAATAACACTTTTTTATGATTAAAAATATGAATAATGTTAAAGTTTTTAGACCAAAAATGGACTAATTTTTATATTTTTATCAATGTCAACCCTCACAGCCGTTAAGGCTCATTTTAGGAAAGCATAACTCATTATTTAAACCAATAAGGTATGCTGCGCCCTACAACTTTTCGTCTGAACTTAAAATAACCTATGACAGATAGAAAAAACGTCTTGCATTTTAATGAGGAACCTTTATATCTGCACAACTGTTTTCCAATCAGGTTGGAGATTCGACCATTTATTTAAGCGCTAGAGGCCAATCGTTGAGCAAGTACCCTATATTTTTCTGTAACTTTATCCCGGTTAACAGCTGAATCCCTCACACAGTTGAATAAAATATTAGAAAAATTATTAGCATTTAGGAAATTTCACAGATCTTAAACTGGACTAATTTAAATAAGTATTAAGTTACTTAACAGTTGATTTTTTATATGGAGCAAGCACTTACCACTGTGAGACAGGAAGTAAAAATTTTTTTCAGATTATCCAGATCCAATGCATCTTGGATTGTCTGGATCAGGTTAAGAAATAGAATTTTGGTTAAAATGAGTTTTGTTTTCTTGAGTTTAGAGTGTTTTAGGTCTTTGACAACTGCATTGTCCTAATGTGTACGTGACGTATTAAAACTGGGTTATTCATGATTCTTCAACCAGTCATTGAAATAAAAAAAACGCAAATTATGAAAAAGTGGTTCCTTTTTGCATACTCAAGATAAGACATAAACTATTACCCAGCGTGAGAAACGTGATTTCGGCGTGAAAAATATGGGAAATGTACTGGAATTGTCATAGCCTGATTTTGTGGACATCCTGTTATTGTGGAAACCCAGAAAATCTTGACAGTTTGATAAAAAAATTAGTTTGAGCTGACATTTTAGGGAGGATAATTTTTGCCACCCGCCAATGCAGCTGGCATGTTGATGTTTCGTACCATGTTTCAGTTACTGGGATGACTGGATACGTCAGCCGGAGCAGCGGAGGAATCGAGCCTGCATCCGTCCCGAGCTCTCCAGAACACGCACGTTCGGGAAAATAGGTGTAAGCAAGTAAGTAGCCGCTTGTCAATATGTCATTCATCGTTAGGCCTACATGTTTCAATAGGCCTATATGTTTGGTCGATAATGACAGGAGTTATATAATTCCTGACAGAATCGAAACTGGGTCCAGTTGCCATACATCATTGGGCTATGAATTAATTATGCTATCTGACAAAAGGTTGCCGTTATATAGTAACAAGATCCGGGTTTGGACCATTCCCGATCAAAACGTTAGAAAATGCCACTGGTGTTGAAATACACAAAAAGAGCAGAATAATTAACCAAAACAGGCTTAATTTTTCTAGAATTTTTCTAGAACAAACCTCAACCGCTTGTTGCTATATATATCGGGCCTGTGTGGTGATTCTAAGTCATAAGGGCAAACCAAAGGTGATAATGAACGAGAGTCGGCCACGGCCAGTATTAAATTAGCCATATCTTACTTACAATGCCAGTTTTACCGTTGGTCACCATGTCCAGTATTATTTTTCAAACGGCCCAACTAGGCGTAGGGGTCGCAATGCCACACATCACTTGTTCCGTTAACTGGTTAACGCCCGCAGGACTCTTGTTTATACATTTTCCATGGGAATTTTACTTGCAGTCCACACCTGACACCTTTATTTTGGGTTTACAGAAGAACGTTGAACAAAACTTGTAATTTTCAGACATTTTTATAAATAAAATTAATACCCTTTTCATTTTTCGCTTTAATTAATTTTATCATTATAGATTTTTAGCAGTAGAAAATGTTTTGAGTAGACAATATCAAACCATGAAATAGACATACGATCACTAGAAAATATTTTTTTTTAACTCGGTCTGTCCTGATAGGAAACTACTGTCAGCACTTCAAGTGATAAACGAGCAACAGCATGACTCATTCCGAGTCTGATTCATGACCAAAAACCCCAAATTTGGTAGGGTTTTTGGGACACCCCTAAACTGTGGTTAGGGGTGTCCCTTTATTTTTCGTCCAACGAACTTGACCAAGATATCATAAAAAGAAATGTTCTATCAATTTTGAAGGAAATTTAACGAAAAATTGCGACCGCATAGTTATTGAGTTTTTAGCGGATAGTATTCTAGGCATCTGTGGGCCCCAAAACAATAAGTTATCATGGTCCCAAGCCTCGGATTACCTGTGAGGGTGATACCAATAGCTCACAATTTACATGGGAAATTCGCTGAAAATCAGTGAGGATATGCTTGTTGGTTTTCTTTGAATTGTGATTGTTGTAAATTAACTCAGTTTACCCAGTAACAAAGATTATCAGTTGTCAGCTTGAGTAGTTAAACATATTGAAGAATTTGGCAACTCTTACTTTATTTATAAAAGAAATGGTTAACGTGGTTTCACATTAAATTAGTGATGCGCAGTTCGATTCTTTTTGGTGAATCGATTCATTTGAATCACTCAGTTCCAAAGAATCGAAAATTGAATTGATTCTTTTGATTCATTTGACTCACTATCCACTGCTTACCAAATAAAGTCGACTTCAATCGGTTTTTATGGAATATAAAGTGGCTTTTAAATGTTTAATTACAATTAATTAATTTTTATGGTTTATCAAACCTATTTATAACCTAAAATTGATTTGTTTAGATGCTTTTTAAATATTAAACCATATTGCTAGGTATAAAGTCAATGATTAAACTGTTTTCTGTCTCCTTTCTTAACATTCTCTACCTGTCACGTGCTTCTCCTCTCTCCCTCATTAACCCCCTCGCCCTTTTGCCCCTTCCTCCCCTTCTTCGTTCCTCGCCCGGAATACTTCCGTTTACTTTTGTAATCTGTATCCAATAATGCCTTTATTAAGTTATTAAGAACGAAAGAATGGCAATTGTTATTTTTTTTCTCTCCAAACACATTAAATATTCCTTTGTCCTACACGCAATTAGACTCAAAACTCAATTGACTGACGCGCAGAATTACGAACAAAACCGGTGCGTTGCGTCGTCTGCGGCATGTTTTTCTGCAACTGATTCGCGCCACGAATCGATTCTTTTGAAAAATGAATCATGATTCATTTGATTCACTCGATGAGTCGTTCAAATTGAACGATTCGTTCGTGAATCGCACATCACTACATTAAATGGTTGCTTAGTTATGTGGTAACATTAAAGTTTACACGTTTGTTTGTGTTATTTATTTTTCCCTGTCCTCCATTATTCTAGATTGAAAGTATAGTGGCTTAACCTAATCTGTCAATAATGTTAAGTTCACCAGTTATCCAGACCTGATTGAACATCCTGTGTGTTTCTTCCTCCTCCTTTTAGTTAATCTATGGTCTCAGTTTTGTAGCACAGTGTAAAATACATTAAGCTAATTAACCTAAATATGCTTTTACAGTGGCCTTTTCTACGAGAAATACTTGAAGTTCATTCACCTCAACGATCAGTTTGTGCCTTTTACCAAGAAGAATATGACTTTCCTTTTAAAGGTAAGTCATATATTTAAATAACACGCTTTATCATATCAGCATTTTAAACCTTGATTGTCAAAATAAGGTTACTGGCGTAGTGGCCGCAGGGCAGTAAGAACATTCTTTTCATTACACAGAAAAAAGTTAAATAACATAGTAAAAAAATGCCAGTAAACTTTACTCCTATGATCAGTTAATTGCGTGTTTGATACAAGTTCAAAATGTTTTTAGCCTACTCTGTATAATTTATGTTGCAAGTTATTAAAAAAACATTATTTATATGCTGCAACATTATTTATATGCTGCAACATTATTTATTATTACTTGAATCTGTAAGTTTTAATTCATACTCCATGGGCAGGTACTGATAATTTTATATTTTTTATGGTTCCCAGAGGTATTATTTTTTATGAATCATTAATACAGTCCATCTCCTGTTGATATGGGTCGGTTAATCCACCTCAATAAAATTGTTAAGTAAAAAGAAGTCTCTATCATGGAAATGTGGGCTAATTCAAGAAGCAGTTGGTTAAAAGATGGCCATTTGAGAGGGTGTCCAGTCTACTGCTATTCCCCTACAAAAACTAATGAGTATCATTTAACTGGACTGTTTGAATCATCTGAGGTTGTGCTTTTAGGACAACTATGATGTGCAATTCGTTCGAGCTGTGTTCGAGAGCAGAGTCGTAACGTACCACGAGCTCAAGTCAGGCAATATTGTTCACGAGGGGCCCGTGCGTATACCATACTACACCAAGGACCAATACCAGAGGACGGCCAAGGCTCTTGGCCTCATGGATGATTTTAGGGTAAGGATTGTTATTTTTGTATTTAGGGAGGTAAGTGTAACCTCTCAAGCCTCGGGCTACCATTTTCCTGAGGGAGACAATTCACTGGACTCTCGTAATGCACACAATATTTTTCCCCCGGCCTTACAAATAAATAATGTTAAAGTAATTGTTGTATCGACATGAAAAAAGTAATTGTAACAAGCTCTATTTCATTGTACTGTATCTATTTATCTGACCTCAAAACCTTCATTGTTGCGAAGCTTCAGCTGTTCAGGGAATGCTGTAGTTTCCCGATCTGCTGTTAACACTTGAAATCTATTGAACTGCAAAATATTTGTATGTATGTTCAAAAAATTAAAGGTTTTAAATTATTTGCTCAGTTTTTCCAATGCTACTCTTATGGGTTAACTTAACTCCCTCTGGGAGACAAAGTAATCACTTTCTCCCCTGTGGGAAACAAATTATTACTTTACTCCCTCTTTCCAATACGTAAATTGTGACTGAAAAAACAGAACCGGCAATGTCATATATTCTATTCAAGTTTTAAGGCTAAAATGCTAAACATGAGCATACCATGTATAAATTATTTGCAAGCTTGTCACCAATAATCAATTAAAAGTGAACCATGTACAAATTATATCATCTTGCTAAAACAAGCAAAAATAAATAGGCTTGGCTCTTGTGCATAGGCACCAGGGGCTAACCATGCAACTTCAAACTAAAAAGTTGCTTGCAGTAGGCAGAACAGGAAAAAAACTCAATACGAAAAATGCAAAACTTATTTTTCCTCCACTTTCTATCTATAGACGTCTTTTAGTCCCTGTAATCGAATACTAAAGTACTAGTTTATACTCCATGGGATTTACTTACTTACTTTTAGTCCCATGGGACTAAAAGTAATCTCATAAGAAATACATGGGAAGAAATCTGGCAACACCGCGGTGGACAGTGAGAAAATATGGCAACACTGTCGATTTTAATTTGTTTCTCTATGTTGAAGAGAGTGTCACAGCATCCGAGCGTCCGTTTCCGTTGTCTACAGTACAGCGTATCCATTTTGAGTTTGCTGTAGTTTAGGCTATATTCCTGCATATTTGTGAACAAATAAGTTAGGTCTAGGGTATTTTTAAAGAAGAGTGTGAATAAAATGGTTAAAATTAAAGCCTAAATACCTTGCATTATTTATTTATATAGGCTATGTGATTGTAATGCAGTTTGTTGAAGCAAAGGATCATCTGAAGGTAAAGTTACAGTGTTATACCTAGTTATTGTTAATGGTGTAGGTGGAGGAAAGATTTTGTGTGCATCACGGGACTAAAGTACTTTTTCTTCCTCGGGAAATTGTCGCCCTCGGCTCTGCCATCGGGCAACAACAGTTTCCCTCAGGGAGAAAAAGTTGCAATTTAGTCCCTAGATGCACAAATAACTATTAGCTAACCACCATTTAGAAAAATCATTTGTTCAGGGCATTTTTAAAACGTCAGTGTAGGATTGTGGTTTGGAAGCTCTTTCTTATCAGATGACTTATTTCACAAGGAAGGTGTTCAAACAGTTATATTCCTGACAAGCTAAAGCCCTTGATTTTTATCAGTCTTGGACATACGTATCACAAGCTTAGCACTTAACCTTGTATCATGATCATGTGCAGAACTAGCTAAAGGGAAATCATCGATGTTACTCTTGATACAATCAAGATAGTGGAATAAGTCCTTTGTACATATTGACAGCTGACAAAATTCTTTACTCCTTAAAGCAAAGGCTTATAGAGTTCTCTAAAGTGAGCAGTACAAAGAATCCTGACACCTTTATTTTCCAGTATAGGTGGTGAACAACATGTTGACATTTTGAGTTTGAAGTTTCGGGAGAGGAGGATAACAAATCATCGATGACGTGGAAGTAAACCGAGCCATGTGATAATGCCACTAGTCTGGTATCAAAAAAATACTAAACCAAAACAAAGTGAATAATGGAAACAATGTTTTGCTCTTTTAACAACAATCAATAAACAGGTGAAATGTTTTTGGTTTCGTTTGTAACGCATGATTGACACAAGAAATTCATAGATCAAGTTATCATCTGTCATTATTTCTTTTCCCTCTCTAAGAATCCAAATTTATCCGGTTTTGTTTGTAAACACCCAAGCTTCTTCATGTCTCTTACCACCTATACTGCTCTACGAGATCCGTGCATTGCCCCGAAAGGGACTGGTCTGACAAAAAATATGTTTTTGTAAAAACATAATTCCAAAATGCACTGTTACAAAAGTCATTACTCTGAATGGCATTGCTCCGACAGACATAACTCCGAAAGGCATTGTTCCGACAGGCATATCTCTGACACTATCGAACCAGTGCGTTTCAGAATTATGCTTGTCGGAGCAGTACCATTCGGAGTAATGACTTTTGGAACAGTGCATTTCGGAGTTATGACTGTCGAGGGCGCCTGCATTGCTACGAAAGTCATAACTCGGAATGGCACTGCTCCGACACATTTTTCGAAACGGTGCATTTCGGAGTCATGACTTTTGGAGCAGTGCCATTCTGAGTAATGAATTTTGGGATCAGTGATTTTCCGAGTAATGACTGTCGGAGCAGTGCCATTTGGAGTAATGAATTTCGGGACAGTGCCTTTCGGAGTTATGACTTTTTGGAGCAGTGCCATTCAACATTGTAGACAGAAATTCGATTTGAAAATTTTTAGAATAATCACAATTTACAAGACGAAATAAAGATATAACTTCGAAAGGCACTGTTCCGAAAGTCAACTTTGAACGGCACTGCTCTGACAGCATTCCGAAATAAATGTCGGAGCAGTGCCATTCGGTGCTATGACTTTCGGAGCGCCCACTGCTCTGCTTATCTGGTTATATTAATAACAAAAATAATAATTTTAGAGCGGAGTGCCTCGTACGGGATATAGGGGCATTGTCACGTTCTTCTACAACAAGCGCCGCGTCTACCTTGCGCCCCACGCCAACTGGAAGGGATACGACTTGACCTGGAGCTAACCTATACCCAACCTCCGGCGTGAGAAGCATCACATCATCGTACCTGCCAAGCCGAGTTTGTAAAATGTGTAAGATGTAAGCAAGAAAAATAATGAACCTGCATTTACTATGTGTTAAATGAAATGGGACTCAAAATATCTTTCTATTCTTGATAAGTTACTATGTGTGTTTTTTTCACAGTATTTAGAAGTTTCTGATTTTTAGTTTTGTTATTTAATTGTTTGGTCTTAAGTGTCATGTGATCGTAGGAGATACGTAAGCAGAGTCTTCTCATATTTATTTTGTGTAATTTTTTCTGAAGGACATCGCTTGAAGAGTATAGTTTTAATTTCATAAACATGATTCAAACCAAATAATCTGTATACTTTCCATTGCTGATTTTGTTTTGTTTACATAGTCAGAATGTCTAATACCTTAACCACCGAGAGCCTTGAAAAGTGAAAGAATGAAGTTCTCTTTGAGAAAGACAGTTATAAGCGGTTTTCAATTTATAATCTCTTAAATCTATTTTTTCACTTTTCACCACTTCTTTAAGCTAATGTTAAGTTCCCTTTTACTTAATGTTAATCCTTATAATCTCAAAATATCTTTATTAAAAATAATAAAATAAACATCGTCGTGAATTTTTAATTGAAATGAAATATTCTTAAATTTTAATTACCGGTAACAGTCTTTATTTATAATGATGAGAAATACAGTAAAACCCTGAAATACGAACCTTGGAAATCCAAAACCCCGGCAAATACAGTCGTGTTTCTGAAAGTAAATATTTAAAAACATGTTAGAAAAGTAATCACTGGCTTTTTTATTTTTTTCACTTGATACTTATTACAACTGTAATACAGCTACAGTTAATATACGTAATAGTGTGGGCTGAATTTTTTCTCTTTTTTAGCGAATTTCCCCTATAGGGAAGAAGCTGTTACTGTAGGTCTCATGGTAAGACCTAAGCCCGAGACCATGATAACTTTTCGTTTTAGGGCCACCAGAAGCAAAAAACACCATTCGTTCGAATTTTTATATATCTATCTATTTATCTATCTATATATATATGTGTGTGTGTGTGTGTCTGTCAGCACGATAGCGGCCGTAAATATGGTCCGATCTTAATGAAATTTGGAACAGACATGTAAATTGGTAATCGAATGGACGAGTTCGTGAACCAGCCCGATCGGACCACCGGAAGGGGGGGTAAAGGGGGATAAACACCCCAAAAATGGGTTGTTTGAGTTTTTTACATATAAAAATAAAATTTATCGAATCTCTGTTGGCACCATTGAATTCAGCTCAAAAAAACAAACAATTTAGTGTTTTGAATCATTGCTCTATGTCCATTGGTTACCGAGATATTGAAAGTGGTAAACACAGTACGTTGTCCCAATGTTAACCTTATGGGGAATAAGTAAAATTCTATATCTCGCTTATTTCTCAACATATCTGGATAAAACTTGGTTTGTGGCTTCATCTAGATGAGATCTAATGTATTTTAGTCTAGAATCCCCGAAATTTCAATTTTTGTGGCAGCAAACCTGCATAATCATTCCCCATGTTATCCTTATAGGAAATATAAAAATTCTATATCTTACTTATTTTTTAACATTTCTTGACAAAACTTGGTATATGGCTTCTTCTAGTTAAGATCTACTAAATAATGAATTAAAACCAACCAGTTTTAACATACCTGTTGCAGCAAACCTGCATAATCATTCCCCATGTTGTTCTTATGGAGCTTAAAAAACGTGTCAAATCTCGCTATATTGGATTGAAACATGTACTTTGCAACTGAAATTCGCTGAGTATGCAGGTCTGCTGCAACGGGGGTATTTCTTAATGTTATACCGAAATAAACTTGTCTCTTTGATAGATACTTACTTACTTACTTACTTACTCTTACTCCCATGGCCATCGATGCCCAAGAAGGGATTTGGCCTCACCAACATGCTCTCTCCATCTTTACCTGTCCTCTGCCTCCTTCATACTAGTTCTAAGTGCTGAGATGTCCGTCTTTACGCCGTCCCACCACCTTCTTTTCGGTCTACCCAGAGGTCTCCTTCCTTCTTGTCCTCCCAATCCAGCTTCTCTCAGTACCCATACATGCCCATGCTTGCTCTCTACGCCATACATGTCCTGCCCATCTCAATCTTCTTGACCTTACGGTTGCTACTATGTCACAGTCATTGTTTGTGACTCTTTGATAGATAATAAAAATACAATGCAGAAAAGATAATAATCATTCTTAACCTCCAGCTAGCATACTAAACTTGAAATTTAAAAATATCACTAAAATCTTAGGATTTTATAATTTTTTCAAGTATCCAAACAGCTAGATATTGGACTGCTACAGTGAAAATTATTTCTATTAGGGCACACTTATGTAATTTCACTTATGTAAAAACACAATGAGTTGTTGAAAATGTTGTATTTTTTAATTTTTTTTAAAGACTGCCTAACTTTAACCAGTTAATAACTCCTAATTCAATGATAAAGTATACAACATAAGTTTTAGATTAATAAGAACATATCAAAGTCTGAATAGACTTCAGCCTAATTAGTTTGGATTTCTGGGGTTTCACTGTATTTCTTTTGACTTTGATGGTGAAAATTTTAAAATTGATAAGTTAATAAGTTATGATTACGGATGAGCGATGCCCACATTTTTCTTGTCTCAGTGTAATGATTCACTTTGAGTCACTGCTTTTCCTGTTAGTTACCATAGGTAATGATGATATTGGTTTTGACATAAGCGGTATCAATATTGATGCTGATATCGATGCCTGAAAACTGGTGTACCAAAAACTGGTATATGGAGAATCGATTCAGCCTAGTTATGTTAAAAGGCAAGGAATTGAAAAATCTTAGATTTATTGTAATAAAGGAAGATTTTAAAAATCCACAAAATATCACGAAAGTGTTCCGGGTCTGTTGTTGATAAGGAAAAAAACTTCACTTATCTGTGAGTGTGTGTCAGTTGAACAACTTCTTGAATAAATGAATTTTTAAAATCAATATAAAAGAAAATAAGACTGATGTTTGTCACTTATTGAGAGAAAATACCCAGTGGTTGGAAACTTTAACGATTTAGTAACTTAATAATTTGCTGTAAGGCTTTAATTTGATAGCATAATACTTTATTTAACTACTGCATATAAAAAAGTGATTGACATTTTTTGTATGAATTAAATTGATTTAATTGTTAATTTTGCCATGTATTTTGTACTGCTTTCAATGAACGCTTTGAAACCAGAACAAATTTCATCACTTGGAGGGCCCATTTTATGTGGCAAAAAATTCTCCCATCAATAAGAAGTGACTTTATTTTTTAATCCTTAAATAATCTTGCAGCAGAGTGCAAAGAGGTCAAGTTTGTGTCAGATAGCTTTAATTAGTTTAAGTTTTGAGAAAAGACAAAATGTACTATTGGAGTTATGTAATTCAATGCTGTAAAATCATATATTAAATTTACTTTATTATTTCATGACCGGGTTACTCAAAAGGTATGAGGTCCCCCGTTTGTTTACATTGAATATAAATTGATTCATCAAGAAATTAATCTCTTTAAGGCTTTAAACTGTCTCTAAGTAGATGATTATTATTTAAATAGTGATAGATTTGTAATATTTGAAGGGTATTTTTAAGTGTGTGAAAAATTTATATTCATGTGATATTTATGTCTGGAGATGTTATGGCCATGAGAAAACTACTTAAGTAAGAGGTTAGAATTGCTAAATTATAAAGGGGTTTTGTAATAGAAACGCTTGCCCTCCTTAATGGCGTTTTGGAATTTTTAACTGGAAGTAAAACTTGTTTATCTATTTCAGTGCTTTTAAAGGGATACTCCTCTCTAAAAAAGCCTTTAGTCATATGCCAAACATTACTTTGAGAAAGTAATAACTGAAGTTAAATGATTTCTTGTTGTGATATTGGTGTGATTATTCTTCTGTATTGTTATTAGTTATTTTCAGAGTATAAAGAGAAAGGTGATTTAACCACTTGTGATAATTCTTATGCATTATGATTAGTTATGTTCAGAGTATAAATAAAATAGAAAGATGATTAAACCAGTCACATGTTCAAGTTTTAAGGATTTTCCAATAGTAAGTACAACAGTATTTGAGTTGTTAACATGAATACATTTACATAAAATAAGTTAACACTTATACCGAAACCCCCGGTCTTACAGACCTCAGGGAAATTTCTCTTGTTGATATTGGCAACACTGCTGAAGCGGTGGTGCCACCCCTCCCGATACCTTCCTCCCTCCCCCTCCCCTTGACCTTCGCACAGTTTTTTTCCAGTTTGAGTGGTTCTTCTGTTCTCGACATCCTGATTTTTAATTACGTGCCGGTCTGAGAGACCGCGGGTTTCGTTTCCCGTTGTTTCTTATGCGGGAGTCTCACAGACCGAAGGTTTCGGTTACTGACTATTTATTTGCCGTCCATTATTTTATATGGGTGTCTCACAGACCAAGGATTTCGGTTAACGTTTCATAATGAGGGTTTCGGTATAGGTGTTAACTAATTACCAGGACTATACTTTTCAGTGCACTGAATATTTAATGTTAAGAATAAAATGTTAGCGTTAACGTTGAATGCTTCCCATTATATCTCTGTTTTCAGTCTTCCTTCTTCAAAAATGAATTCTCATATTGAAAAGTTCTTAAAACCAATCTGTAATTTTCACAGTAATCGACTTTTTCTTGGCTACATTTTGGCTCAATTTCCACAATTTGTATTTTCAATCAGAAATTTCAAGGTTTTATTCACTTTGAAAATTAAAATTAAATTAACCACAGTACACCTCGGATTACGATAAATCCAGATAATCCAAATAATTATAACAACAGTGGATTTTGCAGAGTAAAAATAACGATAGAGGAACTAATCATCATCATCATCATCAGACCGTGACAGATGACTCTGGTTGTAATACGCGCGTAATACCTTCCTTAATTTCATAGAAAAATCACATTGTTGTATCGTAACATGGGAACACAGTATGTCCGTAACCTGATTGTCACAAAATGTCTGCTGCCGATCTCGTAGCACTATTACAAAACAACAGATCTACAAATCTTGGTATGTTGTTGAAAAACAAGTCTCGCTGCTGTCATGCATCACATTAAAACTCGGCAGATTTTACATCCAACTGTTGAACTTCAGAGATATTTTTTCAAAGGTCCGGGTTCGACGCAATACCACTCTGTTTCAATAAGTTCCCTGTTACAGGTATAATGATAATTTGCATGCACATTATGGCATTTTGATTAAACCTGAGGTGTTGCTAGCCTCGGCCAGGTAAATTGTATCCGGGATTCAGATAATCTCAGGTATACTGTATATATTCTCTGTTTCCTCAACTAGGCTTTTCGTGAACAAATAAGTCATGTTCTTAGGTAATAAAAAACTAATAAATTCACAATTTAGGGTCAAAATAAAAAAATTGTAAAATTCGATTAATTTTTAATTTTGTTTATAATTTTTCTTGCCACTTACATAAAATAATAGTAATAGTAAAAGAAATAATACATAAAGTAATACATAAAAAAGTAATACATAATAGTAATACATAAATAAAGTAATACTAAAAATTACTAAATTATACTTTATTATTGTACTTCAACATAATAAAACTGGTTTGAAAATATTCTTTAATCTATTTTCCAGATTTTTTGTTAAATTCAATTTAACAAAAAACCCAGAACTTCGGAACAAAGAATTCAGTACTTTCTTAGTTAGAGTTCCATAGTAGTTATCTGTTAATACTGTTTTCCTTGGTTAGCCATTACTCACAGGCACTGCACTAAATCATTTTAACTTCCATTAATTTTTTGGGTATATTAAAATGCATATTATTTTGAATGTTTCTTCAGTTTTAAGTCGGCAGCTGCTAGTAATAATTAAATGTCCTAGATTGAGGGAAGAACTTGAAGTTGCTATTGCCAAGTTGAATCCTCAGATTTTGTATTCGGTTGTAATTTTAATTGATAACAACTCTCTTGTGATGCTGCTTACATTAAACCTATTTAAAATATGTTAAATTTAAATTTGAGTATTACATTTCATAGCAGAAAAGCTTCCTCACCGAGCAAAATTTTAGTATATCAATTGAAGAAAGGAGGCTAAGTTTTGTAGGGTTTTTTTACGTAGTTCTTGAATCATTCCGTACAAAACACCACGCCCCTCCCCCTCCCCCATTACTGATACCCCACGAATAACACTAATCCCTCATGGTCTAACATTATGTTAAGTTATTGGTACCCTCTTATGCATAAACTGTAAGTCTTACTGTTTGCACTTGAATACTCCTTCACTGTATCAGCTGATTTTAAGAGGTTTTTAGTCTATTTTCAGGGATTTTAAGGAAAAGTTTTATCCCTCAATCCCATTTCTATCCCTTAGAGGCCTGAAAACCCCTTAACTAGAACAAGCTGATCAGCTGAACTAGTGGACGGGAATTCTGGTGACATCAGTTCATCATTTTGAAATTGATTTATCTGAATATGTTTACTATTGTGATATAGTTGAAAAATAACAAACCATTTCGGTTCGATAATGTGTGCAATAAATAGTAATCCAAACTTGGAAAAACACAGTAAAACTTGGGTATAAGTTTTTGCACAAAAATTATATAGGGTATAATATTTCTGCCGTGTATGTATAGTTAGGTATTTCATAAGGACTTGTAAATTGAATACAGATGTAACTGATGTAAATAATTCACATCAATCTAGTTAATGTATAGAGTTGGTCATAACATTTCAACGGTGAAACCAAAAATGTTATTAGTTGAATATTTAAGTAGATTCTTCTTTGTATTTATTGTAAAAATCTTTTCCTCTGTTTCTTTCTTCACATTGTTTCTTGGAGTTCATAAAAGTACATTTTTATACTGTACATTTGTTGTTTATCCTTGTTGCATATTTTTAATAAAACAATGTTAAACAAATTTTTGAGTTTTTCACTTCCTTAATCATTTTGTTGAATTTATTTTTGGAACAGCATAATTTACAAATTTATGAAAATATTAACATGGTTTGAGGTTAGTTTTCTTTTATTAAGAGCTGTTCGGTGTCCAGCTTAAAATACAAGGGCCGCCCAGAAATGAGTTCCGTTCGTGCTTAGATCGAGAAGTAGTGGAGGTAGTGCAGTACTTCACACATCAGCGTGTGCAGTGACTCAATATGATCACAGCGAAACAATCGAGAGAATTTCAGACCACGGCAATGCGACCAAGAGATTTTTTGGCCACAAATTAAATAAATAATTCAGTCTTATTATCAAATTGTTAATATTGGATATTATCTAATGTTAATATTGAAAAATACCACAATATTTATATAATTTTATTTTGTGCGGCCTTTGAGCCAGCTGGCATCAGCAGACACATACACAAACACAAGAATTGGTGTGTTTTTTAATGTCGAAAAAAATTCAGGTTTAGCTAATAAATTATAATACCAAATCATTGGGTGGAGCAAGTGCCCCCCCCTTTCCCGAGTTACGTTTATGATTAGGTCTGGCAAACTTTCATGTTTGGGAGGAGGGGCGGCGAAATGCTTTGGGCCCATGGGCGGCAAAATCATAAATCCGGCCCTGGTAATGGCATGTGAGTTTTCCAGCTAATGTTTTTATTTTTTTATGCAACATCAGATTGAGATCTCTGGGTATTTTTATATTATTTGAATGATGGTCATCAGTGGTGGATATCCAGTAACAAAGGTATAACTTATATTTTTCTGGCTCTAGAAACAAGGCGGAACGGCATATTTTTCTAATTAAATATTTGGTAACAAATGGCTTTTAAATAATACTCCATAAATTTCCCTAGCAAGTTGGGCATACACACACATCAAGCAAAAACAATAAACAATATCCTTGGTGTTTGACCCCAAAGGGAATACTTGAGGACTTCAGACCGAAGTTTTACTGAGTGCCGCACAAAACCCGTTGATGAAATATTTGATATTTTTTTCAAGAATTTATATTCAAATTTTACACAGCATTCCCCATCTCTTATTTAACGACTACATCATTAGCTAGGAAACTAACTAATATGAAAGCTAGGGTATGGTAAAATCTCAGCCTGACCAGGAGGGGTGGTATACTCCTGAGTTACATAAGCTTAAGAAATGGGTTCTTCTTTTGAATGACTCTTTCAAATCTGCTGCTTCTGCTGAAAAGCGTAATAGGCTGTTCAGCCTTTATACTAATACTAAGAATGACTATAGAATAGCTGAAAGCAATACAAAAAAGGAGGCCACTGGTAACTTCATTGACAATGTGGGGAACCCGTAAAGCGGCCTGGTCCGTTATTAACAGCAGCCGCAGCAAGGCAACTGCACTTGATGCTCCGCTAGCCCGGATGAAATTAACGACTACTTTAATAAGGTGATATCAGATATAGTCTCAGGCGTGCCTGATAATTCAATGGAAGCAGGTGACCAAGTGTCACCAGGGTATTGATACTTAAGTTAACTGGAATCGTTTGAAAGTAACCTCTTAGGATAGCATAGCACAAAATATCAAATGACATCAAATTTATGTCAAAATAACGATATCAATGATGTTATTTTAACATCTATTTGATATTATTTGACATTTTGTGCTAATGGGATCATAAATGTGACCAATAACTTTAAAAATTCACCGTGCACTGATGCCTATGGCATTTCCACTGATCTGCTCAAATGTATTGTTGGCTCAATCGCTACACCTTTTGCAAATATTTTTAAAATATGTCTCGAGCAGGGTATTTTTTCAGTTAAGAGGGTTCCCTACCAACGGCAGTTTCCGTTTTTCTGCGACACTAGCGGCGACTTTTGGAACTGCGGCTCCATAAGAGCCCATGTTAAATTTGTGCACTTTTTGCCGCTAAAGCCGGTGATAACGAGTTGCAGAGTGTTTATTGTTTTTCCAAAATCATTTGTGCCCTCTCATTAAAAAGATACATGGCGTTAAAGTTGGTCAACTTCAACGGAATGTATCTTCAGAATACGTTAACATGAACGGTTTTGGATTAACAATTAACATTCTACAACTCTTTGTCTTTGAAATGCTATGTTAAATTTAATTTTATTTTGAAAACTGTAGGCGCTAAATGACACCGCGCGGAGTATGTTTTAGGCACATTTCGCAGTAGGTAGGGAACCCTTCTCTTAAAATGAAATTGGCAAAGACTATTCCTATATATACAAGAAAGGTGATCCTGGCATTATTAGTAGTTTTAGAACGATCAGTATAATCCCGGCTATAGCTAAGATATTGGAAACCATTATCAACAAACACCTATATCTCCATTATGAGGGCCACAACTTCTTCAATCCCACTTAGCATGGTTTCCGCAGGGGGACGTCCTCTGTGACCGCAGTCGAGGCCTTGTCTCACAAGATCCGCATCGCCTTTGAGAGCGAAAAGTTCGTCCAACAGACCCTTTGTAACTTGAGCAAGTCCTTCGGCTGCGTGTCACACAAGATTCTTCTCTTTAAGCTTGCCTAACCCCAGTGGGATCCTAACTGGCTTTCGCTAGTTTACTGGGTACAGTAACGGAAGCTGTCACGATTGGAGGCAGTGTTGTAGCTGTCTTTCAGTGAACCACTTCAGTTCCCCACCAGGGGAGGCTGGCCGGGCTTGACGGCAGGGTGGGCGGGGGTGCACTGATGACCAAGATGAGGGCCAAAATGAGCGCCACCTGGTCCCTTGAGGCCCTGTTCCAATACCATTGGATAAAGGTATACCTTTGTCCAACCAGTCTAAGCTTGGCCGAACCTATTCCACCTACCTATTCCTTTTACCTTTTGCTTCCCTTGTATTAATCGTATAAAGGCTGTGAGCCTAAGGGATAGTATAAGGGAAGCACCCTTTCCTTTCCTGTAGCTGTACAAAAAGACAAAATAACGGCTGAAGTACCCTCACAGGATTTTCCTGTGGGGTGGGGCAACCCAGACTACCAATTCCCCCTACAAAAAAAAGCTTGCCAACTACTGTCTTGAAGGCAGTGTGATCGGTTTGTTCGAGTCCTCCCTAAGTGTCAGGTGGTGGCTGTTCATGGTGCGAAATCACGTGTTGCTGCGGTGAGGACCGCAGTCCCGCAGGACTCGGCCCTAGGGCCGCTCCTTTTCTTAATTCTCATGAATAACCTGAAACCAAAGGGCCCTGATGTATGCCAACACTACGCTCATATCATCTGGGTAGTGAAGTTTCTCAGATTATGTCTGAGGCCTCCCAGCTCTTAAGGCCCGTTTTCACAATGCCAGCTGAAAAGCCAACCAGCACAAGACAGTCCAATAGCAAAAATTTATTTGCAGCAAGTGCACATTTCAGCCGTGACGACACATGCCAAAACTGGCTATAAATAATTATTACATAAATTTATAGTTAATTTTTAAATATTCATTAATAGATATTAGGTTAGAAGTGTACACACACTGCAAATACGTTTTTGGCCTTGGACTGTCTTATGCCGATTTGCTCTTCAGTTGGTATCTTGAAAACGGGCCTTTTAAGTCGTGGGTTTCCCTTAACAACCTTCAAATAAATGAAGAAAAAACCTAATTGCTGTTTTGTTCCCAATGGACTTGGCTCGAAATGGGAGATATACACTGCGACCAATGCGCTGTTTAACTTCTTCGCTTTGTGCTTGACAGTAAATTAAACCGGGGCCCTCACATCGTGAGGTCTGCAAGAAGTTATTCAGGATTAACCACCTCTTGAGAAAACTTAAAGCTTATGTCACACCTGCTTATCTCCTCACTACATATTTTGGGCTTTTTCACTGCCACATTGTTTATGGCCTTGTACTTTGGGGCATGCCCCCTGCAGCAAACAGGTTCTCCTTTGGAGAAAGCTGCTATTCGTATTATGGCTTCTAATGGCCAACGGGAACACTGCAAATCCCTTTTCAGCTACCTAGGAATTTTAACTGTGCACAGTCTGTTTATACTGAATTCATTGCTGCTTGTGAAAATATCCTAATTGGGGGCTGATGATTTGGCAACATTATCATCAACAATTTTTAAGAAGCAAAGGGGACCTTCACATACCTATATGCAGACTCGGGTCGACCATGGACAGCAAGCCTTCTCTGGCCTACAAACACTTGAACAAACTGCCTGAAAACATTTGTGCTCAGAACAACCAACTTCAAGAGTAAACTGACGCGCTGTCTCAAGACCAAGAGTTTTTATTCAACGGATAAATATCTCAGCGGAAGCACCACAGGTATTATTTAATGTACCGGCCGCCATGGGAAAGTTGTTTATTAATGTTAGTTTGTATATACACAGTTGGTTGGTAACAATTGTTTTTCTGAAATCTGACAAGATCTATCCGATAATGGCCATTGATCGAGGATTGGTATTGGTAATGATAATGGAATCAACTGCATCAATAAAACTTATCACATTATAAAAACTCAAAGACAATACAGTATAAAAAAACATGTGACACAACTTTTAAAACATTCGACATGGCGGACTTACAATAGCAACCTCCAGGGCCGGATTTAGGCATGAGCCACATGGGCCCAGGCCCGGGGCGGCAAATTTTGAAAGCCGGATAAAAATTTGCAAAAAAATATAGAGCATTTTATGCATTGTTTTTGTTTTCACTCAGATTTATACACTAATTAAAACTATAAAAAGTCCGAAGAGAAGTTTTTTAGTACATTAGATTTTTCTATCGGACTACACTATTATTGTAGTGCGTCACTGCGCAGAAGGGCGGCAGTCAATGTCCACAAGATAAGTGGAGTACGAAAGCTAATTTTTTTGGCTTAGACGCTGGCGCTGAGTCGTTCATTATTCGGGGTAATCGGCTGAAAATAATTTTGGTATTGTCGCTCACGAAACGACCTAGATACATGCTTGGCAACCGCTGTAAAAAAAACAACCCATTTGTTTTTTTTTGGCCGAAAAAAACAACCCATTTTTTGGCCTCGACATGGTCAATTTACTAGCAAGACTTGTCGGTCGCAAAGCGAGCGAGCAATTTTCGACTACGGGACGAGTGTGCTATTTTCTGGCCATAATACGACCGAGAGATGTGAGAGCCACAGAGAGACATGCTTGATGACCATAATTCGACAGATTTTCGAGATTTTTTCGGCTCACGCTACCAAGTGATTTGCTGGCCGCGTAAAGAACAAACGATTTTCCGATCACAATACAACCGAGAAATTAACCAGCCGCAATGTGAACATTTGATTTCCTGTCACGATATTATCGAAATTTTTTTTGTTGCTTTGATTAAGAGATTTGCTAGCCGCGATGACGATACCAATGATGAAAACAGCTATGTTTCGTTTTTATTCAAGTCTCAAAATTCCCGACCAAATGTTTAAATTCATTACTTTTTCTGGACTTCTAGTGAATTTCCCCTATAGGGAAGAAGCTATTACCATAGATCTAATGAAAAGATCTAAGCCCGAGACCATCATAACTTTTGTTTTGGGGCTCCCAGATACCAAGAACACCATTCGTTCAAACTTATATAACTGTAAATTATTTATTTGAGCGTTTGAAAATCGTTGAACATGCAGGTCTGCTGCAACGGGAGTTTGCTCTGATTGCAAATGATTTACAGGGATTTGACGGCCACGATACAACCGAGAGAGACTCTCGACTACGAAACAGCCGAGATAAAAGTAAGACGATAATGAAGCTTTGGTAGCCACGAACTGGCCGAGATGATCGTGGCAAAACAATCGAGAGAATTTCAAACCGCGGCAATGCGACCAAGAGATTTTTTGGCCACAAATTAAATAGGCCTAAATCATTCAGTCTTGCTAACGAATTGTTAATATATAATGTTAACATTGAAAAATAACTCAATATTTAGAAAAAAAGGTAGTGAGGTATAAGATGAAGCTTGGGTGTTTACAAACAAACCCAAATGACCTTGGATTTTTCGAGGAAGGGAAATAAATATTTACAGATGATCAACTGATTCAACAAGTTTCTTGTGTCAGTCATGTGTTACATGCTAAACAAAAAACATGTCACCTGTTTATTGATTGTTATTCAAAGAGCAAAACATTGTTTCTAATATCAACCCACATTTTGTTTTGGTTTAGTATTTTTATCTACCAGACTAGTAGCGTAATCACATGGCTTTGTTTACTTCCACGTCATCAATTTCTTCCCCTCCTCTCTGTTGAAACTTCAAACTCAAGCTTCATAATGCACCTCACTACCACTACCTATACATAATTTTATTTTGTGTGGCCTTTCGCCAGCTGGCATCAGCAGACATATTTACACAAACATAAATATTGGTATTTTTAATGTTGACAAATTCAGGTTTAGCTGATAAATTATAATCCCAAATTATTGGGCAGAGCAAGTGCCCCCCTCCCCCCTAAGTCATTATTAGGTCTGGTAAATTGTCACGTTTGGGAGGAGGGGCGGCAAAATGCATTGGGCCCATGGGCGGCAAAATCGAAAATCCGGCCCTGGCAATCTCCCTTTTATTTCAGACACATTTGCTGATTGTTTTCAGAATGGCCTCGTCTTCAGAAATTCGCCCATCCTGCTTGCACACTTCCGGTTGAAAAACCTGATGGGGTAGGCACTTTGTCCTGGGTAGCCTCACATGGGGGACATTGAGAAGGTGACTGCCTCTCGACTGGTACGAGTGAACAATCAGCGGATGCAGAACAATGCAAAACATTTAAACTCTAGCTAGCAAAAAAATATTAAATTCTATTCCTTTTAACCCTCCATAGGGTGCATACCGGAGATTACCTCCATATTTGTGAATATTTCCTTATAAAATACGAAAGGGTGCAGTAGGCAGTCTCGCGCTTACCGTACCTCACACGCCTCTTTCTAGGAACTGTCTCATACGGTATTTTGGCTATTTGCTCTGTTTACCTCAGTCTGACAGTGCGTTTTCGTGTAACTTCTGGACACGAAAAACTGAGTTGCGATATATTTTTTATAATATATATTTTGAAATCAATATAAACCATTTTTATATTGATAATTAAATTAAGTATTGCTCCTTTTGCATTTAATTCATTAAATGTTTTTCATTGGAAAGCCATGTTACTTGTAACTTTTTTCACAAAAATGGTTTTAACGCTCTTATAATATTTTATATATAATGATAGTGAAATGTTTCATGCATTTAAATACCTAATATACCATTGCGTTTAAGGTTTTGTTCAATTTATTGCATGTTTTCATCAATAAAATATGTTAAAAGCAAATGTTTTGTGTTATTTAATTATCTGGAGGCAACCTCCAGATGTGGCCAACGGAGGGTTAATGCCTTATAGTGTTAATGTGCCAACTCTAAAGGGTTAACTTTGATTTGAGTGGTTTTGTGTCCAATTATTTTTCTTCCCTATTGCCCAAGCTTGAAATTTAACTACAGTTAATATAAGTGGGTTTGTCATTTTTCATTCTTTTTTCAATAACTCTTAGATACATAAAAAGACAAAAAAACTGATAAATATGTCCTGTTTTAGGTCCTTACAACTTTAGTTAGTTTAAATCATACAGAAAATTATAAATAAAGATAACCATGAAGTTCATAACAAAGATTTTATTATACATCTTGTCAAAACGAATACTTTCTAGAACAACAACACAATAAACATGGTACAATTTTTATATTATATTCTCCTGGAATACAAATGGAACGGTAGTTTTACATCAATGTTTTGTTTGTAATATGCACCAAAAATGAACATACCAATAATTTACAAAAATATACCACTATATTACAAAGTAACTCTTTTAGCGGTCTAAAACAGTCTTCAGTCCACGTGCCTCAAGTTTTTTTTAAATATTCAGTCCACGTGCCTTAAGTTTTTTTTTGAATAATTAAATTACTTTTATTAAGATAAAAACTGATAAAAATTTGTACGTAAACACACATTTGGCAAAAAATACCGAGGTAACCACCTAGTTACCATCGTAACTAAATTTGCCTGGAGTGAAGATTGTTAAAAACAAATATAAAAACATAGCACTAATTTGACACATTCAGTATCATGTCAAAGGATGAAAATTCAAGAAGGTTGAAAAACTACACACAGCACAGTACTAATAGGACAGACAAGATTTCTTAGTAAAAAATGAGTGATAAGTTTATATGCAAACAAAAAACTGCATATTTCTAATGGCTTAGTAAACTATATAAAAAACAAGATATATATGCAAACAAAAAACTGCATAATTATAATGGCATCGATGAGATAAAACTGTAGCCTAAATTCAAACAAAATAAGTGGCAAAGTACTCGTATTACCAATTTGCAAACAAAAAACTGCATATTTTTCACTGGCCAAGAAAATGAAAAATAAATAAATGTCCATTACATTGTTGTTGTGTGCCTCAGTCTCTAATTCAAATAACTTCGAACAATATAAACAGCTCAAAAGAGGACTTCACAATTATCTCAGTTCTTTAACGTTATAATACAGACTCAGTATGATCTGATTCTATTAATTTCTCGGTGAGAAAGATTTCTTAAACCCGCCTCCCCTCCCACCTCCGAACCCTCCTCCCCTCCCACCGCCAAAGCCTCCACTCCCTTTGTTGAAGCCTCCCCTCCCACCTTCACCTCCTCGACCACCTCTGAAACCTCCTCTGCCACCTCGGAAGCCACCGCCCCCTCTTCCGCCTCTGAAGTTGCCGCCACCCCCTTCCTCCTCTGAAGTTGCCGCCCCTGAAGCCTCCTCCCCCTCCTCTTCCTCCTCGCCCCCCTCTTCCTCCTCCTCTACCTGGGCCGTCTTGATTGTATTTGCGAATGGAGATTGTTTGTCCAAGAACTTCGATTTGATTATCCATTTCCAACACCCTCTGCAAAACATAGTTGAAATAAATGTCAGATAAAAACGATATTTGTAAAGAAAAAATATTAACACAACAGACCATCTCTTGACTGACCATAATTGGGAATGCACCATGGTGGGTGCATTCCCATATTAAATTCAATCCGTTTTAACCTACGTAAAAGGTAGGTTAAAACGGATACATAAGTTATTGACCCACCTTACTTTGAAGGGGCTCCGGTCTCCTTCCAGGAACTCGTGCTTCATAACCCTAATATTATCTTTCAAATTCTGAACAGCCTTGATCGCTCAACCAAAATCACTAATTTATTGCTCATTCAAAAGAGATAAAAAATATCTGACAACTGAGCAGAATTTTTATATTACAAGAAAATCTAAGTTTTTGTAATTTTTCACGACTAAACTAAAAATTATATCAAAATTCCGCTTGCTTTAATCACTAAATAATTTGTTGCTCTTTCAAGTTAGCTGTAAATTGACGATTTTGCATTTGAGGCTGTACCAAATTTGCAAGTTAAAATTGGTTTGAAGGGCAAGTAGAAATGCAATATTTCCCAAGACTGGAGTTCCCTCTTAAAATAGCTATTAATTTGACAACAATTAAACATATTATTCAAAGCTGCCAAGTAGATTGTGTATTGGCAATAAACTAAAACCATTATTCACTAAGAATATTAAAGTACAAGTCTTTAGTTTGTGAACTAGTAATAAATAAAATCAATACATTACACTAAGTACATTCAAAGTAAAGGTCTATAACAAGATTTGATTTTTGGTCTAGAATAACTTGCGGGGAAAAACTCTGCACGCGCCCGCTGCCGTTTTACCAGTGAAGCGCCCGCTCGAGGGTTAAACTCTACTTTGGACTTATTTCATGAACTAATTGTTATCCATAAGGTAAATTATTGTTTCCGAGTTAGGCTGGATTACCTGGCCAAATCGTTATTCGACATATGCTCTGTCTTGGGGTTGGATGTGAGGGGTTCCACTGTATTTGCTTGAAGTTTGAAGGATGCAATGGGATGCTATCACGGGACACAGAGCTGAATCAATATTAAACTTACAAGGAATAAATTTTACTCACATCTAAAGCTTTCTTGTCCTTCAAAGTGACAAATGCAAATCCTCTGCACTGTCCTTCATTCTCCCTATTTTGAGGCAATACAACTGAGGTGATCTCGCCGGCTTGCGAGAGGGCTTCACGTAGACTCTCTTCGGTGGTTCTAGAAAATTTAAACACCATTACTGAGGGATGTCCAGATCTTACAATTGAAAAATTATACAAACAAAAATACTCCTTCCTATTTAATTTTTTTTAAAAATACATATTTTTTAATGTTAAAGAGGAATGTATGTTTTTGATTTTAAGTTTGTGTTTTATTTAACTGTTAAATAATTTCTCCAAGCATTTCAAAAGAAAAAGTAATAAAACAAGTATTAAGAATCATTATTGATGGAACACATTATTGGCTTTTCTAGTTTAAAGTTGAACAGCCAATGACTATTCGCTCCCCCAGCCATACATTATTCCCAAAGTAAAAGTAAACACCTTCTGGGAACGAGAGTTCAATTTCCCCAAAAATGTCACGATGTGCCTCCTTTACACTTATTTCAGTTTTTTTGAAATGATACAAACTAATTTTTTTATATTTAATTTATTAGTTAAAACCAAGGAACTCATAAAACATTAAACAACTCATACAACAAGGGACTCATAAAACATGTTTTCAAATATATTTGCAATTTCTTTTAAAAAATTGGAATTTCTCTCATTTGATAGGGAAGATTATTGAAAAACCGGATATCTCGGGACAAGGGAGTTTTCTGTAATGGTACTGAAGTTGATTGTTACGTGTTGGATAGTTATGACTGGAATTTAACAGAGTGAATTAGTGAAAACTATTTTTTACAAACAGAAGTGTGTGTAGAATATAGATACAAAGTAGTACCTAAATACTTAAAGGAAGCAGAGGTCGGCAAGCAGCATCTAAACATGAATGAGTGACTGTTGAATCAGACAGAAATAGCTGTACCGTTATCCCCCAAAAAAGGTTTCTTTCACATTTTCCAATTATTTCTATCTGAAAATGGAAAAGGTATTCGTGGTTTATTTTCAAAAACTGTGACAGAAACTTTGATATGGTCAAGTTAGCATGGAATGAACTATTTTAAAATCCTAGCTGTATATATATTAGCAGATATACCCGCAACTTCGCCCGCTGAAAGGATAGATAATTTTAATTCAATTATATTATGCCTTGTGCAATTTTTATGAATAATTAACAAATGGACTGATTTATTTGGGTCAAATGCGTGCAATTAAACCCTTACGATGCAGCTGATAATTTCACTCTAGATGAAAATGAGAAAGTGTAACGCTTTCTCTAAACATGTATCTCTCATGATTAGCAAATGGTATAAATTAACTTCCTCCAATTTCCCAATACAGAGAATGAGGATAACCCGGAATATAAAACAAAGAAGACACTAAGGATGGATTTTCGACTTGACATCAATCTGAATTTAGCACGTTTTTGAAAATAAACCGAAAACTGTAAGAAAAAGTCGGAGGTAAATATCTTGGCCAAAAACCTATTTCCCCAAAAAGTTTCTCATTAAATTTTTAAATTTTATTCTTTCAGTAGGCTAGATTAGTTCTCGTACCTTTTCTGTTCCCTGAAAACATTCTACAGGGCTCCCATCCATAGTTGGGAAAAACTAAAATGGCCGCAATTTTGAATTTTTTCAAATAATCTATTTTAACCAACTGAGAAAGAATATTTTTAAAACCTTTCTTTTTTTCGCATCTAAAGCCTATAAAGAATAATTGTGCCAAGTTTCATGGCCCAAAGTCTTGTGGTTTTTGAGAAATTAAGCTTTTAAAGCTAAAAGTGGCCGCCATATTGTATTTTATAATAAACCATATTTAGGCCTTTAGAGACAAAATATTGCAAAATCCTTTCTTAGTACGCATCTAGAGCTTGTAAGGAATATTTGTGCCGAGTTTCATGGCTCTAAGCCTTTTAGTTTTTGTGATCAGTCAGTCAGTCAGTCAGTCAATGAGTTTTGGCTTTTATACATATATATACAGGTGTAATGTCAATAATAATACACACTATAAAAAGATAGTGTATAAAAATCTGATGATTCACACAATGAAACAATGTGACTTTAACAGGAATAATATTTTAACTGACCACAAAATATAAAACGAGGTTAACAAGAAATTTATTTCACAGATGAGAATACCCAAATTACTTATAGGCCTAATAAAAAATAAAAAAGCTTCTTAAAAATGATCCCTTATTGATTCTAGCACTTGCAAAATAAACTGAATGCAGGAATTTGAAGTTCAAACTGTTTGTAGTTACGAACTGTCTTCGTTTTCACGCTTGATGAGAGAAAAAACAATGAGCCTCATGTTATAAACATTTAAAAAATAAAGATCAATATTTTGACCAAGTAAAAATAAAGTTACAGATTATACTTACTCAAGAGGTAGTCTGCCGACAAAGATTTTATTTTCTTCCGAATCTGAGCCGATCCTCTCTTCTTTAGGGGAGTATTTTAGTTTCTTCAAGGGAGATACTTTCGGGGAACTTTCATCTTCATCTTCGTCTCCCTCTTCCTCTTCAGAAGTTTCCTTTCCCTCTTCCGCTTCATCGTCAATGAAGTCTTTGGTTTCGGGTTCACTTTCATCATCTGAACTTTGTTCTGAACTTTTCCTTTTACGTTGATTAGGAACCGGTTTAGTCGGAGAGCTGTCGCTGTCAAAATTTATTGTTGAGGCGTTGAGGGACAACACTGGACTGCTGTTATTACCCTTACTACTATTGCTAGTATTGCTTTTAGATTTTAACACATTTTGTACTTTATTTTGTTTCTTTCCATCATTCTTAGCTTTATCTTGATTTAATTTAAGATTCTTATTCTTTGCACTTGTAGGACTTGACTCTTCGTCACTAGATTCTTCTTCCTCGTCGTCGTCGTCGTCGTCGTCGTCGTCGTCATCTTGTTCCTCCTCCTCATCGTCGTCGTCATCTTCGTCACTTTCTTCTTCACCATCTGATCCAAAATCAATTATATTTGGTTTTTCTTTTTTAGATTCTTGAGGGGTCGACGTTTTCTTTTCATTTTTTGCCTTATCTTTAGAAGGAACCTCTTTTACACTTTTTTGCAAAGTGTCTTCGTCATCTTCAGTTTCATCGGATTCATCATCTGAATCTTCACTCGTTTGTTTCATTATATTTGCTTTCTTCGATGAATTATTTACTGGCACTCTCTCTTCTTCTTCTTCTGACTCCTCCTCCGTTTCCTCATCTGAGCCAGAATCAAATAAATTTTTCTCTTGAGACACAGCTGTCTTCGGACTCTTGTTAGGTGTAGTTTCATTTTTCTTTTTTACGGGTTGATTCGTTGAAGGAGTCAAAGGAATGAAATCGTCTTTATTCTGTTGTTGTTTCTGTAATTTTTTGAGCTTCCTCCTGGCTCTCTTAGACAAAGGTTTTTCCAGCCCATCACTTTTTGTGGGGCTTGAGTTTTTTTCAAGGCTGGAAGAATTTATAGAGGTGTTGTTGGGGGTTTGTTTTTGTTTATTTTTATTCTTCTTGTTTTTCTTTTTTGAGGACCCAGAAGGCTTCTGCGAGTCTGCATTGTTTTGTCCGCTTTTCTGCTGCTTAGGAGTCTGAAAAGGACTTTTTGAATTTTTCTCAGGTTTTTTCTTTGAATTATCAAATGATTTTTTAGGTTTTTGAGAACCAAGGTTGGTTATTTGATCCAAGTTTTGCTTTATAGCCTTTTTCTTGCCCTCTGAAAGTGGGGTTTGTTTGTTTTTCCCAACTTTGGCATCAGTAAAACTAGCATTTGGTGTGGAGTTCTGAGAACTATTCTTATTTTTATTCTTCTTTCCCATGGCGAATCTAAAAAAAAGCAAAAGAAACATATAGTGACAGGATTTCAGGTAGGGTAGCCATACCAGGTCAACACCAGTAGTACAATGCAATTAGACCTAAACCTGGACATAAAAAAAGTTTCTAACCAGCGCCAGTTTGTTCAACACATTTCCCCCAATATGTAAACAAAAGTTACACTGATTGATCGTAGGGTTTGGGTGGGAGGGGGGTTAATAGAAAGGAAAATGTAATTTTTATGACTTTTTAGCAAATATCTTGAAAACGGTGCGTTTTTTTCTAAAATATTATAATCTGCAAAAATATTCCACATTAAATTTCGAACAAAATGATACCGTATGTTACCTATCTCATGTGGACGGTTATTGAGATCAGGGCCGCCCCCGCAGCTAAGGGGGCGCCGTGGCCGAGGGTCCCGCAGTTGCTTAAGAGAAAAATATCGCTGACGCGTTATAACGCACAAAAAATCCACGGAAAAGAAGCGTAATCAAATGGCTATTAAAAATAACATGTTTCTACTTGCAATAAGCTATTTATAACTGAAACTCCATAAAATATGTCGTAGATAAGTACCTATATGGACTTAAAAAATGTCATTCTAGTACATAAGCACGCAAATCATAGTAGTATTGAGTTTTGCTAAATATGAACGTCCTCTTGATATAAATTGAGATTTTTTAAATATAGTAGGCCTATTGATTTAGTGCTTTTAGCGTAGAGGTTGTGATAATTTATAATAGCAAATGTAAGTCTTTACGTTAGATCAGGCCCCCGTTTCAAAACGGGCTTCACAAGAAAACCTAGTAACAAGTCATTGCTAGTGAACACTATATAGTGAAAATTGCTGACTGCCCCTTTTAAAAAGATCAAAGTCATCATTTTTAATCTACTAGTAATCTTTGAAACGGGGGCTAAGAACCTGTTTATACTGACTTTATAGTTAGTCAAATTGGCGATCACAAATATTTTTCATAGAATTACTTTAGACCCCTGTTAGTGATTTATAACTTGTACTAGTGATCCCATTTCAAAATAAGGCCTAGGTTTACAGATGGATCTGTCTGACAAAATAATTCAGATTTACGTTTGCTATGATTTGTTAGATGAATTTTACTCTGGAATCAATTTATAAAAATACAAAGAACTCTTATTCGAGAGGTTTTGTTTCACCTATAATAGTCTACAAGTTTATTGATGATATGAAACAAGGTTAATATAAACTAGTAGCAATGAAAATTAATTATCCATTTGCTTGATTTGTTGCTACCAACAAAATAGCATAAATATATAAAATAATTGTGAGAACTTTTAAGTCCATTGTATTATTTATTTTTTTATAAATATAGTATTTAGACCAATTAGTTTTGAGGGGGCGCATATCAAAATCTCGCCCAGGGCGCCTACTAGCCTCGGGGCGGCCCTGATTGAGATAATGAGGGGTAAATGTAATTTTATTATTATTTTATAACAACCAAATGCCTCAAAAGATCCACTCCCCATGGCTCCACATTGACATTTTCCATTATTTAAAATAATATTTTACTTCAGGAAATCATTATAAGTCTAGGGAAGGGAGTTTTTGGTCCTTCTAAATTTTTACTCCCTCCATCTAAAAAGTGGGAGGTAAAACCTTTGGAAGAGAAACTCTATCATGTTATATATAATTTTAAAGGGCACAATGAAAGGAGGTGAATGGTGAAAACTAGAGGTCTCTAAGTTGATCCTAAGAAAAGCTGCAACATTTTTTTTTAACTTAAAAATTTGATATGTTGTAACTTTGCTTATTATCAACGTAGAGACCTCTAGTTTTCACCATTCATCTCCTTTCATTGTGCCATTTAACATGATATATAACATGATAGGGTTTCTGTCCAAAAGGTTTTACCTCCCACTTTTTAGACGGAGGGAGTAAAAATTTAGAAGGACCAAAAACTTTCTTCCCTAGACTTGTAATGATTCCCTGAAGTAAAGTATTATTTAAAATAATGGAAAATTTCAATATATAGCATGTGGAATGGATCTTTTGAGACATTTGGTTGTTATAAAATAATAATAAAATTACATTTACCCGTCATTACCTCAATAACCATCCACGTTAGATAGGTAAAATATGGTATCATTTTGTTCAAAATTTAACGTAGATTATTTTTGCAGATTATAATAGCCTATTTTAGAAAAAACGCACCGTTTTCAAGATATTTGCTAAAAAATCAAAACAAATTACATTTTCCCCTCTATTAACCCCCCTCCCACCCAAACCTGACGCTCAAATCAGTGTAACTTTTATTTACATATCGGGGGAAGTGTATTGAACAAATTGGCGCTGGTTAGAAACTCTTTTTTTTAATGTCCAGGTTTTCCCCTTTTTAAAGCTAATTGCATTGTACTACAGTTGTTCTAGTAAAAAAGGACCAATGTCCAAACATGACTCATAGAATACAAAATTATCAGTTTCCTGACAATAATATCACTTTGAAAATTCATATAATGAATTACCCTTGATTGATAACATATTCTTTAAAAAACTGCTATTTCTACTGAGAGAAGTATAACTGGTATGATAAGTAAAAAATGCAGCAGTTAATAAGAATGATTTTCTAGTTTTTTCTTTTAAACTTTTGAGCCGTTTTTTTTAATCGTTGAAAGTAGAAATATTTATATTAATATTATTATTGTTTTATCAAGTTTCAAACAAACTATAAATTTTTATAAATTTTCATTGTAAATAGATAATATTTTAATGACATTTAAAAGTTGAATAATCCATTGACTTGTGGGTAGATTTCGACTAGGGCCTATAATCTTTAGGGGTGCCACCTCATCTTACTTTTGCTCAAATTCAGAATCCAATCACCATTTATTTTAATAGCCCATTTTAAGGCCTATTTCAAGAAATGTTTTCTTTGATTCCTAAACAGACCTTTTTCTATTTTATGTTATACAAGATTATGAGATTAAAAAGTTACTATTTATCTGTTGTCTAACTGTATTTTTCCAACTGTCTCTAATAAATGTGCTGACAACAACATAAACCGAAGTAACTAGACACAGTTTAACTTTTAAGATAAGTGCAATAAGGCCCGATTATCCGAGGTCCGGTTAACCGAGCCTCCGGGTTAACCGAGCTAGTCCTCCGAAAATTTAAATTAAAAGTAAACTCATAAAATTAAGAAAATAAGGCAAGAAGTGGATTATCTTCGTTGCACGTGCAAAATATTAAATATATGGCTGCTGAAAGGTCGGGTAATGCACTTCTACTGCGCTTGTCGAGCAGTTGATTTCCGGGAATATTATTTCGGCTAATTCTAGGAATCGCTTGCCCGCGTGTCTGTCTCACATCCTTTGCGTGTGTACATAGATCGGAAGTTGTATTTTTTTTACCCATAAAAAGGAGCTCAATATTTTTATAAAAGTGACAGGGTTCCCACTCAAACAGAATTTTAAAATTCACGGCTCTTTCACGGTTCTTAAGGTCCGAAAACTACGAAATTTACAGTCTAAATATAGGAAAACATTTTGCCGCCCGCACAGTTTCACAGAGAATAAAAGGTTGGGGGGGGGGGGGGGGGGGTAGCGAGGGAAAACTCGGCAGACGCATAGCGCCGGCGGCCCTCGCCAGCACATTGGAGAAGTAATTTCTGTACCAATAGAATTAAACTGTGTAATATTTTAGGTAAAACAAACTATACATGACGGAAAAATAATTTTAAATACAATGCAATTAAATAAATTACAACTATTTCATAAAATACGATGTGATTTTAACATTATTGATTACTTAAGAAAACAGAAAACATTGTACTGGCGATTGCGGATCACGAACGCAACTTAAATATTTTTAATTTTTAACGCCATCCTCTCTTCCTTCCTTCCTTTCTTCCTGTCTTTCTGCTTTCTATCCGCCCAAACAATGCGCAGAGTCCAGTGCGCACTGTCGCACTGAATGTTGCCATGACAACCGTCCATGACAACCGTCTGTCGTCATAGCAACGAGCCAATCACGCACTGCGTTCTAAGACAACAAACAGCCGTGTAATGAAAGACAATATGATAGTCTGCGCTTGCATATGTTGCCAACCTTTCGATTAATATTCGATAGTTCATTTATTGCGTCTTGACCGAGTTGAAGTTCGTGATTATCAACTCTCTTATCATCGAAAACTCGAAATATGATCCATATAACACGTATTAAAATAATGTCGTGTTTGTTTAAAAATTAATTGCAAGTTATTAAATACACTTCAATTACATTTTTTTGTGAAATAGTTTTTTGGCGAAAGTTGAAAGTAAAAACGTGATTAAAAATAATTCTTGTTGCCAGTTTTGGACACCGGTTAGGCGCGCCGCCTGGTTAATACGCCTCCGGATAAATCGTTGTTCAACTGTCCGTAAATGTTAGTTAATGGCACAACGTTGGTCGCCTGCAGGCATGTTTTCCAGCGGCCGAAGTTAGGGCCTTGTTGTCATTCAAACAGTGCAATGGGTAGTGAGTGATAAGTAAAGGTCTGCGGGTAACCGAAAATTCGGGTAGCTTCGGGTAATTACGTGAACCCGAGTGGTCGGGCGGGTTTGACACGTTTCAGGCTTAATTCGGCAGGTTTTTCTTACACGTCGGGTCGGGCGGGTACCTACTACCCGAAAGAAATCGGGTTGACGATACCCGACACACTACCCGAAAGAAACCCGAAACTTTAAAAAAGTTCAACAATAAATTATTCGCGCCAAGCTTCTGACTTACGGCGTCCACGCAATATTATAACGAGACGAACAAGGATGGTCGCGATCGCGATGTCAAACTTCGAAGCGATTTTCACTATACGTCTCAAAGTCAATGGTCTCAGTCAGACAACCAGCCATCCCCTTGCCGACTCAAAATTATCGTACACTTACTGCTTAATATTGTATCCTCGTATAACAACTTAAAAGGACCGTTGCTCCTGTTGACGCAATGAAATAGTCGTACAAACACTAAACAGCTTTGAATAAGGTTCAATTTCTAGCCGAGCTTATGATACGAGAAGTCTTATCGAGAACATAATTTTAGTGATCTAATTTTGGTCACGTTAAACCGGAAGAGTGTGTCCTTCCCACGAAAAACGTACTCAAACAATAATCCTGAGTGATAAGGAAAGGGCGTTGACAGGTGAAAAAATATTATCACCAATTAGATGGAATTCGGAGTTTCTGCTATATTTAGTTGACCTTGGAGAACGACAAAATATATCTACACCAGTCTTTAGTTTGATCATAGAATTTCTCTTGTACAACAAGAGATAAAAATTTCACTTTTGTCTCAATCGATTTATACTAAAAATTAGACAAAAAATATTAGCCGTCATATGTTGTTGTAGGACATCGTTTGGATTTTCGCATATAGAAAACAAAATACGCAACAAAGACGTTCGTTCAGGCGTCATTTTTAAAGAGTTTATTTATTGTCCCAAACGTCTTAAACGATGATACAAAAAACAGAAAATGATTAGAAACAAGCAGCGGAGACATCGATGCATTAATCGGTAGTTGAAAACCGATGAATCGTACAATAGAAGGAATGTAAAGAATAAGAAAACAAATTAATTAAGGAAGAAAGAAATTCACGTATTTATTTGCCGCGCAAACGTAAACCAATGAGTGTGCGTCTTCAGCTATCTAGTCTTCTCTCTCTTCACCTTCCCATCCTTCCCTCCCCCCTCCAAGGCAACCGATCACGTTCCGCCATTACCTCCCCAGTCTCCACCCCTCCTTCTACAGCCACAGTGGAATCTCAATCTCAGTTTAGCAGGCCCTACCGTCTAGCCCTGTACGTACAATCTACGTTTTAAAGTACACAATTGCTGTCTTCGTCTTGGGACTGTGAATCATTTTTAATGTCTCTAATAAATTGATACAAATATTTCTCTAAAATTTAATAAAAATATTGGCTATTTTAAAATTGGCTGATTTTAAAGGTCTGATGACGAAATTCACAGCTCTTTCCAGGTTTTTTCATGGTTTGCCAAATTCACGGCTTATTCACGGTTTTTAAGGTTTCACGGTTGAGTGGGAACCCTGAGTTATGTTGTCAGTATTACGCTTGCTACCAGTAGGTTAACATAATATCGGTGTTTTAATAAAGTTTTTAATACTGTACCTACAAAAACCCTTGGTGTAAAGAAAATAGCATAACATCCGTATTATCCGAGTTTTTCGCGTATTGTTAGCCTCGGTCCCAATTACCTCAGATAATCGGGCGTCTACTGGAACTCCAAAAGTTACAAAGCTGATTTTTATGCCAAATTTTGGTTTGTATTTAAGTTTATTTATATATTTTTTGTCTAGTTTTAAAATTAAAAAAGTGGGTTTCAATTTACCCTGCTGTATGGGGTGACTTAAAAAGCTCAATGAAAATTCAAAAGAAAGTGTGCATAGCACAAGACAGACTTGTCTTGGGTGACTGGGAACAAAATTTAAGTTTTTAAAAACATTTAAACAAAAAAAACCACATAACATGTAATACAATAAAAATAAAGCTATAAATCTCTTAAAAATCAACCTTGTCCTCACTCCTGAAAAAAAGTTGCTCAAAAGCAAAAATCAATTTTCTTATTTAAAACCATGCAAAATGTATTTTTAAATGGAAAAAGATTTTGTTTTACAAGGCTGATTTGATGTCAAATCAGCTGATTTGTATGTAAATTGTCTTTCCACAGCTGTTTCTAGTCAATCAACTCATAGAGTAATAATGAACTTCGTAAAGAGATGGCACTCCCATGTTAACTCGGTGGTAAGGGAACAGCAGCGCTATCTGAATAAAGTGCAACGAACTAAAAAGATCGATGTGATATATCGATGGTCGTCGATGCGATATATCGATCATCATCGATGCGACATATCGATCATCGTCGATGCGACATATCGATCGTCGTCGTCTGCTTTGTTTATATTTTCGTTTTCTTGTTTTGTTTGCTAGACTTTCAATTTTAATGACTTTACCGGTTTGTTTAGATTGAGTGCGTTTGCCGTTAGTGCAAGTTGTTTCGCGAAATACCGTACTGAGTGATTCTTATTGTGCTTAAAGCGATTGATAGAAAATAAATACGTAGATCTTTACATAAAAGCACCTAATAAAAATTAACTTAGTTGATTTTTATTAAGTGCTTTTATGTAAACATCTAAGTATTTATTTTCCATCAATAGCTTTAAGCACAACATGAATAACGCAGTACAGTATTTCGCGAAATAACTAGAACAACTTTCTGCAAACGTACTTTAGGTATTTTCCCACACTCAAATTAATTCCAACTCGTTATGGTTGTGTACACGTTGCGTTGTGACAGAAAATCAGGGGAAACGGAACAGGATGTTAGCAGATCGTTATCGTCGTTCTGATTGGCTGAATCAGTGAAGAAGAAGAAAGTCATGTTTTTACAACACCATCTGAATAAAGTGAATCGAACTAACCCGCTCCAATAAGCTTACCACTTGGCTCCATTTAAGTGTCAGACCGGTGATCAATTCTTATCTATAAACCAGCTGATTCCATTTATTTTTATGATGATTGAATGTAGTACATCATAACTTGTTACAATGTACAGTATATTATTTACGATATTTCATTGATTACGATGTTCAGGAAAGAAAATGGGAAACAGCTGATTTATAGTTGAAAGGTGGCTGACCAGAAACACTAACAAACAAATCAGCTGATTAAAACATGAAAATTTTAGATACATATTTTTATGTAAAACAGCTTTTTGCTGAAAATCAGCTATTTTCTATAGGCCTATTTACCATTTTTATGATCATACCAATTATTACATGAAAAAAAATATTTTATTTAATTACAAAGAGCGCATTTCATGAGAGAAATATCATGTATGGTATATTTGTAATCAGAAAAAATCTTTCAAATAAAATAAAATTTTATATGGTGGTATTTAAAATTGTGGACTTGGCCATTTTAGTTGAAAAACCATAAAAGATATGCACTTCTGTCTAAATATTTAGGTTATACTTAAAATTTATGTAAATTTGACCCATTTATATTTTTGTACCTTAAAAAATAAGCGAGTTATGGACAATTTTAGTTTTTGGGCAAATATGTATTTTTAGACTAAGGAACTAGTAAGGAGTAAGTAAATTATTTTTAATTGCTCAATGTCACTTTACTTGAATTAGGCCTATTCTAACACACCACTTAGCTAACTTAACCTTCTTTTTTATCTCTTATAGTTTACGAGATCCCAATATTTTGCACACAAAAATGAACACACTGTATAATGTGCGAGTGCTAACAATAACAGAAATTATAAGCTGATTCAAAATATATTAGAATTTTGAAGATATCATTAACATGTAACGGATATAAAACAAAAAAAATCAAAAAATTATTTAACTATTATTTGGTTTGACTAGTTTGGGTAGTATTTAATTCAATTTGATTGGGGTAGGTCAGATTAAGAATGGTTGTGTAGGATATGGTTAGGTCAGGTTATGATTTGTTGCGTTAAGTTAGGTTACTTTTGGTTTGATTGATTAATAACCATAAATTTAGATAAGAATTAAGGTTCGTAGGATTGTATCATGACTCTATGAACATTACGGTACCTTACCAAACATGATCTAACTCCATTTAAAAAACACATTTAAGTACTTAAATAAAACAACCTAACCAAACATAATCTAATGCAACCTACCATAACCTTGCCTTATATTATATTAAATTTCAACCCAATCTGTTTTAACCGTACAAAAAATAACAAAGCCTAACCTTATCTATGAAAATCTGACCTAAATACAGTACACCTCGGATTATCCGGATTAATGTGTCGGAACACCGATCCGGATAACAAAAAATCCGGATAATTCAAGGTCATTACAATATCGCCTAAATTGCGATCGCGTACCTTAGCCCCAGCTAAATTTATGCTGCAAACTGCGTATCAAGCTTGTACAACATGTTAATCTTTCCAATTTTTTGAGGGTTTAATTTAAAAAAATTTAAGAACTAAACTTCATTATAAATCATACGAATAAATTGTTGACTTTTACCGTACTTACGGTTTCGGTTTGGAATAAAACGCAAGATTAAAATGTTTAATTTATAAGATATGGTAACTCTATTGTAGTTGAGTAACTTATCATGGGAGACATCGTAGCCGTGACGACCGGAACTAGGCCTATCTATGATTTCCAGAATCGGTGTAAAATTTCCTATATTTTGAAATTTTTTGTTTGTATTAGAGATCAGTACTGGAAAACGCATATTTACCGCAAGCGCTGCACCTATAGCTACTGCCTCGGTAACAATGCAATGGTATATTAATATCATGCAATGCATTTAAGCAGCCTATGGCAACAAAATCACCTAATGTAATAAGGAATAACTTCATATGAATATCTCAATTAGGTAACTAGGCCCTCATCAGGTAGGCTTATATAAGGGAAACCTTAGGCCCAGAGGACACAATAGGCCTAAGCAAATTATGGTAGCCTACTTTGATAATAAAAGGAGGCCACTATTTCAGAGACTTTTTTCACGTGATACAGCAGACTTCCTCCTTATCCGGACACCTTTCAACCAGACATCGGTGTAACCAGATTACAACCCACAGAAGGGACATCTTTTTAACTGGCCGACTTTTATCTACAAATCGGTTTAACCGGACATGATGGGCAGGAAATAGACAATACTGTATCAATGATTCTCGAGGGAAAGGTTGTAGACCAGTTAACACAAGTCCGAAATCATATAGTATTTTATACCGTATGCATGAGAGTTATAACTTTCAGAGATTTAGGAAACGTCGGTTTGACCGGAAAATCCATTATCCCGAAGGGCCTCAGTTCCGAGGTGTCGGATAAGAGAAGTCTGTAACTTACCAAAAAATAATTTCATAGACTAGTTAAACACATCCCCACCACCACTAGCGGTAACACCACCCTTATACTGTGCGCTGCAGCGGATATGTTAGGTAAATTATCATTATTACGAATCAATCGATTCCAGATGAGTCATACTTTCAAATGCCAAAATACTCTCCAAGGAACCCAAGGTCAGGTCGTTGACCAGAGTGCACACATCACGGTTGCAGTTTCCTATGCGTTGTACCGCTCATAACTTAATATATCTGACAAACTAGGGGAGAAGATGGGATATTGGGGTAATGGGTGGATATTGGGGGTATTGGGTGGGGGAAACAAAGTGTCTAAATTGGAGAAAATGTTAATTAAAGCAAACAATAGAGGTAAAAGTTCAATAACTGTTAAATATGATGCCTACATGATGTCGTCTGTAAGAGTATCCGATAAGAAATATCGATGGTCCAATCAATTACTTAAACCAGGTAACACGTTATCCGAACGGTATCTTATCAATAGTTCAATCAATGTACAAACCAAAATATCGATTTGGTATGTAAACAGGCAACACAGCAAAGGCTCTGCCACACACAGCGCTTTGTTCCCTCCCACATAATTATACGAATGCTAACGTCGTATGAAAAGAAAGGAAATAAGCAACATGGCCGAAACAACAAATAATGTAGCGAGAATATGAATGACTCAAACTACTGCCTGTTCAATCAGTGGTATCTGTTCTGGTGACACCCTGAGTGGCACCTTCGGCGCCACGGCTACGGAGCGGCCAAGCTCTTAGAAATTGGAAATTTCGGGCCAAAATTCAAATGTGGGAAAAGTGTAGTCGGGCCAAGTTGTAGACAAAACAATAGCTGGCAATGACGAAGAAAGAAAAACTCCACTGTAGACACTTATGAGTCAACAACCGTCACCCAACTGATCCGCACAAGCGCCTTTGTTTGGTGTGAACGTGCACAGAGGATGTCTTCAATGGGATGTTTGAATAGGAAGAAGCGGTAAAGGAACAAGGAACAAGCCTTAACTTCTTTATGAATACATTGGTTGATATCGTTCAATACACCAAAAAGTACTGTTCTATAGGCTATATCGGTTGTTGAATCGAAAGATAGGCCCCCGCCCGAAAACCCCGACTCCCACCCCAAGCTAGTAGATGTGGCTGGTACACCGCAAACGAAACTGCAGCCCACATGACCAGTCAACAGGACTTGACTTTGCAGATAAGATAACGACTCATCTGTTATTGTTCACTTTGTAACAAATCAGGGGGTCATTTTAACATATTTATGATAAACTAACCTAGCAAAACCCGTGGTATATATAATGGATAGCCTCCATAAGTACCAAAATTATAACTTACGCCTAACTGCTGCACTTACTAAACAAATCATTGGGCCAACAATTCCCTGACTTAAATTATTTACCTACATGTGGTCTGGCAGCTATGGATGCACACCAGAACTTTTAAACGATTACAATTTCAACTAATGAATCACATATCTCAAAACTTGAAATAAGTAAATTAACTGGCTTATGGTTGTAATAATAACTTACCAATTAAAGATAAATTAAACGACAGTTCAATTTAAAATGAGAACTTGAGACTTTGCTAGGTCCCCACAAAACCTAGGTAGGAGGTAGGTTTGGGGTCTAAAGCACGTGTAAAAGAGGGAGAGAGGCCGGGTTGAATATGGGTTATGTTATTTGATTTTGAGTGGGGGTAAAACAGGAAACATGCTTTGCATTATCATATAAAATATAAAAGGATATGTTATCCTTATACATTATAATATATTTTTAATGCATAGCAGTCCTATGATGATATGATAATATTTAAGCAATATCAATTGCTTATAAGACGGGTACGTTACAAAACGTCGGTGCAGAACGTCCTTTAATTAGTTATATTATTAAGAAAATGCTATTTCATAACGTCCAGGTTTCATACATCATATTGAAAAGATTTCTTAATATGTTACCTGGTCGTTTTGAGATATCTGTTATTACTAATAGAAAGAGAGCGTGTGGTGGAAGAACGCAGGGCTTCGGTTCTCAGAGTCCCGAGTGGGAACGCGTCTAGTTGCCACCCCGACAAGTAGTCACCCCGTCAGGTCGCCACCATATCAAACCAGTTTTGAGGTGGCTGGTTGACGTGTGCGTCCAAGTCAGATCGCCACCGTTTGAGCGGTGGGGATTAGACAGGGTGGTTACTTGACGCGGTCGTGAAAGGTGACGATCTGTCGTGTGCAGTGGCGTCAAATCGTCACCTCGGAGTAGAGGGGATGGCGAGTTGACGGGGTGGCGACTTGACGCCGTCGTGCAAGGTGGCGATCTGTCGTGTGCGGTGGCGTCCAATCGCCTCCTTGGAATAAAGAGGGTGACCAAATCATAATACTCACACAATAATATTATTCCTTGTTGCGTTGTATTCCACACTGTTTCTTCTTCGAAAGTATAGGATTTTGGACAAACAATTACTATGAAATATATGTTTATTACAAAAATGTTAAATGATGACATTTACAATTAAGGATTATAATTAGAGTAAACTAGAGATCGCCTGCTGGTCGAAATGCAACCAGAAAATATGTGGGCTTAGTTAGAGCATGTGGCTGTATTTGATTACATTTTGTTGTTATTCCGCAAAACCATTATGACAATACAAAAAGCCCATGTTATTTTTTTATAATTTATTTATTTTATTTATTTAACAAGAAATCATACAGAAATTGGCCTTACTAAACATTTATGTTTAACAGTAAGGACCATTTATATTCTAGATAAATACACTTAAAATTATTCGGTACAATCTTATTATTTAATATTGAAACAGTGTATTTAAAAAAAAAATATCTTAAACTATTTTATTATTTACAAACATAAAAAGGTAGCATTTGTGGCTAATAAAGACTACGCTTAATTTACTTGTGACAGCTTTGTTTTTACACTTTTAGCTGCTGATTTAATTGAAGAAAAGCTTTAGTGACTCAGTTATTATTGTTTGCCATTGTAGGACACAAGAATGTTTGCTGGGGGAGGGAGGTCCTAGCCCCAACCTTTACTTTCTTATCAGTACAAATTAGTTTTGTGGATAAACTATTGTCTCAGACTATTCATTTTACTCAGTTTGTTAGAGAAGAGCATTTAATGCAGTACATGGAAATTGTCAGCTCCTGTTTTTCGGTAGTTTTTTTGAGTACAGTGAAAATAGGAATGGTGAATTTTCTTATTGTTATTGTGTCTGTGATATGAAGAAAGGTGATTTGTGCTCTTTAAATTAATTGTTTGATTTCAAGAAAAAGTATGTTATTTTTTTCTGTTACAAACCGAAAATGCTTTCATGTCTACAATCCATTTATCTTATTTAGCCTTGCTGATACATTTATAATGTTTTACAATTGCGATTAATTGTATTTTAGATATTACTTTATTGCAGCATAAAATAATTTATTAAACATGCATCTTAAATCTATTTTAACAGTATAAATAACATTTCAACAGTATATATAAAATATCATTTGATAGCAGTAATAGACTAATTAATCATGACTATAACATTTCAAAGATCAACAATAACGAAAATAGTAACAATACCCTCACAACAATATGAAACTTGTTTCAATAATATATTTGAACCAGCAAAGCAAATAAGTAAATTCATAAATAAATAAATACTTTGCTTTCAGATACCCTAATATTCCCTTATTTGCAAGAACTAAAAACAAATGATTTTTTTGGGCCAGGTCTTCTGTAATACATACATTTTTAGACTGCAACTCCTCACCAAAATTAACTACATAGTATTTACTGTTTATTTTGCATTGTGGTTTATTATGTCATGGTACCTTTTAAAAGCCAACCAACTCTTGAGACATACATCTTTGTTAAAGTAGTTAAAAATGTGTAGAAATATATTAAATATTTTGATTGGGAAGCCAGTTGTAGCATTTTTTTATGAAAGTTTTCCTCGTTATATATGCCATCTGGTAGCTTAAAGCCAGATAGCGCTATAACAGAAAATAATCCTTCCCCAAAAACACTCTTAGCAGTCAATTCTTTTAGCCTCTCTTTATTTCTAGTATTTATAGTACTATATTTAGTATTGTGTGTCTTATAATTGCTGCTGCCAAAAAATTGTACATATATCTGAAAATTGTAAAAGTTTTTGGAGTCAGCGTTTTAGCCTTTTTAAATAGTGTCGAGTCATTCAGAAGGTGTTCATTTATAAGAGTCTTCTCAAGCATCTTTCCTGTAGCCTTTTTATTTAACTTAAATAGCAGTTTGCAGCACTGCCATATAGTAAAACCCCATATATTATTCGTGACTCTACTAGTGCTTTGTAAATTGTAACCTTCTCCTCTTCACCTAAAATGTATTTTTTGTGTACATAGTTAATATACTTATGTTTAATTTTTTTATAATTTCAAAATATGGTCTTTCCATGTAAGACCTGAATCAATAACTACTCCTAGGTACTCACATTTCTCAACAAGAGCTATATCGGGGCATGAACAGCCATTTAAGTTATAGCCTCTCAGCCTCTTATGTAGGCATGTGCAAATGTGGCATTTTGTTTTAGGAGGTCTTATAACTGTTTTATTTCTCAAGTGTAATCTCATCAATAAAGTTTTTTTGCGTGAATAACTAAACTTTTGTCATGAGCCCATTTTGTAATTAAATCGAGGTCTTCCTGCAATTTGTTTTCCGCACATTCAAATAATTTATCGAGGGTTTAAGTCTAATTCCTCGTATCTACAAAACTGTAACTTTTCAGGAGGGATAAAAAACGTTATAACTTAATTATTATGATGAAAAACAAACCTCAAAGGCTTTCTTTTATTTATTTGAGGCTTTTAACGGAAAATTAAGGCCTCTACCAAATAAATAAATTAATATATGAGTTGTAATGAGTAAATAATTGAGATACGAGGTATTAGACTTCATTTTTTGTGACTTACGAGGTATTAGAAATAATAAAACACTAGTAACATACAAGCCCATTTTACTTTTCTGTGAATAAAAATACAAAATGAAAATAAAACCTTTTGCATTTTGAGCCCTTATGCTACCACAGGCTGGCTTTAGCCTTAAACTGCAATGTTAATATCACACCATAGTTTTTTTAGATAGGAGGTGGAACGCGTTTACGCACACTGAGGGGCTCATTGTCCCCTCAATTGTGTCGGACTCCCACGAGCTCAAAGTCCCGTGAACTACCGACTAAACCACCCTCCTCTACACCGAGGACACTAGCCTGGAACTGTTTCGCACATTACTTCGGGATAGACCTTTGATATTACGCCAGTAACCTCCGTGGGGAAAAGCTGAAGATTAAGGCTAATCGAGGTCGACCTTTTCGCCCGAAGAATTGCCTGGATATAGTGCCGGACACAGTTCCAATTGCCCTCTCCCTGAAACATAGCTCCGACGATGTCTCGTAGGCTGACGACCACGGCGATCTCAGATGAAAGCGAGACTCGGCGGATGTGCCAACGGTCGCACTGAAAGAAGGTGTGCTCGGACGTGTCTGGGATGCCGGGGCAATACAGACAGTCCGGGCTGGTGACTCTACGCATCCGGTGCAGATGGGCTCGGCAGTACCCGTAGCCAGAAAGGAACTGGGTCACGCAGTAGACGACCTCGCCGTGCTGCCGTTCCACCCATGGTCGGAGGGAAGGAATGAACTGGAAGGTCCAACGTCCCCTTGGCTCGGCTGCCAGAGTCCCCCCCCCCAGTTCGAGCTGACAGGAGTTGAAGCTGCGGTTGCACTCCTCCTTGGCAGCTGTTTCCCGGCCCACTTCACGCCTTATCCGGTAGATTGCCTACCTCTCCCTTGCGAGGAAAAGGACGGGGATGTCTCCGGCGATCACCATCACATCAGGCTCGGAGACTGAGCAGTAGGCTGACGCGACCCACAAAGCTCCTCTGTGCTGGACTCGGGCGAGCCGGTCTCGGAAGATTTGCTTCTCGAGTGCGTGAGCCCAAACCTCCGCTCCGTACAGTAAGACTGACTGGACGGCAGTCATGAGCAGGCGGCGCTTGCTCGACATTCCTCGCCGCGATCAAGGCAGTGACTCATCAGCATAGCCAACGAGGCGGGCCTCATCGGGCATGTCTAGCCTCAGCAAGCTGTCGAGAGACACATTCCAGAGGTCGGGTCCGAGAATGTACCCCTAAGCAGCCCCGGAAGAGGTAGGAATGCGTCGCTGACCTTCGGTCGTGTCGTACAACAGAACGTGGTCTGTCAGGTACGCAGAGGAGGTAGGAGGGGACTTAAAACGTATGCTCAAGCGCCCGGGGACAAATCCTCGCAGAGTCGATGACCTCGGTCAGTCTGACGCGCAAGAGCTTTTCAAGCACTTTCCCGGCCGTGTCGAGCATACACAGGGGTTGGAAAGAAGAAGGGGTCCCCGGTGTACTCTTCGCCTTGGGAATAAGTACAAGACGGGCTACCTTCCATGAAGAGAAGAAAACGCCTTCCGCCAGACACGCGTTGAACATATCGAGCAGAAGCCTTGGATTCACCTCCGCAGCGAGCTTAAGCACCTCCGCCGGAATGCCATCGGGACCGGGCGCTCTTCTGGGTCATAGGGATCGGACGGCGGCAGTAAGTTCCTCTTCCCGGAAAGCTGGGAAGGCGCCTATACCTCCGAATTCCGTGACTGGCCGAATTGGGGGCTAGAAAACAGTGTATCGACGACGGCGGCCATGGCTTGTGGTTCCATGTCCGCAGTGATGAGCGAGCCCTTAGCTTCTGGGTTACAAGTTTGTATGTAGCTTGTCCCCCAGGGGTCGTTGTCGATATCCTGACACAGCTGTTTCCAGCACCTGACTTTACTCCCGTTGATGGCACCGTGGAGCTCTCGTCGGGCCGCTCTGACATTTGCATCAGGGCGGTTCCTGGCTCGCTGCGCAGCTCGTCGGAGACCATCGAAGTAAATAAACGAGTTGTTTATTTACTTCGATGTCGGAGACCAAGGCATCTCCTCCGGAGTTCCCCTATTCTAGGCGTCCACCAGTAAACTGCCTTCATCCTGTGGCGGCGGGGAATAACTAGTAAAAATAACTTATAAAAATAACACTAGCAATAAACTTTGGTTTGGTGCTATCAACACTCTAACTAGGTTATCTTGATCTAATAACACGTATCTCAGAATGAATTCTTCTAGAACCAAAATTCTAATACCTCGAATCTCTAAAATTTCACTTTCAACATTAATTAAACAGTTATATTGAAGGAAAAAAATAAATTGTAAACGTGATTAAGTACTTTACACCCTAGTTGAGGTTAGTACACAACACTAATATAAGCAAAACATTTGGAAGTAAAAACAAACCTAACTAAAAAAACACATTCACAAATCAGCTAACTATGCATTTTATACAAGATACGAGGTATTAGAAGTAAAGTTTTCCAACTGCAAGATACGAGGCATTTTAAATGATCTTTTTTACATATTTAGAATAGGAATTGCTTTACGAGGTATTAGAACTGAAGAGAGCTGGTCATCCTCTTTCATAATATATCATAACCTTAAAATGTCAAATTTTGAAGATACGAGGTATTAGACTTAAACCCTCGTTATGTGATATAACCATAACCACATCAACAGCATGTGGTTATGGTTACATCACATTAATTCTCATCATTATATCGCATTAATTTCAAATTAATTTATCTAAAATTCTCTCAAACTGTAGCAAATTAGGCCTATGATGGGATTGTGCACATATATAGGCAAGTACTTTTCTCAAGGTGTGCTTGAATTTTCCCTACGTTGCATACAGGCTGAGAAAAAGGGATCACAAAAATCATGTTTGCCTATCTATATAGTAATAATATAGATTTAAAATTGATAAAAACTTATATAAAATTGCTATTCTCTTAAATCAAGTTTACACCTTCACACGTCTGAATGGTTAACATATTAGAATAACATTTCAAAGGGGAGGCTTCAAATGATAAAGCATCTATTAGGCAGCCATTTTATTAGAAGAAGGAGCTACAGGATATTATATGTGAGTCACAGCTCACTGTGCAATTGTGCATAGAGAAATATTACAGTACTAGCAATATAAAAAGAACATATATGACACACCTTTAGACCAAAACGAAAAGAAAAATATACGCGCGTAAATTTAATAGTTTGATTGTTAACGGCCGTAAAAAACAACCGAGCGCGTTTCCCAAAGCGCGGGTAATAGCATGGACGCCGTTAAAAAAGAAATCGCTCTTATCCTGGGGGAAAACGGCGAGGATATATATGTTAATCTCATGAGCCATAGTGAAAGACATTTTTTTATACTTGCCAATTAAAGGTAAATGGTAGGCATGCGAAAGACGAGAACGGCTGTAAAATATTATCGCATGTGTTTACCGATGGCAAGTAACTTAGGCACCTACGAATGGCCTCATTTACCTAACTACTGAGAAAACGTAAGTCTGACCATCAACCCCATATCTGAATGAAGATCAAGATCTCGGTTAAATTGGAGAGAAAAGTGCTAAAGCCTTATTTTCTGATAGTTTTTTTCGAAAGTAACAAATGTAAAGAAAAGGATTGAGATTTCAAGAGTATTGTAGGAAATATAAATTTTTTAATGATCAGTACTTTTTAATGAATAAAAGCTGCTAAGCAGCACGCGTGTCCAGTTTTTATGTCTCTACATAAAAAACTTCTATAATCATTTTTAATATATTTTTAAATAATTTTCAATTATAATTTTGTGTTGTCTTTACTCCTTTCCCCTTAATCTTCGCTTGTTTGCGCCATCAGAAAACTTGGGGTTGGCGCCTTTTGGAGGACCCAGTCCGACCCTGAGTAGATAGTGTAGGTTTTATTTTCACAGTCATAACTCGAAGGTTGGTTTTAACAACCCAATAAAAGATATCTTTAACAGGGCTTTCACAAAGACTGGCATTATTTTAGAAGTTTGTATCTTATGACGTCATTTTTCAATGGTGTAGGGGGGTCTAGCGGGTTATGACGGTAGAATAATTGTAGGGAGAGGGGTCCAAAAATGGCCAAAAAGCGATGACGTAATTTATGGACGGCCCCTTAAAACTTAATTTGATGATTTTAAAGGTCCATTATAGAAGAATCCTTTGATATGGTTTTCGCAAAAGCTGGCATTGTTTGACTTAATTAGAAGTTTCTACTCTATTAAGTCATTTTTAAATGATGAGGGGGGTTTGGTCAGGCAAATTTTGACGCTAGGATGATTTTAGGGAGGGGGCCCGAAAATGGCCAAAAAACGATGACGTAATTTATGGTCGGTCCCAGGATGATGTGCTTAGTTGTTACTGTATGGCTTGCGGGAAGGGGTAGACGCTAAGATTAAGTAATTTTCAAATTTTGTTTTAAAAACAATTTAGATAGGAAATTTGTAAACATTCCATGTAAATTCATGAAATTATGCCTAAAGTTAGAAAGCTTTAAAAATTCATGATAAACTATGCACTTTTATTTTTGCAATATCTGTTAAAATAGTCATTTAAGCTTCTGTTCAAAACAAATCTTCAATAAATGCAGATTTTAATGATCAATATTTTTGGATTTTCAGGCAGCGTCATCATCCATCACTACAGTAAATATAATAAATAAAAAGTACAAAAAGTTCTGGTTTGAATAGCTGATTAACATAAAATTACTCCAAAATGGGTTCAAAACTTAAATTAAGTTTTTAAACTAAAGCTTGATGAGGAATTTCATCAAATTAATGATGAAATTCCTTGTGTTTACTGTGAGCCCCTGGCAAATTACAGAGATCAGTCACATCGTAGTGTGCTCAATTGCACACCTGATGAGACTAGTTGTTGGCAGAACGGCGCGAACACACTACCAGCTGTTATGGGTACTTACCCCAGGCGCTTTATGCGTAGTGGTGCATTGGTCGGAGGCCGCAAAGCCGTAGCGATTCCATGTTTGGCAAGTCGAAACTGCGTGTATTGGACTCCGTCCTCGAAGGTAAGAAATGGGTAATCCCAAATACCTACCAAATTTGTGGCGTTCTTTGCAGGCCACGCGGGAATGTTATGACATATATGAAGTCATAACTCTTACCAAAGCTAACCCTCCCAAACTAAGAAATGAACTACATCACCACAACTTAAGAAACCAGAATAACTTCAACCTGGAACAGCATAGATTGGCAAAAACTAGTAAAACTCCGAACTTCATGGGAATTAAGCTTTACAATTTATTACCAAATAAACTAAAAGAATTTAACAGCCTATCTACTTTTAAGAAGAAACTAAAACAGTATCTTTTGGAGCGTCCGTACTAAACACTGTCTGAATACATATAGGAGCATAAAACCTGCCCAAACTGAAGGAAGAGGGAAAATTAGCAAAATGAGAAGAGGATGAAAACCTAGACTAAGAAATTGACAATCCCTATCTTCAATAAGGACTGCGGAGAAGACATCGAGGGTAAATGTTAAATGTTATTGAATGTTTGCTGTTTCAAACTCGTTCGCTGGATCTCTTCAGGGAGGTGTGGACTTCCCTATTAGTTCTATGTCGGTGAAGGACTTCAGATTTCAAAAGTACGACATTTCTGACAGATTTAGATAGCTTAGAAGCTGGCGTGTATGGCACAAAAACTGTACCATGATTAATGTTAATGTGATAGTTTTAAAATCCCAATAAAAGAAACCTATTATAGGGCTTTCCCAAAAACTGGCATTATTTTAGGGGTTTGTACCCTATGATGTAATTTTGTAACAGTGGGGGTCTGGCGGATTATGATGGTAGGGGTCCGTCCATAAATTACGTCATCGATTTTTGGCCGTTTCTGGACCCCCTCCTTACAATCATCCTATCGTCATAACCCGCATGACCCCCCTCACCATTGAAAAAAGATGTCATAGGTTACAAACTCCTAAAATAATTCCAGTCTTTGGGAAAACCCTCTTAAGGTTAATCTGTTGGGTTGTTATAACCATCATATTAAGTTTTGAACCCATTTTGGGCTTATTTTATGTTAATTCACGAATCAAGCTGAACTTTTTGAACTTCGTAGTACTTTATTTACTGTAGCAATGAACGCTGACGCTGCGTGCAAATCTAAAAACATTGATCGTTAACGTCTGCATTTACTGTAGCTTTGTTTTGACCTAAAGCTAAAATGAATTTTTAAATGGATATTGAAAAAATCTAGTACGTAGTTTCTAATAAATTTTTTGAGTTGTTTAGCTATAATTTAATGAATTTCAATAGAATATTAACAATTTCCATATCTAAATAAGTTTGAAGGCTTTGAAAAACGACGTCATTTTAACGTTTACTCCCCTATGCACGTCATCCTACCGTCATTTTCATTCTGCACCCCTCCCCCCTATTATCAGATGACTTAATTTATGGACGGCCCCTAGGATGACTGGAGGAGGGGGGGTCCAAAATGGCCAAAAATCGATTACGTAACTTTTGTACGGCACCTTATGAAACCTGGACGTTATGAAACATCTATTAATACCAGTTGGAAATAAAATACCTGGACGTCATGAAGCCTGGATATTATGAAAATGTGTTACGTAAATTTCAACCTGGATGTTATGAAACCTGGATACAGTATTCCGAAATAGCGATAGCGTTTGGTGAATTCTAACCCGGACGTTTTTAACATGGCTGTTTTGAATCAGCTAATATTAGTAATTAAAATTAAGCAGTTTGGACGTTATGAGACCTGGACGTTATGAAATAGCTATTTCTTAATAATAAAAAACGAACCTGGAACTGGACCTTTTACACCCGGACGTCTTGCAAGAATGTCCTCGCACTTTTTTGGCCCAGTAAAATGTTTTGTTAATTACTCAGCCAAGGTAAGATTACTAACTAATATTCGGGTACTAAGCAGTAGGTACTAACCTAGTATTCAGTCCTGGTATATTTGAATTCCCAACGTGGCCAGGCCAGTGAAATGAACCTTTGGATATTCGCTAAATAACCATTTTCACCCTCCCGAAGGTTATATATCAAACTGAAATACGATCATTTAGGACTGCTCGTACGATATACGACTTTGGCCAATCTGGGAACTGAGAACACTGATTTGAGTGATTCGTTTCGTATTCGTGTTATCAAAATCGTGTATCGTTTCGTGTAATCGTGTTCGTCGTTCGTGTCGGTAAAGAGGTTATCCTAACAGACAATATTATTTTTGACGCATGCCTATAGGCCTAGTGTTAACGTTCAATGACAGTGCTTTTAAACATTACCAAAATTTACTTACTATGGGAATGAACGGAGATTCCTCAAGTGTCTTGAGGGCACGGTTTATGGACAGTCTGATAGGCTACCATCTCCCAAGGAAAGTAGAGGGCTCATCTAGCAACCCAGTTGCATGTGGATGCAATAACGAAGATCTTTAAATAAGCCAATCAATAACTGATCAGACTGTAATCTTTGAAACAAGCCTATACTATGTAAAAATGTCCTAGTGTAATCTGTGAATTTTAAGAGGACATTTGAAATGTTATCTTTCACCCTAATAAGTAGAACAGTTTTAATGACACTCCTCAAATATATTTAACTTGTACATTTTTTTGTCTTTTGATATTCAATTAATTTAACAACATTGCATCCGGAGCAGGACCAAATTTCAGTGGTGTAGAAAGAGACAATGCAAAAATTAAAATCACTTTTCAAAAGGGGTCAGAGAACTGGTCGCCATATTGAACCTCAACAATCCACAGCAGCTGTAGATCGTTCAGCGCCATTTCTTCCTTCACAGTCAGCGTCCATTAGTAGTACTAGGCCTAGTGTCAATCTCAAATTAGCTAGTGGTGGTGATATTGTTGTTTATGCAAACAAGAAACTAAAACATACAACAATGGAGGATGAGGTTAGTTATATGAAAGATCAACTGTGAAATCAATTTAAAGTTGTTTCAAAATACACATAGCCTAGCTTATTCCCAACAAAACAAAAATAAATTGTTTACCAAAATCAGGCATTGATTATGTTTTTTCATTTATCAATAATTATTCTTGTTAGAATATTTTATCTGATTGCTGGCCTGTGGTCACTTTATTTTTATCCCCTAATACAAATATCAGGTATTTCTCTCTGGTCAACAAGTCCCATGCTCAACTTTGGATTATACTAGCTTATGTTACACAGCCATACTTAAAACCATCCACGGACTTGTATTTTTTCTATTCATTAATTGCTTGTTTTATAATATAAATTGAGCTACTGTAACTAGCCATAAGTTAGGTACTCAAATCTACCTTTTAGAGACTTAATCTTTTTATATTCATTCAGGGGCCCATGCTCGTTATGTTGTAGAAATTGAGGTAAAACCTACTGGAACTAGCTCGGGCGAAGTGGCTGAAGTGTAACCATGGGGTTGGTGTGTTTGGCTGCAGTTTCTTTTGTGGTGTACCACACCTACTAGCTTGGGGGATTGGCGGGAATCGGGTGTTTTCGTGCGGGGGACTATCTTTCGATTTAACAACTGATATATCGGACAATACTTCGATGTATTGAGCGATATCAATTGATAGATCGATAAAGACAATAAGGCTTGTTCGCATTCCGCTTCTTACTATTCCAAACATCCTATTTAAGATTTATCTTCTGTTTACGTTACTCACTGTCACTTGGCACACCAAGCAAAGGCACTTGTGCGGGTCAGTTGGGTGACGGTTGTTGACTCGAAAGTGTCTACAGTGGAGTTTTTCTTTCTTGTCATTGCCAGTGATTGCTTAATCAGTTACTTACTCGTCGACGACTTGGCCCGGCTGCACTTTTCCCACATTCAAATTTTGGCCCGACTACAAATTTCCTCCATCTATAAGCTTGGCCGCTGCTGCAGCTTGGCGGTGGACAGCGCCATGGAGGGCGTCACCAGAATGGGCTCTAATTCACGATTCGCAGGTATTCAGATCGGTAGCACCGAATGTAGGATTATGAAATAGGCCTACAATTGCGTGTCATAAATAGTGGAAACCCGACGGAAGTAACTCTGCAAATATATTTGCAACATAAAAATAAACAGCCATAAATATCATTCATGCATATTTTATTTACCAATTACAACTAAATGACAGGAATAATATTATCTTGTAATGATGCTTTTTATTTGCATCTAGTAATGATTTTTATTTTAGTAATGATTCCGCTTAATTCAAAATATTCGCTAGGCTTTTACGAAATAGGTCTGGTCCCAGTTAAGCCTATACCTATATCGGATTATTGGGACCCCAACATTTGTCTTCATGCATTGATAAAAAAAACACTTTTCAATAGAAACTAAACAGAAATTATTTATTTTTTTAGCAAGGAAGTGATCAGGAGCTGCCAAAAAATGAGGGCCGTGAGGAAAGAGAAAAGTGGGTCTACACATCCAGCCCCAGATCATCCGTGGCTTCAGGGCCGCTGTCTCCTGTAAGCTTTATTTATCATATATATTTTCTTTAAAAAGCAAATAATTCCTTTTACAACTTGCAGATTGAGTTTTCAATTGAATCTGCGATAAAACTAGAAAATCCATTTAAATAAATTGAAAGTCTTAAAAGTTTTTCATTCATTGCAATAAACATTCCTGGTTAATATTAGGGTACAGTACTTAAAATTCTTTCAGCTAACAGTCAGGAATGAGTACTTTTTACAATTTTAGTTATGCTACTTTCTTTAGCAATTTAACTCTAGACAAGATCTCAACAAGACTTGATTTTCCTTTATTCAGTACGATTGTACAATTGACATCGGAGTGTAGAGGTTAAAAAAATTAAAACTCACTTGTTGCAAAGGCAGAGTAAGACAGGTAGGCATCAGCTGTTGCAGGTGTGACAACAGGCTACGAAACGAGAAAATAAATTACATCTCAAGTCAGCTGTAGGTTATTGTGTTCTATTATAACAATGTCTCTCTATCTCTTCTGTGGTCCAGTATGGATTCGTTGAAACTATTGTAATTAAAATTAAATAAAGTTAAAACATTTCTTGCCTAGGCATGTAACAAGTTTTTAACATACAATTGTCGTTGATTAAAATAATTTTCTGAATAACTTGATAAATGAATTATTGTAAAAAGTAGTCGTAAGCCTCAAAAGATGAATCCTTGAAATTATCTTATCAACCTTTTATTTCGCAGTGTGAGCTCAGTTCAATCGAGATGCCAAAGGGTTCTCCTCGATCACAAGTCAGTGATGTAAGTATTTTGTTCTAGTTTATTTTTTCTAATTTTTTCCATCTATCGAATTTCCTCTATAGGGAAGAAGTTATTACCTTAAAACTCATGATAACACTCATGGTGTTACACATAGTTCAACCTAGGCATAGTTAGATTTATAGATGTTAGTCTTGGTTAATTTTGGCCTCTTATAGGTAATTTCAGCTAAATTTGAGATATAGAGGTGAATCAAATGAGAAGAAGTCATAGAAGACTTACCCTCAGTCTCTAGGCTATCTTCTTTGTCTCCTTCGGCGTCAGTGAGGGCATCTGGGGTTAAGTCATAGTAGATTTCTCCATCCCCTTTCGCCCCTCCCCGTGATCGAGGAGGATGTCTTTATCCGCTTTTTAGGCGGTGACTTTTTAAGACACTACACGATCACCCGTTTAGCTCTGAGGGCAGCCGAATTGTCGCTTTCACCTCACTGACTTCCTCAATCCTCACGACAGCTGTCCACACACCATGACTGGTGTTCTTCTGCAGGGTGTCTACTGATTCTGGAAATCCTGGAATTATACTGTAATTGTATTTTGATACTGGAAGTACTGGAATTTAAAATTTTGTACTGGAATTTTGTTGAATACATGTGATGAAATCCCTAAAAATAGTCTTGTCCAATACATTCAGAAATAAAAAACTCGACAACACTTTTTTAGCAATGTGTGTTTGCAAACCTAAATCAATCAATCAATTTATTTGATTTACCATCAACAAGTATTTTTAAGAAGCGTGTCAATGACTTGTTGCTAAGTCTGGATAGGGACGAGGCCGAGATTATCATCGCGCCAGATTACAGGCGAGACTGACTCTGACGACGGCCCCCGCTATGACTTGACCGTTGCACTGTCCGACTCCCGCTCGCCTCTCCTCTCCGCCCTCCTCCCCCCGCGCCTGCTGAATTTCATGTCGTAGTGTTGCCATCAATCCATCACGTTTTTCACATCGCAAATTTTTAAAGTTTTTTTTTCAATTACATTTTGATTTTACTAAGTTTTACAGGTATAATAAATTTTATTCCAGTTCTCCCTCATTGCAATTTTTTTTCTCTTCAATCTAAAATAAGGTAATTTTATTAAGGACGCATCTCGAAGCTGACGCACAGGCATTTGTGCCCATGTCGGCTTATTCCGTAGACCTTCTTAAAGTTTGTATTTTTTTACATCATATATTTTATAAGGTACTTGTATTCATTGCATGTAACTTATTTATTTATTTACTTTTATAATACATCAAGAAGCATCAAGGACTTTTTTGTTATTTCAATGCAAGTAGGCCTACAGATAATTTTATTTTTTGCAATGTAATATTTTTGTAATTTTCTGGAATAAATCTCTATATTCATTCATTCATTCATTCATTCAATCCACTTGTAATTCAGTTCAATTTTACCAAATATTCTTAATCAGATTTACAATTTTATAAGTTGTAATTTTTTTAAGATTGGTGATGTTCATAAAACAAATGATGTGATATAAAAGTGAGAGACTGTGTCGAAAGGAACTCACAGGAAATTAGAATTTTTAATTTGTGGATGTAATTTTGTATTGATTATTTGGATAATAAAGTGGGAGGAATGTAGGGCTACAAGGGGACTTAGGATGCCCTGGTAAAAATCAAACAAATATATTGACTCTTTGACAAGTTTTATGATATTATTTATCTTATTTGTCAATGCTGTAACTCAGTTACTTAATTTTAACAATAAACATTATTCGTATTAATACAAAATTTATTAATAGTGCTCCTTAGATAAATTATTGGCAAATGAAACTAGAAATTTGAAAAAATCTTTTTTTTGAAATACTAGAAATATACTGGAATTTTAAAATCAGATGTCAGTAGAACCCTGTTTTGTTTGGCTACTACATCATGAATCTCCCTCAGCGCTTTTGTTTTGACGCGATCGCCTTGTTCTCCCCGAGGTCGCAATTTTCGGACAGCCTGAGAGGTGGCGAATAATCCCAGGGGCTACTGAGATGCCACCGCTTCCGATCTCTGTCTTTCATTGGAGTCCATGTGTCTATGACGAGACTCTTTGAAGGAGGCCCAACTGCCGTGGCTTCAAGCACCAACTTTGAAGCGTCTGGAGTCCGGAGACATGAACTGGACTGACCAATGCCTTGCCACTTCCCGCATCCTCTGACTTTCGGGCCCCTTCGGCCGTAGGGGTTATCTTCACTGTTGACCTTCGGCCTAAGGGTAAAGGCTCGCCCCCTGACCCGGAACCCAAAACGCTTTTGCCACTCACCTTTGTTGTGCTGTTTCGTGCTTTAAATTGTCAATTCATTGTTGTCTGGGTCGAAGGGGTCCCCGGTCCATGTGAGCATTTCCAATCGCCCCCGTGTGTCTTCCACAGTACAAGACCAACAAATGTCAGTCAAACCTCCTCAGACATCCAGCACCCGTCTAGCACAGTCAGGGGATCAGGAAAATGCCCATGCTTCAAACCTGCATACTAATTATCAATGTTTTCTAATGGAGAGTATAAAAAAGTCAAATCTCGCTTTGTTAGTTGGAATATGTTTTAAGCGTTTGAAATTTGCTGAGTATGCAGGTATATGTAACAGGGGTGTTTATAAACTACTCCATATTCTGTACCATGTTTCTGTCTGTGTAGTTTATGGAATTAAATAAATTTATTCCAAAGTTCTGAAATATAAATTAATACAACTGTCATCCTCAATTTAGAAAGTGATCATTCACTGAAAATCTTTAGAATTTTTGTATATCTTTCTTAAATTAAATAAATATATTTAAAGTTGTATTAAAGTAAATTAATTCTTAATGTAGAGTCACATTCATCTAAAAAATTTATGGTCTTCTTGTATTTCAGTTATTGTAATGATAACTGAGATATCGAATGATTATTGGCTGAATAATAATACGTTTGTATAGTCCTCAGAGTAATTTGCAATCTTTCATAAGCCAGCTAAACTAATGAGAATGTAACTCTCTTTGTTTTGAGGCATTGTTCTTGAGCAAAATATTCATAATCATTCCACAGAAGATTAAGTATTCCAAAACATGTCTTTGTTTGATATTTGCTGATAACTGGCTGATAATGATTTGTTCCCACAAGTAGGTTTCAGTAGTGTCGAAAGTGTACACATAGCCATTAGATAAAACAGGTGATTTGCCAGTTTATAGGTGACAGCATTACAGGTCAGACAGTTTTTTTTTCAACCTCTCAAATGACCAAATCAAATGTACTTAATCAATTGCCATAATATTGTTGCATTTTTACTTTAATGTAACATTATTTTCCATTATATTTGTTTTGTTAATTGAAATTATTTTGAAATGTTTGTATAAAGCATGGATGGTTTCTTTGTCTGTCTCCAGCATTTTAAAACAAGTGTTTGATTAAGGGGTCTGGTCAAGTATGGCTTTGTTGGTGTTTCTGGTAATTATAAATTGTAAAACAGAAACTTATTCCGTCTTACTAACTTGAATACTTGAAGTCTGCATCCTTGACTGGAAATCCAGATAGATTGGTCATTATTATTTTATTTCATTCTTGATGTTCTTCGATAGGGCTTCTCCTAAGACCGCCAGTATTAAGGCTCTCGGCTTCCATTTCAGGGAGAATATAGGACTGCTTTTAAATTGATAAATATACCATATCTCTTGACTTGACAAATCACTTAACGTTATAAAGTTTCTTAATTTTACCTGCAGCCCAATTTTTTAAATTACAATAATAAGTATCAAAGTATTTTATTTGTTTTCAATAGATTAGTTCAAACAGTTGTCATACCTAAACAGAGAAATTTAAGAACTTAACTGTCTTAAAAAAATGTTTTTATTTCAGCTGTAAATTATTAGCATTAACCATTTCATCTTATTTCTACTTAGTAAAATTATATAAGAAAAATATTTTTACAACATCAGAAATGTTACATACTAATTCCAAGAAATAAATTTTTGTCCATGTAAAATTGGTACATGCTAATAGTCTACTACAAAGTGTTACATTCTGCAGCATAGCTTAATTAGGCCTACTTGTAAATATATCAGAAAATAACCATCGGTAATGTGGTACGTATACCATCGTATACGTACCACATACATTATATGCACATGCCATGCACAATACATGCACACACACACACAATGACATGTGCACTGTCGTATGCACATGTCATTATACTTATCCTACTTTAAATATTCGTAGAAATCTAAGAGTAGTTACAATGAATCATCAGTGTAAGTAGATTGAAAAGCAAATCAACAAATTGTTATACAATATAAGATCATGAGTATACAGAAATTATTTTTCTTTACTCTGTCGTCAAATGAATTATAACTGCATTAAATTTAATTGGGCAAAATAAAGATAATGTACGTTCTTTTAATTTACTCGAAATGGATTACAGAATGTTATCGAAATAAGTTCAACACTGCATGAAGATTGTTCACCTGACCTTCACCAGCCTAACCTCCGTGAGCGAGCGGTCGGAGAAAATATCAACAGCTTTGCAGGGGAGGAAACTTTCTCAGCCGCCACTGAGCCAGAAACAACCCTAACTTCTCAGGTGACTAACCTCGGCTAATTTTATAAACTCTTGCTTTTAGCTCGAAAACAAAGTAATAATAGTTATTTGTGTGTTGAGTGAGTAAAGAACAACATTGTCTCATGAGGGAGACAATGTGCTTTACTCTCAAAATAGACACAACATTTTTCCCTCACCTGCAATAACAAATATCCTGACCATAAAAAATTATTATATTGACTTAGTAAGTAATAAAAATATCCATTTTGTTCGTTCTGCTAACAGCGCCTGCATCAGGTTAGCTGTGACCATGCATGGACAAGCAATCAGCTAAATGTTGCAACGTTCTTACTGTCTTAATTCTTAGACGTTCTCATAGCCGATAGTTGCTACTTTAATCTTATTTGATTATTCCTGCCACTAAATCAGCTGTTAGAGCCTGCTTTCGTTCATCTGCTGCATATTTGCATGTGTGCATGGAGATTTGAAGGAGCTATAATTTTTGAATTATTGATTTCAATGATGTTCTCATGAGTTTACTTTGTCTCCCGCCGGAAGACAAGTAAAAAGCGTCTAAACATAGCAGATAGGGTAAAAATATTTTTTCCATCTCGACGCAACGAACAGTTCCACAAAAGGTTTCTGGAGAGTTTTGAAACACCCTATATAAACCGACCAATGCTGCCCTTTCCTACCCCGTTCCCGTGTGTCCCTAAAGTCCAAGACCGGCTCAATTACTTTTAACACCTATACTGAAACCCACGGTCTTACAGACCTCAGGGAAATTTCACTCGATATTGGCAATGGGTTTGAAGCAATGGTTCTACCTTTCCCAGTAACTTCCTCCCTCCCCTTCCCCTTGACCTTAGCACAGTTTTTTTTGTTTTTTTTTTTAGTTTGAGTGGTCCTCCCGTACTCGACTTCCCGATGTTCAATTATGTGCCTGTCTCAGAGACCGCGGGTTTTGGTTCCTGTCAGTCTGCTGTCCATTATTTCTTATGCGGGAGTCTCACAGACTGAGGGTTTCGGTTACCGATTATTTATTTGCCGTCCATTATTTTATATAGGAGTCTCACAGACTGAAGGGTTTTGGTTAACGTTCCACTATGAGGGTTTCGGTATAGGTGTTAAACTAAATGATATTTTTCACTTGAGTTCAGACCAAAAAACATTACTTTTTTATGTACTTGTCATACCTGCCCCTTTAAACAGACGTTGTATGATGAATGACAACTTTCCTTGAAGAAGTGTATGTTGTAACTCGCCTGCGATTGGATTTATCCATGTCGCATGTTTCGAATGGCATATCAAGCTATCGTAGGGCCTTGCAATAGACTTAGGATTACTTTTTTCTCCTCGAGGTTAAATTAAACACGGTGTAAACTTTTTCGGCTGCAAAACACTATTAAAGTGATATTACTCGCATTCGGCGGGATTTTTAATTGACACCGCCATTTTGAAAAGCTGTAAAGAAAATGCATGATGGGTCGGCTATGAGACTTGGCTCAAATTGGGTCCAGGAAAGGAACTTAAGATTGCACTCTCAGTCGTGGTGTTGCGGCAACAGGAATATCAACAAAAAGAGTAAAGTAAGTAAAGTGGGTAAAGTATGTTTTGTTATGAGTAACAAAACGTACTTTACTTTCTGGGCAAGCCTTGTACTGAGATGAAAACATATAACCTCTGGTTTTAAATGCCCTTTATTTTAAAAAAGGTTATAAATATTTTTCCCCTGTTTCCTTGGGTATGAGTTAGTTGGGAAAAGTTGTTTTTCGTCCTTGTATGTCAAGCCATTTGTCTACAGTTTGCAGTGGACGGCTAAGAAGACTCACCCTGTATTTATTTACATACACATCGTACCTGCCGTAAGGCTGCGATAACTTAGATAAAAATAATCCGATCCGAATAAAATTTTGCACAGACGTGTAAAAACAGTAATATTCAGACGAGTGCAAAAATCAGCCTGATGAGACCATTAGAAGGAGGGTAAACCCCCCTAAAAATGTGTTTTGTACATTTTTCGTGTAGACAAATAAAAATCAACATTTTGATTCAAAAAGTTGAATTCAGCTTGAACATACAAATAATTTATTATCTTGAATGTTTTAATAATAGTTTACGAGAAATATTAAATTAACAAGATATCTTGGTAAGTATCCATTGACTTTGAATTTGATTTCAGAGTGTAATAATTATTGAGTCTTCTTCATCTGATGATGATGTTCTACTGATAGAACAGATAAAGGGTCACACAGAGTCTGCAATCCAAGAAGCCAACTATTCAAGAAAAGTTCCTGCATCAAAGGTAACTAACCACAATAAAGAAAGACAAAATAGCACTAACATAATAAATACTTGATACTTGGTTCCTTCATCGCTGACTGACAGTCAGATACATTGCTTCAGGTTGCATCACAATTGCATTACACAAGAAACACGGAATTTTACAAACTTACATAATTTACATTAAAAACATAAATTTAAATACACTCACTTTGATTAGGCTGTGGAGATCTATTTCGTTCCGAATTCAGTTTTTAGGGTATTAGTGGCTCTTCAAATAGCTCCTCCAGCGAGTAGTGAGGTCGGTTTACCAGAATATCGTTCAGCACTGATTTGAATGACAAGTAGTCCAAATCACGTACTCTTCTTGGTAAGGTGTTAAACAATCGTATGGCTGACCGAGGATAGCTCTTTGGGGACGACTCAGCCGACAGCGCGGCAAATCTAGGTTTTGGGCTTTTCGAGTATCGATTATCAGCCAATGAAGACAGAAACAGAGACAGGATCAGCTGTTATAATTCTGCTCTGACATTGGCCCCAACTTTTTTAACCTTGTTATCCAGTTTTTTCCGGTTGGCTTCCTAGAATAAAGATCTTACTATAATTTTTTTTACTACCTTTCTGCTGTTGTTTATACTTTTTTTACAGGTAAGTAGAGACACCTTTTTATCACCTTTGAACGTAAACACTAATTGTGTCTGTCACCTAAAATGACTCATAGCTAAATCGCAGATTTAGGCTATTGTCAGTCATCTTGAATCCACAGTTAAATAAATAATTTCTAAGAGGTCCCCTGAACCATCTGTTGTTTGAACGAAAGAATTCTTCTGGATTTTTTATCATGCACTGAAAAATAACCGACACAATAAATTGTTTCAGCCCTTGATATCAACCATAGAATTGGACTCTACTATAGAATCACCGAGCAAACCCGATGCTCCTATAAAAGCCTCGGATGAAAGTTTGAATGGTACAGCAATATTTATTGGAGGAATAAAAACAGAAGAGGAAGAACAAGAATCATCAGATAAACTGAAAATCAAAGAGGTAATTTAGAAGCTATGTGTACAAGAAGGAGAATATACTACCTATAGTTCCGAGTTGCATGTGATAAAATTCTTTAAACTTTTTCTTAGTTCTTTATGGTTACGAAATCATACTTCCTTTACTTTAATTGAGTTACCTTTAGTACTTTACTAGTTATTCTGAGTTATAAAAAAATACTATTACCTTTATTTGTAAAAACAAGCTACTTGTTGATGACAATGCATCCTGTAAAAAGATTTAATTTAATCTATTGTGATAAGATATTGGGTCTAATGCATGAAAAACATCCATCATAACTAAATCTAAATGAAGGTGTTATTTGGTTTGGTTATGTTATAGTACATTAGATTCCACACTGTAAAAGCAACAAACCTCTTATATTTGTGTTTTTATAATTTCTGTTTCCTTTCTTCTGTGTGTACTTGTCTGTGTGTGATTTTTTTTAAGTTCAACTACACTTTCGTGGTTGAATTCACTTGCTTGTTGTTTCTGTGACTTTTTTGTTAAAAAACCCTTCCGTTCCTTTTTTAATTTTGTTTTTGTACATTTTAATGTTTGGTATAATCAATAAACAGGTTCTTCTATATGTGTTTATGTGTAGTTCTTTTATGTATATGTGTGTTTTTTTCTTAAAAAAATTTTATTGTAAAGTTAAAGTTGTTTTATGAAGTGAAGTGGATTATTTGATGTTTTTGGATGTGGTTTGGTGATCTGGGTACTTTGTTATGGCCTTGCAACATGTTTCATGTGATATAATTTCTTCAAACCTTTTCTTAATTCTCCATAATTATGAAATAATACTTCCTTTACTTAATTTAAAATAAGTTTGTTTAGTATTTTTCTTGATTCTTCGGACTACCTCTATTTATAAAAACAAGCTCCTTGTTGATAACGCTTCCTGTAAAAAGATTTAATTTCATCTATTGCAATAAGATATTGGGTCTAGTGCATGAAAAATATCCATTATAACAGGAAACAAAAAGAGTAACCTTAAAACATTTTAAATACACAAATGAATATACATAATCCAATTTTTTAAAAAATTTGGAATATGAAAACAACCACAAAATACAATAAATAATGACTACCTCCTGACAGCACCATATGATGATTAATTTAATTTAATTTAATGATCAAATGATCATTAAGCTCAGTTTTTGATGATTTTAATTAAATTTTGACTTTACTTCGAATTTTATTTGTTTACAATTATTATGAATTTAAATAACCTAAAACTGTGTAATGAACTAATACCTTGAAAATGGTCTTAGTCGCCGAAACATGTCAGTTTTCAGTAAATTATAACCACAAAGGGTTCTCTGTTCTTATTTTTTGCTAAATATATAAATATATATATTTATATACCACGCTGTTCGTCCGACGTCGTCTGCTGATTGATTGGGCAATGAGACACGACCGTGCCTCTAGATAACTATATTTATTATTTAATTGCTGGGCCCGTCTTTTTCGCACGAGATAGAGAGTATTGCGTACAACCATAAGAATTTTAATTTTGAACTCTTAAAATATAGAATGACTTAAAACAGCTGTCATTCTGGAAGCATTCTGTTACTATGTAATATCCAGTGAAAAACCACTTATACAACAAAAAGAAATAGTTAAGTAGCTAGGTGAAGGTGTTTCAGTAAGCCTACTCACGATATCCCAAAGTGACAATTTCAACTGATCAAACCCATCTCCTTACCTTACCCGCCTTCCTCTTCTTAGTCTTAAATTTTACCAAATGATCATTGTTTTATACCAACCGAAATTGTTTCATCGTGGAATTTGCTTTGTTTAAACTTTAAATTGTAATCAAAGATTTGAAATGAAAATTTTAACAATCTCCTTACCCATTTTCCTCTTCTTAATCTTAAATTTTACCAAATGATCAGAGGTTTTCTAACCGAAATTGTTTCTACAAGGAATTTGCTTTGTTTAAATTTTAAATGTTATTGAAGATTTGAAATGAAAATTTTAAAAGTTACCAGTTTGAAATTTTATTCAGACTTTGAAAGGCACTCCTACAAAACAAAAGTGAATGAGTGTGAAGTTTTGTTAAATTTTTATGAGAAATAAAGTTGCTAGTTTTTCTCAACAAAACGAGGTGGAAGATTTGCTCAAAAGTGCAAAACCAGTAACTTTTTTGATGACTTTAAACATTTACTTCACATTTATTAGAACTCTCTTAAACTGTCATGTTTTTGGCGTTTTTTTAATCATATTATGTTAAAGCAGAGTTATATTAAAATAAGGCTCTAATTTTCTTTTTTGAAAAGTGAAAAATTGGCTCCTAATCTGCGCTGTTAATATAGTCGCTCACGTTGTTCATTCGTCGTCTGCTGGTGTACTAGGCAATGAGACTTGACTGTGGTTCTAAGTACTAGAATGACCTTGGATACTGTACGATTTAAAAAAAGGCAAAAAAGGCATAAGCCTTTTTTTGTTATAATACCATTGCCTAACTACATAAAAAAGATTATTACTATGATGAGAAATGGTATGATATCAATAAAATAACTGACTGTAACGGTACATCGTGAGTGCACGCCGGTTCCGATTCCGACTCAGATTCAGATTTTCGGCAACAGGAATGACACTTGTATTTTAACGAAAGTGGCCATTGTGGCAGCCGGAAGCAGAGCTTGCGCGCAGGTGCCTGCTCTCCGGAATGTAATATTCATTCCGGTTGCGGATTCCAGTTTCCGATTGCTCCAGCCGTCATTTTAAATAGCCACATTTAATTTTGAAACCTAATTCAGCAGTTTAATGGATTTACCAGCTTTAATCTCTCATTTTGTAAGAAAACCACCAATCTGAGTTAAATACTCATAGCATATTCAAACAGAGATATAGTAGATAAATGTTGGAAAGAAATTTCGTTGGAACTGGGCGTTGAAGGTTAGTGAAACAACATATTTGTGCAAGATCAATTCTTCTAAATTTACGTTCAATAACTGTAGGCCTAGTGGATAAGACAAAATAAGGATTTTCTTCCAAATAAAGCAGCTTATTCAAACTAAAAAGAATAATGGTCTTATTCAAGTCACAGGAACTAAACGTCAAATTTGCAATGATAGGTTATTACATCAGTAAGCTAAAATGGTTTGTAGAGTTAACATATTCCTAATACGCCTCCAATTTTTTGTAAGTCCATTATTGTTTCCTTATCTGCTCGTCGCACTATCTCAATATATTTTTATTGATTTCCATGAACTAGAGAGACTTGAGATAAAGTACACAAATTAAATCCTGACTATATCAAAGTTGCGACCATAAATTATCCTTGTTGTTAAGCTTGCTTTGCTGCCGTTTAGGCTACCATTGTAAAATAATAACTTGCTTGGTGGTTGTTTACCACTCCCTGACATCTTTTCCGCAGAGGCCTCCTAAATTACTAATATGCCGTGTAAAGTAATTAATGACATTTATTAAATTAGGTATTTATTACATTTGCTGATGTGCAATCAATGGTGAAATAATGTACACAACATTGACAACTCCATTACCTGCTCGCCTAGTCGGCGAAGCCATTCATGCCCCCACTGTGGCCACCTACAAAAAATCTGTCTCAGATTGAACACGCGCCGGAAATCTGAATCTGAGTCGGAATCGGAACCGGCGTGCACTCAGGACGTACCGTAAGAAAGGTAAAAATATTCAATTGGTAAAACTTAAACTCATAACTCTGAAATATTAAAGGGGTACGTGTGCATGCTAGCCTGGGGCTCAAGGGTTAATGAGGAATTTTTTCTTAATGAAGTATGTCACTCAATTTTTACCTCTAAAAACTTATTGTTGATTACATCAGTCAAGGATTGTGTCAGTTGAGTTGTTTCATGCAGTTTTTCTTTAAACTCTCTACAGTAGACTCTCATTCATCTGGACTAATGTGGCGGATGTCCTGTCCGGACTATTGGGAGATGAACCAAAATTCATAAATTCTGCTGTTATAAAAGCGGTTTTGTCAATACACGGGGTAATACAAATATGAGCGTCTAATAATGTTCAAACTATACGTAATAAATTACGTGAAATGATGGGTCACAATACCAACTTCATATTTGAAATAACTTACCTCATCTCAAAATGGCGAATCCAAGATGGCGGCCAAAAGATTTACATTGGTAAAAGTTAAGTGTAAATTGCTCAACAATGACTGATGGTGGTTATTTGTCACTATCTAGCATTATTTTGTGGTTATGGGCCTACTTTATCAATTTGTAATGTTTAAATTGGTTGAAAATAAATAAATTAAAAGTACCCAAATCTTGAGAACCAAATGAGATATTAAAAAACGGATTGCGGCTTTGTAATCAGTGAAAAATCTAATTCGAAATAATGGGTCACAACACCACTTTAATATTGGAAAAAATTATTTTGGATCCAATATGGCGGATCCAAGATGGCGGCCAAAATTGGGTACCCCCTCTAAATGAAGTATTAACTACCCAATAATGTTTGGGGTTGGTGTGGAATTGATATTTGAAAAATATAGGAAAAAGTTAGGGGGGGGGACTATTATGGGACACCCGGTATACAAGCTACACAGGGTATCTAACTTAACTGTGCCACCATTGGTATTTCAGAAACTATTGGATTTAGAGAAAACTTTAAATGGGGGACTTCACCTACTTTTTTAAGACTTAAAAATTTGAATTCCATTTTCTTCTAAATGGCCGGCATTTTCCAATATGGCGGACAACTTTGATTTTTCTTATGGAACACCCTGTATTTTATGATGGATTTGGATTGTACGCTTGATTTTAAGAACTTTTTACTCTTTGACATTTTTTCCTAAACCCAATGGTTAACCCTTGAGCGGGCGCTTCACCGGCAAAACGCGAGAGGGCGCATGCGGAGTTTTACTCCGCAACACTATATTGCACAAATTCAACCCATTTTACTTGTTTTATAACGAAATATTGTATTTAAATGTTGACAAACTTCATTAGGAATCATATTTCATCGTCGATGCAATTAATTGTTAAACTTAATAGGTGTAATATTTCAGTTAAACATAGTAAGTAATTTTCTTGTATAAAATATGTATTAATTATTATTTACATTTTTGGACTTTTCCTTCCGCTTCTTTTTTTCGAAAGTGAAAGGAAAAGTCCAAAAAATGTAATTATTACAAATCCTTCGCTATTATGAATTTGAAAAATATGTATCACTGTCTTTGTAACGGGCAAGGGTGCTTCGTAAACTGAGACGGCATCTCTGAATTGCAAATAACGAGGTACCAAAAGAAGGGGGTGGGGGGTCTAAATAGCTTTAGGAGATTCCTGGAATGAGGGGCGTAAAGTACGGAGCCGGACACGACCGCCGACACCCATTATGTCCGATTATTTTAACATAAAAAACACGTGCGGAGGAAAACTCCGCGTGCGCCCGCTCGAGGGTTAAGGAGATATAAGCAGATAAAGTTTGTTTTTTTCCCCATAAGAAATGTATTGCGTTATTCTCGGTACTGGGTATATTGATAACGGTTGGGTTAATTAAAAAATACTCAAGAACAAAAGTGCTTCAAAATGTGATTTTAGTTAAAAATTCAATCGTAGAAATTGTTTTAGTTGACATTTTCTCATGGAAATGAACAATTTTGAATAGTTTTGTACTCCATAAGAATTGCATGGGATGGCACAGTTAAAATGGACACAATGCATTTCAAATGGGGAAAACCCAAACTTTATCTGCTTATATCTCCTTAACCATTGGGTTTAGGAAAACATTTCAAAGAGTAAAAAGTTCTTAAAATCAAGCGTACAATCCAAATTCGCCATAAAATACAGGGTGTTCGGTAAGAAAAATCAAAGTTGTCCGCCATATTAGAAAATGGCGGTCATTTAGAAGAAAATGGAATTCATATTTTTAAATGTCTTAAAAAAGTAGGTGAGGTCCCCCATTTAAAGTGTTCTCTAAATCTATTATTTTTTTAAATACAAATGGTGGCACAGTTAAGTTGGACACCCTGTATACAGTCAGAATTTCATTTTCAACAAAGAGAGGCCTGCGGTGATCAAGCAAGCCAGCCTTTGAGACAATTCAAACTGCTTTCTTTTGCAGTAATAAAACTTTTTTTGGTACTTGAACCATGGCCCCACAACAAGGTACCATAAGCAACCGAGGCCATAAGGCCAAGATGATCAATGCTGTATTGATTTGGCATAGAACACCTGAAGACACAAATTGCATATTATTAATTAATTACGGGCTTACTCACACGAAAAATGCAGGGGCTAAAAATGTTAAGTTACGTTTTTTTTCCAAAAATTTGTTCCAAGATCATCAATAAAACAATGCTCATTTTACATTTATATGAACATTATTCAATCTAAAAAATGGGTTGTGTTTAAAAAAAAACACCCTGTATTATAAAACATTTATGTGCAAGTATAAATCACACAAACGATTTTGTATATTAAATGTTTGAGGGAAAATGGTAAATGTAATTATGCAAAACATATTACGTACGCATGTAAAAATGATCTTGTGTTTTTACGGAATGCCAAAAACGGCAGAAATAACTTTATAAAGGATGCAAAGAGCAACAACAATAGGCCTAATATCGGCCACGATGGTCGGATGCAAATCGGTACTTTGGCCATTGATTGAAATTATAAAAAACATTATTTGATATAGACACATAATTACTTTTCATGGACAAATAAAGGATTAGTTGTAAGTTATTTTAAAACAGTTAACGAAGGAGGAAGGGTCATGGCCAGATTTGTGGGGGAGGGAGTAGACAAATTTGTAGGGGAGGGCGCCACAAGGCTTGGGGGGGATGGGTACCCCTGGTCTAGGTGTCCTTTTATTCCAAGAAATTTCCTAACTATTCTTAGCTGAGGACGCATTAAGACCAAAAACATGAGTTGGAGTTTCCAATTTCAAAGAACTTCTCATAGTAATAAATTTAGCTTATCAAAATCTAGGAGCAATTGTGAACTTGCTACCTGGTTTTTGATTTTTCATCAGACATAAAAATTTAATTTACTGTCACTTATTAAGATAAAACATTAAGATAGAGGGATCTCAGTTTCTGTTCTATAAACAATTTAGTCAAATTAAACTATGTCCTTTGAGATTCAAGTAGCTTCAGTATTCTAAAAAAATACTCCAAGTAAAATTTCATACTAAATCAATTTTACTTCTCAGTAATAATAATTTTTAGTGGTAAAAACTCCAGCAATTCCTCATAATTATAGGGCTCGCTCACTCCTTGCTTCAAGTCTCCTCTTTAAAGACTTCCTTCACTTAATTTTTGGGCCGATTTCAGTAAATAAAATAATAACTGAAAAGTTTTTATGAAATAAAAATCCCACCTCAAGTGCATTGAAAGCGTTGTCAGCTGATACTTGGCTCATGTCGCATGCATTTATGATTTTCGTGCCGCCTGCTCCATTATATTATGTTGTTTCCTGCACCATATCGATGATGTCTCCGTCTAACAGCTCAAGCTCAGAGTCGTGAGCTTTCACCCACTCTGTGATATCTGGAATCTGGTAAGGGATCTGGAGCTGGACTGTTGAGGTTTTGTATTAGGATAGATGTCTGGAGATCGCTCCGCAAAACAGAATCCTTTATTTAGTACCCTTATTTATTTGTTCCTTTTTACGATATCAGACAATAGGCACATCACCTGGTTATTTTCATTTACTCACTGGTAATTTTTTTAACTCCAAAAATTGTTACAAGCCTTGCATAGTTTGAATCAAAGAACTAGGCCCACACTGTCCATAAGCCCAATGCTTATATTAACATTAGTCTTACGGACGGATGGCCTTGTTATTTGAATCGGCCTATACAATCTGTGTCGATATTTTAAATAAACATAAAGTACTAATTACAACTCTGTTTTCTGTTTCAGGAGATAACTATCACACCAGATACTGAAGTTTCACAATTACAAGATCATCTTAGAAGAATGGAGGAATCACATCACAGGTAAACTTCTATTTTGCATCACAGAATTTGATTTTTGATCACTTCAAGTAGAAAGTACATTTGAGAGAAGTGTCAAGGTGTTGCGTCTTGAAAAATGTCAGTATATAAAATGTCAGAAATATTCCTGCAATGTTTTCCAAGATATCCATGCAAAAAGAAAAAACCTCGAGCAACAGGTCTAAATTTTCCAAGAAAAGTATTTTGTCCGTAAATAATGTAGCTTAAGTTCACTAGACTTCCAGGATTTGTTTACCTTAGGAATGGGGCATGGAGAGTTAGAAATAGGCTTTTTCATCTTAACATATTAATTCAGAACATAGACCAATATATAAAAAAAAATTGACCTTGTTGCCTTGTTGTTCTAAGTGGTGATGCTCTGAGGTACTGCCAAGCTGCCTGAGGCCTTGTTTGCACGACGACCAGACAGTAGGACAGCAGAAAAAAATTCTTTTGTTCTCTTTTGTTTAAAGGTGTTACTGTCCACTGTACTGGGCGTCGTGCAAACAGGCCCTTAGATTAACCCTTAAGTACTGGCGTGGGGTGTTTTAAGACCCCCAGATTGGGAAATTTCGCTCTGGCAGCAGAAATAAATTATCAGTAATGCTGTGTGTCCTCTTCAAGTTACATCCCCCCTCACCTGTTGGTCCAGTTTTTGTTATTTCATCACATTCTGTTGTGGGTGAAACTTGCCCTAGGGTGCAACTATACCCCGCGCCAGTGGTTGCGTTCTAGTACAGCGGTGATTTTTACATGTATTATTTATCATTATTAAAGTTTAGCTTATTTTTTCATTTTTGTTAAATTCCTAGTAATTTTTAAACATGAATAATAAAATGCCGATGTGTGTGAGCCATATGAAACCTGTTTGCCAAAAGTATTGGAACGCCTCGATTATTCGGAGAAGTATATTGATTCAAGACTCCAATAACTGTTTCTTGTAACCAAAAATTTACAGGGTTCCTTGTATTTTCCAAGATTTTATTGAGTTTGTTCAAAATGAAAAATTAAAAAAATTTGAATTTTGATTTCAAATGGTGATTGTTTTGTTTTCTCACCAAAAAATTCCATATTTTAGTAAAATTTTAGATGTGTAAGTTTAGGTCCAAAAAAATCTTTCATATGCATTGCAGCTGTCAAATAATGTACTAATTTACAAAAATTGTGCTCTAGTATTCATTTTAGGAAACCATGGTTTATTCAATGGTCATGAATATCTTTGACGATGGTCGGGAAAAGGTTGGGAATTTCATATGTGAAATCTGGTAGACACCCTGAATAAATAATTATATAGCATACGATCATAAACAACAATCTAACAATCATATGATCGTCTTATAATCACAAAGGGAGTTGTTCAATGTAGATTTTCTAACATTGGTGTGTTTTCAGCACAAACGAGGAACTACAAGCAACCATTCAAGAACTCTCCGACATGCAAGTTCAACTGAACCAAACCAGAAACGAAAAAGAGAAGTTCAGGGAAGAGAAAAATCTTCTTCTTGAATCTCTCTACCGTCAAACAGAAAGACTTCAGGCTGCTAAAAAAGAAAACGAAAATCTTCAAAAATTGCTGCATGATAGTGCAAATGAACAATCGGTGCCTGAGAGGGAGAAAAAGCTCATAGACCTATTGCAGGTACAGATAGTCTCATTGCAGGTACAGTTCAGACCCGATTATCTGAGGTCTTTGGGATCGAGGCTACCTCAGATCCGGGACATTTAGGGATGGACGGGATTGGATTTTCAGTTTGGGGCATGACAGGATTTTTTTCTTCCCTCTTAAATTTGGGACTGAACAGGATTTTTGTCCTCCCTAAAGCTTTGGGAAATGCTAGTTCACAAGTTTATTTACGGCAATAGCAATAGGTTAAAAATAATGTCAAATATAATTGTTAAGTACCAATTGACCAAATTTCAAGAAATAAATGTAGTGAAAAATAGTTACTTACTGTGGACAAAATAGCAAACTTTGTCAAAAACAACAAACAAAATAGCGGAATTAAATTGTCAAGTAAAATATCAACTTATATAAAAATGGCAAATAAAGTTATTGTTTTCTTATACTGTTGTTATTACTGTTTGGATATTTTCTTACAGATTATTTATTGATTTGGCTATAAACTGTCATGCATAAAAAATGTTATTGTAACATGTTATTGTATTTTTGTAAACTTTAGGCTTTCTCATTTGATTTTTAAGTTCTTATTTGATTCCAAAGATAAGAACTCATAATTTTTCTAACACTGTAAAGTACAGTAAAAAATAAATTAAGTTTCAAGATGACAACCATAAAGACTAGTTTTTTTAAGCTTAAATTTATAAATTTGAAGTATACAACTCTTTGTTCGGAAATCACTCTAACTTCCAAACTTAATTTCTTAAGCTACATAAAATATTAATTATGTATTTGAAATGTTATTTAAACGCCTCAGGTTCTTTACTTTTGTCAACTGTCTTAAACTTTTTTCATTATTTAAGAAAAATTTTTGGATGGGATTTATTGACGCATGAATTATTCAGACATGGAATCAATGAGCAAAACCACAATTCATAGCCGACCAAAGTCGCCGATAAACACACAGTCAACACTGTTACGCCTTCTTACAAGTTTTTTCTGTTGATTAACCGCTATACGTGAATACCTACCATTGTTTTTCACATCCAATCGTAAGTTTCGTAGTGTTACTTTTGTCATTTATCTGCATCAGCAAACACACGCGACCTTTTTTCATGGACGATTGTGAGTTTCACAAAGCTACATCGGCCATTTATCCACAATTGGCAAATATGCATTATCATATTTCGTGGCCATTTGCATATTTTGCAAAGCTATTTTTGCCTTTCATTAGGGGTGTGCGAGTATTCGACCGGTCGAGCTTTTTGGTCGAGCTTTTCAGTATTCGGCTCGGCTCGACTTTTTTCAAAAAGCTCGACATTCGAGCCGAGCTTGATGAGAGAGTTCTTATCGGGAAGATAATTAATGCGGTCTATTTTTGGACACCGTAAACCCAAAAAGCATTTCTCTCCCAAGAAAAACACAAACAAAAAATATTCCCTAGTGATAAGGAAAGGACATTGACAGGTAAAAAGAAATATTATCTCCATTCAGACGGAAATCGGAGCTATATTTAGTTGACCTTGGAGAACCCAAAATACAGCAATAAAGTCTATTGTTTTATCACGGCTTATCTCTTTAACGGTCAAGCTTCATTTTGGTTGCATTTGATTTATAAAAATAAGACAAAAAATATGAGCCGTCATTTTAGTTGTATGCCAAGTAGTTTGTATTTTTGCATGTTGTAGTAAGGATTCCTTATCTCCTAATTAACTCACGCACGCTCGCTGTCAGACAATGACAAAAAAACCGGGACAGAGGGGCTTGGAGCAAAACAAACCTCCACCCCTCCCCCTCCCTGGCCACTGATAAGGAGAGTGAGTGAGATAGCTGTTTCTTTCTTTCCCTTTATTCCATCCTAATTTCTGATCTTTCTTCTTTCAAATTTTTTTAAACCGTACATAATTTTCTTAACAAAAGCTTATAAATGCAATTAATTTTAGGATGACAATAAATTATTTTTGTTATTAAATATTATTTCATTCATATTCTGAAATAATAAGTTTAACCATCAATATTTATTATGCCACAATTGGGACTGCTATTTGTAATGTCTTTACTTTGTGAACATTAAGAAAATCAATTTTGTTTTTGACTAAGTGTAAATATGTTATTTTTTTAAGATATAACCATTTAAAACCTTTCCATTCAACACTTGAAATTAATTTTGTAGTACCTATATGTAACTAGAATGATTATTTAAGTTTAACTATTTATTTTAAAGGGAAAGTACTGTGGAATTGGGAAGTCAAATTAAAAATGTAGAGTTAAAATTTTTTATTTTTCTACATAAATTATTTTTTGAGCCAGTTTGATCAATTTTATGTAATATAATACAAAATATTGATGAACCTATCAGATCATTAACTTGTTTTTGAGATAAGCTTTCTAGTTTTGAGCTGGCATTCACTAAGGTATGCAAACATTAGTCTATTATATCTTTTAAAATTAAAATCAAGCTTCATAATTTGGTGGCTGTTAAAAAGTTCGGCTCGAAAAAGCTCGAGCTCGAAAACTTTTGAAAAAGCTCGGCTCGGCTCGGCTCGAGTTCAAAAATCACTATTCGCACACCCCTACCTTTCATCCACGACTGGGAAATACGCGCAATCGTTTTTACGGCTGATTGCGAGTTTTGTAAAGCTGCATTTGCCGTTTGTGATTATCAAACATGCACTGTAGTTTTTTTGCAGCTGATTGCGAGTTTTGCATAGCTGGATTTGCTACTTATTCGCGATCGGCAAATACCCGTGATCGTTTTTTGCATCTGACCATGATTTTTGCAAAGCTACACTCATGGGTTATTGTGATTGCTAAAAGAATCCTGTCCCAAAAATTTCCTGAAGTAAATACAAATCCCGCCGAAAATCAAGATTTTAATTTTTCTTAAAATTTCCAGAAATTTCGTGACCCTGCCATCCTTTTTCACTACTAATTATTTTAAAGATGCTATCGATATCAAAAGAAATCAGTTATGTTTATCTGTGTAAATCAGCACTGCCAGTACTAGATTTAATCAGCCTTCTGCTAAACATTTTTATCACCACAGTAGATGAAATCGTAGTTTCTTTATTATAATAATGAATGTAAAAATGATAATTTATAATGTTTCAAATTAAATTTATTGATGGTTAACCGTCAGTTTGAGTTGTAATTGAAGTAAAAACACTTTTTGCTTATTATTGTTTTATTTGTACAAAAGAAATCATACATATCTGATCCTAGAGCTACCTGGGATAATTTGGAGCGTATGATGACGCAGCTCAGATAAACGGGAGTGTTTCGTATTGTTATAAAATTTACAGTTGTATAGTAATACACGTCAGACATATCCTCTTCTTATTGTTATTTGACAAGCTAGTTCTGTACGTCTTAAACCACCTTTACTGTTTGAGATTTTACCCATCAGTACTCTAGGCATCTTATCCAGATACTCCTTACCAGATTAAGCTTCCTGCTATTTGTATTTGGGTTTCATTGTGCAAAGATGGTGGCAGTGGTACTTTACTGTTATAATGAGTTTTATAGGGAAGGGTTGATGAAATTAAGAAAAACGTATTATTCTCTTATATGTTAACCTTCCTTAACTTCATACTTATTACGAGTTATGGCATTGTTATAAAAATTACTCTTTGAGAGAAGTATTCAACATTTGTGGAGAGTGTTAAACATTACTCCCAGGCACTTTTTCATAATGTATTTTTAATCATTTGGTTTGTTTATCTGAAAAAAACAATAGTTAAATGTAATATTTTGTTTATATTTTGATTTAATTTGTATTTGTCAGGAAATAGGTATATTAGGAAACAGGTATTAGGACGACACTGGTAGTCATGTGTGATTAAATGTAAACAATTTGTTAAAATTAATTTGGTTAGAAGTTTTTACTTCGGTAAACATCAAACCAAACATTATGTTTTAGAAAGGGCAAGCACAAAGAGAAGAAATGATTTCCCAAATACATTACCTGGAACACCAATTAAACGAAGTGCAGAGAGCTAAAGCGATCGCAGAGGAGGAAAATAAATGCCTCGCAGAGAGGGTCGGTGAGCTGGAAGTGACTGTGGAAGATGTACATTTTGAAAAAAAAGTTATAGAAGAAGAACTATCCAAACTGAAAGAAGACCATTCTTCAAAATACTTTGAAATTGTGAGGCTAAATGTTCTACTGGACCTGGAAACAACAAAGGTATGTGTAATTGTTAACTTAGTCCCATGAAAAATATTAAAAACATTCAAGTAACATGATAACGAGCAATTAAAATCTTTAAAATATTGTTTTCCCTTAGCTGCCAATTTAAAAGAAAATTTTCTTTATTTTTTCAAAGCCAAGGATGTGTTATTCAATATTAATGAAAAGTCTAAACTATACCTCTTCAGCTCAGGCTCCCAACTATACCTCTTCAATTCAGGCTTTCATCTCTAATGTTGTTTTGGTAAAATATGTTTTGATACTTTTGAATGTAACTAGTAATTCCAAATAATATATTTACTTCAGTCTTTGCAACCTTATCTGTTTATTGTGTACCAAAACATATGTTTAAGCCAACTTCAGCACTTTACATCCATTTACAATCCAGGTTATGCCTCCTTGAAAATATTGTTTCGTAAGCTGTAGGGCCGCGTCAGTTTCCACACGAACAATAAAAAAGTGTACATACATTATATCGTATTTACATACAGGATTGGGCGAAAGTCTGGAGTATTTTTTAACATCTCTTTAAATTCTAATCAAAATGTAATAAAACTTTGTAACTGTGTACTTTGACACAATAAGAAATATTTAGAAATAAAGAACCGAAATTTTACATGCCCAGGGGACGGTCCACGATGGAAGTCTTGGAATTCTTTAAATTTAAGCATACCTTGAGATGTACCATATTTTACGGTTTTGAAAAATTGAAATACAACAGTGCAAACCCATTGCAAAAGGACGATCCAGACAGAACTTATCTCTTCCAAGATTTTAATATTTCACTCCTAAAATGTGGGTAAAAGTCTGAAATAATTAATTATGAATAACTCCAAAAGTATCTTTTACAGCATAATAAAACTTTGCACACATGCATTTTTCATTGAGACCAATGATGTTTTGTTACTTATAATTTTCTGGCATTCTTAGGGGACAGCCCGAACGACTGTCCAAACGAAGATTGTTGAGGTTAGGTTATGGAATCTGCTGTTTGTTTTTACTATGATGTTTATGTTTGTGCTTTAATGTTATCATAATTACGACCTGTACTCAACAGTTCAAGAGATGGTTTAACCTTCAAGACTTGTATAGCGCTGATGTCCATGAATAAATTGGGGCGATACAATTGTTTGCTTTATGAATAAGCCTGGATTGCTCAAGATGGTGAGTTTTCAGTATTAAACCTTGTTTTCTTCAAGGGAACAGCCTGGTATAGTGTCAGAACGCAGGACCTTGGTCCCCAGGGTCCTGAGTTTGAATGAAGAAAAGGTTGCAAAGACGTAAATACATTCTTTAGTAATTGCAATCAGTGCTACATTACGAATTGATAAATTCTATGTATGAATTAAAGTTTTGGTAGTCTATTCCCTTGAGAATATAGCAGTTAAATTGCAGTTGTTGTAAACCGTTTTGTCATGTTGATTTGTATTTGCAGGTGGATGAACTGAAGGCAGCTCAAGCAAGTTTAGGCGATGAGGATGAGTTATACAATATGATGAATAATGCTCTTAAAGAAAAAGAGCTTCTGGAAAAGAAAATGGCCGAATCTGAAGATATTCTAAAGAGAACAAATAGTGAGAACCATAGATTGCTGAAGGAAAATGCTACATTGCAAACTCAGCTGATTGTAGGTTTCATCATCTTCATTTAGTTTTGTTTTTTAGAAAAAATAATTTTTCTTTCATCGTAGTTGAGTTTATTCTCCTACGCTGGCTGAGATGGCACTCTGGAAACTTAGTGCGCAAACGCTGTGTGCTTTTCTTTCATGTTTTTTTTTTCTTTTGGGGGGTTATGAGGTGCATTATGTTTACGCAAACTGAGGAGCTTGTTGTCCTCTCAGTGATGTCGCACTCCTTTGGGCTCAAAGTCCTGTGGACTACCGACTAACCAACTTCCTTCAGCACTGAGGACACTAGCCTGGAACTGTTTCACTCATTACTTCGGGCTAGGCCTTACGTTATATGCTGCTAGGACTCTTGTTTTCATTGACTTATCATCGGAATTACTCGCCTGACCTGACTCCTGCCCAGACTCAGCAGCCAACTGGTAAACCAAGCACTGCCGGTGTTGTTGACACAGCAGACTTTTTCACTCTCTTCCTCTCCCATGAACCTACCCATCAACACTCCTTGGATAGGATGTCGTTGGAGAAGGACTTATCTCTCTTCCTTCTCCTCTCTTCCTCGTTCTCTTTATCACGTGGGCTTTCTTTCAATGACTTGTATTCATCTTATTTCTACTTATTCTAAATTTCTCTTTAGACTACTCCTTTTTGCTGCCTTTAACTCGGTTGACACCTGCCCAGAGAACTCAAAACAGGAAGTAAATCATTCTGGATAGCCAGTAGATTTACCGTCACCAGTACAATGATATCCTCTAAGTTACTGTATCCATTGTCGACCTAATAAAGCCATCTAGGGTCTGTAACCACTTAGTCACACAATTTATAGATAATTATTTTTTTCTGATTATAATTTCTTTCAAAATTATTCAATAATGGTGTATTATAAAATAAAATGTATTTGGCAAAGCAGGAATTTTTGGCTCATATCACAATTTTGAATTAAAAAAAGGAAATTTAAGCCAACTTTCACTTATTCATGTTTAGCAATCCAAAGGCTATTCAATAATGAAATAATTGTTTTACAGGAATTGAAAGAAACTGCTGCAAATGCTATTGCTGATTTGAAAAATCACTCTGAAATCAGAAAAATTGAACAGAAAGAAGCTCAAAACAAGATAGAAGAATTAGAAAATGAAATAAAAGACATAAAACAGCGTTATGATATTCTTTCACATGATCTCCAACTCGTGTCCGAAAATTTGAAAATCACTGAAAATAAGCTTCAAACTACTGTAATGGAATTGGAGAATTCGAAGGAAGAAAAACTTAAAGAACAACAAAAAAGAAATGATGAGGTATGTTATGGCTTATAAGATTTTAATGTAACAAGTCCAATTAAAGAACCCAAATTGTTTGGTAGTCCTTTTCCTAGCAAACAATTTCTCCTAAAGCTAAAGTTTTAACTCAAAACTTTTGCTAAACTTTAATTAACCTAAAGTTAGCATTAACTAGCTTTTAACTTTAGCTAAAGCTAGCTGACGTTTTTCCCCGCAAAGTGTTGATAATGGTTGTGGCATTTGTTTTCAGCTTTCGCTCTTGCAGTGGGTTGAAACTAAAACAAAAATATAAACAAAAATATACATTAACATATTTATCCTTATAATGAAATAGACTTCAAAATAATAAAAAAAGGTTTATGATTTTCAAAATATTAGGTTCAAATTTGATTCAAAGAAGTAAAGTCTTCTTTACGGACTATTCAAAGTAATATTTACAATTATGCTATAAAGTATGGAATATTTGTTTTATTTCCCTACACGAAATAACAAGGGGTCTGCCTGCGGTGCTCCAAAAAATTGGAACTGTTATGGTACTTAACACAGTAACGACTTTGGTTCATACTACGAATGATGGAGGGAAATAAATTCTATATTGCTTATTTCGCATTTGAATGTTTTCCTTTGAATTTAGAAGTTCCATTACTTTAGAGTGGTTTCCACTGTAAATCAGAGTTTCAAAATTAAACATATCAACATTAACATAGATATAAATGTCTTGTCCTTCCCTTATTACGAATGACAAGTTTTCAGTGTTTTCACATTACGAAATTACCATGTAATCATGCTGGAGGAACTATAGAAATTTCAGGACAGATTTAAGGGGGGGGGGGCAGTCGCCTATATTTTGCCTACATTAACCCCTTAATCACCGCGCACGAGTTAACTCGTGGTAGTATTCTGTACGCGCTCCGCCACGCACAAGATATCGCGTGCGAGTTGCAAACCGTTTGGTGCTGCACTCAAGTGGATTTTTCTTGAACTACGTCCACGCCACGAGTTCTGCAGCATCGCGCTCGTCGCGTTGACACCAAAACCCGGCGTTTTCGTGTTGATCGTGTAATTAAAACTGTGCGCTACTAAAAACCGCCGAGCCTAATTACTCGGCGCTTTAGGGGTTAAACTGCTGCTAAACAAGGGACAGCATCTAAAGATTTCTCATTTGAATTTTATAAATACAATTAGACAATTATTTTTATAGGTCCAAATAAAACATTCCAAATATAACATAGGGAAGTTAATATAACATTGTAACAACGTGCCACACTCATAATTTTTAAGGGTAGTACTATTAGCTCTATTGTGATATAACCTAGCTGCATTAATAAAATTCCTTAAAAAGTACTCGATATAAACTTAGCTGCATTAAATAAACACCATGAAAAGTACTCAATATATTTATTTATAAGGTTGTAAACTTAATGTCTCTTATCTACTTGAGTCCTCTCCCATGATAAATTCAGAAGCAACAAGTTCATTTGTAACACAAAAAGTTCATAACAATATAACTCGTAAAAACTGTGCAATAAAGAATTATCATTTGAATAATTGTGTATTTTGGTTAGATTTGTTCAGAAAAAATCAAAAAACAAAACTTTTTTAAGCATACTTGTATACGTCAATATTCAGTCCATAGTTTAACTTAAGAACCATAGTTACACATTGAGAGCTGAACAGAAATTTTATTATTCACCCAGTGTCTGAATTTTTTTCCTACCACTGCATGGTAATAATCACATTGCCACACCTGTAAACAGTACGGAAAACGGTTCATTTCCGCTTTAATTTCATTCCTGCTTGCTAAATCAGGGTTACTTATTAGATTAAGGTGGCACACAAGAGAGATAACTTTGACGTCAAACACAAAAGACCAGTTTCTGTTGGTCAGAAATCCCATGACACCATATTCTAAATTCTAGTTGCCTTGCTCTAAATCAGCTGATTTCATAGTCGGCATTTCTATACACTAACTTCTCTTACTTACTGGATTGCAGTAAAAGAATACAGTAGTAAGTAATATGTACAAGGTGTCTAGGCTTAAAAAGAAAACTAACTTCTCGTTCACTCCAATAGATTAAAAAAATATATAACCTCAATATACTTTAGTGTACAGGTTAGTTATAAGTTAAGCTGTTTAAATAGTGGTAGTAGGAAAAATATTCTGTGTATTATGAGCACAAATAGTCATTTCCGCTCTGAAAAAAAATACTACAATTCTTGAGCGGCAATGACTTACTTTGTGCTCTTAATGCACAAATAACAAAAAAAAAACCGAATAAAATAAAATAAAATATGATTAAAATTAAAAATATGATTAAAATATGATTAAATACGAATTAAAATATGATTGCCGATATCATATTTTTATTTGATATCCAGGCAATAGCTATATTGCCTAAATACTTTATTTCGGTAGTAGAAATAGAGAGTGATGGTAGTGAATTTAACCCTACGAGTCCTTGAAATAACAACTTCAAAATTAGGGGACCATATGGTTCCTGTGCCATTGGTAGTTCTAGCAAGTAGCGATGACGGCCACATGTGCTTTTTTCGGTTGACTATACTTTTATTTATTCGATTTTGAGATGACTCTAAGTCTCCTGGCTCTGATTTATTCTAGAGTGCAGAGTGGAAGCAACTCCATGACGATCTGTTGATTGCGGTCCGAGTTGCAAATGAAATCAAGACGGATTGTCAGCTGCAACTGGAAAAGACTCAGGCCAGAGTGCGGGAGTTGGAGGAAGTCAATGCCAGCCTCAAGGCTCAAAACGACAAGTACACGAGTAAGTTAATAAGAATTTCAACAATTACGTGATAAAAATCCTTATTCAGTAGGAAATTCAGGGGACGGCCAAATAACTCAGGAATACCGGAAGTTTAAAATATCAAGGGTTGGAATTATAGAGTAACTACCAGATACCCATGGCTTCGCACCTGAAAGGATATCTGAAAGGATTTTTATTTATTTGATAGTTAAAACACTTCAAATAAATAAAATAAATGATCCATCCATTGCAAATAATCGACACCCGCGAGATCAAAAATACATCAGCACAACACCGTTTTCTTGAATAGTAAATTGCTTCACTCCTTTGAATAATAAATTGAGTACTTAAAGAAAGTCACCAAGTCCAGGCCCTTGTTGGCCAGAACTAGTGACAGCCGCATCGTCACATTCCAAGCTTCTCTCCTAGCAGGGAACCCGGTTACAGAGCACGGAACTGATTGACTTACCAGGCGCGGGAGGTAAAAAGTTTAACAAATAAAAAACTGATTAAAAGGTAATTCATTCCTTTTTCAGCAATGTCATGATATTAATATTACCTTTGCAATGGCAAGCACTTTAATCTTTCGAACAGAATTTTGGGTCTGTTAACAGTGGTTTTAACAAGGTTTTTTAAAATTAACAAGAAAATAAAAAATATAGAATTTTGCCATTCTAGCAATACGTTTGTAATAAGACTATGCACTTTATACAACAATTTGAAAATGATTGTGTCAGTGGTTTTTTTTGTAATAAAAGTTTAAACTTCACTTTTAGTGCGAACTAGGGGTGTGCGAGTATTCGAACCATTGAGCTTTTTTATTTGACTTTTTCATTATTCGGCTTGGTTTGAGATTTTTAGAAAAGCCTAGACCCGAACTGAGCTTTTGAGACGAGAGTTTTTATCGGAAAGATAATTACTGCGATCTATTTGTTGAACACATTAAACCGGAAGGGTGTTTCCTTCTCACAAAAACATTCAAAAACAATATTCCCCAAGGTAATAAAGAAAGAATATTGACGGGTAACAATAAATATTATCTCGATATAGACGTATCCGAGGGTTTCAGACCTTAGAGGACCACAAAATACGGCATCAAGTCTGATCATGGCTTATCTCTTTAACGACATACCACACAAGTTTCATTTTAGTCTCATTTGATTTAAAAAAATAAGACGGAAAATATGAGCCGTCACTTGTAGTTTTATGACAAGTAGCTTGTATTTTTGCATTTCGTAGCAGGGACTTATCTCCTTATTAACACGTTCACGATGGCGCGTTTTTCCGTGTTCCTCAACATCATCCTGGAAGTTAATGGAAAAAATCTTACCTTTACAAATAATTATATCACTGACGGGATTTTGGGTACAGATGGACGCCGACTTCTGTGGGAGTGATCACACCCATTCGAACCTAGCATTCGGACTGCATACATGATAGGTTGACAAATAAATTCTACCGTTTTGTTTATAATGCATATATATTTTTTTGTAATTTCTTACTCAAACACACAAATATTAAGTTTTTTCAAGCTGAAAAAAACCATAAATTTTTGTGGGTACGATCACACCCATATTCACTTGAGACTGTTATCAATACTGAAATGAACATTAATTGAGATTTATAATATTCTAAGCAAAACAATTGAAATAAACTCAAAATTAGAAATAAAACATTTTTTTCACCTTTTAGTGGAACAAAGAATAACTCACAGAACCTCTCTTGGACATCTATTTGTTTGTGGTGTTTCTCAAAACAGGCCATCGGGCAAAGGGCCGGTTCATTCGGGCATTGTGCACAAAAATACAGAGACCTTTCTTCTTCGTTCCCTTCTCTGTAGCAAACAACATCTTTTTTGACGAACTCTGGCTGCACCATCCTTTTTCTCGATTTTGGACAGGACATCTTGCACCGGGCGGTTGGGGGGGTTTAGGTAGACCTGTACAGGCTGCAGTTCTGGAACCGGTATATCCAGTATTGATTGTGTGACTTTGTGCCTGAAGTCATGTAGTGTTCTTCTTGCCGTCTGGATTAGCCAATTAATACAGTTTGTAGGCATTGACCATTGACATCATCATAAAGTGATCGAACATTTTCTTATACCACTGTACACTTTTATGATCGAAAGGGTAGTAGCTGACAACTGATCATGGCGATCAACACCTTTCATATGTGCATTATATTTGATAATTGGTAGGGGTTTCTCCTTGAGCTGGTTTCTATTGTTCCTTGACAAAGCTACGGTGTTTTCGTGTTCCATTGACATGTACGTTACTGTGCGTTTATCTCGCCAGCAGAATGCCCTCCTCTTATCTAGCCACTGTTTCGCCCTTTCGTAGCTTTGCACATTTCACGACCCCAGGATTATGCTTCCTGCCTGCCCTTAGTGTTCCAGTTGAGTACATTCCCCAACCGAGTAATTCGCTTGACTGCACATAACTGTTGTAATAATTGTCCATATACAGGGAATGACCAATACATAACATCCCAGACATGAGGAACTCAACAACGTTGTGGGCATATCCCTTCCCACCCAATTCCCCCCCCCCCCCCCCCCTTTGCCAGAAAATTGTACATCACATAATTTATAGATATTCACCCAGTCTGAAATTTTTTTCCTAACACTGCATGGACCATCAGGTTCACAAAGAGAGTAAACTTACAGTCCATACTTATGCTTCTTGCCCTTTATATACTGCCGAAATAACAGCCGTCCTCTCTATAAAATCATGCTTTCATCCAATGATAACTCTTTCCCTGGGTGGTAAATCCTGACCATAGTGTTAGTGAAATTCTCGATCAAGAATCTAATTTTCACTAATCTGTCATCAGCAAAATGTATACATCTCCAAATTATTTGAAATCTGTCTCGTCATATTTTCTAAAGCACTTGAGGTCGCATATTTAATTTGTTTTCCAGTAGTCCCTAATGTGGCTCAGTCTTACGTTCCCCATGATAAATATCAGGGCTATAATCCTTTTCAATTCAGGAATAATTGTCAGTTCTTTCCAATCCCCTATTCTCGACTTTGGTTGTCGTCGTAATCCAAATTATAAATGTTCAGCATATTTATTAGTATATTTTACTATAGAGTCTAAAGTAATTTTGTCAAAAAACAACATAAACCGATCATTAGGCCTACCCTCACCTGGTACATCAAATTTAATTCCAGGATTTCCTTGAAAAGGAGTGTTCCCATGCCTGCTGTCTGCGGAGCCCAAATAGGGTTGTAGTCAATTGGCTCATCATCATCATCATCAGTCACATATTCACTGCTAACGTTCGTTTCATCATCACTTGTCCCTTCACCTTCCCAGTCACTAAAAACTTAGTCCGGATCATCGGGTCCGAAATGTTAAAAGAAAATCAAACACTAAACACCGAAACAGTGATCAAAAGCGATCACAACAGTAACACTTGTGCTCTGCCTTGACACTGACTTATAGTTACTGAATCCGCCACGCCTACCGTAGCTGCAGCACTGTCCAGTGAAACCTTTGGTCACAGAATACAATATACTATTGTGAAGAACTGTCTAAAGTTTCAGATTTCTAGCCTAGATCCTGGCTTAAAAATAAATTAGTTTGGTTACGCATTGCAGATTTGGAGCGATCACACCCACCAGGATGGCATTAGTGTTTTGTGTGGTAGCGATCGCTCCCGTGCTGCCGCAACGTGTTAACTCAGCACTCAGACGCACTCACGTAGTCGGACAATAACAATGCAAACAGGGGCTTAGGTGATGTAAACAAACTCCCCCCCCCACCCCCAACTGTTAAGGAGAGTGAGAATGGTAGCTGATTCTCTCTTCTCTTTCTTTCATATTTTCTCAAACCGTACATCGTTATTTTCTTCATAAAAGTTTTAAAATACAACTGTTTTCATGATGAACACGAATAACTGTCTTTTATTGTTGTCATAAAATATTATTTTCTGTATTTTATACTCTGAAATAATAAGTTTGTTTATGAATATTATGCCACAATTGGGACTGCTATTTTTGTAATCATACTTTGTGATCTTTAAGAAAATAAACAATCTTTTGTTTGACTTGATGGAAATATGAATATTTTTACTAGGTACAACCATTTAAAAACTTTTTCATTTAAATAACTCTTTTCCACACTTGAAATCAATGTTGTAGTCTAATTATGTAATTTTAACTATTTATTTTTTTGGTGAAAGTATTGTTGACTTAAGGAGCCAAAAAATAATTCAGATAGTACCTAAATTAATTATTATTCTAAATAAATATTTTTTAAAGCTAGTTTTTTGTATTATAATAATAATAAATATTGATCAACCTATCAAATCTTTAATTTTTTGGATATCAAAATTAATCAATTGTATCTTTTAAAATTAAAATCAAGTTTAATCATTCATATGTTTAATGATTGTTAAAAAAGCTCGCCTCGGCTCGGTTTGAGTTTTTAAAATCACTGTTCGCCCCCCTAGTGTAAACATTCCCGAAAACCGGTACTCTTTGTGCGTTTTACCCTGTCATGTTTTTCTTGCCCAAAAATTTTAATGTCATCACATAAAATTTATTTAAATAAGCATCAGTTGAGTTTTTATTTTATCTCAATCGGATGATCTGTCCTGGACCTTTTCCGTTAATTCATTACCTCTACTTTTTTGGTTTCCGTTAATAGGTGCTTTCAAACTCAGGGCCTATACTTTTTTCCCCAACAAAGGGGTGAGGGTGTGTAGGAGGGTTGATGTAGGTTGATAGTGGAAAATATTTCCCCCGTGAATGATAAATGTTCCCAGGAAACTGAATTAGAAAATTTAATTTTTTAAATAAATGAAAAAGCAACTTTAAAAACTCTGTACATTATGTCTGTTTTGTAATTTTATTTTACTAGGGGCTTGAAAGGGCTAAAAGCCCCTTTTGCAAATTAGTCATAAAAATATTCAGAGATTTCTCAACTATACATTGTTGAACTTAGGTAATAGGATTTCTGATATTATTTGAATAGAAAAAAATCTGCCACTTCAGGGGGTTAAAGAACCAAATATATGTACTAAGAAGTAGGTACTAAGACTATTTTAAATTAACTTTCACCCTTTTATTCGGAATTAAATTGCTTATACGGTAAGATTAACATATAGATACTCAATCTTACTGTTGGTTGAATATAACCACAAAATTACTGAAAACAATGATTTTGATCAGTAATTTTTATTAGGTTATGTCAAAATCCCTTACTTAGATTGAACATACTAATTTATAAAAATGGCATTTTTAGTTTTTTTTTAAAGTACAATAAAAGAAGTAAACTTCTATGATTAGTTGTATTAGTTCTTTTCCTCTTGATTTTTGTCGAATCTGACTTATATTTTAGTTAATAACAATATGACCTACTCTAAAAATATTCAGAGATTTCTCAACTATACATTGCTGAACTTAATTAATTAATTATTAAAAAAACAAGTAACAATTGGGGCAATTGGGGTGTCGTTGGGGCATCATTCTAGAGCTATATTAATGCCTGTCTCAGAAAAGGTGAATATATGCAATTGGATTACCTTGCTTATTCTGTGAATAATTTTGGTTTATCATCATTAGTTGAAAGATAAAATCTTTCAAACTTGCTTACCTGTAAACTGGCTTTGGTTCACTAATAAATAATGTTTTCTGCAAAGTGTGGTTGAAAACCTGGAAATAATTTTTTAGACCAGGAGTATTCAGTGTTTGTCTTACACTTTCATTTGAATCATATGTTAAACCACTTTATTGTTCAGGTTTATTAAAGCGGAAGTAAAGGAGGTTACAGAGGCTGTGGTTAATAAAATAAGATGAAATTAAATTACCTAAATAGTTTATTCTTTCACAAAAGTACAGCAAACATAGGTTTTATGAAATAATTACAATCTTGGGTTAGGTTTCCCACATGGGTCAAAACATTTACCCATAATGGGTGAATGGTCAGATATCACCCATAATGGGTGATGACTCCCTCGGTAGGGAGTGAGTCAGATATCAGACAACTTGTAGAGAAATACCTAATAAAAAATAATAATTGTTTGAATTGAAAATACAAAATATAATTATTAAGAATTATGCATGCAAATACCATGATAACAATTAAACATTGAAGCAGTATAAAATACTAACAAATAAAAACATCATTAAATAACTGTTAATCTCGGCCCATTCATTCACAGACTCAGTAACTTACGACAAAAATTGCACTCGATAGATGGACATAGATCAACAATCACTTAAAGAAATATGTTACGCGTGTGCGCGCACACACACACACTTTTTTATTATCGCTCAATGATTTTGACCCTGGGTATATGGGTCGAAGTAAGTGAATTTATTCTCGCTTGACTTCCAATAGCCATTTGTCTATTTTTTTCTCAAGTACGATTACTACAGGGTATTAGATATTTAATGACTCGGTAGGCGAGGAAATACCAAATTAGCTACATAAAAAGATGATGTGGCATTTATTGTTTCATTCAGCCGAGATGCTTCAATACCAGTATTAACAGCAGATCTTGTTGAATATGTATGTGCGAGAAAATGAAACAAAGAGTTCTACCTTGATGAGCTCAGCTTCAGTTTCGGGCTCATGCTGCAGGTTTATCTGCTAGTCTGCCATATAATCTTCACCCTTCACGGCAGGATGTGACTGAGGGGAGATAGTACTGGCAAGTTTGCCCCCACCCCAACATAATACTCATAAATTTTATCTGCAGCAGTCTAAGTATCCTCTAGTGTAGGATTTTCTTATATAATTCAGAACATGTTTTATTGGAAAAAGTTCCCCGTTTTTTTTGTATTTGTCTAAATTCAAATATTTTCCACAAAACCTTTTTATCATTTCTAGATTCATGTATTTTATTACAATAAATTGTTTCTTTTGGTTTGTGAATTAATTTAGTTATAACATTTCTGAACCTTTTAAAACTTATTTTTAAACTTAAATTTATTTTTAAACTTTTTAATTTTAAACTTATTTTCGAATTCTTTTTATTTTATGTATTTATTTTTTTTGGTGAATCGGTGGCATAGTTGGTAGCGCACTCGGTCTCGGAACTGTGTCCACGAAGTGTCGCAGATTCGCGACTCGAGCTTGTCGCATACTTTTAGCAGTACCGTTTATCCTTGTACTATACTGGCTCCCTCCTTGCCTTTGCTTGATAACGTCCACGCACAGATCAATAGTCTATGTGGGCGGGGCAAAGGCAAGGTGAAAAAGAGGCCGCCACCCTTAAAAAAAAAACTCAATGAAAGGTTGACGTTTTAAGAGTTCACTCATTCTTTATCTGACTCAAATGGATCTTATTAATCCAGCAGTGATCTAAGGCTTTATTTTGTTTTGTTTGAGTTGTAAGTTTTATTTTTGTAGATGTTCCAATGGTATGATATAATTTTTTTTTAATAGTCCCAACTTTGGTTAACGTCCCTTAATTAGTAACAGGAGATCGATTTGCATCAGAGATAAGATGGGCAGCTGTATAACTGTCTGATAAGAGAATAGACGGATAACAGAAATTTAATTATAAACCTTTACAGTAAGTGTGGATTTAATAGATTTTGGAAGAAATTAAACCTTGTATAAGTGGATAATACATATTTCTTTTTAAATTACAAACAAAGCGTAAAACAGAACTGCTCTACTCTAAGTTTTACTTGTTCAATAATCTTACGTCGCTAATACGACACATTAAAAGTACAGTAGCAGTGAGGGATAACAGAGAGTGACCTTGATCGAGGTTCTACTGTACTTGAAATTTTATTGACATTAGAGTGATATTGTGTGACAATAAAAAACTATCAGTCATTCCAAATTATGCTGACTTCATGGAATTCCAATGTTTAATATCCATGTGAATATGATCATTGCAACTTTTTGACAAACCTGAAATCCTGGAACATTGATTCAGCCCTACCCAAAGAACACATCAAGATATCAAGATATCGTTGGGAAAGGGCATTTTTAATTTATCGTTGGGAAAGGACATTTTCAATTTTTATCTCCAACCATCCAGTCCGTCTTGTCCCTAGTTCAATTATCAAGGAATATTTCAAGGTCATTGATAAAGAGTGATAGATCACTAGCACTTCTATGCACACAGATAGCAGCGATACGCTGTCCACATCCTATAACTTGAATTACACTCGGGATACGTCTAAAAAGTTAGATGGGTGTTCAGTTCAGTCAATACACCACTGCGAAAGACGGGGAAAGTTGGAATTATTTCGTGAAAGTAGCTAAAAAAGTAGCTGTAGCAGGAATTTTGTAGCTGTAGCTAGCTACTTTTTAAAACCTGTAGCTGTAGCTGTAGGAAAGCTACTTTTCGCATCTTCTACCTGTAGCTAGGCTACGTTTAAAAGTAGCTTCCCCAACACTGCTATTTACAAACAATGTGTCTCGTTCCGTACCTCAACAGCTAGTGCACTGTAATTACATATAAAAATCCTAGAATACTTAACCCCCTTAATACGGTACAACACCCATTACATAGGATATCTTGTTAGATTGTGTTTGTTTAGCTTCTGTTTAGTATTACATTTTTGCTCACAATGAGAGGAGATAATCAAGGTATCTAAAACATGTTCCTAATTTTCTGATAGATGAGAAAATTTTAAGAACTAAATATGTACATTAATTTATGTGTTCTTGTGCTACCAATTTTTCTATCAATGTTAAGATTTTCTACCTCCTTCAAAATTTGCGAGGAATAATCGAGAAGACTGAAAATTTGTATAGTATAAAGTAAATAGATTATTTACATGTGATGTGTTGGTATCCATAAATGTGGAGTCTTGTGGACTTCTTTTGTCGTAATTCTGTGACGATTAGGGGTATCAACCTTTGTTAAGAGGAAGTATTTGGCATGTTGTGTGAGTAGACTGGAATTGTTACTAAACAGACTCTTGTTACGCTGAATGAGTGAGAGCTCAGGCTTTAAGTAGGTCAGCTGATAAGAGGTTTGGGGTGTGAGTTGGGAGGACTGGGGGTGTTTGCTGGAGGACTGAGGGGCCTCTGGGCCCATGGCCCACCAGGCCCTAGGCCTGGGTGGGAGTCAGGTTAGGTTAGCTTAGGTTATGTTAGCTTAGGCTAGCTTAGGTTAGGTTAGGTTAGGTAGTGTTAGGTTAGGTAATATATCTTTCTAATGTGAGTATTATTAGTTCTTTCTCATTAAAAATATTTTTTATATTCATAAAAATTCCAGGCTGCTCACTTGTTGAAGTCTATTTTTGAACATAATCTTTCATGCTTCTTAGCTTTTTTCCAACATAGAAAAGTATTAAGTAATGTTTTTTTGTTGAGTTTTTTTATTGTAACATCTTGTAAAGTACTTCAATTTATTGTGAGCCTTCTGTTGAGACTGAGATTAAATACATTTACTGTTAAGCTTACTCATCTCTTTATTGAATAGAGCCACGTCCCTGTAGTGGTAAAGTGCCTTATTCTGTTTGGCCAGCAGGTACAGCCTTTCCATCCGTTACGAGTTTGAGGTGCCAAGTTACATAAGCAGTTTTATCACAAATTATGTATACTAATGTATATGTTACCGGACAGACCCGATTTTCAGGACAAACTAGTTTGGACTTGGATGAAGTTGTTTTTCCTGGCCGTGTTCGGATAAACTATTTTGACCTTATTAATTGCAGACTCAACTGGTTTAGCCGAGTGGCATTTTGATAAACTAATTTAGCCTAGTTCATTCGTTAGGCAAAAGTAGTTTGGCCGGGCAGCTACGGATAAACTAGTTTTGTCGGGTTCAAGGTCAGGCCAAACTCTTGTCTAGTGCACCACTGCCTCAGCTGGTGGGAGTCAGGTCAAGTTAGGTTAGGTTAGGTTAGGTTAGGTTAGCTTAGCTTAGGTTAGGTAAGGTTAGGTTAGGTAATATATATTTCATTCTATTATTTCAAACTTAACGTAACCTAACTTAACCTAACATACCCTAACTTAACCTAACCTAACTTGACTACCACCGGCTGCAGCAGTGATGCACTAGGCAAGAGTTTGGCCTGACCTTGGACCCGGCAAAACTAGTTTATCTGTACGCTATCCGGCCAAACTAGTTTGGTCAAAAACTCTATCAGGCTAAATTACGTAATCCAAACGCCATTCCGCCAAACCAGTTGAGTCTGCACTTGATAAGGCCAAACTAGTTTATCCGAAGGCGGTCAGGAAAAACTACTTCATCCTAGTCCAAACTAGTTTCTCCTCCTTAAATCGGGCTTCTCCGGTAACATATATAAGAAAATCCACCAAAAGTAATCATTAGAAACCTTAAGATAATCACTCTTTTCATCCAACCTTTGGCAGCTCTGTGGGGATATCTTAGATTAATAAATTCGATATATGCACAGAAATAATAGTTTCCCTACGATTTGTTTTGCTTGTATCCTAAAACCAGGTCTCTTTTTGTTGCAGAAAAAGAGAAGTTGACACTGAAGCCATTGGACGAGCTTCGGCCTCTGAATGTTCCGATTGTTTCAAACAGTTCGAGTTCCTCCGCCCTCAGTGCCGTGCCTGCTGCCACCAAAGAACCGGCTTTCAACAGGTTCACTCGGCCCTCACTGCAGTGTGTGGTCAGTGTCAAGTCTCTGATAGAAAGCATCGAAAATGCCAGCAAACAAACAAAATCAGGTGACAGTCACTATTTTTAAGCGACTTATAAGTCTGAGAATCAGAATCAGAATCAGAATATTTATTTCCATAAAAACATACAATCTTTGAGTCCCATCAAACCACATGATTTGTCGTTGGGTGCTCATAATTACATGGAGATACAGAAACGTAAAACTAAAAATATACAAAAATTAACACAGCGCTCAGGTGGCGGTGCACAAACGAACTGTATATTTCTACCTACTGGTTAAACTCAAAACATTGCAACGTATTTAAACTAGGAAGCGATTATCTCAAGGAGAACCAATAATTTTAATCAATATATGGTATGATATTAAAAAAAAAACAAAAATATATAATAATGAACTCAGCATAAGTTTACGTAAAAGGTCGTATGATGCACTAAGTTTGAAAATAAAAAGAACACAAAAGAAACCATACACAGCTACCCACAAATACAGATTACTACTTAGTAATTAAGAGTACAAGATCAAAATCAAGACTGAAAACAGCCTATTAGCTTAACAATGGCAATCACTCACTGACTCACACATTATTTTCCTTTTTAATTATTATATTGTGTACTTTTGGCTTTTGTTTAGTAACCAAGAAATCAAATCTAATTTTATAATATCAAAACGTCTTGCATTTTCTAAATTAAAAGGCAGTTCATTGAACAGTTTTGGAACCACGTGACTGAGCGAGTTCTTACCATAGGTGTTGCAATATCTCGGTAATTTGTATTTTTCTAGACGTCTAAAGGAATATTGCTCTTTTACATTTGATTGTTTGAAAGTGCACTTATTATAAAAAAGTTTAATAATTTTATACTTATAAAGAGAGTTTGCATGTTTGTTTCTTTGTCAAGTCTCTGATAGGAAGCATCGAAAATGCTAGCAAACAAACAAAATCAGGTGACAGTCAGTATAATAACCGACTTATAAGTCGGAGAGTTCACATGTTTTTCTCTTTGTGCTCCACAACCCTTAAACTATTGAACCTCACGTTCGGTAGGTAGATAGCTTACACCACCGGAAATTTGGTGTAGGTCTATTTGTATTCTTAAAATCCCCTTGGGGCCATGTCCTATGGACTTCCAGTGCCAGTAAAATGGTCAATGAGAAGGATGAAAATAATCAAATATTGAAATATGATCAGCTGTTGGTACTAATATTTGGTAGCTTACAATGCAGAATAACTATCAACTTTCACACACTTATTAAGTGAAAATGTATTTGACTACATGGATCATTTGATGCCTTTCCAATATGTGTGAAGAAAGGGTACAGCATCTAGTACCATGTTGTCTATTTGGGAAGAATCTCAAATTTCGACCCTACTCCTTTGTTCAGCATTATTATTTTGTGAAATTTGTTCATTTTGACTTTGTATTTTAATTCAGGAGGCAAAATAGTATATTACGATACTAGGCCGGGAAGTACTGTTTTGCCGGACGAGCATGATAGTTCCCGCGCGAGCTCTCGCTCGCGCGGGATTTTCATTCGAGTACGGCAAAACTTCCCGGCCGTGTAACGTACAATATTATTCATCACACTACGCAGAAAAAAACATACCTTCAATCGAAACGTAGTCCTTATGCATAAACATACGTTTCTCAAACCTTTTAACCTAACCTATAACAAACAGAAAAACATTTGCTGCGGATGCAGTGCTGCCACTATATTCCTCTAAAAAGAAACCAATAAACCACCAATAAACAAGCATTAAACGTTGGTTTGCTACTTCTGTTCTTTCTGACCTAGGTCGGACAAGAGTTTATCGGGCCTTGGCCGGCAATGGGCAACTTTTGAGCCAACAAAAAGGAACTGAAAACAGATGTTTGTCTGTTAGTAAGATGAAAAAAAAATTTTTTGCATAAACCTTAATTCCTAATGCATAACTATTAAATCAGACGAAAAAATTCAGCATCCTAGTGACCAGGCGTCAGATTTATTGCTATCGCAGCAAACATGTTAAACTAGCCACAGTACATGGATATTTAAATTGTGTAGAAGTCATTCCGGGCTCTCCAAATGTTCTCCTGTTTGCTTTATTTGATTTGGTTGACACTTTGAAATTGCTGTCAGCTAACCCCTAAGTTATAAGGGAGTTACTTAAAAAAGGAGGGACTTTTTTACTCTCTTTTACTTAATTATTATTAACTCAAGTTTTTTATATTTTAGGCTTTCTCTCAAAAAATGATTTAATTTATTAAAGTTAACAAATAAATAATTTTACCTAGCTAATGAAATTGGAAAGTTGAAATAACCTTAACAACAATTATCCTTCGACAGGTCAGCCCGATTCGTGTAGCGGGTCCAAAGCGGGAAGTCCCCAGCGAGAGACCAATCCTCCGTTGCCTCTCCGAGAACAACCTCTGACCTCGAACAAACAGACGCAGCAGACCGCCACACCCGTCATCTCCGCCACTCCCACAGGTAGACTAAACCTTAACCGCCAAATTTGTGATAACGAAAATGTTTCATTTAACCCTTTGTCCTGCCAATTTTTTTTTATTTTTCTAAAATTTTAATTGTAATATGTTTAGCCTATGTATGTAGTAAATATATAATATAAGATAACCGTAATAGTTTTGTACTTTTTATTCTTTTGGTAAAAGGAATTTCTGTTTTTTGTCTCTTTAAAATATTCTAGAGCCTTCTATTGATATTTTATAATCATATCTCAAAAAACTGAAAAGACCACCATTTTAAAATTTTGAATTTACCTTATTTTAGCATTTCCAAAGAAAAAACTTTAAAAACCTTAATTAGTATGCTTAAAAATCAGTTCTTAGTACGCATCTAGAGCCTATAATAATTTATTGTGCCAAGTTTCATGGCTTGAAGCCCTGTAGTTTTTGAGAAACTGTGATCAGTGAGTGAGTGAGTGAGTGAGTGAGTCAGTCAGTCAGTCAGTCAGTCAACCGTTTTGGCTTTTATATATGTAGATTTGTATCTTGACGTCTTACCCACACTTCCAACGTATTTAATGGTACAGGGTTTTATTTTCGTAGCCGTGATTCGATTTGGAGTGACTATTACTGCTGAGTTGTGGCCGAGTGGAGTGCTGGGAGGCTGAATGTCGGAGCGGCCAGGTCAGGTCCTCCCCTCCCCTCCCCTACTTCCCCTCCAGGGTGGGGAGAGAAGCCACGGAGCACCGAAAAGGCCTGCCTCGCCGCCACGCCATCGAAATTCCACCATCAAATTCTTATGTTTTAAATCGAAGTTACCAGTCACATCGTGTTCATATCATAGCTAAGAGTCTGAACAACAATATTTTAGGAAAAAATAGTTCACAGTCCAAAGAAATGTATGATTCGATTGAAAGTTATGGTTAAAGTCTATTACATATCATCATAGTGTATTTTGAAATTATCTTCATTTAACCCTCCTTGCCTTTTGAGTCATCATGGTATGATTTTGTTGCTGTCTGAATAGATCATTGTCTAAATTTGTCATCGCCCGGCATAGGCATCTCAGCTTTTTTTTCCTATGGACAAGAAACACAACGTGTGCTTCATTATAATTTTTTTTGTTCCAGATGAGAAAAAAGACCCTCTCCACTCTCTTGTGGAGAAGAACGGCGGATCGAAACGGAATGCCTTGCTCAAGTGGGTGCAGAACAGGACCCAGGGCTACCAAAACATCGAGATCACAAACTTTAGCAGCTCGTGGACCGACGGCTTGGCGTTGTGCGCCTTGCTTCACACCTACATCCCCAACAAGATCCCGTACAACCACCTCTCGCCTCACAACAAACGACACAACTTCTGCCTGGCTTTCAGTGCCGCCGAGTCTGTCGGGATTCCCACTATTCTCGTGAGTACGATTTATGAATTATTCTGTGCGCCAATCAGTCAGTGAGGTACCGTAGTGGCGACAGTCACCTGCAAGCCAGAAGCGATCGCTCAAGATGGCAGTGAGAGCTGCCCGTGGCCGAGATTGAAGCGGCGACGTTTGACTAATTCGGCCAGTGCTCTACCACTGAGCTACCGACAATTATTAATACTGTAATTTTTTTCACTGACCATCCCCTTAGGTGCTTTTTAAGTGTCCTTATCGTAGAGATTTTTTAGGCTAACTATGCATATAAAGCTGATGATATTTTATTGGGTAGTTGTTCAACATAAAGATTCCATGTAAAGGAAGTGTCAATTACTAAACCTAAAAATTTTATGTGGTGTTTTTCCCTCAATTTTTGTCTTCAATCAGAGTTTTAATTTGATCCTTACGACCAGTTTTTTAAAACAAAATCGTCTATGAAAGGCTCAAAAGTAAATTATCAGATTTGGAATAATTTTGTAATAAATTTATTTCAAAATTTGCCTTGCTTTCAGTTTACTTTATGGGTGCTGTAATTTTCAAATTAGCATCATCTGCAAGGAGGCAGAGTTGTAGTCACTAAGATTTGGTATTTTTTTTAGTCAGCGGATAAATAAAAGAGGGCCTATGATGCATCCCTGATGCACCTCATATTTTACATCTGGTGATGGTGATTGATAAGAAATGTTATAATTATGTTTATTAAAATAATTAATTACAAAGAGTTGTTATCTGTTACAAATGTATAATTTCAACCAATTTAATTATTTTCTTTTCATTCCTAATGTACTAACCTTTGATAATAGTAGTTCACGGGTTATTGAGTCAGAAGCTTTTCTAATGACCATAAATAATTCCATGACTTAGCATTTACTGTCTAGACTAAATGATTCAGTAAAATTGTTGGCGGCTGTTATTGCAGATCTACCTCTTCAAAAACCAAGTTAACGATCTTCAATAGATTATTTTCTCACAAAAAAAACCTGGGGTCATTAGACACCCGTACAGTCGAAAGATGACTGCATTCCTGTCACGAGTGGTGCTAAAAATCTGTTTATTAGAAATCAGTCTTCCCGATTCAGTGGTGATTACATATCTGAAATAAACTATTCTCAATAATTTATTGTGAAACATAATTTTTGTCATTTTATTGCAAAAATAAACTCAGCCAGGTAATTTTTAAAAATATAGTTAATTGTCTAATTTATCTCATTTAATCTGTCTCTAATTTAATTTATTCTTGCTTTGGGAAGGGCTTTTTGCCTAATTAGGTGGAAAATTATGGACAGGATAAGCAGGCTTACCTTTGAAAATGTAGGTATCCCAGAAAGAACACATAATAAAAGAAAGAACACCCTCTCTCCTTTCTCCTTCAAGTTGACAAAGAAGCCAGTGGCTTTGAATATTCTACTTTTTTTGTATGTGCATTATGTGTTCTTCCCAAGATGCCTACATTTTCAAAGATAAGCCTGCTTATCCTGTACTTAATTTCCCATTTAATTTAATTAATCTAATTGTCTAATTTAATATATTATTATTAATTACAATGTGATTAAGAATTGTGTTTGTGACTCTAAAGTGTTATTTTGTGCCTTGATTGAAATTCCATAAACTCAATTGCAGCCTGGAAATGTCCTTTTTCCATCCTAGCAATGAAGTTATATTTTTGATTGTATTTGTAAGTAAAAAAAAGTTATTAATATTGTTTGTAACTAATTGGATTGCATAGCATTTTTGTTATATCATCATGAAATATTCATCTGCTGCTTGTATTATATTGTAATTATTACAGTGTTTTACAGCTATTGGTTTGGATTGTTTTAGAACATGAACGATATGACACAGCAAGAAAGACCCGATTGGCAGAAAGTTATGGCGTACGTCAAAGAGATTTATACACACTTTGAAGGTCACGACTCTTTTTGAATAAACTCATGAAGTGGACTTGAACTTTAAAATGTCACAGTGACATTAAATTTAGTATAGTATTATTTTAAATATATAAATATGTTGTTATTTGTAAAAAAAAGTTTTATGTAGCCTATCTGAAAAGAAAAAAGTATATTTTGTGATATTACTGTAAGTTTATGAGTTAGGGCTTGAGTGATATGGAAAAGAGAACCAATTAGAATTATAGACTGAAAAAATGAGAAATTAATCCAAAAATGCTCAAAGAAAATATTTAGATTTGTTCTATATTTGGTCGAAATCACTCAGTTTAATTATGGTTCCAATAAGCTTAAGAATTAAAAAAATAATTCTGTACTTCAGTGGATGATAAAAGCTTTTACAATAGTTTTTTCTGTGATTTTGATTGACTTTTCACTAAGTTGTGATTTACTTTATTTTTTTTGTACACAGTAATTGGCACATTATTGGTTTTAAGCTTCATCAAACATTCACAATACTTCTAATTGAAGTTAAAATTTTAATTTTGACTGATTTCTAGTTTTATATTCTTCAAAATACCACACAGTTACTGTCAAAGGGAGTCTGCCAAGAATTAGTGGAGAATTAATTGAATGAAATTGCAATTATCGTCTTCAATTTTAGGATATAAATTTTCAGAGAACTGTTGAAAAAACAAACTATCATTCCACAGTTTATTTTACTTTTAATTATTTGTCAACAACTCTTTTGTTTCTGAAGGGTGAAAAGCTTAAATATCACGCTAGTTTCCTAGTTTTAAAAGGCTTATTCTTAGTTCATTTTATCTTTTAATGCTGTATTTAAGTTTTGTTAGGTAATGTAAATGCTGTACTCTATGTTTATAGATTTTCTTAATACAGTGGAACGTTAACAATTCAAATATAAAGGGACCAGTAAAATATTTTATGAATAAGTTAATATGAAAGCTTTAAAAACACTTGACCCTAAATTTTCAATCAACGTGTACTTTTTATTTTTTTTTTTAATTAACTTTTGTACAGTTTTCAAGGATTTTTATGATTGGAACACATCATTTTTTGGTAGGCATAAAAATGTATACTATTTACATCAATTAATGGCAGAAGCTTTGGTAAGACCCTATTACAAGGTGTTCAAAGAATGTCAGGGTTTTCAATAAGCGCTACTAAAAGAATTTTCAAGAGAACCGAAAGTGATTTAACCCTTTGACCTACCATTTTTTATCTTTCTCAATTTTTAATTGTAATATGTTTATTTCGTCTGTATTTGATCTAATATTTTGGTTATGAACTTTTTGATTGTCCATATGCATTGACAATATGCAGAATTAATTAATAAAAAAAAATGTGTTTCCTTCTCTATAAAAGGGTAAAAATAAGCAAAACAATTGTCCACTGCAATCCCTATTAAACCTACAAATGCCGTCAACTTCCACCCAAGCCGGTCACCATTTATCTTAGGTGGGCCCTCCCACCAACTTTACCACACATTTGCAAAAAATAGGGATTGCTCGTGGTGCAGGAATCGAACCCCCGCCGCGGCGTATGTCTTCAACATTGACTCGTCAGTCAATGCCTCAGACCAAACGATCTTGCAGTACCGTCAGACCAGTGCTCGTTTGACTCTTAAAGCCTACGGCTCCAGCGAACCCTAACGGCGATCCATTGAACCGCTTGAGCAACCGGCCTGGTGGCAAACCAGTGAACTACTGAGCCAAGCCCTCACTAACAGCACCCACACGACCGGCGACAAGACCACTTCGTCAAAGTCGGTGAATGGGTTAAGCATTAGTCTGAAGTTAAAACAAATAAAATTACCTTACCATGTCGCATGGAGTGGAAGGTCGATAGTTTCTCGCCCCATCAAATCAAGGAAGTGTGCGACACTAAACACCGAATTTCAAAATTTTTGGTTAGACCGGTAACCCTATCCTCTCAGGAGCCCTTGAAAAAATTGATGACTTAACCCTTTGCGATCGTAAGGCCAGCAGGAGTGGCCACAACGCAGTCAGTAGCCAGTCAAATTAATTTTCGTATGGCTTAGTTCCAACGGTCGGACGGCCAGCTCTACTGGCCAAGCCCCACTCCCCATCAGCTCGTTATTATCATGGCGGCTCAATCCTGTCAGCTTGGAATTGGTTTCATTGAAAACCTGCAATGTTATCATTGGAATTTGTTACGATTCAATGTTGCAAGCCTGCTTTTAATTTAGTTAAATAACTCCTACAGGAGCACCTTTTGCAGCACTCTACAGGCATCATGCAACATTTAGAAAAACAAACATAGACATGTTATTGCCACATATCAGCCAGTCCTGCTGGTTACCCGAGCGGTTGATAGATTTCATGTTGACCAGCACTGCTGGCCGTCCGATCGCATATGACAACTGCTGTGGAAAAAAATCCGTCTTCTGCGTTGCAATGGTGGTGGGCAGTGGAGCTGCCCATGCGTTCGCTACGAAATACAGCAAATATCTAATCCGATCGCAAAGGGTTAAGACATCTGTGTACGACGATGACGACTGTAACACCTGAGATCAAAAACACTTGGCAGTAAATCGAATTACGCTACTGTTCAGTTTATAAAACTTTCCTTTTAAAAGTAAGCACTCTGGTTTTTTCCGCTTCAATTTAATATTTTGATCATTCAAATATCTTTAAAACTTTTCCAGTAGCGCTTGTTCAAAAACCTGGCATTCTTTTATATCTTCGATATGCAAACAGCAAAACATAGTAAAAGTAGGACTGGTATAAACACAGCACAAAACATGGAAAATTGGGGAATTGTGAATGTACAGGATTGACATTGTTATATTATGATATGCGCAAGCTAGTGACAAACATGAGATATGCGGATACAACGACCTTGAGGATAATTTAAGGTCTCTGTTATAACAACTCTGGGAAATAAACTACTATTATCTTAGGTCTTGGTAAGTTTGAGGCTAGGGACCATCATAATCATAGAATATTTTATTAAAATTCAAGATTCCCCCCTTTTTTTTTGAGAGGTGGGAGGTAAATGTTTTTATTTCTGGAAATTTTTCTGTCAGTGAAATACTTCAAAGAATATGGTATAAAATTTCCATTTTTTTGCTCATCAGGAAATTAAAAATAATTTGTATAGACATTTTCTGAGACAAAAAATCAAATTAAAGAAGTTTGAATCACCCATGTTCCACTGTATCTTAATAGGCTAAACAGTAATATTTGTTTAATCAACATTCCAGATCGGTTGTAACTATAGGGATTTGCATTTTAATCACAATTTCAAAGTTTTCCTGTGAACAAATTGCTAAAAAAGTATTAAAATATGTTTTAAGACTAATACTTTCAGATATTTTCTATAGAACTAGTGAAAAGTAGGTAGCTATTTTTCTAAATGCATATTTTTTAGAAAATGTTTACACGATTGTTAGTTGGTACCATTGTTGTAATACTTTTACATGCATTGTGACTTGGCGATAGCATAGTTTAATGAGGACTAGGTGATTTTGTAAAACAATGATGAAGTCCTCAGTAATTTTTAGCCTTAAGCTATTTTTATTGTACATGGGAATCTCAAATGTACTTTTAACCACGAGCACTCTCTTTATTGTATGGTTAAACTAAAAGCTACAGCAAACTACTAAAGTATTGAACAAATGCTTCCAGTGTATGCGCCTTATGTTATATACAAGTAAAATTACTCCATTGGTGCAATATGCTTAGTATTTTGAATACAATTTAAAATTTGATTTAAAAATGGATTGCGAAACTAACACTGCTTTAAAAGTAATAATGCATTTCAAGAAGTCAAATTCACTCAGTAATATTGTAGACTTCTGAATTTGATTCTTAAAGAATAGATTTAGTTATTAAAACACAGACAATATAAAATTAACAACCAAAAAAAAACTCGGACCATTACTATGGTGCTTTTTTATGTAGAAGGCAGATCATTGTAAGCCTTTTTGTTGTATTTCATACCTAAACAGACACGAGATATCTTTTTGAACTTTTTAAACACTCCCCATACATATGTTTAAAAAATCTCGTAGGAATCTGTATACATTCTGACATTTTGACTGAAATTTGAGAGCGGAGCAAAATGAAGTTAACTCCCTCCTGACTCAATTCCTAGAAGAAGACTGATAAGTGTTGTGTATCTACTGTATTTATATTTTGTATAAATATTAGTATAAGTAAGTCATGTGGAGTGTTGTCTACCATGATGTCCTTAAGATTAGAAAGCCTAATGTTAATTTTAATTTACATATAGCGGGTGTTCAAAAAAGTCCTTGGTACATTCTGTGATCTCCTATCTCCGCAGGGGGGAAGCCTACCAGGAGTCAGAAGAAATCCTTGACTGTAAGCATGGGTTAATATGCACATATTAATAGCCTTTTTTAGTAAAAAATAAAATAAAAAACTAACTTAAATGCAAGCTCAAACGGATTACCAAGTCAAAAAAGGTAGCTGATAAAAATTTTAAATTTTGATTGTCGGCGTTAGATTACAGTATTACGTTTTGTTTAACATTATCTTTCAAGCTATAATCATTCCTAAGTTGACTGTCTTCTATTTAAATTACTTCCTTTATATCTTAAGGGAAGTGGTATATGCTGTTAGATAGGCATAGATAAAACTGTATACCATTCCAAAGGGAAGTGAATACCTTTAAGGTGGGTGAAGTTTGTCCCTGGAAACCACTTCTGTAATGGGGAATTCCATTGTCTGTAATCTCAATTTAAAAGTTAGTAAAAATGTGATATCTTATGAAATTTTGATCTGCTATTTTTTATTCTTTAATCAGTTTGAAAACAGATTTGTGCCTTGTTTTTCACTCATAAAAGACCTTCAATTGGAGGTACATATCAACCCATACTAATAAATAAAATAATTAATATTTTCTTCTGACCCTTAGTGGTTCATCCCTCTGAGGTATTAGGGGATCACATAATGTGCCATAAAATAGTATTTTATGCCAAGGGACCATTTTTCAAGTTTTGTAGGTCCATTTATGATTGGAAAATTAGGAAGACATTCCAGGACTTTTTTGTGTATAACATTTTTCCGAGACATTGTTATTGGACCTACTGATTATACTCGTGTTTTGTAAAGTGCTACATGATATTGTCAAGCTTTTATCCGTAGAACATAGTCTCTCGGACAGTAGACTGAGATGATTCTTGCCTTTTTTGTGGCATAGTTTTATATGAAGAAGAGCTAGAGTTACATTATGGTGCAATAATCAATTTAATTCATATTCACCTTTCATGCGGAGCTATAAAAAGTATTTTAAAATACTGTTATGCTTATTCAGTTGATTTATTAATAAGTTTGGAATAGGAATAATTCCAAAACTTCAATTACATTATCATTTATTCGTAATCCTTTTGGTTGCTAATATCCAAACATGCATACTTTATTATTATAGCCCTTATTGTTGAATATCGATATGTTTACTTTGACAATTAGTAGTATTATTATAGTAGTAACCAGTTATCCAGTTTTATGTTACATGTTAAACTGTATTTAAAAAGAGTTGGGATTGGTCCCAACCAAATAGGTAAATCTGAAATGGGTATCTTGAGATGCCCATTGCAACTTATCACAGTTTTAAATTTCAATACATCATTCGTATTATTGATGACATGTTTATATCTGTTGAACCATTGAATGTAGACCTTATGATTTGGTGAATTGTTACTTTTGTAACAATGATAGGCCTGACCAAATTAACTGCAATTATGGAAAGTTCATATTCAAAAGAAAATATGATTTTTTAATGAGATCTTTTTTACCGGAATGAAATTTTGTTGTGAAAATGAGATTGATATACTGAACGTTTCATGAGTTAACATTTTTGTATGGATTTACTGTGCCTTGGCTATAAATATTTGATATGCAAACTTGAAAAATACATAATTTTATAAACAAGACCATAGATTATTAATAGGGGTGTGCAAGTACTCCAGTATCAACCTTTTTTCAAGAGTTTACACTACTCGACTTGAATCAAATTGTTGTAAAATATTCATAAGTTTTAGCCGAGTAGTTACTCCCTCGTTTAACCCAAAAAAGGTGCACATGATGGAATTTTATGGTTTATTTCATATAAAGTTAACCTGCTCTACCCACTACCATAAAGACTTATGATATTTTTACTTAAATTAAAGTGTTTTTGTTTTGTTTTTGGGTTGTTAATATCAATAAATTTGTGTAAAATTCCTTTCTAGAATCTGAGCTTTTTTACTCAGTATTTCTCAATGAGACTGATTTTTATTTTTGAACACCTGAAAATACATTTCAAAAGCTCAGTTTGTTTTGAGTATACAAGTGAAAGTGTAGCTGGGTGTGTACCTCATGAGGCTAATATTTTAATAAAATATTCAGTAGCCTAAGGATTTGAAGTGCTAAAGAAGGCACCACGTATCATTATTTGAAAACAGGCTAGCTTTTAACTCAGTAACAATGCCAAGTTGATTAACTTTGAAATATCAAATTGTATTTGATTGATAATCATTTTTTTTATAAGATGATTATGTAGAAGTATGATAACCATTAACTTTTACTCTTCAAAATACCCAACTTGAAAAAAGTTTGAAACTTACAGTTATTTTCTAAAACTATTCGCACACCCCTAGTCATTAAGTACTAAGAAACATTGGCAAAGGTTGTGGTTGGTGTGAAACAAAGTAAATAGTTTTTTATGTATTCAGAGCGTAAAGTGAGTCTTTCTGGCTTGAGCAAAACACTTACTGCGCTCTGCTACACATCACACAGTAATTTCGGCGAAAGCGAGAAAGACACTTTACCAACTAAATACATAAAACATTTTTCTTACAACTGCATTTTTGCATTCCCAAATGATGAATACAATCACATTTGCTCACGTCCATTCTAGCTGAATGCGCCATTATGATTTTGGGGATATCAACAAGTCAAGCTCATTTGAATCAAATCAGAAGCGGAAGCACTAGAGCCAACGACTGTAATTGGCTGGAGCTTATAGAGTAACAGTGCAAAACAGCTGTTTTACTATTGGTTTTCAGTGTATGACCTGGCTGTTTACGCGTGGTTGTAGGAAAATTAAATTATGCTTGATCCTTGAATATTTTGTTTCAAATGCATTTCTCAAGTTACAATTATCTCCAAAGATATTATCACCTCTGTACATTTTGTTATTAAAGTTTAATAATTAATTATAACTCTATGGAAACGTATAAAATTATTTTTGAATATGAACTGAAATTGTGCGGGGAATGGTCACCAAACAACCCAACTTCTTTTCTAATTGATTAATTCTGTCAGGTGTTTTGTAAAGTTAGTCATCCAAAGATAAGTTATCAAATTGATTGTTGTGAAACCCAATCTAGTCACTAGATTCGTTCATTCTAGAAAGTTTGTTTTATAGTTCCTACATTTTATTTCAATTCATTGTGGGTTAGGTTTCACTTAACTCATATATTTTCTTGAAGTAAAAGTTATATTGTTTTTTATTGTTTTATTTTTTTAATTCCCTTGTCCCCTTTTGGCTATCAGGATTTTACAGTGCTGTCTCTGGTTAGACGTTATAAATTCTGAATGATTCATTAATAGGCTAGAAGTAATAAAATTTATTGAATAAATGGACAGTCAAATTTAAGAAAAAAAGTGTGATGTTATTATTCAATAAGAAAAAAGGTATCGACATGTAGCCTGTGGCCAAACAGACGTAAGGTTTCTCATCAGATTTGGCATTTCTTATTCAATTTGTTTGTTTTGTTTTCTAGTAAAGTTGAAACAAGCTTTTGCGCCACGTTGAACCAGAATGTCTCATTGTTCTCATTCATCGGAAATTTTCACTTGTTTTCTGGGAAACAGTTTGTAATATTTTCAATATTATCATTTACAATGAAGTTGATTGACATGCAGCTCACTATATGAGGTACAGTCAAAAAATTCCATGAATGATTTCTTGTAGCCTTTTAGCACGATTGCCAGCAGGAAATTTGCCATGAAATAGTTGGTACGACTCCTGGGGAGGCAATATCGGTAGTGGGGGTATAGCTGACTTCCCACAGTGCAGCATTGGAAAGCACTTCTCATATACCTGCAAGTCTAAGTTGTCTATTTTGTTTGTTGAGCGAACTCATTTGATGCATGTTCAAATAATCGTGAAGGATGGTGTGAACACTTTGATGTAATAGATTTACCTGAAATGCTATTTCATCGATTGTTAATTTCCGATTTTCACGCACAACTTGTCGTACTCGCTCTCTGTTTTTGTCAATGACTGATGTTGAAGGTCGTCCACTAAGAGGATCATCCTCAATGCTTTCCGCCCTTCACAGAACCTTTTGTGACTCTTGTGACATTCATAATCTGGACTTTTTTCATTACCTCTTCTCCATAGGCTTGAATTAAATATCAAGGGTCTGACTAGGTGATTTTTAAGTAAAATACAGAACTTTATGTTCGTGCGCTGTTCATGAAATGCCTTTTTTCAAAAATCGACAATGTCGACTTGCAGGGATGCGAAAAGTGCTTTCGAATGCTGCACTACGGCAAATGAGCTATACCCCACTACCGATATGCCCTCTCCAGGAGTCGTACCAACTACTGCAAAACGAATTTCCTGCTAGCGATCGCGCTAAAAGACTACAAAAATTCATTCCGGGAACTTTTTGATTGTACCTCGTATTTATTTTAACACTCAACAGTTTGCTTTTCCAGGGTGTCTACCGGTCTTCCAAGTCCTCCTTTTGAAAAAAGAGGACCTGTTCTCCAGTTTTCCAGTTTATTAAAAACTTGTGATTTTTAACATTTTTATTAGACTTTGGGGATGTTACAAATGTACTGTTGTGAAAACAAGTTTTGGTGCAGTTACATGTCGTCAACTATACTACTTTTTGAGAAATCTCGATAGATATAAATTATGATTAAATTGCTTTAAATAATTGTTTTTTATTGATTTACAAGGATATTTTTCACAAATTTCACCACACTAGAAATGTTGATGGGGTCTCAAAAAATTCTGAAGGGCCCTCCACAGGTCCTCAAAAAGTCCTCCTTTTTACTGCATTGGATGTAGTCGACACACTGTTTTCTGATACTGTACTCAATCAAGTATTTAATTAATACACTGAATTTAATCAAGTGCAGCTCATGGCAGCAACGATTAAAGTTAAACAGGTTAAGTTGAACACATTTACCACTTTTTTTGTTGTTTTGGAATTCAGTCAAACTTTATGGTTTGATTTTACATTTACTAAACATTTTAGCATGTTATAGCGCCACACAGTTGTAGCCAGAGGCTCAAGGTGAAGTTTTTGTACTTTTAAAATTAAGACTGTCTCCTCAAGATTGCAGCACCTTGGTGATTTATGCTGTGAATCACTGATGACAGGCCACACTGGAAGAAAACAATAGTTTGTAGTTATTATGTGCTTTTAGTTTTAGTTGTTTGCTATTATATGTGATGCGGGAAGTGAAAACGGACCTCAAGTCAGTATTTTTCAGTTTTGAGTTTGAGTATCCTAAAATTCAGCATTAAATTTGGAATAATTGACTTAAAATTTGTAATGATTTTTTCTTTGAGTTATTGTCATTTGAATATTGAATTCCAAATAATCAAAACAAGTATTTTCCGGAAATCAAGGCCCAAAACTTCAAATGTTCACAGAACATTTAAGAACTAAATCGGGTATCAAAATAAAGCTGAAAACTAGATCTTTAAATCTCAACTAAAAAAGACGTGATTCACTTACAATTTCATTGTTAAAATCAATGAGAAAACGGGATGTTGGAAGAGGTACCTCAAGTCGGAAGGCAGAGTACCAAGGAATGAAGGAGAAATACACTGTCGACATGGTGATTTTTGGACTAAAACAATAATCTTTTACAATGATTAACTTGAAGTAGTTCACCCATGTGCCGTTAGACGTCAGGAGACTATTTTTCTGATGCCCCTGATTACTCAGTTAGTGCGGGCCTGTGCATTAGGGAAAAGGGACATAAAGTCAGTGGCGTACCCAGGAATCATCTTTGGAGGGGGGAGGGGGGGCTGTGATGACCAAGGGATATGGAATACCCCTTAGCAGTAGGGGGGTCCGTGGTCCTCCTTAGGAGATTTTATAAAATTAAATCTTTTAACTCGTGTTTTCAGGCAATCCAGAGGCATAAAAACATACTATTTAACTCGAGAAATCTGAACTAATTAAGGTTTGTGAGATTCTGGAAAATCCCCCGAAAGTATTTGTAAAATGTCCTTTACATAACAAAGTAAGTAGGATATTCATTTTTCACAAAGTTACTCGTCCTTTATCCAACATTGGTAAATAGGCATAAGCCCTACTAGTAATTATTTTTGGTGTCACTCACATCTTTTGAATATTTTACCCTCGTTTACCTGTGTTGTGCCGCCGCTATCATGTCAAGGAGATATCTTGTATTTATTTCTTTTATGCACTACTCTTGTTATTTGTTTCAAACTTTACCATTATTTAAAAAGAATCATTGGTTACTGGAAAAAATTTTTATCCCTAAACTCGGCAAAAAAACCTTATGCTCTTGGGGCTGGACCGGCCCCGTTCATCTCCCCGCCCCTTGTGTGCCCCTGAACTTCATGTACCATTGCTAAAAATTTACTTTCCAACTATTTCATTAGTTTTGGTGCGCCAAAATTCAAATAATTTATCTTAGAGCATGATAATGTCTGCAGTTACAATGGCATTATTTGATGAATAACCTGTGATTTAGAAACAGTAGAAGGTACTTGCGTGAAATGAAAGACCCCTTGACTTGGGAATCAAATGGCCCTAGAGCAAGACTACACTCCCAAGACAATGGAGTTGTTAAGGTCACGGCCTTTATGCAGAATTTTAATCAAAAGAAGCTGCCCACAGTTCTCATTGCCTCTGTTTTGTTTGAATGGTTTCCTCTTCCGGATTAACATTTCTTACTTTGTTAAGATAATATCAATGTGAATTTTTTAAAATATATTTACATGGCCTAATTTGAGTAAATAAAGTATGTGCTTACATTCTTTACATTCTTAAAAGTACCACCCGTGGTGGTACTTTTAATTTGTAGTACCACCCCGGGTAGGTATTTGTAGTACCGCCACCCGGGGCCGGCACCATGACTAGAGGGGTGGTCCACCCCCCTATTCATGGGTGTTGGCAGGATTAACCCAGGGGGGGTGCAAAAAGTAAGGTTAGTTTTGGTTTGTGGACGTTACGTTAAATAGTTTGTGCATGGGAATGCAAACTAATTAACGGTTTGCATTCCCCCGCTCCAACTATCAATGGGAGTCGTGAGTGAAGTGTCTCTAGTGTGAGGCCCTTATTTATTCACTCACTATACTGGCAGCTCCACAATGTTGTTCTGCGGTCTGTTACAGTTGACGCGCGCACGGCACTTGTGTTACACCTTCTCTTGGCCCCAGGCTTTCTTAACCCTGCATGGCTGCTGTTAGTTTATTTTATCTTGACATGCCTTTTTTCATGTAAAAATTTGTCGTTATTAATTAGATTATTTCACAAGCCAAATATTAGAAATCATAATGAAATCACTAAGCAGGTTTGTTTGGATGATTTTCGACAGTTCGATAAATGACATAAAATAAAGCAATAGAAAGTTAATTTTTAAGTTTTACAAAAAAATAGTTTATGTGAAAATGTAGGTAGCAAACAAACTTGGAGGAGCTTGAAAAAAGGTTCAATTTTGACTTAAAAAATTTTGTTTTCTGAACAGAAATAAATGAGAAATCCTGCATAAAAACTAACATTGGTTCTTTTAGAGTGTAAAACCAATCTGGTGGCCAACCCCATCAACCCCCTCTCAGTGTGATGACAACTTGTTTGTAAATATTAAAATTGGACGGGGCCCTGAATGCTTTAGTTAACAACAAAAAATAAGTACAAAATGTAAAAAATACTAATATTTTTTGTTGTAACTTGCCAAAAGAATGTGTTCTGCGGTTTTTTACAATTTTCTGAATACTTGTAAAAAACTTAAACACAAGCTGTAATTTTTCCAGCTATTCTATTCTAAACTCTATTCTTTTAACTTTCTCTATTCTATTAACTTTAAAAGTTTATTAAATTGATAATACATAGTAGAATAACAATAACGAAACCAAAATAAAACAATTGAAAATTAAATTAGAACTCAAAGTTTGTCATAGTGAAAATTGAGGCGGTAGCTGGAAGAAGGGCCCATGCTCCAAAACCTTGTTTTGAGATAATGAGCTTTGAAGTTTTCACATAAATTTCAATCAATGGAAGTTATTTTTAGAAGTTTAGTTTACTTTTTAACATCTTGATCGAGGCCCTTATGGCTCAGGGCCCCTGGGGTTTCACCTAGTTTCCCCAGTGCAGCGGTCGTTAGGGCCTTGTCTTTCAACCATCTAGAATTTTAAATAGGTAAACAATGTTGAAGATGGTTCGTTCACCCCCTCCCCACACAGACGGGTAATTAAGTAGCTACTGAATTAAAGACAATGGCCTTTCAGCGATACTTCCTGTGGATGGCTCTGGCTTGGCATCCCATTACAATGTGAGTGTCTCGAGGTGGGGGAAGTCGACTAATAAAACTATTGGGAGGGCTGGTGCCGCCCCATAGTCGTTTCTGCCACCGACGCTCCAACAATCAATGTGAGTCGTGAGTGAAGTGTCTCGAGAGTGAACAAGTGATTTAGTGTTTGTATATAGGATAACTTTACTGGTAGTTTCTGATGGTTTATATGATTAAGATGGGTATTATACTGGCTGCAGGGTATTAAATATACAATTGTTTACTACTACATTTAAAATCAGTAGTTATTCGAAGTACTGGGGTGTAGTATTGATGAAGTTTCACAAAAAAAATAAATAAAACAAGTATTTAGGGGGTAACTGAAAGTACCAGACAATTATCTGTCAAGATTTTTCTCTAAATAAAAATGTAAACTATCCGGGCCTCAGTAAAAAAATATAAATTTACACCAAAGTTGAGTTTAATCACAGCAGTTTTTTTTTTAATTTCTCATTAAACTCACAAATAACTACTTTGAAAATTACACAAATTTGCCAGCTGTTCAGCTAAAGAAAAGTCAACATTTAAAATAATTGACCAAATAATCCGAAATTCAAAGTAACAGTATGAAATGGGATTTTTTTAACCTTTACTCATAATTTCACCATTTTAATGACACAACTTTAATATGAAAAACAATTACTTTACGTTTGTGACCCCAAAGCCAGTGCCAAAACATCTAGTTAGTGTTTTGGTTTCAATTGGGCCAGAAAAAGTCCACAAGAAACACCCACTCGACATATTATAGACGAAAGGCATGTTGAAACTGAAACCTGACTTTGAAACTTTTAATTTATAATATTGAAAATTAATTGCATGTTTTCATACAAACACATAGTTAATCATAGATAATTTTCCATGGAGAACAAAACATTATGATGACTACAGTAAAATAATTACTGTAAATATTCACTTCAAAAGTATTTTTAAATTAGTAATAATTTATATCCAAGCACTCTACCTCAGACAAACTTTCCAAGGAGGAGAAATCTGCTTATGTTTAGAAGAACGCTTACATTTTTGTTCGTTATGAGATAATTTTGAGGGGAAAAAGCCTTAGACTGAGTAGGAAGTACAGCCTTAGGAAAGGTACATGATTTAGCCAGCTTATCTGACAAAACAGTTTTCAAGTCAGCATACAAAAAAAATTATAACGTGATTTTATTAGAGATATAACACTGTGTATTTATTTTGTGTTTCTATGCTGGCTTGAACACTTTTTCTTAAGGTAAGCTAGTTTAATTCTGATTGTTACCTTGTGCACAGAATTTTAAGTATTTCCCTTTACTGGAATGTGTATATAGAATATACATAAAATAAAAAATTAATATAATTATTTTTTTAACAGAATTATGAGGGGATGGTTTCCTTTTGTTATTTGGATATTGTATGATATGATAATTTCCATTGAAAAATCTATCAAATAAGTTGAGTTTTATCTAAACAATTAAAACACACTTACACATACAAGATACAGTATTCATGAATGTTGTTAATAATATCTCGAATATTGTAATTTCAGTGCAGGTTAGGCTTCAGGCCGGAATTGTAAGGTGTAAGAGTTTGATAGGAAAATCAGCTTGCTTACCTAGTGATTAACATTGCTCAAAAGTAGACAGGTAAACTCAAAACTCAAAAACATTAATTTTCACGAACATTGGCCCCTGCTTCAGATCAGGAGTAGTTAATTTTCCATTCAACATGATCCATGCCCCGATCTGTAGAAGGAGCCAGTAGCTCTGAAAATTAATGTGTTTGTGTTTAATGTTTATTTTTGTACTGTTTAGCAATCTTAACCACTGTTCCTTGATTATCGAAAGAAGGTGATCGACCACGAGTAGTAAAAACATTATATTTCATAACGCTGTAGAAACATAACAAAAGAGTTAAACATTTGCAGTAAACTTTATTCCAATGGTCTGTCAATTATGTGTTTGACTTTAATGGGAGGGAGCATGGGCCAGTATCACTCGCTTAGGGACGTAGCCAAGAGGTTGATCCATGGGGTCTGGACCCCCCTTCTCCGTTAAATATTTTTAAAATAATAATAAAATTAACACCTATACCAAAACCCTCACTGTGGAACGTTAACCGAAACCCTCGGCTTATGAGACCCCCATATAAAATAATGGACGGCAAATAAATAATCAGTAACCGAAACCCTCAGTCTGTGAGACTACCGCATAAGAAACAATGGAAAATAGACTAACAGGAACCAAAACTTGCGGTCTCTGAGACCGGCACGTAATTGAAAATTGGGAAGTCGAGTACGGAAGAACCACTCAAACTGAAAAAAACTATGGGAAGGTCGAGGGGAAGGTGAGAGAGGAAGGTATTGGGAGGGGTAGCGCCAGCGCTCTAGCAGTGCTGCCAATATCAACGAGTGAAATTTCCTGAGGTCTGTAAGACCAGGGGTTTCGGTATAGATGTTAATCCCAGCTACAAATTATACCCACTGTTTATTCTTCTCATTACGTAGTGTAATTTTGTAAACCTCATACAGCCAAATGTTTAAAGAATAAAGCTAGGTTATCACGTGATGATATTGACAAAAGTGTTGACTCTGTGGTAAGAACTAGTGCTCCAAAAGAGCGTTAAATTTGTGCACTTTTTGCCGCAACCTTTGCTTTATTGGAAGGTGAAACACAGGCATAATGTCATTCACTAATAGTATTGTTGTCATATGTCTGTAATTTGTAGGAACGGTTTATATTTTTGGGTCCGCGTCCGTGTCGGTTTTGTTTTAAGCAAAAAATTAGAAACGTCCGTATTTTTATTGAGCGTATAGGAAGGGTATAACTTATGAATGGCATTGCACTTTACTGCTGTCTTTTGTTATATACATTTTCACTTTTATAGTATCAAGTTATCGTTCTGTGATCATTGGGTCAAGTAATCAGTAAACTTAAAGAGGTATTATTGTAGTTTCCATGATTTGTGCGATTGACAGTTTTTTTGTAGCGCCTTGCGCTGCACGCGGTTAGTTTAGTATCTATAATTTTATTTGAACAGTTAACCCTTTGAAGTACCATTTTTTTTAGTATTTCTCAATTTTTATTGTAATATGTTTATTTTGTCTATTTGGTCTAATATTTTGGTTATGTCCTTTTTGATTGTCCATATGTATTGACAGTATGCTGAATTCATTAATAAAAAGTAAAAAAAAATGTGTCCTCCACATTACACCCCCAGTGTTATCGATACAAGGGTAAAAAGAAGCAAAAAAGTGTCCACTGCAATCCCTATTAAATGTACAAATGCCGTAAACCTCCGCCCAAGCCAGTCACCATTTATTTTAGGTGGGCCCACCCACCAACTTTACCACACATGTGCAAGCCTAATAGGAATCGCGCATGGCCAGGAATCAAACCCACGCACCTCTGAACGGCTTCAACGCTATATTCGTCAATATAACGTGTTAACCGACAGAGCTACGACACCACCGTCGACCAAGAACGATTGGCGCATAAAGTAGACCTTAGCAGCAAACCAGTAACTAGTAGGCCTAGCCCTCACTAACAGCACCTACGCGACCGGCGAGACCACGCGATCGGGCGCATCGAGTCAGACGCGTGTGTCTGCCCCAATGGGTTAAGCTATTTGAAAATCGAAGAATGTTACTGATAATGAAATAACTTTTCATTAATTTGACATAAATTTGATGAGCAGTATTTTCTGCCCCCCCCCCCGGAACTAGGGGGGGGGGCAGAGGGGGCACCTCCCCTGGATGGCAAAAATTGAAGTAAATAAACCAAAATAATAATAATTATTAAAGATTCTTGAAAATTATACAAAAAAATTGAAGAGGAATCTAGTGACATGGTTTCATAATGTATATGATCTTAAATAAATGTTTTACTGTCAAAAGAAATTTCCATTTTTTATGGGTCGGATGGGGACAGACGGAACATAAAAGTACAGAAAAAATAGAAGCCTTCTAATGAAAGGACAAAATGGGTGTACATACTCTTATCTCTCACTTCCCTTGTTCCCTCATAGGATACTTCAAGACTATCAGGTCTAACAGCATCAATCCGGGATTTCTTTCAAACAACATGCTATGTTTCCAACAGTTGTACAGCAACTAATGGTTACTTATTGTAATTTATAGTCTCAAATCACTACATTGCATGTTGAAGAAGACAAAATTAGACTTTTTAATTTTTGTTTAATGTTCTAACTTCAAAATTGATATAGTATAGGCCATAGTGGGTCAACTGTCATTGGTTAGTCAGTCCCTGATTGCAAGTTTTGTTTAAAGATTTTTTTATCATTACAATTTTATATTTTGTGTGATTTTTTAAACTCTGGGAAAATCACAATAAGCCCCTCGTTAACGGGAATTCCAAACTAAATTTCTTGCATATTTTTTTTCATTCCATAAAAAGTAAGAGAGAGCTAAGACTTCAAATTTATACAAGCTTAGGCCTAATAAATTTTTTCCAAATTTACTTGGTAACGTGAAAAGCTCTGAATGAATTTTGGAGTCTGATTACACATTGTAGCTGTTATAAAATGTTATTAGTTTTCACTGAACGTATAAGTTTCAAACTGTATATCAACAAAAAAAAGTAATCACAATTTCCAATAATTTTCCAATCATAATTTTTAATAATGTTTTGTACCCAATCACATTTTAGAAAAAAAATATTGGCACAAAATACGGTATAAATATTTTTTAAATTATAATATCTAACTTACAAATTTATTACAAGTTTGTTTTTGGGACCACACAGAAAGCTTGGCTTAGTGTCTCATCATCTGTGAATCTGGCACTGCATAATCCCTCCTTTTCCAGATATATTTTATTATGTTTGTATGACTCCTAAGATATCCAATCATTAGGATTTAATGAGAAATTGTTTATTAACATACTGACTAACTTTAAAGTCTAAACTATGTCTTTAAATATAATTTAGTAAAAAACTATATTGTACAATATATATGTATATATTTTTTATTTTATTTTTACAATTTTATTCAATACTTGCCTTCCTAATCCACTATATATTCTAATAGCTTTGTTAAAAAAATTGACAAAAGCATATCTGTTAAATTCAGCATTCTATTCAATCGATGACATTTTAGGAAATAACAGATGATTTTAAATTGTATAAATATGCATAGGAAGTATGGAAAGAATTTTAATATAGGAATGTATGAATTCTAATTTGTTTTAAACATGTCATATACCTGTAATTACACATATGATTCTATTATTTTGTATAATTATGTCAAAACTGAATAAAAATTACCCTGATTGATCAATTGATCGACGAGTTTTTTGTTTATTAAAATAATGAAACTCAATCTAATAACAATAAATATGACTTCAATATAACATAAGGAAATAAACAGTAACAAACACATCAATAAGAGCAAGAACTATTAACAATAAAATTGATTTTTGCAACTAAAATATAAAAAAAATTGGTTTTCACTGGACTGCATTTTAGAAAATGGTTGGTTCAAGAACTTCCACTTCTTTGCTTCGACTGAATCTGATTAAATTAGTAAACTGTATCGAATTGACTTATGACCCATTCAAGCTATGCAGATCCCTTCGTTCAGACACATAACTAATCATGCGTCATTGTTACTTCCACCAACTTGAACCCTCTGACCCCAGGTATTGTGTTCGACTCGCTCTGGTGGCTTCTGCCGTTCTGCCACACTCAATTTAAAGCCAGTGACGTAACGAAATCATTAATTTTGCAGAGTGCATGGCCCTTAATAAGTTGTTATAAAAAATGTGATAGCTAAATGAGTTTTAAACACATAATAACTCAAAAATATATATTCAATATGAAAAAGTGTTGTTTTAAAAATTACAGAGAACATATTTTCAAATTTATTACCGGAAAATGTAAAACTGAGCTATCGTCAAACTATTTAATGTCAAAATGTGAGGCGGAAAGGAAAAGGGACCTCTTCACAACAAAGTAAAAATTTCAGTATGGGCAGTTTTATCAATTGAGGTCAAAAATATAATTTTCCAGTTGTTTGCATTTTAATATGCACTATTTTGAGCTATAACAGTTGAAACTGATTACAAAACTGTTGTAATTGAATAAAACATTCAAAAGTTGATTGAAGTAGTCGATGTCTAGCTCGAGGAAAGGTACCTCTTCGAGCATATGGAGAAATAACATTGTTGCAAACAGGTCCCTTTTTTTAAAACAATCAGATAGCTATGCAACACTTTGAAAACTGCACTCTGACGAATTCTAGTGGCGACGAGGTGAACTACTAAGAGTTAATTGTAAATCTAGAAAGTCTTAAAATCTAATAAAAATCGCTTTCTTCATTCCAACTACCTTTCTTTACAGGTTTAAAATCCAAATACTTTTAGTTGTGAATGTGATACTGACACACCTAAAACTGAATGTTAAGCTTTGATTATTGTATTATTAACTATTGATATTATTATTAAGTAATACATTCTAATTTTGATAAGTTAATGTATTGTCCAAACAATAAATTACAAGAGTTTTGTGATTCATTATGTAGAAATAACATAGGGCCATGAAGAGGTCCCTTTTCTGAAATATCACTTTTCGCAATATGCTTTGATGAAAACATTATTTTCTTGGAAACTACTGTGATTTAAGATAAAAGTAGGTATTCCCATTTAGAGCTTTCTTTTGTTACCAAATCGTAGCTTAAATATGAATCATGTATGTTTCTCAAAGTGGCCCTTTTCTCTCACGTAATTTCAAAGTCCTATAACATTAACAGAATGAATCGTAGGCTCATTGGACTTGCACCAAATTGTTAGGAATGAAATGAGGAATCCAAAAATATGAATAACTCAAAATCAAAAATTGCCACAAAGAGGTCTCTTTTTACTTTCCGCCTCACAACGCTCCCCAGTGATTTTATCTGTGGTTATCTAACAAACTCAGACTTTATGATCTGCAATAAAGGATTCATGGCCTTTTTTGTAAACTTCAACCCAGGATTGTTTACTGCTGTCAAGGGAAACTAAGCAAGACAAGAGTAATATTAAATCAGTCCCATTTCTCTGATAAAAGATAATTTGAGAGTCATTAAACTTAACAGAGGGAGGTTTTTCTTGCTAAGCATAAAGTGGGAAATACATAAACAATTAACATATTTATTTTTCCGAGGGACCTTATAAAGATGTTGTGCAAAATGAGGACGATAACTTGTATTCAGTATAATTCATATATAAAAATATTTCAGATATATGTTACTTACTATGAATAAGGTATATATGGTAACTAGAGCTATAAAAAAACTACATTAAGGATTTTAAACTCTTACCATTAACACTAAAAAACCTGTGACAAAACTAAATAACTTCATTAATATTTTCCTTTACTTTTAAGTTACATTTAAATTAAAATCAGAAATTTCGTAATTTGAGTGCCTCATTGGTTACATTTTTTCAACAGAAAAGTCAAGAAAAACCATTACAACATTGATAGTAATCTTTATGAACAAAAAATTATGTAATTTGTGCAGTGATTTGGAGGAAAATGTAGTCAAAATTTAATAACAGCTGATGCAGCCTGTTTCTTGTTTGCTTCATAAAATGATAAAACAATGTTATTTCACCAATAACGATTAGGAACAATGCAGAGGCTGATTTAAGGGGGCAGGTTACAGGAGCTGAAGCCTAGAGTGGCAAATTTTCAGGGGCGGCAGATGTTGAGGGTATTTTAAATTTTAACAGTGGCGTATGTTTAACTTTACATTTTCCAGAGAAAATCATTTTAAAATTAAACTTGTGATGTTTGAAAGTTGCCTTTTAAACCATTTGAAACAGAATTCTCACAGGAAGGAGAAGGGGCTACAAAGTGGAGCGAATGCCTGAAAAAAAGGCATGACTTAATTAACAGGGCAGCAAGCACGACAAACATTCCTCCTTGCCATCATGCAGCTGATTTATTTGTTGTTAGTTAAAGGTGGCAGGAACCATAGTCACAATCAGCTGATTCATGTGTTGTCGGTTGCAGATGGCAGGAACCATAGTCACAATCAGCTGATTCGTGTGTTGTTGGTTGCAGATGGCAGGAACCATAGTCACAATCAGCTGATTCGTGTGTTGTTGGTTGCAGATGGCAGGAACCATAGTCACAATCAGCTGATTCGTGTGTTGTTGGTTGCAGATGGCAGGAACCGTAGTCACAATCAGCTGATTCATGTGTTGTCGGTTGCAGATGGCAGGAACCGTCGTGATCAGTGAGAGCGACCGAGCCCTCGCGCTGGAGGCGGGGCGTCGGCTCGCACAGCCCGAGAAGGGCGAGGAGGTCGTCGTCACGGGCATCGCAGGTTTCTACCCTGACTCCGACAACGTCAGAGACTTCGGCGAGAAATTGTTCAACAAGGTTGACTTGATCTCAGATGATGACCGTCGATGGAAACTCGGTAATAATTTCAATTTAGTTTAAAACTTTAGAGGGATTAGGATTTTATTTAGGAAAAGGACTATTATATACTTAGCTTGCTTATCTAAGGAAAGTGTTCAAGCCAGCAAACAGAAATTCACAAAAGAAAATACATCTAGTAGTTTAGAAGTATTTCATCCCTCCAAGAGACTGATTTAGAGAGAAAGGAACTTTTTATCCTTCCTCATTCTTTCCTAAACCCCATGGTTAAGGAGGTACGAGCAGTTAAAGTTTTATTTTTTCCCATTTAAAATGCATTGGAAAATTGTTGGTAGTTTTATATCGAAAACGGTTGGGTTCAATAAAACATGCCAAAGAAAAAAAGTGTCATAAAATGTTCGATGAGTTGAGATTTAATCATAAAATAATTTTTAGATTAGATTCAGTCATGGAATTTTATTATTTTGAATATGCTTTTACTCCGTGTACATGGGATGGCACGGTTAAATGGACACAATGCTTTTTAAATGGGAAAAAATCAAACTTTATTTGCTCACATCTCCTGAACCATTGAGTTTAGGAAAAAAATGAGAAGGAATAAAAAGTTCCTAAAATCAAGTGTATAATTCAAAAACACCATAAAATACAGGGTGTTCCATAAGAAAAATCTAAGTTGTCCCTCATCTAACAAAAAAATCACAATGGTTGGTTGGAAGGAAAATGGCTGCCATTTTTTTAAATTTCGAAGCTATTCCAAAAAGCAGCTTTAAAAATAAAGGGAAGTCCCCCGCAAGAAGTTCTTTGTCAGATTCATAATAAAAAAGTTAGCTATTGGTTCACTTTAAGTGAGACACCCGGTATATTAAAAACATAATATATATAAAAAATACATATATACATTTTAAATATATAAATAAATATATATACCTATATATATATATATATATATATATATATATATATAGGTATACATACGTGCATGTTTTCAGTAAAATGTATTTTATGAACCTGTTTCAGAGCATCCTGAGATTCCTCAGCGAACAGGAAAGCTAAATGAAGTAAACAAGTTTGATGCAGCTTTTTTTGGCGTTCACTTTAAGCAAGCTCACACAATGGACCCGATGTGTCGAATGCTACTGGAGAAAGCTTATGAGGCGGTTGTTGACTCAGGCACGTAGCTAAATGTACAACCGATAAGAAAATGGCTCAAGAAACAAAATTAAAAATACAAGGTGTCCAGCTTCGACTGTCAAAAAATTTTCAGGTCATTCAGGAAGGAAAAAAATTCAGGAAGGTGTGAGGAAGGTACCTCACACTGTTTTCTGTCTGATAATATGTATATGCTTTCTATGTACCTTGCTATAGATTTTAAACCATTTGAGATATGAACTTCAAACTTGGAATGTGTATGTGGAAAAATAAGACCTATTTGGATGAGCAATATTAAGTTTCTAGTTTGAATAACTTCATAATACCAAACATTTTCATATTTCAAAGCCTCATCTCAAAAACTATAAAAAATTTGATAAGGAATTGTTATGCACAAAAAATAAAAAAAGCTACATTAAAAAAATTGAAAGGAAAAAAGAAAAAAATAAATTAAAAGAAATGCTAAATTTAATTTTCTTTTAAAAAATGTATATTTGTCTCTGTTTGTAACACAAATAAGCAATAAATTAAATTTTTCACCAATGAAACTTACATGTAAACTCCGAAACCACCCAAAACTAACCTTAATAAAGTTGGTAAAAAAAAATTCTTACTTATTTGTGTTATGATCCAATATACAAACTAAATATTTTTACAAAGTAAATTAAATTTAGAATTTTGTTCGTATCTTAATAAAATCTTATAAAATTTACAGTTTTTGAGGTATTATTAGTCTTTGAGAGATAAAGGTGACTGCCATTTTGAAACAGTTCATAGTACAAACTTTATATTCCTCATTAAAATGGGTCTTGTTTGTCCAAATACAAGAAACAAATTTGAAGTTAATATTTCAAATGGTTTAATGGTTACAGCAACACATGTAAAATTCACATACGTTATTCAGACTGAAAACAGTGCGAGGCAGACCACATACTCAACAATAGTGTTAGTTTTGATCTGCTGAATAACCTGAAAACATTTTAAATAAAATTTTAACATTTTTTTAACATTTTAAATAACCTGAAACCCAACCACCATATTACACATCATGACATTCCAAGCTGTGACACCAAGATTAACACGTTCGCGGCGGCACGATTTTCTGGGTTCCTCGCCGCCATCCTGGTGCTCTGACTTATAGTTACTGTAACTGCCACGCCTATCCTAGCAGCAGCACTTTCCAGTGCACAGAATACTATATACTATTGCGCAGTGCTGTTAATGTTTCAGATTTCAAGCTCTGATCCTGGTTTAAAAATAAATCTTATTGTTACGCGTTGCAGCTTGGGAGCTATCGCACCCACCAGGATGGTATTAGGGTTCTGCATGGGAGCGATCGCTCCCATGCCGCCGCAAACATGTTAAGTGTTTACGAGATGTACTCTTGGCTGTAGCTCATGCTATACCGACACACAACTTTCTTTTTATATATTGATATTGATTACTAAAATGAAATTTTGTAAATAAATTCATAAATTTGCCTTGGTAATGTTAGTCCTCAAAATTATTTTAGCCACAGATTTTAAATAAGGTCGTTGATTTTTTTCGTTCATCAAAGCCTTTTGGTTACTAACATTACAAATCACATTTAGCTACTGTGGAACCTCGATAAGACAACTCTAAGGAGGGCTTGTAAAAGGTCTTCTTATCCAGAGAATCTTCGATTTGAGGTCATGTTATCAAGGTTACTTTGGCTTCTGTTAGAACTGTGCATAATGAAGTTTGGAGTCAAGTCATAGAGGTTGATTCTTAAAATTGTTGTATTTAGAGGTTCTGAGTTACAATGTGAATTGGGAAAATTTGTATAAATGAGGTGGTTCAAATAATAACAGTCTTGATATGAAAATTTCAAAAGGCTCTGGAAAATGGACTTTTTTCAAGACAGTTGTGTTATCATCATGTAATGAGGTTCTATTGTATCACCAGAACAAATGCTATTTATTTATACTGATGTAAGTCATAAAATATTTTCATATTGAATGTTCGTGAACATTTTAGGGTACAATCCCCGTCACCTAAGAGGCACCAACACTGGAGTTTTCATTGGCGCTTGCTTCAGTGAGTCTGAAAAGACTTGGTTCTACGAGAAACTGCAAGTCAACGGGTTCGGAATAACAGGCTGCTCTCGAGCTATGCTGGCGAACAGAATATCTTACTGGCTTGGGATTAATGGTAAGTGTATATCTTTCTTCTCTCCTTTCTAAGATGTGTTGGTGGCTTCTTTTTACCTTGCATTTGCCCCTCCTCCCGCATGGGCCTTAAGCCTGTGCGTGGAAGTTATCGAGAAAAGTAAGGAGTGAGTTAGTGCAAGAGTGAACAACACTGCTGAAAGTTTGTGACAATGAAAGTCTGGCCTGCTATCAATTGCCAGTTTTGCCACCAACTCACTGAATAATTATGTAGGAAAAGCCCAGCTACACCTAAATGCACCTCTCTACTGTATATTGCATATAAATATTTTGATGAAGATATTGTAACTGTAATGATACCCCGTAAAATTGATATATGTAGTGTTATGTTGTAGTTATAAGCAATATACTAATGTACAGAAAAAAGTTTTAAGACTATATAATTGAGAAAAATCAAAACACAATTTACTAATGAGAGTTCTTGTAAATCTCAGTCTGATTCAAAGAGTGATCACTAAAACATCGCAAAGAGTGGACTTTATTGATGTTACAGTCCATTCTTAATTTGTTAACATTTTAAACCACTGGTTCATCAAATTAATAGTTCAATCAAACAAAAATTTACCTTAGGCTATACCTACATAAAAAATTGTCCGTTTATAACAATTCATAAGTGCAAGTTCTTATATTCACCAACATTTTTTCATTATTTTCTAATATAATGATTTGTTTTTTTCCTTTAACTTTTTCACCTAGTGTCGCGAGCATGAAATACGGCGGGTGAGTGAGGGCGCTGCTGGCGAAAGCAGCGTTATTTTGGTTGTCAATTAGTCATATGATTGTAAGTTTACAAACATACATTAACATATGAAAGTTTTGCTGCAAGCTCTTATGCAAGATTCTTCTATTTTCGTGCAAGATTCAGACTAGCAGGAATCAATAATAACTGTCAGCTGTAGACAAAAATAAAAATATAGCGATACGTAATCTTTTGTTTTGTTTGTGTTTGTTTTCGGAGATTTCATAAATTAATTCATTGAATTACGAAATTATATTATATATTTTGGTGATAAATTCTTTAACACTTAATTTACATAATCAGTCAATTTGAACATATAACGGTTTTTGTTTAATCAGTGTGCAATCTGTGAACATTAAGACTATTTTTTTGCATTCTCTCTTATTTTACCGGGTTTGTTTTGTTTTCATCATGGAGCCATGGGAAATCCAGCTTGAGCCGCCCAAGAAACGACGGTTACAGGGCATTTTTCAAAGTGACCTTAAATAACAAATCAAAAATGTGGTTGCAAACGTTCTTAGTTTTGCAAAAAGTTCAGCCGACGAAAATATTCGTGAAGCTACTGACTTCAATAAAAGCCAAGCACTGACATCAAAAATGTGTGGAATTAGTCTCCGGCCTGTTCAAAGGTGTGCCCAAGAAGTAAAAAGAGGAAGTAGTGTACCTCCTAGAAAACTCTACTCCCCAGTCCCAAGAGAAGCAATTCGCACATTGTTAAATGACTGATTGTGGCGTAGTGAGGGGGGCAGTTTGGGATTTGATGACAGGGGAGATTAACAAACTGCTCAAAATGTCCGCAAGGAACTTCAAGCTAGAGAGAATTAATTGGCTACACTGGTAGTGTCTGCTCCGATCGACGGCTTTTACGTGCCCTAGGATTCAGTTACAAAAAAGCCAACGATGGACGCAAATTTCTGATGGAGAGTAGTCGCTGCTCGTGCGCGGTTCTTGCACAAAATGCACTCGCTAAAGCAGGAACCTATACTAAGTGGCCGGATGTACCTCGACGAGACTTGGGTGAATCAAAATCACTCAAGTAAGTTCATCTGGCAACACTTGGACCAGAGTGGAGGATTGAAAGTACCGACAGGGAAAGGCGGGCGATTAATAGTGTGTCACCATAGTCAATGGTGTCACGCTGGGAGCGCAAAAGGGTTCATCCCTCATTGCAAGTGTGTTTTTCGTTCTAAGAAGAATAGCATTGACTCAGAAATGAACTATCCCTATTCTAAATATTCAGAAATGAACTAACTATTCGTTGATCCGTCCCAAGTTTTGAGCCTAAATCGAGTTACTTTTAAGAATATAATTTTTGTACATAGTGTGAGTATATTGAATAAAACTTTATTACAAATTACTTACTAATAATTTCTTAGTTTTTGGTATTAATGAAATAACTATACCCCTATGTTATAACATAAAAATTACTTGATTTTAAACCTCCATTCACACTGGTCCGGTGTACGGAACCGTTACAAATGTTCCATTCAGAACCAGAAAAATCTAATTATAAAGTATTCATTGATAATTATTAAAAATTAGCATTAATTGGTTAAGAAATATATATGTCATTGCTCTGTATATTTTAAAATCCTCTTTTACAAATAGAATAAAAGATTTTATCAAAACTATGATGACGTGTAATTTTGTGGAGCCCCGTACGGGACTAGCCTACTGTTAACTTTACAAGAAAAATAAAGTGTTTGAAATGTTTTCAAAACACATAACATATTACAGTAAGTTACAAATCGACACACAAGCTGAAGTATATCCTGGAAAACCAGCTTAAGTATTTTTTAGAGTCCATAAACTAGTTGTAAACATGGCCTTACCATTGATTATCCATATTGACAATCAATGCCAATGTCGATGTCGATATTCAATGGCCTAATTGTCCCGTATGAAACTTGGAATGGCTGAAATAATTGTGCAGCCAAGCAAACATATAAACATACAAGCTTGAAAAATTGTTCGTATAGGAGGATAACATAATTTTTTTGTTTTAGGAAAATTTTGTACAACTATCTTTTCACAAGATTTTATATGATAAGAGTTTTTTTTATATAGGCCTATTTGGTAGCCAATTAGAAAAAATGTAGGTTTCCGGGTAAAAGACTCACTTGCGGTTGGCAGTACTGTTTTGGATCGCAGACGGACAAAGAAAACTTTTAATGAAATATTGCATCAAAAACTTGCATAGTGTAAAGTCCACGAAAAACACAAACAAGATTTTGACAGCTCAACATAAACATTTAATTTTCTCTTTTCAGCTGACTTTTAGCAGAAGATTTTATGTGTTTCCAGTTTTTGCCGCCCGCCGTATTTCGTGCTCGTGACACTAATTTACATTTTCAACCCAAACTCCTCCTCTTTGAGGAAAGTGCTCCAAACCTTTCATGTTTTTGAGGATATCTTGAGAGATAAACTTTCTGCTTTTAAACCAAGATGGAACCTGCTAACCATTGTGCTTCCAAAATACCTGAAATAGAGATGAAAAGGAAACCAAAATGAATTTGTTGAGTGTTTTCTTGGCTTCAAAACTTGAAAACATTAAACTATACATGTTCTTTCTTATTCTAAACGATAGAACTGAATTTAAAACCTCAAATTAGATACATTAATAAAATTTGCACAACTACGAAAATTGCAGTCAAACACATGGCTAGAAGACTGAAAAAGAAAATGGAGAATCTATCTTCCCTTCAAACTTTTTTACTTATTCTAAAAATCCTAAGAAATCCCCTGAAAATATATTACTTAGGTTTGTGACTCACGATTATTATTTGGATTTTTGCGAACATTTGCCATCAATTTTTAATAAAAACAAATTTCCAATGTTTTGGGATCAGGAATCTGTCCATTTCTGCAAAGCCAGTTAGTCAGATTGTATAAAAAACAGTTAAAACAAAGAACTGTAAAATCAGTATAGTCATAAAAGTTCTAAAAACAATTAGAAAAACACTTAAATGCTCAGAAATCACATAATCAGAGCTGAACAAAGACAGCCAAATCAGTATTGTTGCAACCTGTTTTTAATAGTTTATGGATGCTCATTCTGATTGGAGATTTTTTAATTTTTGTGCATAAGTGAGCTTTTTGCAACTGTTTCCAGCAGTTTTATGATTAGACTGCTTTTACAGTTCCCTGTTTTACCTTTTTTTTGGTCCGGCAGACTGGGACACTAATTTTGTTATGTTTCTTTCCTCTTTTCACCTGAAATTAGGATCAGATTCCAGATCCCGAGATATTGTGAAGCTCTTTCCTATTCATTTAATGGTGAATGTCCACAAAAATCCACATAACATAAACTCACTAACTCCAACAAATGAACATCCTGCAACAGCTATTCAGTATCTGTTTTTATATAACAATTTTACCAACCTCTAATTTTGAGATTGTTTTTTAAATTTATAGTAATGGACTCTATTCTGCAACGGATTATACCCTTAGGCTATTCACCTGTAGCCTCCTCCCCATACAATTTTTAGCGTGATTGCAATATTTATTTTATTTCATCACACCCTTATATAAGAATTTTTAATTGAAACTCTCTGTACAGGTTTTATAAGTGTCTAATTGCAATTACACTGTGCAATCGTTATATATCAATCATTAACCCTCGAGCGGACGCATGCGGAGTTTTTCTCCGCGCGTGTTTTTTTTAATAAAATAAACAAGCATAATGGGTTTCACCAGTTGTATCCAGCTTTGTACCCCACATGCCTCATTCCAGGAAGCCCCTAAAGCTATTTACACCTTCCCACACCTGCTTGGTACCTAGTTATTTGTAATTCAGTGATGCTGTGTCATTTTGCGGAGTGCCCTCTCCTGTAATACAGACAGTGATACCTATCTATACAAGAAAATTACTTAGTCTGTTCAATTGTATTATTACACCTATTAAGTTGAACAATTAATTGTATCAAAGATGAAATGTGACTCCTAATGAAGTTTGTCAACACATAAATACAATATTTAAAGTGATACCTATTCTATACTAAAAAATTACTCACTAATTTAATAATTACACCTATTAATTTGAACGATTAATGGTATCAAAGATGAAATGTGATTCCTAATGACGTTTATCAACATTTAAATACAATATTTAGGTATAAAACAAGTTAAATACCCCCGTTGCAGCAGACCTGCATACTCAGCGAATTTGAAATGCAAAACAACATATTTCAATCCAACATAGCGAGATTTGACATATTTTGGTAAGAACCCCATATTTTGGTAAGAACCGCTGCTGATCCCCTGCCCGGTGGCCGGCTACCCCATTGACTCCATCACCTGGGAGAAAGGTAACACCGACAACACTGTGTCCATCTACGATATCGCTTTCCTATATCGTCGCTTCAGATATGATACTTTACTTTATTAATTATAAAGTATTAAACATAAATTAATGTATGGTAAATACCCCCGTTGCAGCAGACCTGCATACTCAGCGAATTTCAAATGCAAAACAACATATTTCAATCCAACATAGTGAGATTTGACATGTTTGGTAAGCTCCATAAGAATAACATGGGGAATGAGTATGCAGGTTTGCTGCTACAGGTATTTTAAAACTGGGTGGTTTTAATTCAATATTTAGTAGATCTGAACTAGAAGAAGCTATTTACCAGATTTTATCAAGATATGTTAAGAAATAAGTGAGATATAGAATTTTACTTATTTCCCATAAGGTTAACATTGGGACAACGTACTGTGTTTACTACTTTCAATATCTGGGCAATGGACATAGAGCAGTCATTCAAATTACTAAATTGTTTGTTTTTTAAGCTGAATGCAATGGTGCTAACAAAAATTCGATAAATTTTATTTTCCTATGTCAAAAACTCAAAAAAACCCATTTTTGGGGAGTTTATCCCCCTTTACCCCCCTTCCGGTGGTCCGATTGGGCTGGTTTACGAACTCGTCCGAGGGATTACCACTTTACATGTCTGTACCAAATTTCATTAAGATCGGACCATTTTTACGGCCGCTATCGTGCTTACAGACACATATATATATAGATATATAGATATATATTTATATATATATATAAATTCGAACGAATAGTGTTTTCTGCTTCTGGTGGCCCCAAAACGAAAAGTTATCATGGTCTCGGGCTTAGGTCTTACCATGAGACCTACGGTAATAGCTTCTTCCCTATAGGGGAAATTCGCTAAAAGGTAAAATTTATGCAATCTAGTGTTGCGGAGTAAAACTCTGCATGCGCCCGCTGTTGTTTTACCGGTGAAGCGCCCGCTCATGGGTTAAGGGAAATAACGTTTATTTTATTTAATTTCATTTTGAATCCAAAGAAACAACTCTGACCGACAGGCCCCAGTTACACGGTGGACTCGGCGTGTTCGTCGAGCCTGTACGCCATGGAGCACGCGTACAAGAGCATCCGCGACGGGCACTGCGACGCGGCCCTCGTGGGCGGCTGCAACCTCTGCCTGCATCCCTACGTCTCCCTGCAGTTCGCCCGCCTCGGGGTCCTCTCCCAGGACGGGCGGTGCAAATCATTCGACGAGTCAGGTGAGAACGACGGAACGCTGCAACGTCGGATCTTGCGATAAAGTTATTCGCTTTAGTTTTATTTTGTTTGTAATTTTTCTTCTTTTGGTATCGGGAAATATTTTCGATGTATAGAGTTGCGATTAGTGTGCCTTTTAATTTTGTTGCTATTTTTTCTTATTGAGCATCACCATTCACCGTTGTTGGCCACTCATTTTTCTGATGCCAAAGTCAGTGGCTCGGATAATACTACCCAGAAAGCGACAAAGTTCTCTGATCGCTCATTCTATTCCTTGAGAATTCAATTAATCATCTTAGTCATTAAGTAAGATTAAACCTTCTCGCATTCATTGTTATGTTGAGTCGATGTGTCTGTTGCATGTATTTATTAAGTTGTTCTCGCTACTTTCATGAATTGTTTGATATTTTTGCATTGAAACATTCCTATAGTAGACTACAGGAAACAGTAACATAAACTATCCGATACCAACAATAATACCAATAAGTACGTATTTCTATGTATTTATTTTTATGTTTGATCACATGATACAGTGTGAAGTGGAAATCATCAGATCTTAAAATGACAATCCAGTCTATACACATTGACAAAAATTACCGTAGTCAAGAAAGAAAATAAAAACATTAATGTTCAAGGTAAATGATTATTAACTTCTCTTTAATCTCCAGAAAATCCTTTACGCCATTAAAAACATTGTTAATCAGTTCAAGCTACATTAAGTTGAGGAGGACTGAGACAGCTAGTTAGTTGTTGGTATATAAGTTCAGTTTATTTGTGAAAGAATTGAAATACAGTAATCAAATCAACAATACTCCACAAGCAATGAATCAAACGTAAATATTTGCAAATATCATTGGAAATTTTAGATTGAAAGATATAAATTTTCATAAAAAAATAGTAATATACTAGAAAACGTTTTTCTCTTTGCCAACCAAAAACCCACCAAAAATCGGGGAATCACTTAGCACCCTCAATCCTCAATGAAAATTATTAAGCATTCTATTTTTTAAACAGAATACTAATTTTTTCTCATTTGAAATGCACTACATCCATCTAAACTGTGCCACCCCAAGCATTCCTAATAGAGAACAAAAATATTAAAAATTATACGTTTTCCATGAGTGAATCTCAACTAAAAATATTGTTATGATTGAATCTCAACTACAATCACGTTTTAGGGCACTATTGTGCTTAAGTATGTTTTATTTAACTTCCTCGATACACACAAATTACCAACAATATCCCAACGCTTTCCAAATGGCAAGAAATGAAACTTGAACTTCTCATATCTCCTTAGCCATTGGGTTTAGGAAACAATATTAAAGACAAAAGTTTTTAAAAGTAAGCGTAGAATTTAAAAAATCATTTAATACAGAGTATTCCATAAGAAAAATCAAAGTAGTCAGCCATACTGGAAAATGGTGGCCATTTGTAAAAGAAAAGAAATTCATATTTTTAATTGTCTTAAAAAAATTAAGTAAAGCCCCCATTTAAAGTTTTCTCTAATTCTAACAGTTTCTGAGATGCCAACAGTGGTACATTTAAGTTGGACACGCTCTATATAGGTGAATATGTGCTATGTACATACATTTTTTGAAACTTGTTGAAAAAATAAAGTTGAAGGAGCCCTATAGAATGTTTTTCTTTTCATTGTATATGTTGTTTAACTGTTTTTACCATAACACTTTTCCTAATTTTTATTAATTTGAAGTGTACCTTTATTTAGGCTTTCATATTAAACAAATTGATTTTTGTAATAAATTATCAGGACGATGTATTACCAAGTGTAACAGTCTATTTTCTTCCAACAGCTAATGGTTACTGCAGATCTGAAGCTGTCTGTATCATCTACCTACAGAAAGCCAAAGACGCAAGAAGAGTTTATGCTACTGTCGTTCATGCTAAAACCAACTGTGATGGTTACAAAGAGCAAGGAATAACATTCCCTTCAGGGCCCCTTCAACAACGGTTGTTGGAAGAGTTTTATGAAGAATGCCAGATCAGTCCTTCATCTCTTGCTTGGGTTGAGGCCCACGGAACTGGGACAAAAGTGAGTACGAAATAATAATTTGTGAAGTTGAAACCTTTTTAGTTTACATGAAGCCAAGGTGAATCCCAAACAGAATCTCCCGTTGGGACACCACAGTAAATAAAAGTCAATTGTTGTAAAAATATCCTATTTACTCTAAAATGATAAATGTAAACCCTTGTATTTTTATCTTGATATAATATTGAATTTTTGGCAAAGGTATTAAACCCATGGGGGTATTTAATTTATTGAATCAAAAGCAAGATACAACCAAAACAGTTCTAAGCTTCCACTCCACTTTTCATAAATATTTTTACAGCTAACTGTAAATTAAGAAAAATTTACAGTTTGTTTTGTTGTTTATGTACAAAGAATACAATAAATAGTGTCATACTTAGTTCATGCTTAAAATCTTAATACATCGTTCAGATAACAATCAGATTGCATTGTTTAGATAGCTTCTATCCTTGTGATCAGTTTGGAAAAAAACAACTTTAAAGTTAAAGATTCAAGGGCCATCCAGAATTAATTTTTGTTCATACATAGCTCAAAAAGTAGCAGCAGTAGCAATAATTTACATATCAGCTTGTGCAGTGACTCAAATGTGTTTCTGACTTATGTGAAAAGAAAAAAAGATTAAACATATTTTCATATTTTGTTGCTAATGGAAACACATTTTTTCTACTTGATGTTGAATGTTGTAGCCCAGAAAATTATTCAATATGCGTACTAGTGGATTCCATGTAATGTTCCCAAAAAAATTCAACATAGTTCAAAAATCTTTTTTTCTGGAAAGAGCTGTCAACAAACTAAGCTCTACCCTACATAATTTATCCAGGCAACGTATATTTAACAAAATAATGCTGGCACGTTCCTACCACACCCCCTGGTCACATGCAAAGATAAATTTAAATAATAAAGAAAATGATTTTGAGAAAGACATTGTAACATTCAGCAAAACTGGGACCTCTTTTGTGGGTTTACTGACTTGTGGTCATGTCGTCCAGGTAGGAGACCCTGAGGAGGTGAAGGCGTTGGAGAACGTGTTCTGCCCCGGGCGCTCGGAGCCTCTGATGATCGGCTCCGTCAAGTCCAACATCGGCCACTCGGAGCCGGCCTCCGGCCTCTGTTCCGTCACCAAGGTCGTCATCGCCATGGAAACCGGCTTCATCCCACCCAACATCAACTTCAAAGTACCTCGTAAGGACATCGACGCCTTCCACAATGGAAAAATATCGGTAAGTTTGTAATTTTTGATTTTTTCGTTTTTGGTTTATAAGAGATATGGGGCTAAAGTTTAATTTCTTACTCTCCTGAAGCCCGAGATTTTGTGTAAGATGAAAGGACCAAAAACTGTGGAATAATTTTCTATTAAAAATTGTCTGTACTTGTACTACATTAAACCTTTAGCTAACAATCAGTAGATAAAAATCTTTTTCCCCCACCTGCATTGCTTAGACACTTTTTACTTCTTGTAATGAGTGAGTAAAATAATAATTTATCTCTCAGTGGGAGTAACGTGATCACTTTGTCTCCCGGTGGGAGACAGAGTAAACCCATAAGAATAACATTGGAATCAATAACTCCAAAATTAGAGCGCCTTCAAATTTCCATGCACACATGCAATTGCAGGTCAAAGAATGGAGATGCTAACAGCTGATTTATCAGCAGGAATAATCAAATAAGATTAACATTAACAACAGCCAGCTGTGAGAACGTGTAAGAATTAAGCATGTGACAACGTTGCAACAAACAGCTGATTGCTGGTGCATGCATGGTTGCAGTTACCTGGAAGCAGGCTTTATTAGCAGAACGAAACAAAATGGCTATTTTTATTAAGTTAATAAAATAAATTTTTATGTTCAGGATATTTATGTTTGCAGGTGAGGGAAAAATGTTGAATGTGTATTGAGAGTAAATCACATTGACTCCCTCGTGAAAATTGTCGCCCTCGCAAGCTTGGGCACAAACATTTTCCCTTGTGAGACAATGTTGTACTTTACTCATTCAACACACAAATAACTATTTCATTCTCATTCTTTAAAATTATGCGCTCATTTTTCTAAAGAGCTATTTATTAGTACACTAACCTATCTTTATTAGTATTTTATAAAATTAAATCTTGTGCTCAAAAGGTTATATGATACTAAAGTTGAACGTACAAAGTTAAGGGGGAAAAAATTAATTTGGTTGATTGAATGAAAAACCAAGGTTAATGTTATTGGAACACATTCAGATTCAGAATATATGAGTTACTTAATTTTTTTTAAATGTTGGAAATCTAAAAAAAAGGATCAATCATAGATAGTCTGCTGGAGGCTGTGATTGATTTTGTTTCTGACGGCAATGGAAATAATTAATCATCCATCGTGTCTATTGCCTATTCAATTTAAAACTTTTTTGCTTTTTCCTGAAAAACTATCCTTTTAATTTTTAGTATAACCGTTTGTAATTCATAGCTTGTTTAGTTTAAAACCTGAATCTTTTTGATTTGTAACAACAATTTTCAAGTCTAATCAACATTAACTGTATTCTTAAAAAAGATAAATAGGTTTATATTACACAGTAACCCTTCTCTCGGAACATTTCTGCAAAATTTTTGATTTTCCAACCAGGTTGTTACTGAGAAAACTCCTTGGGCCGGAGGCATGGTCGGCATAAACTCGTTTGGCTTCGGAGGTGCCAACTGCCATGTTTTGCTCAAGTGGAATGAGAAGGCCAAAATTAACGGAGGAGCACCCAACGATGACATCCCTCGGGTGGTGCCTGCGTCGGGGCGCACGGAAGAGGCCGTCGACACCATCCTGACTGATGTGAGTGAAGGAAATCTTTCAGTCACATTTATTTCACCCTAAACTCCTAGAAGTTCTCTGACAGATTTATACTAGTTCAGAGGAACGATGGGTACTGTAAATATAAGCTGTCATTCTAATAATTTTTTTTGGCTATCCAGAATGACCCGCTTTCTATTCATGGTTCCTCCTTATCTTTAAGGAACTTTCATTCTCAGCTGAGCTTGGGATACCCTGTAGGTCTGAACCCTGAAAGGAGTAGAGGGTAATCCTGGCTTGTTCATATGGAGGGGATGAGGGGCCCTTGCCTGACAAACTCCCGAGGTCTGCAAGTCTGGTGGATGAACTGTCCCATGAAGAATTTTCCACTTCATAAAGGGCTCCTGAGCAGAAGTTCTTGCCTGGGAAGTCATTAGGTTAGAGAGCAGGTCAGTCTCCTCTGAAGGAGTGCAGAGGATGAGTTAGGAGTGATTTTCTCTTCCTTCAGGGCGCAGGGGTGAGGCTATTCCCATGTCATACCTTCCAATTTCTTCAATTCCTCTCATTCCATAAGCTGCACAATATCTTAAAGGAAGACATTCCTAACCAGAGGAACCAAAAAAAACTCTATATGCAGAATTTAGAACGCTGAGCTTTCAGTCCTTCCCAATCAAACAATCTAAAGTCAAAATCTATCTCACCCCAGAGAGATTACACTGATGCCTGCATTTTGATAGTTCGTGTGATGTGAATTTTTCCTTCAATGTATCATTAAGGCTTAGGCAACACACACTGGTGACTTCAACTAACAGATTGATTTAGAATATATATTTTTAAACAAATCATTTCTAGAAACAATAATCATAGAATTAGTGATTTCTGTACATTCTCCATATGCATAGCTTTACAAAATGTAATTTCATCATAGTGTCAATGCTTTAAGTGGACATTTAAAATATGTTTTATCAATTAATCATTTGTTGAAATTTGAAATATTCTCTATATTATTAGTATATTAGAAAGATAATGACAAAAAAAGAAGTATTTTGTAGATTAAATAATACATTATTCAAAAAAAGTTTTTTGCATGTAAAACATTTAATTTCATAATGTAGGCAGTATTCCACAGTCAAAAACATTTTTCGTCTACTGATTGCAAAATAAAGGCATTTTTTATTTGATTTTACTTTTTTTCTTGAAAAGGTGGAGTCAAGAGGCACCGATGTAGAATTTATCAAGCTACTTCATTGTGTTCACATCGATGAGATTCCAGGTCACATCTTCCGTGGGTTCACAGTGCTTAATACCAACAGCACTGCTCGCATGCGTTCAATCAAGGTACTTTCAACAGTTTTTAAATAAAACATAGAACAACTCATCTCTGATTAAAAAAAATATAAAGCCTCCCAGCAGCTGAACTTGCAGAGGTTTAATAAATAAAAAGCCTATAGCAGTTTATAGAACTAATTTCTTAGAGACTGATGAAGGACTTATGTGTCAACATAAGACTTAAATATAAATTTATATGTTTTTAATGTGGCTTTTAAAATAAGCTTTGGGAGGTTGTTATTAATAAATCTATTGATATGTTGTACATATAACATTAATGACTAGGGTTTATAGCACATTCATTGCAACATAACTTGATAGAGCCACCAAAGTCAAAAGTAACTAAGAAATTTGAACTAGGAACTCTTTTTGGAGGTTTAAAAAATTTGATTAATAAGTATTTTTAACAAAATGTAGATGAGTTAGTTGGGTAACAATTTTGAATTTCCAGCTATATTTGTGGAAGTAATGAAAACTAACAATTTTAGAGTTAAGATCCTAAAAAAGCCTTGAAAACGTCTCTTGCATTTTAGAAAAATTTCAAAATTTGCAGTCTGTCAGCTGATTTCAACACTATCATCCAAAAGTTAGTGTAGTTTAAAGTTTGATTCATAAACAACAAAACTTTGGTATATTGGATTGAAGCGATTACCTTCCAGGAAAAACTGGGTTTACAGAACGAGGTAGCAAGAGCAATAATTTTATTAGTTAACTGAAACAATCTTTTTTACCACACTTTGACGACCCCACCTGTTTTATGAATGTCATAAGGAGGTTGAAAATTGCTCATTTCCGTCCTATCAGGGCAAAAGATTTTTGGCGCTAGAGCTGTAAAGTCAGCTGATCAATTATATTTGCTTGAAACAATGAGTAAACATCACATAACCTTATATTCAATAGTACTAACGACTGACTTGTGATTTTATTTTAGTCTGTTGCTTGGCAAACATTTATTATATTTCTGTAGCAAGCGACCATAACCTTAAAGTTGTATCACTGACGTTTTGCCTTATTTGATGAACTAATTGTATTTCATTGTGTAGTGTGGTAAAAAATAGCTTTCGGACCTCAATCGAAAGGATTTTTCTGCTCTCTATTCCAAATTGTCAAGATTGTCACAAATTTTGAACAAGATTTCGAGCCTGCAAAACCTTAAATTCTACTCTATATACGAAATATGCTATTCAAGAAAATCAATGTTAAGTTAAGCAATTTGTTTCAGTACTATCCTGGTGACAAGAGACCGGTCTGGTTTGTGTTCTCCGGCATGGGATCTCAATGGGCAGGAATGGGAAAATCCCTAATGAAGATTCCTGTTTTTGCTTCAGCAATTCAAAAATGCCACCAGGTCTTGAAACCGAAAGGTGTCGATCTGGTTCGCATTATAACTGACACTGACCCAAAGATTTTTGACAACATTCTGAACTCCTTTGTAGGCATTGCAGCAATACAGGTAAGAAAGTGTTTTGTTATATACGAAGGAAAATAAAAATTACAATAAATTAAATAAGGATAAATAAATAAATAAATAAATCTTCCCTTTAAGAAATGATTATTAAACCAACAAGATGTATTACTGTTTTACAAATGTAATACAAATGCAATAACTTAGTTTTAAATTTAACCCCTAATAAAAAACTGCTTCAATAATGAGCAAGTTTGAATCACATAGAAAACTGAACACGAGAGAAAGATTCATAAACGTAATTCTTGTTTTGCATTTTTGTCGACATGATAGATCGGTCTCGTAGATGTGCTGACTACCGTGGGAATCAAACCGGACCATCTGATTGGTCACTCGGTGGGTGAGCTCGGCTGTGCCTACGCTGACGGCTGCTTCACGGCCGAACAAATGATCTTAGCGGCGTACTACAGAGGTCTCGCGTCCCTCGAGTCCAAACTGATTACTGGAGCTATGGCTGCTGTCGGTCAGTGTTTAATTTATCTTTCAATAGTTTCTCATAAATATTCTGATCTCTTGACACTAGATTAGTTTATTTCATAGATTATAAACCAATAATTTTGGAACAAATGTGTTAACGGTTTTTACATGAGGTGTTAAGGAAATGCCTTGTAATTGCTTCTTTAGAGGTAAAAATAAATGAAGGGGTCCCCCATAAAACATTCTAAGCGACAAAAACCTAGATATCAGGGCTGCCAACTCAAATATCTTCAAAACAAAATATATCACAGTGCCAACCTTAGTCAGTAACAAGGCGCCACTATATCACGATCATCACACTCCTCCTTCACTCATATTCAGGGTAACGTCCTCCATGAGGTACCTGTCTCAAAAAGAATGATTAGAATGATTAGAAAGTGTTGAAAGTTGAATTCTAAAATTTACAGTTTTTCAAGGTTGGAACTGCATAACTTCATAACACCATTATGTAGCCTTACATTAAATTTTTACTTGCCATCAAGCAGTTTTAAAACTTTTTACGTGTTTTTTTGGGTTATAACGTTCTAAATGACTGACGTTTGAAACGTTTTCTGATGGACTGCTCTTCTGCTTTGGAAGAAAACATCAAAGAGTGTCAAAGAGTATAGGAATACCAACATAAACAAAAATAAAACTGTAAACAGAACAATTTTATTGAAATGTTGTTGCATAACATTTTTTTTATTGTAATTTTGATAAAAGTTATCTAAATGTGGTGCTTAAAACGTTATTCTACTCACTTCCGTAGGGGCAGTTCTCCAGGCATTGGCCTCTCAGTTTCTGAAATATAAGCTAATCCAGCTTTTCTATATTCCCTCCTGGTCTTATCCTTCCACTTTCCAATATTTTCTCCATTTTTTTATTTTTTTTACGCGATTTTGGTTGCTGGGCGACAACGCAACGACTGGCAGGGAGACCATCTTTCAGTGAATAGAATGTCCCCAGAAAGTGGGTGCAGTCTCATGAATGCCAACTTTGGCAGACGAAATCAGGGCTGCCAATTCAAATATCTTCAAAACAAAATATACCACAATGCAGCTCGTGTCTTAGAGAACCTTTTTCACTGAATATCTCCAATTTTGAAATTTTGTCGCTTAAAACGTTTTATGGGTGACCCCTTCAAATATTATAAAGAAATTATTTTTAATGTTTTTTTTAATGATTTACCGTATATAAAAATGTAAAGAAACAATTTTTTTAATAAAAAAAATTAGGAACAGAACCTTATAGTTTTTATTGATTTTGACTTTAACTCCAGGAATGGGCTACAATGACATAAAGGAGCTGCTGCCCCCAGAGGTCGATGTCGCTTGCCACAACTCTGCCGGGAGTTGCACTATCTCGGGCCCCGCGCCAGCCATCCAGGCCTTTGTAGCCAAACTCCAACAACAGAAGATCTTCGCCCGTGAAGTCAATGTGTCGAACATCGCTTATCACAGCCGGTACATTGCCCCTGCAGGACCTAAACTCCTGTCTTATCTTAAGCAGGTAAGATTATGTTCAGTCAGATAATCCGTAAAATTAAAAAAAATAAATGTTTTAGAAGTAAGTTAGTTTTAAATGCACAAATTATGGTGTAAAAGGAATAACAAAAATAATCATCGAACAGAATTGAAAATACCGCATATGAAATCAACAGATAATCTAAAAAATTAATTACATTATGTAATATCCTTGATTATTTTTTAAGTCGCTAAGTACAATATTCTTTTCTTTTAGTTTTTTCACTGCTTTACTTTTGATTATTTATGTGTTTATATTTAGTGGTTAGTTTTTTAATAAGAAATGGTCAAACTCTTGGATCATCTCCACTCTCAAAAAGTCTTATGTTGTTTGAGTAAAAATTGGAAGTTGGCATTTCTTTCAGGGCACACTTAGTGCTAATTTTGTTACCACTAAAAATATAACCATCGGATTAATTTCTAATATAAATATATGGAAATTAATACCCAAACTATTTTAATTCGCTTTTAAAAGATAAACTGCTCGATTGGCTAATGTTGTATTTATTAGATGAATAAAAACTGTGAAGTTGATTTAATTTTAAATTTAGTTCGACAGTATTGTACATATTTCTTCTCTACGTCTTACATCTTTTTATATCACGATACAAAACAATATTTATTGAGTTATAAATCGATAAAGTGATTTTTATAGCAGTGAAAAAAACTCACAATTGATCAACAACATGTTTATTTTTCTTTTATATAATTTTAAACCGAGCTATTCAACCTGTAATTTGTTGATGAAGACAAATATCGTGATAGTGCAAATTTCATGCTTTATCGTGATCCATGGCAATAAAGACTGACTTTGATATCGGATCGGTTCCCAGGTGATCCCCGACCCCAAGCCGCGGTCCGAGCGGTGGGTGAGCAGCTCCGTCCCGGAGGCCCAGTGGGACACTCCGCTCGCCCAGCTCTGCTCCGCCGAGTACCACACCAACAATCTGCTCAGTCCCGTCCTGTTTGAGGAGGCGTCGAAACACATTCAGGCTCGAGCTATCGCCATTGAGATCGCTCCACACGGCTTGCTCCAGGCCATCTTACGCCGCTCTCTCAACAAACAGAGCATCAACATCCCCTTGACTCAGAAAGACAGCCCGGACAACTCGGTCGTATTGGTCACAGCTTTGGGAAAGTAAGTGTTTTCACCACACTACGATGTTATCAGCTGTTTTGGAACATCCTTATAATTAATGCATAAATTATAATATCGCTTTTACTGCCCCAGGCCTGAAAGATTTTTTTGTTTTAAAAAAGAGGGTGGCGGCCTCTTTTTTACCTTGCCTTTGCCCCGCCCACATAGACTGTTGATCTGTGCGTGGATGTTATCAAGCAAAGACAAGGAGTGAGCTGGTACAGTACAAGGATGAACAGTACTACTAAAAGTAATATTGTTGTCATGATTAAAGTAGTATTTTTACCTTTAATTCAAGGTACATGCATGTCATAAAACATTTTTTTGAATGGTAAAAACTATAGAAATTGCATTTGTGAGGCGCTGGGACACGAAATAAATGTACCCAGGTTGTAATGTTGGCTGATTTTGAATAATATATTGGAAATAAAATTTTTGGAAGCTGGAAAAATTGCCCTAGACGCAGATGACGCGGGTCTGCGTCCAGGAAATTATGTCACTGATTTTAACGAAAATGTTGCCTGACAAGCACAAAACCACATTTCTGCCTTCATTATACAGTGGAACCTGGATAATTCGAACTTGTATAATTCGAAATCTTCTTTAATTCGAATATTTTTCTTGGTCCCTGGCATTTTGTATCTAAACAATGCTAAAAATTCGTCGATAATTCGAATTTTATTTTGGATAATTCGAATTTTTTAAGTGCCAAATTAAGCTACATCAGTTTCATTCCACGACTGGAAATAGTTACAAATTCATTGGAAAACACTGTTTTACTACGACGTTCAATAAAAATTTAACGCCAGACCAATGGCGTGTCATGTTATGGTCAAATGACTCATCCCTTCCACCTCCCAGGCTTCCCACCCTGCCCCAACATCGCTTGTAACTCGACACCAATAATGTAAACTACAACAGTACAGAACGCAGTACAGTACAGACTTAGTTCGGAAAAGGGTTGCACTCGCCGTGGCAGCGCCACTAGTCTTTTCGCACTTGATTCTGTGTAGAACGGCTCCTGGCAGACGAGCCATGCGCCAGACCTGATGCACAGTTTTCTATGTCGACACAAAGGCTACTCAACACTGCGACCCCCTTCCCTCCCCCCCACCAGCCAAACTAACTTGCGAATTCCAGTGCAGCAATCCGTTGTTTTCGATCGTCCTTCAAACAAAGTGTTTTTTTTTATTTGTGCAGTGTCTTGTTTTTAATTGTTTAAAAGTTTTTACGTAACATTAAATAAGTGTAGTGATCATTTCGACAAAATCTCGGACCTATAAAACACTCACTTTAGCGGAAAGTCAATGAGCGTGCAATTGTCAATGTTACACGAAGTTAAGTTGGTAGCCTGAATAAAGTTCAGACGTAGCAGAATGTACTGTATTTTTTATAGCAGAAATGCTTCTTTGTATTATCGTACGTCGCGTCGTACGTAGTTTATACTTTAGGGTAGTTATTTCTGTTTTATGATTACTGTTTTTGAACCCTTATAATTAGCGTTTGTTGATGAATTTATTCTTTTAGAGTGTCAATTTGATAAAGAGGTTAAATTCACAATTTGAAGTTTTAATGTCTTGGCCTCATTCTTAAGAACTTCTTTAATTCGAATTTATGGATAATTCGAAGTTTTTAGCTGGTCCCTTGAGTTTCGAATTATCCAGGTTCCACTGTACCATTTTCAGATAATCAGAATTAAAAATCTTTTTTAGCAGTCATTGTTTAACAAAGACCATTTTTCCCCTTTCAGGCTGTATGAGGTGGGAGTGAACCCCGATTTCGCTGCCCTGTACCCCGAGGTGCCCCTGCCGGTGTCTCGTGGCACCCCCATGATCGCCCCACTCGTCAGATGGGAGCACTCAGAAGACTGGTATGTTTAATTTCCTACGGGTGCTTAATTTTATAAAGGGCTGAGTTGTAGGTGACAAGTGTATTAAATTGAACACTAATTTAAAAATAAACTGGGTAACTTCTGCGAGTTTTTATGACACGAGTTTTCAATAGATATTTGAACTTACATATTTATATTATTAAATTATTTAGTCTGTTCGGTAATTTCCACCCTTTAATTGAACACTAATTTTAAAATAAACTGGGTAACTTCTGAGAGTTTTTATGAAACGAGTTTTTAATAGATATTTGAACTTAAATATTCACATTATTAAATTATATAGTCTGTTCAGTAATTTTCACCATTGGTCTGAACAACTCTTGTAAATTTTATTCTGTGGTGGAACCCCTAAATGGACATTATGTCCTAGGGGCCCTATTTTTTCTGTGCAAATGTAGTGAGATGCAAACCAGGTCAGCCTGATTTCTTTACTATTTAGAAATAATATTATTTTTTGTTGTTATTTATAACATGAAGTATGTAATGTGCAGAAAAATAAAGATTTATTTATTTATTTACATGGGTAAATTAGAAGGAGCTACAAGAATACTTGGGAAGAACTTAAGAAAATATATATGAGCCAGCTTATACAAAAGCTTTGACTATGCATAATTATAGACCTCCCATTCTTATGGCCCATCTGTAGTTAGTTTTGGGTGACCCAGAATTTAAAGTTGACATAGTTTCATTGATTACCAACAGAGGGTATTTCTATCAACCCCTAATTTTAGCAATTTATTGAAACAATTTGTATTCTATCTTGTATAAATCAATAATTAATTGACTATTGATTGTTTTATGTGTCTCTAAATGATATATTACCTGCTCCTGATACTTTAATTAAAAGGTGACATCAGTACACCCTGTTGGAGATTCACTGTGACTAGGAGCTCTTTCAATCCTGGGTCACTCAAAACCTGGTACACAATTGATAATGCGATGGAAGGTCTGCTTCAGATTCAAAGTCAATGACAAAAGACAGTGATCTCATAACACACAGTCCACACTAATTATAGTCGACACTCACTGGCCCTCGGACTTGATGCCTGTTCATAATTATCTACGTCAACTAAGACCCGTTAGTTAAGCTTAAGACCCGCAATCTTCGACTGGTCGTAATCAAGGGTAACCCTTATTGCTTCCAATAGCAATGGTTAACCCCTAGACTGGGTTCCTGTGTACTCTGCTTAGATAAAAATGACAAGTTCCCAGGCTAATTTAATGATTAGATCGAAGGTTAATTTTAATTTTGGCTTCAGAATGAATAGCCTGTCCAACTGGGACTATAAATGCTTGGCTTCAAAGCCGTAGGCAAGAAGATTTTTTTTTTTTTTGGGGGGGGGTTTGGGCTCCCTCGTTGAAGGAAGTGGAAAATAGTATATTTCATTACTAGGTCCTAAAGTGACGCTTTTCATACAAGGTCAAGTTTTACGACCGAGGCTGTGAGCCGAGGTTAAAACATGACCAAGTAACGAATAGCAGCTTTAGGTCCATATGATGAACTATATTTTTCGTTATATTGCACAATACAACACGCAAACTACATAAGAAAACCAAAATGTTACAGCTTGTTTACCTTTAAATATACCTCCCAATGATGCTTCAATCTTGTTCTTGCTGTTTGAAGCAATCAGCTGATTGTTTCATTTGTGTTAGGTTAGACTAACGGCAATGAACAACAATCGACGTATCAAACGCATACAATAATTGATTGGTGAAATAAGCGAGTTTCACAAATTGATTAAACCGACAACAATGCAACAATGAATTATTGCAATTAAATGTAATAACCGATAACCACTCCCGATCCAATCGTTAGCTCACCATTGACGCTGATGTACAATAACGATGAATGTTTCGATTATTTGTAATCGAATGAAGATTGTTCGATATTTTACCTCGAATCAAGTAGTATCATCTTTTTGGTCCTAGGTAACTAATAATCATCAAATCATATGTTATTATCCAAGGACTAAAAAGAACAACTTTTGAATCCCAACGCATGTGTCAAAAGCATCTGTTTTTGAAGCAGTATGATGAAAAATAACTTTCTAATCTTTCATTTAAACACAATTTTAAAATTTTCGGGGGGGGGGGTTTGACCCCCTGACCCCCCCCATTGGCTACGGCCTTGCTTGGCTTCTTATTGCCAAAGTGGTAGATTGCAGATATCTCTCTTAGCCTCCCAGATAATTATCAGAATAATTTGGAAATTCCATTTGTAATAGGTATGTCACTTCCTACCGCATGCAAGAGAAGATCAAGTCTGGAGAGAGGACTGTCAACATCAACCTAAAAGATGACGAACTGGAGTATCTCGGGGGCCACATCATTGATGGACGAAACCTGTACCCTGCCACTGGATACCTGGTAAAATAAATACTAAATAAATTGTTGATTAGCGTGACATATCGTTTTTGTAATACATTTTAAGTGTTATAAGGCTATTTTATTAACATAAGAAAATGCTATAACATATATGTTATTGTATTTCCTGGATGTTTATGAAATAGTCTTATAACACTTAGAATGTATTTAAACTTCAACTGTTTTACATAGAAGACAGTAAAAATATATCAAGGTGGGAAATCGTCTTGTGTGTGATATATTTAAAGTGTTGTAAGAATCTTTTAATTTTCACCTAGTAAATGTAAAATGTTTGGTTTTGACTTCCCTCCCTTTTAATTTCCCGCGATTTCAATTTCCCTCACTTTCTTCTGATAATGTAAAAATGAACTGTTTTGTCTCTCAGGCGTTGGCTTGGGAAACAGTTGGCTTGATGCGGGGAGAGCTGTTCACTGATGTCTCTGTGGTCTTTGAGGACGTTCGTTTCCATCGAGCAACAAACCTACCCAAGGATGGTATGACAACTATATTTCTTTAGTATTTTAATGATCATTGTGCATGCATTGTGGAAAAGTTATATTCTCTAGAGATTAAATTATAGCTTTTAAAATGAACCTAACTAATAAAGGAAACTATAGACCCATCATTTATAAGGAAGTGTTATCTAAACACTATTAGTAAAACTTTATGCAGAGGTAACCCTTCATCTACCCATATTCATACCAAGCAACTATAAACTAGACTTTACCCCAAAAAAAGAGACCAACTGTTCAGGATGTATTTTAAACATAAGTAAGGTACAGGTAATTTGAATACAGTGACATATACAAGTCAATTAAAAATCTATTCAGTTACAAGGTGACTGGTTTCTAGCTCTATCAAATTATTTATGTTCATTTATCTGATGAAAGAACAGTAAATCAGGTATACTGAACAGTTGCCTGAAAGCTTAATTTATCAGTTGAATCAGGTATACCTGAAAGTTGAATTTATTAGGTATACTGAACAGTAAATCAACAGTTACATGGTAAATTTCAGGTGGTTTGGACTTCATTGTAATGGTCCAGAAAGGAAGTGGAAACTTTGAGATTGTGGAGGGAGGGGCTGCCATTGTGACGGGGAAAATCTATGTGCCAGAGAATATCAATAGAGAAATGGTAACACTAGACCCACCAGAAAATGAGGACAAGGCTACCTGGCTACCGATGAGTGGGAAAGACTTCTACAAGGAGCTGAGACTGAGGGGATATAACTACAAAGGACTTTTCAGAAGTGTCACTGAAGCAAACAACTCTGGTATTTATTAATTTATCAATTTAATTGTTAATAAATTAGTGTTTTATAATTTTTGAAGTTTGGTTCACATTATGATTCATAAAAAACTAAGCTCAGTGAACACTCACCTAGGCTCGTTAAGGTCTTATGCCGGATCAAAGAGCGCCAGTTAATACTGGGCCTATGGGTGCCCTAATGTTGAATCCGGCCCTGTTCCCTATCCCCCAAAATCTTTTCCTTTTGTTAGATAAAAAAAGTAATTTACTTTTGTATTACATAAAATAACATAAAAGTATAATAAAATTAATGCCATTTCTTCTTTGGGCACTTTTTAAGTTGTGATAAAATGCAGTATATCGGTAGCTTTTAAAATGTAGTTTTGCTCTTCAGCACCTCACATGGTTCCAAAATAATAGTTAAACATTATTGGTAATGTTTGTACATTGCTTTCGTACTATTTATAATTTTTGTTTATCAGTTTGTAGAAGTTGACCAAGTTTTGGAATGAACAGTTTTGTCTTAAAATGAGTTTTATGTAAACCCAACAATTAGCCAATAAAAATAATAAAAATTGTCAAACATCGAATGATAACATTTTCATATGAAAAAATAATGTTTTTTGTGAAATAAAAGGAGAGGAACCCCTCTACCTCACCCCGAAAACTCTCCCTCTCCTCACTCCCCATCCATTTCTCCTCTTTGTGAGGTTGAGCAAATCGGTACACCCCCCTACCACTTTGAATTAATTTGTTCATCCTCAATTCGTCCTAAAATTTAGCTATACATTGTTTCAACAATATAACTTTTTGTCCCTAGAATTCTAAATCAAAATTGATTTTAACAGGTTCCATAGGAAAGATTTTATGGCACAATAACTGGGTTGCGTTCATGGACAACATGCTGCAAATGCAGATCATCCGAGAAGACACTAGAGGGCTCTTTGTTCCTACCTCCATCCAAAAACTAGTAATCGATATCAAGAAACATGTTCAAACATTGTTCTCTCTCCCAGAAGAACAGAAAGGTTAGTTGTTGAGCTCAGTGGCTTCTTTCTATGAAACTAATTCTTGGAAAGATATTATGTGTATAATAATCTATACTTATTTAAAACGTTGGGGTTTTTTTTGTGATGAAGACTGCTCCTTCTACAGTTGAGCCGATTTCCATAATTTAGGTGACGTTGGGAAGAGAATGAGGTTAAGTTTTGCAGGGCAGAAAATTGATGAAGGCCAGACAGGGGAAGAGCCCTAGACACCCTTAAGTTCGTACTATACTTCTTTATGAGATTGACATTGGAAAATATAAATTTCAAGTAAAACAGTTGGGGTAAATACCCCCATTGCAGCAGACCTACAAACTCAGCAAATTTCAAATACTATTCAACATATTTTAATCCAACATAGCGAGATAAAAAAAATTATACCTTATTGAAAGACCTTATTACAATATTACTGAGTTCAGCACTGAACATACCTACCACCATCTTAAACAGGCCAAGGCCTACCAATCTATCCCAACTATCCGAGCTCACTTCGAGAAGAAGGAAGACGGATGGAAGCTTGACGACTCCCCAATCTATCGATTGTGGCAAAGACTAAAAAAAAAAAAAAATATATGACATGTTTTGTAATCTGCATTAGGATAACATGGGGAATGAGTATACAGGTTTGCTGCAACAGGGATGTTAAAATTTGGTGATTTAATTCAGTATACAGTAGATCTGAACTAGAAGAAGCCATATATGTTTTATCAAGGTATATTAAGAAATAAGGAAGATATAGAATTTTCTTTATTTCCCATAAGAATAACATGGGGAATGAATTTGTAGGAGTTTTTCTTGCTTCTGGGGGCCCCAAAATGAAAAGTAATCATGGTCTGGGGCTTAGGTCTTACCATGAGACCTTTGGTTACAGCTTCTTCCCTTTAGGGGAGATTCACATTATGATAATTCGCCAAATAGAGGAAATACGCTTAAATAGTTATATCAGCAAATCCATAAGATTACTGGAATTTTGAATGTAATTGAAAAATAAGCTGAAAGTCCATCAAGCACACAATTGTTAAAAAAAATTCCGTTCATTTATTTAAAGTAAAAATATTATTTTTTATTTAACAGAAGTACCAGTTTATGTTTATGAGTACCTCGATATGATCAAGTCCGGTGGAGTCCAGATCGAAGGACTCAAGGCCAGTGCGATCTCCAGAAGGAAGCCCCTAGGGGATCCAGTCCTTGAGAAGTACGAATTCTTCCCTCACATATCCAATAAACAAGTATGTACTTTGAACTCACATATCCAATAAACAAGTATGTACTTTGAATGACTATGTCTTACGTATTGTAATACACTTGACTTTAGATAAATTTACTATACAGAGGATCAGGTTATAATAATAACACAGATCTCTCAGAATATTTACTACAGTAGACACCCTTTTGTTAGACATGGTCGAGACTCAGCCAAATAATGATTTAGCCGACAATACCGATGTGCCCTAGAACTTGTTAAATGATAGTGTTAAATACATAACGTATTGGGCCTGGTATTGTGGTTAGAACACGGGACTTCAGTCTCGGGGGCCTGCGTTCAAACCTCTCCAATCACCAATGGCTTTTTTGCTATGTGATAATGGTGACCCACTAGTCCTAGCCTGAAGTAATGTGCAAAACATTTCAGGGCTAGGTTTAGCGTTTTGGGATATAAAGGTCGGACAGTTAAAAAATAAAATAAAAAAATACACGCTGTATGTGCCAAAACTGATTAATATTTAAAAAAGGAATTTGAAAAAGGTAAAATTAGATATTTTTATGACAATTTTCCTCCAGTCGCAGTGGTTAGCCCCTTAGTCTCCAGTTCAAGAGGTAGAACTTTGGACCGCTTTCCCTTAAGGGAGGTTGTGATCACTCTGTTACAAAAATGCTGTTGGCACTGACACTAGCAAACATAATTTAAAAACCAAAACATTAATGGGTAAGCTAGAATGTATAGGAGTTCAAGGCCTAAGTCTTTCATGGTTTAAAAATTATTTTGATTCAAGGAAGCAAGTAGTAACTATAAATGGAATTTCAAGCGAGATTGTTAATGTTGACTATGGTGTTGTGCAGGGTAGTACTCTTGGACCGGTATTATTCTCAATTTACATAAATAGTATTGCACAAGTGAGACTAAACAGTAAATTGATATTGGATTTTATTTGAAAAACCTATTAATAAAAAACTGAAAGCTCTTTTAATTGCAGGATGTGGAGCTGAGTGTGCTGGCCAGGATGTGCATGCACCTGGCGCTGGAGCAGCTGTCCACCACCAAGGTGAAGGTGGTGGAGGTCCTGGACGGGGGCAGCGACCCCGACGCCACCCTCCTGGCCCCCATCATCCAGCAGACTCTGGGAGACCTTCCTCTCATACAGGTAGACAACCTGCGATCCATTCAGACACAGCCTTGACAGTTAAATACAGTACATCTTGGATTATTTGGATTAATGTGGCGGAACAACGATCCAGATGGTAAAAAATCCGGATAATCCGAGGTAATTACAATATCGCCTAAATAGTGATCGCGTACCTTAGCCCTGCTATATTGATGCTGCAAACAGCGAGAAAAGACTGTACGATATGTTAGTATTTCAAATTTTACGGGAGTTTAATTTTGAAACAAATTTAAGAATTAAACTTTATTATTAACCATACGAATATAATGTTAACTTTTACCGTACTTACGGTTTAGGATTGGAATGAAACGCCAGATTAAAATATTCAATTTATTAAGATTAAATAATCATAACTCAAAATAACTCAAACTTGAAATATTCATGACGAAACTTAAAGTAACTCATAACTTATTACAGTAAATGTCCTTAAGAAATATCGTAAAACATCAAATGATAGCAATAATCAAACTCGCAAAATTGCCGTAAGCTACACCTTTGTTGATTACTGCTTGCTGCTAGCGTCCCAAGAAGCAATCCAGAAAATACGTTCACAAAAATGTTATAATGTACTGTTTAGCCAATGCGATTCCTCCAATTATCGTGATTGCAAATGCGTACAGTGATGTATTACATTTTTCATTTTACTTTTAGAAGGCGCATTTCACATGTAAAGTTGCTAAAATAATGTTTTTGCCGTGATTTTAATTTTTTAATTCCTCAGATAGACCGGTTCGGATAATCCGGGATCCGGATAGTGTGGGGTCCGGATAATCCGAGGTGTACTGTAATACTTAGAGTTAGATACCTGAGTAAGTAGATTTTAGGCGTCAAATAAATTGTTTTACATCATACTACACAGAAACATCTTTTCTTAGCTAGAAAGTTACTCTTTATCAATTATTGCACAGTTAATTTAACGTGCAGTGCACAGTAAATTTACCGTGCACTAAAAAACAGAAATAACAGAGGTAAACAGTCAAAACAATCAGCTGATTGCAGCAAACTTTCGTAATGCATATTTATAGGTTACTTCAGAGGAATGTAGTGGCAGCACTGGTAGCAGTAGCAAACATTTGTTTGTTTATTATAATGGTTTATGTAATGAATTCTTTATGATTAAAAAATAAGTCTTTTTCTGAATAGTATGATATAAAGTAGTATGACGTACGTCACACGCCCGGTAAGTTTTACCGTACTTGCATGAAAATCCCGCACTCGCACAGTAACTGTCATGCTTGTCCATTAAAATAGTACTTACCAGTCTAGTAATATGATATACTATTTCACACGTAATGCCTCCTGAACAAATTACACCGTTCATCATCGGCAGGAGAGAATTTTTTGTTGAAGCACATTATTCTACAGTTGCTCAGGGCCGCCGAGAGCCATGCCGGACTCCGAGTTTATAAATATCGTGGGTTCCCCATGGCCCCTGAAGTGTGAGCCACAAGACCGGGTGGGGGGGGGGGAGGTCCTAGAGGAGGCACCTCTCAGAAAAAGGAGGTTCGGTGGCTCTTCCCTAGAGAATTTGTGAAAATTAGAACTGTATACTCTCATTTTTAGGCAGTATGGAGACATGAAAACATATAAAGTAACTAAAAAAATTCAAACTTCAAAAAAAAAATTAATAAGAGGCAAATTAGCCATTTTTTTTATATTCAGGAAAATTTGGAATAGGCTTACAAGCAAGTTTGAAAAGAGTACAATTTTTTCAAAAAAGAAGTTGAATATTAATCTCTTGCAAAGATCCTGATGTTTAATACGTGAACATGCACGATTATTTCTGCCTGTTATTCGAATCTTTGGTACTACTCCTGTCGTTTACCCGCAGCCAGTTAATATGGGTGATTGTCTTTTTCAGCCGTTCACATGGTTTCCACAGTTACTGCATATCCCCAATTTTTTCACATTTGGTAAATGCAAGTGTGATTGGAGGAAAAAACGTGTGACTGTTTTCTTCAGCTGTTCGTGTAAATTGATACATTATTCTCTCTTCATTTACCCTTGGGCCCGCGATTGGAAAACACATTGTTTTAAAGGCTGTTAATAAGCCATCAATTAATCAAACTTTTGTGCGTTTATCTTTGTGCAGTTACATCATGAAAAGTTGGAGTTTTTGTTATTAAAAAATAACTGTCGAGGCATAAAAAGAATTTGGGCTTCACAAATAGGGTTTTTATATTTTACAGTGTTAAAACATTGCCCCGTATAGTACAGTCACTCCCAAACACCATAGTTCAGTTGAAAAGCATCGGTGTTGTACTGTACTAAGATTTCCATCCAAAGTCATTTGCAAGAAGTATTGAGAGTGTTAATTTTTCAACCATTGAATAACAAGCTTCTATAGAAAACTCTCTGCGCTGATGATGAATGGTAAATCGTTCAATATGGGTAAGAGCGTGGAAAATAAGTGTTTTATTATTACATCGCCAGTAAAAATCTAATCATGTAATAAAATAAATTTGAAAGTCAAACTTTAATATTGGGCCTTAGATATCCCAATTACAACAAAATATAAACAAAAGAGGTATCACAGTTATCAGTTGTCTATTATCGGTTATAACATTGTCATAGTTGATGTAAAGAAAGCATACCTGTAAATAGAAAAACTGGTGAAAAAGTATTACTTAATAAGCTTGACCCCCTCAGGTATAATTTTGTTGATGGTAAAACATATCCTTGAAAAGGCAAGTTTTAAAAATCCATTAACTTTATTTTCTCTTACTCTTACTCCCATACCCAAGGAGGGATTTGGCCTCACCAAATATCTTCATCTCTCCCTATCCTCTACCTCCTCTATTGTAATTCTGAGTGCTGGGAATATACTTTACACCTATTTTTAAATAATTTTCACTTCTTTTTTCATTCATTGAATAAGATTATCTTCTTTTATTACTATTACATTAATTCAGTTAAAAAGGCAACAACAAAATATTTTACCACCTCAATTGTAATACAGGCTGACATCAACATCCTGTCTCCTGCGGACAACCCTAAAGTTGCAGACCTGGGATCGAACATTCTTGTGGAAGACAAGAAGATCATTACCGACCAGTCAGCCGTGATGGTCATTGCTTCAAATCTCTTCTCTCCTTCAAGAGCAGAGGTAAAACTCATGACCCTAATTATCTATTCTGAATCATTAACATGTTTGCTCGCTCATTAACTCATAATCATATATGAGTAAGGTGACCAGACGTCCCGTTTTGAACGGTACAGTCCCGTTTTTTAGCGACGTGTCCCGTTGTCCCGACGAACTCTCTCGGGACACCCATTTGTCCCATTTTGGAGTTAATGGTAAGAAAAATACTTTAAAAATACGTTTTAATGCGTAAAAAACTCTCAAATTTTCCGGTTCTTTTGTAGTTTTCTAGTAACTAAAAATTAATGGTTAAGATGAACAAAAGTATAGCACATATTTTCAATCTGAAAGTGTCTAAAAACCACCAAAATGCTCCTAATTTTTCAAAATTTTCCGAGGGAGGACCCCCGGACCCCCCTCTCTTTTTGGGGGTATGGAAATACGTTTCAATGTAAAAACTCTTAATACATTTTTTAGTTCTTAGTTTCCTATAGTAACTTAAAATTAATGGTAAAGATGAATTAGAGTCTAGCACATATTTTCAATGTGAAAGAGCCTAAAATGCTCCAAAATGCTTCTAATTTTTCAAAATTTTCCGGGGGAGGACCCCTGTGGGGAGGTATTTCATACTCCCCACACCCCCCCGGAGGTTGGCATCCCGTTTTGGCTGTTCCTAAATCTGATCACCTTATATATGAGCCACGTCGGTCATTGTGGTAACCCGCAGTACTAAAAGAAAGTCCTGTGATCTGGCACGGATGTGTTTAAGTATGACCACCCCACACCCCGGATAAAATTATGTGTCTTACCCATTAGTTTTCATTAAATTTAGCTTATATATCTTTCTGGTGGCAAATATGATTTTTTTTAGGATTTAGGCTATTTTCAAGCTCGGCTCATATGCATGTACTCACTGCGAGTCTCACTTCAACCATTTAAACACTAAAAACTCATCTTCTCACTGTTTAGGTTACTTTCAGGTTATAGAAAACTGACCGGCTGTAAGTCAGCTGTAGTTGTCCAAGAGTTCCAACATAGCAACTCTGTATATTTACAATATAACTCAAGAAACCTAGAGACCATACATACAGTATATGCGGCCGTATCACAATACACCGCTACAAAAGATTCAAGCCTCTAAAATAGATGGGAATCTCACAATCGAGCATTTAGTCACACTGTAACACCAGCTCATATCAGAGCCCCCAGGCTATTTTGACAGACCCGGCCAGCTCAGATCTGAGCCGCCGGGCTATTTCTACATAACAGCTGACTCATATAACTGAGCCAGCTGGGCTATATTTACGGATGTTTTTTATGTCTACCGATAGCGAACGTATTAATAAACAACTTTCATTCACATTGCTGCTATGACTCACACAATTTTTTAAAGAATCAAAATGAAAATGAAATATGTGTTTTTTTGTTCTTGTTCTGATTATCGATGAAGTATAACTCAGATAGCCATCTATTTAGCAAGAAGTTCACCGTATGATATGCTCTAGGTCAAAAATAGTGGGCTCTTTGAAAACTCCCTGTTTGTATATACAATGGAAACTGTTTTCACCTTTTTAAAAAGAGCAGTGCAGCAGTTACAGATACAGATGTTATGTGTAATTGACACTTTACATCTTGTAATTGTTAACATCTTGTAATTGTTTCTTTACTGTTGACTTTAAAGTAAAGCCCTAAGCCAACAATTCTATGTGGCCCTCTTCCTGTGTTCAGAAAATTAAATTTCACTCCGATGGTTTTAAGGCTTTGAGGTTTGCTTAATGTACAGTTGGAATACATAGATAAGCTTAATTTACATTTTTAATTTCAAAAGAGTGATTTCAATTTGATACATCTTTAAAATGAGCAATAAAAATATTAATGTTGTACCTTGCATGGCCTGTTCTCAGCCTATGGCCCCAGGCCTGAGCCAGCCAGTGGCACATCCGGCAATGTGAAATAACTTGGACATGTCCGTTGAGTGTTGGGATAGTAAAGATTTAACTCACCATTTGCTCTAAAGGTTTATCATTCAAATAATATAATTTTGCAGTTAAAAAGCTATAAATAAATTGAATTGATTTAACTAGTTTTAAGCTCTTATTTAATTTTATTTTCTTACAGGTTCTTAAAAACTGTTTTGGTGCCGTAAAAGAAGACGGATTTGTTCTTACTCGAGAAAAAATAAATGAGAAAATTGATGCAACCGGATTTACTGTCTGCATGGATCATGTGATTGAAAGTGAAAGAATCATACTGATACGAAAGGTATTCAACTAACCACCACAGATTATTTTGTAGGAAATCTCTTATTTGTACAATTCAACTGTTGAAATGGTCAAATGATTATTTTTATTTTTTCTTGATTGTTTGTTCTTCTTAAAAGACGGTGTTTTAATTTATAAAATTATAAGCACAGTACTGAATAGAGATCTACATTTATTTATGATTCAAGTTTTAATACCTTAACTTTCCAACTTAAGTTATTTTGTGTTTTATTGTTCAATTTTTAGTAAAATAACATTTTTAGATTTTTTTGCAAATTTTGAAGCTTTTTGAATACTTTTTTTAGAGACCTAAAGAAGTACTGCTATTAGGAATCAGTTTATCTGTTCATTAATCACTTGAGCTTGAACTTTCACTTGAGCTGTTATATCACTTGAGCTTGAACTTTCATGTCGGGTAAGACTGTTATCAGAGGATTCAAAAGTAATTTTCCAACAAAAATTATGCCACTAAAGAATTAAAATTTCTTTTCAGCTCGTTTCCAGCACACTCGTTAATACTAGGAACATTTGTCATTTTTGCTCTCAAACTAACACAGATAATACCTTTTCACAGGAAGTAACTTCCAAGCTCTCCCAAGTAGCTATTAAAATAACATCAGAGAATTATTCCTGGCTACCTCAAGTCCAAGCTGCTCTCAAAAGTGATAGTCCTTACAAGAGAGTAATCCTGTATGCTGAGAGGGAGGAAACCAATGGCATTATCGGACTGGTCAACTGCATAAGGAAAGAACCTGGTGGGGAGAGGGCCATGTAAGTGTGTTGTTCCTTTGAAGCTACTGTTGAACGATCACAACATCTATTGTTATGATAAATAAATGAGGCCCCAAAAGGCAAAGTGGACTAACCCCAAAAAGTCATTTTTGAGATATTAAGAAGTAAAGTTTATGTCATAAATCTCAGTATAGAAATTGCTCTTTTGAATGATAGTTCCACTGTATGATACATAACACCCATAAAATTTTATTTTTAAATAAGTTTTTAATTTATTTTAATTTTTTGGTACTTAAAATGGTACCCAAAAATTATAAATTTGCTTCACTTCTGATGACAATGTAGCTCTTAGGTTAGTCCATTCTGCTCTTATGTAAAGTCACAGGTTTGTCCATTTTGCCTCAACAAAAAATGAAAAATTAGTCTTATATAAATCAAATTGAGGTTAGTCCAAAATTTCTCTTAATTTTGTGGGTTGGTCCATTCTGGCTATAACAGAATATGTAAACATGCATTTTTGATCAACCTTTTCCCCTGATAAAATAAAAAAAAACTACAGCTGATAGAAGTTAGTTCGTTCTACCATTAAATAGATCTTGCTTTTCTACTTCAGCTGACATATAAATATTAGTATTGACAATTTGTGGGTTAGTCCACTTTGCCTTTCAGGACTCAAATAATAATTTTATTGTATAAAACAAACAAAATATATTGTATGCAATACTGAATTAAACAAAGCAATCTTGTATACTTGCACAGCTTATATCGTGTGTCCCAAAAGTCCCGGACTGGTTAAATATATTATGCACATGAGTTTTGGCTAGAAAACACTACTTTTTGCTGTCCATGCCACATCCAGCCCTGCACCCAAAATGTGATTTTGGGGGAAATGTGGGTTACCCCAAATTTTCAAATAAAAACCCCCATCAAGTAACTACTCATTTTAAAGGGCTTAGTAAAAGAAACAAAATGTCGCAAATCTCAATATCATGCCCTTAACTAAAGTTACAGTAGTTTAGATCTTTGAAAATTGTCTTTAAGTTTGTTTTGAAAATAAATCATATGATGGCAGGTCAGTAAAATACAAGGCTTCTTAACAAACATTGTAAAATAGCAGTTCTCAAAGGGCTTTCGGTGCAGTTATTACCTTACGCAAGTTATTAAATTTTGATATCACTGCCCCAACCCACAAAATAAAAATTTGAGATAGAAAAATTTGGGAATACCTACATTACAGGTATTTACCTGTCATATGATTGCTTTTCAATGTGAAATTTAACATAATTTACAATTCTTGAATGGCAGTAACCTTGGTTAGGGGCATGGTATTTATTTTGGATTTACAGCATTTTGTATCTTTTATTAAGCTCTTCGAAATGGGTAGTCACTCGGTGAAGGTTTGTGTTTGAAAACTTGGGGCAGTCCATCCCAAAATTACATTTTGGTGGCAGGAGTAAATGTAACATGCACAGGGCCGGCTCAAGAGTTTTTGGCGCCCTAGGCGAGAGCATTCCCCGGCGCCCCGCTCCAAATAAAAACAAGATCAAACAAAAGTACTGTCATAGCTGTTAATTTTCAGCCGTATGTTTTTACTTCATTTCATTAATAATAATAAGTGAAGATCGACTGCACATCGAGAATTCAAAGGACATGAAATCATTTGGCCAATTATACTCATGAGGCTCGATAGATTTGATATGGAGTTGATTCTTTGAAAAAAGTCAAAACAAGTATTTTATATACCTGGTTTAGATTATTAAAGGCGCTGTTTAATAAGGTATGATTTCGGGAAAATAAGAAAAATTATGTATTTAATGTGTAATTTAACATTAAACGCTAATGCAAAAAAGAGTATGAACAAAGTTATAAAAACTAAAAAATATTCCTTTGACAAGAAGTGCCTTGCTAACATGGAGCTTTCCTCCATGTTGGTCCGTATTCTGTTGTTAATTTTGGTGTAAAAAACTGGCCCCGATATATTTCACATATATTTGACGTTTGGCTAAAAGTATAATCTCAAACTAAATAACGATAAGGGCGCCGAGAGAACGTAAAATGACGGGTGCTAATTATTGGTATGATTAGTCGATTAAAGGGCAGGTTGGGGGTTTCCATAGTGTAAGGAAAAAAGAAAGGTGTGTGCAGGGTCAGCTGATGTGACGTAGTTGGGCTCACGCGACTAGCGCTTACGACGACTACAATATAAACCAGTTAATACAACTCAATTAAAATATTCTCGAGCCCAACTACGTCATACCAGCTGACCGAGCACACACCTTTCTTTCTTCTTTACCCGATTGGGGGTTTCCACCACTATGTAAAGTTTTGAAGTGATTTAAAGAGTGTATAAAAAGTTATTACACGACCAGAGCATGTAAAGCTATTCCTGAATTATAACCTCATAATTTAAACCTAGAATTTAAGTCTATCATTGACATTCATTTTTATTATTTTATTTTTGCGCTCTAATATTTTTACAAACGCGGCCATCCAGCGTCCCCTTTGGCGCCCCTCAGGCCCTGGCGCCCTAGGCGGTCGCCTAGTTCGCCTATAAGGTAGAGCCGGCCCTGAACATGCACAGTACAGCTTGCGCATTATATCTCCGGCTATGACCACAACGCTACTAACCATGTCATATGATATTTTTAACATATGATATTGGTAAACACAGCATTTGACAAGTAGCGGTGTTTTAGAAAATGTTTTCAGAAAAGTACCCCCTCTCCCCCCCCGCACCATACAATCAGCTGATTCAGTCATAGCCGGAGATATAATGCGCAAACTGTAATGAAAAAGTAGTGTTCTTTGTTGTAACTCGCATGCAAAACGTCTTTAACCTATTTTATTTGGTTTTAAGGTTACTAAACCGATCTGGGACTTTTTGGACACATGGTTTTACTAAAAATAATATGTAATATTGTTTCAGGACTTAAATTTCATTATATATAAAAAAGAGCAAAAACATAAAGATTTGTAAAATATTGTTAATACTTTCATCTCAGCTTTGGTAATGAAACTGTTACTTAAGACAAAAAGACCGAAACTGTAGGCAAAACAGGACTGATTGTTCTGGTGATGATTCGATTAGTTTTCAAAAACTCTTAAACATACCTGTCTTACATTGTTTTCCAGATGTGTATTCGTCATGGATAAAAACGCTCCTGAGTTTTCACTGGATCATGAACTGTATAAGGAACAAATTTCCAAGAACCTGGCTATAAATGTGTACAAGGACGGAACATGGGGGAGTTACCGTCACTTTCCCATAGAAGTGTTTGAACCTGTACGAGTGGACCATGGGTTCGTCAACACCATTGTGAGAGGAGACCTGTCGAGTCTGTCCTGGCTTCAAGGTCCGCTTGGATTCAGGTACTGTGTCTCTGAAACTTATTATTAGTGGAAAGCTTTGAGTTAACTTTTGTATTCTGCGTTTCTAAAAAGTGGAGAGAACATAGTTTTTGGGAAGGAATATTCTGAAATTTACAATATTATTTTAAACTCTATCTGAACTAAAACATGTTTTTAATGATTTTTGCATGACAGTCTGTTAGTTGGTTTCCGTATCAATATACAGTATACAGAGTGTTTCAAAAAGTGTGATGGGCCATGCAGAGCCGAATCCTAGATCCAACACCACATTTCAGCAGACCTGCATACTCAGCGAATTTTCAAAGGATTCGCTAAAAAAAAGAAAATATTGTTTTGAATACGTTGTGTAAATGATACATAAAAAAGTACATAATCATTCATGAGCTTAAAACACGAGGAATACAGACAAGGTTATCACATTGGTTTTCATTACAGTAATATACACTTTTAGTATTGCATCTCTACTTTTTTATTTGTTTTTAAAATAATTAGGATTTTTAATATTTAATAGTATATATTTTCTGCAAAATCTTCATCAGTCAACACAAACTAATAAAAAGACAGATAACATAATAACCTGAAAATTTATATGTAATCATACATATTTTCAGAGTTGTACTTAAAAAATCCCACAATTTGGGTAAAATGTATTGGTTTGAAGTAAATATTGAGCAAAATTTGGAGATTTCTCCCTCAAAATCAGAGTAAATTTACTTTTTTAGAGTAAAATAAAAATAATATTGGTCAGTGTACTGCATTTAGCACATCTGATATCTCAGCAACGAATTGACGTTGAATAATCATTATTTAAGGTGCTAAATTGTTAATTTGTTCAAGTTGAATCCAATGTTGACAGTTAAATTTACATAAAATTAATAAAAAGGCGTTAAATTAAAAAAATACATTTTATTTTGTTTGAAAAACCTTTTTTGCTGGTTTTTAGTTTGAAGTAATCAGTACACTCCCTATTATCTGAGGTCGCTGGGACGGACGCCGTCTCAGAAACCGATAATCTCGAATAATATGGAGGATCCTTGTATTAGTTAGGTTAGTGTTGCGAGGCCATAGGTACGTGCCTGGCGATGGGAGGGATGAAAGGCCTTGACAGTTTTAAATATAAATTTAAACTCTTATAGCCACAATATTGTAACTTTGAAAGAAATGAATCCGTTAAAGTAACCGTAATAATACATTTGATCAACAAACATTTCATGCCATGTATCAAAACTAATTAATGTTGTTTTTCAGGGAATCAGTGGCAGAAGACAAAGAATTGGTGCATGTATACTACTCCTCCCTCAACTTCCGTGATGTAATGATGATGACTGGAAAACTGGCTCCCGAAGTGATCACAAAAGATAGGCGAGATCAGGCATGTCTCTTGTTAATCTTACTAATAACAAAATAACAAACGGAATAAATCTCATAAAAAAGAGCAATCTAAAAAAAGACATAAAATTTAATCCAACATCCTAAATTGGAATAATAGTACTTTTTATTCAAAGGAGCAAGACAAATTTTAAGGAGTACTGTTAGGCACTTACATTTTATTCTAGGTTTAGTTTTTATAATGCGATCCAAGAAAGAAAGAAGAGATATCAGTCGTGTTACTCAACAATAGATTGTTAAAAATTCAGAGTTTATATGATAATTTTTTTTATCACTTATAGTTTAATGCTGAATTACATCAATTAAGACTAAACAGAATAATTGAAAAAAAAAACTAAAGAAATTAAAATGGACAGTAGACTATTCTATTTAGGATTTAAATAGTAAAAGTGCATGAGTATTGTCTATCATTAACAAACACTGTAATTTTGTTATACATTTAGACTTACAATGAATGAAAATTATCAACAACTGGAAAATCATCAACAATCAGTAAAAAATACAGATATTTAAGCTTTTTAAGCATTTCGATCATCGTCTAAGATCCTGTTAACGCTGTTGTTTTTGAAAACTTAAAATACCCCCTTAAAGCAGACCTCCATACTCACCGAATTTGAAATAAAAAAAAACACATTCTGAAGATAACTTTCAAAACCATCTCAAACTATGACTACATTTTTTATTATAAAAAAGACCTAAACATTTTCAACAACTTCAACATAAGTTTCTTTAAAACAGTCATGAGACAAAACCCCAGAAAATATTGGAACATTACCATCTTAGGGCAAATTCTGAGATTCGAAGGTACAATTAGACAGCAAAATAAGTGCCCTCCAATCTTTAGGTCTAGTCATACGCAAAATATACAACACTAGGCTATAATTTTATACATATGGATTATTTGCGTATGTCGATTTACCCAGGACTGTCAGTGCGGGTTCGAGTTCTCGGGTCGCACAGCTGACGGGCGCAGGGTGATGGGAATGACCTCGTCTCGGTGCTTGTCCAACACAGTGATTGCCGACAAGTACCTCTTGTGGGACGTCCCGGACCACTGGACCCTGGAGCAGGCGGCGACCGTGCCTGTCGTCTACGGGACTGTATGTACCAGTTGTGTATCTGTTGTATATCTGTATGTATCTTGTGGCATGTCCCAGACCACTGGACCCTGGAGCAGGCGGCGACCGTGCCTGTCGTCTACGGGACTGTATGTATCAGTTGTGTGTATGTTGTATATCTGTATGTATCTTGTGGCATGTCCCGGACCACTGGACCCTGGAGCAGGCGGCGACCGTGCCTGTCGTCTACGGGACTGTATGTACCAGTTGTGTATCTGTTGTATATCTGTATGTATCTTGTGGGACGTCCCGGACCACTGGACCCTGGAGCAGGCGGCGACCGTGCCTGTCGTCTACGGGACTGTATGTACCAGTTGTGTATCTGTTGTATATCTGTATGTATCTTGTGGCATGTCCCGGACCACTGGACCCTGGAGCAGGCAGCGACCGTGCCTGTCGTCTACGGGACTGTATGTACCAGTTGTGTATCTGTTGTATATCTGTATGTATCTTGAGGCACGTCCCGGACCACTGGACCCTGGAGCAGGCGGCGACCGTGCCTGTCATCTACGGGACTGTATGTACCAGTTGTGTGTCTGTTGTATATCTGTATGTATCTTGTGGCACGTCCCGGACCACTGGACCCTGGAGCAGGCAGCGACCGTGTCTGTCGTCTACGGGACTGTATGTACCAGTTGTGTATCTGTATGTATCTTGTGGGACGTCCCGGACCACTGGACCCTGGAGCAGGCGGCGACCGTGCCTGTCGTCTACGGGACTGTATGTACCAGTTGTGTATCTCTTGTATATCAGTATGTATCTTGTGGGACGTCCCGGACCACTGGACCCTGGAGCAGGCGGGGACTATGCCTGTCGTCTATGGGACAGTATGTAACAGTAACGAAATAACCAAGCTATTTTAAATAAGACCCGAAAGCATGATATTAATATATTAATAGTGAAAATAAGAATGAAGTTTGAGTATAATAACCTTGGGCAGCTTTGCTTCCAAAGTTAAAAATATTAAATAACTGACAGCACAATAATAAATCGTCATTATAAATATTTATTTTTAGTGCCAAAATGTGTAAAAACGCACCTTCTACTTCTTCAGATAGTATTGACCTGCTCTTTTCTCAACAGTAGACTTTAGAACTTTAGGACTTCAGAAAAAAAACAGCCATAAAGCAAAGGATGCAGCAATCTTATCTCGGTCACTGGAGTAAAAAAATATCGGGCTTGGTTAGAACTTGGAAGGGTGACCATTTGACAACCCCGCAGGTTTTTTTAAGGCTCAAGTATGTTATAAGTATGTTCTCGGATCATTCTATGATCTTGTAGATTATTTATAGAATGTTCTCCGGTTTATAAGAGAATATTAGCATGCTTCTGAAGAATATTCACAGAAAATTTTGAAAATGTGTGGTGGAATACAAAGATAGGGATGTAGACTGGTTCGAGGACTAGTATATATTGTGTGAATATTTTTAGAAAATCTGCAATATCCTGGAGGAATGTCCTGAGCATATTCTAAGGGCTTTCTTGTGCAGTCTGGGAACTGTCAACTGATAGTATATAAACAGACTGTGCCCAAAAAGGGTTAAACATAATACAATATTAAAAAAATTTTTGTAATTTATATGAATGTGTATTAAATATAATTTCAAGTTTAAAACATGTTCCGCCATAAATAAGCTGTGTAGTTTTGAAAAGCGAAACAAAAAATAATGTATTCATTGGTGTGTGTATTAACACAGGTTTTGTTCGCCCTGATAACTTGTGGAAACATGAAGAAAGGCGACTCAATTCTGATTCACGCGGGTACCGGAGGCGTGGGGCAGGCAGCCATTTACATCGCACTGCATTACGGCTGTGAGGTGTTCACGACTGTTGGAACCCCGGAAAAACGGGAGTTCATCAAACGCACATTCCCTCAGGTATTTCATGCAGGGGAATTCTCTCTCAGGTATAAATTGCTGGAAAGGTAGTGTAAAAGATAATTGGTACAGTTTGAAAGCAGAGGGATTTATTATTTTGAATGAAGTGCTGGAAATAGAAATGAGAATGGTACGAAATGCTGCTACAGTAGGTCTGATCTCATTTTATTTCTTTTGTGATATTGGTCATAGTCTAAAATCTACTAACAGAAAAATTTCTCAAAAAAATTGACTGGAAACTTATTGTCTGTTTATGTCCAGCCCGAAGTATAAACAAATAACCAGGAAAACGTTATTTTTTGCCTTTTTACTTTAATTTGTATGCTATTTCAGTTTATTTTTTTGCTTTTAAAAAACCTCCAAATGGTTCATGCTTATTTTGGTCTGGGCGAGGTTCTGGTCTCGAGGTGGCCAAATTAGAGGGAGTTTCATATAGATTTCACATAACTAATGTGTAATATTTCTTATAACTGTATGAGGGAGCTCAAATTTCACATAAGCTCAAATTAAAGTTAATTTTAATCTGAGTAAGAAATGACATTTGAAAATGTGGTTACAGATTAAAGAAAGCCATATCGGGAATTCGAGAGACTGTTCGTTTGAGCAGTTGGTAATGACAGAGACGGACGGGCAGGGAGTGGACCTCGTACTCAACTCACTGGCCGAAGAGAAGCTGCTCGCTTCCGTGCGCTGCTTGGCTCGGGGAGGAAGATTCCTGGAGATCGGAAAATTTGACTTGGCCAACAACAATCCTCTTGGTAAATACACTGTCTAAATTTTTAACACGTTAGCTGCCACGCAAATTTTTGAGTTGATTATCGTAGTGCCACACACATTTTTTGTTGAAATTCTAGTTATGTGATGTTTTTTGTACTCTTTGAGGTTAGCTATGGTGACTTTTAAAGAAATAAATAAAATTACATGTAAAAATAATTGGTGACCGATCAGGTCGCCATTAATTTTTTTAAGGAATATTCGATAATATTTTGACCCGCTGACCCGATCGGGCCGACAAGGCAAAATTAGAGGCTATGAAAACAGTGCTATATGCCAGTAAATTGCTTTATAAACTATTTTTGGGCACACAACAGATAAGATCAACTCAAGAACAATTATTTATTAGGTTTATTCAATGATATTAAATAATTTTCAATAATGAGAAATTGCTAAGAAACAATGCCAACCCGATTGGGTCGGCAAAATTGATGCGAATGCACTTCCAGTAGGTTTAGAAAACTGCCGCAACTCTATCTAGAAGGCTTGGGATGTACTACGTCATGTTGTTCCCCAGAGTGCCGCTAGGTGCCTACCAGAGACATCTATTGGCGAATCGGTCAAACCCTGCACTACTCCGGTTTCGGCACGTCGCTCCGCCTGACCTACCTATGCCGACCCAATCAGACCGGCGTGGCAGTTAAAGTGTTAAAGATATTCTTTTTATTTTTCAAAAACTTTGTGCATAACCTGAGATTATTTAATCGTGTATTACCTTTTCAATAAGCTGCTAAAAGGATCTCAATGGTCGATCTATGCAGGAAACTGACCTGCTGTATTGTTCACAAAGTGCTCATATCCAGCAGGGACGGATTTACACATTTTTCGCCCCTAGGCACTATTTTGACTGCCGCCCCCTTGAAACATGTTACATATGTGCCAAAGTCTTCATTTAAATCAACAACTTAAATCTTAACAGTCCGTAAATGGAGGTTCATAAAAACACAGAGAGTTACTTTATTCTGTTTTTAATTACATGAAAAGTTCTACAATTTTACAACCTAAAAAATACCCTTATGTGTAAAAACATATTGAGATAGTTAAAATTAATAATTCAATTGAATAAAAAAGACAAAAGTAAACGAACATAGGACCTACTAATGTTTTCTACTTTGGTAGTGTTTTCTTCACATCGGCTTTCTTCTACATTTTACAGTTGCAAACTCCTCTATTAGGTCTTTCACTTTAATTCTGTCATCGTTCAAAAGTTCAGCTTCAATGTTAAGAAGAGCCAAGGAGTTGAGTCTTTCTTCATTCATTCTTGATCGAAGACATGATTTTATTCTTTTAAGGACCGAAAATGAGCGTTCTGCTGAACAGTTCGAAGCAGCTGTGCACAAATACATTCGTAGGGCTATATCGATGTTTGGAAATGTTGGTTGAAGATTTTGTTCTCTTATGTGCTTCAACATCGTTAAGGGGTTATCCTTAACACCGCCACTCTTTAGGAGGCCAGAGAAGTGTATGCACTCATTTGAAAATGATTTTTCAAGATCGTCTTCATAAAAAGATATCAGTTTTTCTGCACGATCAATAATAGTTTCAGCTGAAGAAGACGATAGATTGTTGAACACGGAGAACCTATCTGCAATAACGTCCTAAGCATTTTTGCACCTCAGTAAAGATGACTTGAGTTCGTCAATAACAACATTATACGTTTCTACTCTAAATTTATCACTGCCTGTAAGGATGACTTCGTTTTCATTGGTTTCATCTGCTTGGATTTTCCTTTTTTTCTGACGTTTGTAAGAAGTCTCATACTCTAAATCACACCGTTTTTTGCCCTTTCTTCATACAAATGAAAAATGCCTCTAAGAGAGTCAACGAAAATCACTGAAGAGTCATACAGTCTAACTACTCTCTCTAGGGACGTGTCCACTTTTTGCAAAGTTTCACTAACCTTTTCAAATCTGTCCAATATATCAGTCCAAAGTTCCATCATAATCATTGTTTCCAATCTATTCAAGCATTTTAGGAGTCCCGTTGCTTCACTCCTGACTAAAGGTTTCTCGTTAGAGTCCTCTTCATAAGTCTCCAAACTCAGAATTACACTTTCTAGGTTTTCACATAGAGCTTTACACGCACTTTCACGAGCACTCCACCTTGTTTCTGACAAACCCTTGAGTGTTTTACTTTTATCTTGACTGAAGCAAAGCAGGGATTCCCATCTCTTGGTGGATGCAACAAAGAAATTGTAAATGTTCTGAATTAGGTTAAAGAAGGTATGTGCTTCCGGACAGCAGCTTGCAGCACATGTACCCACAAGATTTAATGAATGTGCCGAGCAAGGGACAAACAATGCTTTAGGATTTTCATCCTTTATTCTAGCCTGCAAACCACTGTACACACCTGACATATTGCTTGCATTGTCGTACGATTGTCCTCTACAGTTGGCTATATCAATGGAGTTTGAACTTAACACAGAAATTACAGCGTTGGCCAATTCATTAGATTTGTGCCCCGTATTCGGCAAAAAAAAGAGAAATCGTTCAACAGGAATGCCATTTTCTTGTACGAACCTCAAAACAAATGACAATTGATCAGTGTGACTTATGTCAGGCGTTGAGTCGACTATTATCGAGAAATACTTTGCCTGCTTCACCTCGTTAATGATAATATCTTTCACTTTAGAAGATAACAATTCAATGACTTCATTGCAAACAAATGATGAAAGATAAGACGTTCTCCTTGAACCTGGATTACCAAATTTACGTATATGTTCAGCAAGGAAAGGGTCAAACTCGGCTATTAATTCAAGTGACATCATATACTCTCCGTTGTGCAGCGACCCAAATATCTCATCTGATCCTCGAAATGGACGTCCCCTGCTTGCCAGCTTTTTCACAACAGCAAACACTCTTTCCAAAACGTTTTTCCAATATTTCCGTTCAGTTTCGACATAAGAATCAAACTGACGTTCAAGAATCCCAACTCCTCTTTTACGGGTCAATAACGCTAATTCGGAGTTTATGTGTTCTTGTGAATTTTCATGGGCGGACAAAATCGCTCCGATATTTTTCCAGTCTGAGACACCTTCACTGGCTAATTTGGAGCACGTTTGTTGAGAACCAAATAATCTGCAGGAAGCGCAAAATACTGAACCTGTACTTTTTGAATACACCAAGTAATCTCTTGATATGGTTTCTCCATTTAATAGTTTCCTATAAAATAAGGTTTTGTTAAAGTATCTCATTTGATTACCAAATTCCCTTTTAGAGTTTTGAAAGTCACAATCTTTGTTCTGATTTATCCCTTGTTTTAGTAATATATCAATTGTAGTATCATTTATCTTCCACTCTACCGGGTCGTCACTTACGGTAACAATTTGTTCAGTTTGTTGTGAAAATAAAATATCTGAATTTTCACTTACTTGTGCAACGACGTCGACGTAAAGTTTGTTATCACTGCTCAGTTCAAAATTATCCGGTTCAGCGACAGTTTCTAGATCACTATTTTCACTGTCTGGACCCCTATCTGACTCTGACATGTTGTGTTGTTGCAATGATGAGCAACCTTCCTCACTTTCGCTAGGTTTGTCAAGAGGTTTAAAAAAAACTGTCCACCTTTTTATAAGTCTTTAATAGGTTTGTTTCTTTTTCTTTCTTTTCACTCGCAAGTTTTCGATAACCCGAACCACTAAGTTTTCTTCGTTTATCACTCATTATTATTATTTATTGGAAAGCAAAACAAAATATCTAACTATAAACATAAAAATAACTCTAGGAATGAGCACGACTCTTCGAAACTATGACGCTAAGCCCTCACTACTGAACGTAAAGCCAAGATCTATAACTATAATGACACGCGGTAGACTACCACCTTTTGACAGGCAGTGTTGCCAGCAAGACACACTTTCTTACCAACTGTTAAATTTCCCCTAATTTCCTCTTATCTTTCCCTTAACTACAAGTGCTGTGCAAAAAAGATGTTTTTTGTCTTTAATGATCATGTGGGCAACAAAACTCTGCTCTATGTTTTCAGTACAGACGGATTTTATGCTGAAGTTCACTAAAAGGTAGTTGGTTGTTTACATTTGGTTTTGCCAACTAAGACACCCCGAACTACAAATCTGAAGTTAAAAATGGGATTGATTGAAGTTAAAAAAATAAATGAATTAATTATGTTTTTGGTTTACAAGCAAGATAGTAAAGCGACCGCTATTTGACCGCCGTATTTAGTTACCGCCGCCTCGTCGTCACGCCTCCCGCCGCCGCTGTGTAGGCAGGCGGCGCGGCGCGGCAGCGACACCCGTCAAGCCGTGCCGCCCCCTGGAGCGTGCCGCCCCTAGGCTATAGCCTATAGTGTGCCTAGTGGGAAATCCGTCCCTGACGAGTGAGCCTCGGTACCTCTACGAGAGACTCTGATCTGAGATCGAGCCTTTAGCCTGAGATGAACACAATCCAATAAATCATTTCACTTCTCCGAAGTTAAGTTGCAAGTAGGAAGTCATGGGTTCTCCAAAACCGGCCCGCAGAAAAATCAGTCAATTTTTTCATGTGAGAAGCAAAATATGATTCTGCCAGAGACCTCAATATAGTCATATCATTAATTCAAGTAATGACCACTATTTGTTATTGTTTTAAATACTTGCGTCAATGTTTAAAATTTATTTTTACACACTCTAAACACCAAAAACTGGAAAATAGAAAGGACGGGAGACCTTCGTTTTGTATCTAACAATAGTGGTTGGGTGGGGAAGTGAGGGCGGAATGGTGGTGGTTTATTGTATTACTGCACATGACAGAAGTTCATGCGTACCCTCTCACCAGTTTCATGATCAAACTCTGTTGACAATGACATTGCTCTTAAATACTCTCATGGTCACTTTTTTTGCTCTCGCACCTCAGAGCCCTTGCGCCCTGAGCAGGTGCCCATTCTATCCTGCTTATTATAGAATCAGGCCTCACACAAACCTTCATGAATCAATTTTCTTTTCAGGCATGGAGACATTTTTGCGTGAAACCAGCTTCCACGGGATACAGTTGGACGCTATGTTCACAACCCCTCAGTCCAAACGCAAGATGGAGCTTCTAGAATTGGTCATGGATGGAATCAAGTCCGGAGCAATCCAGCCTCTGTGCTCCACCATCTTTCCAGAGGACCAAGTTGAACAGGCCTTCAGGTGAGAAGTCAAATAAAATTAAAATTATCATAATACTACAAAACCATACTCATAGGTTTTGTCATTCTGCTACAAAAACGGCTGCAATGCAACGAAAACATGAATGCAAGTATTCTATCTCGACTTTTTGGCTGAACCAAGCTAATCTTAAAATGGGGAAAATCGTTTAGTTTGAAAAAAAGTACTTTGGATATTTGGGCTGTAAGGCGTAATACTAGAAATTCATCGAAAAACAGAGGTAATTTATATTACAATTTTTAATTTTTAAAATCTTTTGTCATGGACTAATTAGCCCACTCACCTCCTTTACCACAAAATGACAACTAGGTTCTAGCCAGGACAACCATGATTCTGACCGCTACTGTTGAAGTTAAATCAATTAAAAGTTTTTTTAAATATTTATTTTGAGATATTAACAATTTTTATTTTTAAAATTTCTATGTTATTTGTCTGGTAATTTGCCTGTTCAAAACTTAAAAATTAAATAAATACTTTTAAGAAAATGGATTAGCAAATTAGGTAATGCATTGAATATGTGCAGGTTTGATTACAATTCGTAAAAAAGTACACTAACACTTTGAGTATGACATATCATAGTTTTATCACAACTTAAGTTAGTTTTTTAGCTATCAAGGAAAGGACAAAAACTTTGCATTACCTTCACGCTTCTATTGTCAGAATGGTCGAGTAGTCCAAGGCTATAGGACATTGTAAGGAAGGTTACAGGTTCAAACCCAATAACAACAGATTTTTATTTCAAAATTTTTTTTGAAAATAATTTATTTTTAATTATTTATTTTTTATTAAAAAAAATCAAATAAGTCAGTATTTATTTGGTTTTTGATTAAAAATGCTTATTTACATATTTTAGCAGCATTTTATAAGTAGTACTCGCCAGGTTCTGGGCCAGAATCTGGCCAGTACTGCCACAGTTCTGGTCAGAACCTGGTCCACAAATTTTTTCCAGATGAACGGTCCAATTAAAACGTATCTTCCTTCCCAGCAATCGGTCTTACTTACACAATAATCATTCAAAACTTAGTACAGTACACCTCGGATTATCCAGATTCATGTGGCGGAACACCGATCCGGATAACGAAAAATCCGGATAATCCGAGGTCATTACAATATCGCCTAAATAGCGACCCCGTACCTTAGCCCCTGCTAAATTGATGCTGCAAACAGTGTCTCAAGACTGTACAACATGTTATTCTTTCAAGCTTGTTCCGCATAAGTACCATTTTTCTTACTGCGCTCGATTCTTCCTGTCACCGTACTTGTCTCAACACCCAGTTCCTTAGCTAATTGTTTACTTGATTCTCCTTCGTCAAGTCTTTAGACAGCATTTAGTTGTTTTTGTTCTAAAGTTAAAACCATTTTTTTCCTTTCACCAACCACCCATTTTGAAATTCAATATCAGTTCACACATAGAGTTCACTACTGTAAACACTTAAAGTGACAGGAATAAACTAGCTCGCAAAATTGCCGTAGGTTAAGCTTATGTTGATTACTGCTAGCGCCCCACGTAGCAAACCAAAAGACTACGTTCACACGTTCACAGAAATGCTGTCGTGCACTGTTTTGGCGATGACTCCTTTTAATTATTGTGATTCCAAATGCGTACAGTAATGTATTGCATTTGCAGTTTACTTTTAGAAAGCGCATTTCACTCGTGAACTCGCTAAAATCACTTTTTTGCTGTGATTAAAATTTTTTAACTTCTCGGATTCACCGGACCGGATAATCCGGGATCCGGATAATGTGGGGTCCGGATAATCCGAGGTGTACTGTATACAAAAGTATAACATCAGGACTCTTTTAAATACCTGCAAAAACCCTTCCTGCATAAAAATATTTTAACACTCGCCACCAACGCTCTATACACATTAATCAATATTGCAAGTTGTTCAGTCGAGTGTGAGCCAAAGCAGAGAGTGAGAGGCTCTGCCTCCAGCGAGGGAAGCAGTACTATCTGTGTAAATCATGGTACTGACTGGTTTTGGTTTACCTTACAATTTTTTATGTTTTATCTTCATATGTCAGGTTTATTTTTCAAATAACCACACACAAATTTGGATTTAACTTGATTTTTTCAAAGACATTGAGAACACATGGTTCATGGGAAAACACCATTAACCGGAAGCCCAGGCAATACAAAATATTATAAATAAGTAACAGGAATAGCAGGCTGTAAAATCATAGATTCATGTAGCCATTTATACATGGATGTATAACGTTTAATCACTTCTTGCTTAAATTTCACTTCTGAAGAGTCGTCCCAATTATTTTACTGTGGCATGTGGAGTGAGGTGTTTGTTTATGATATTTAGGTTTTGAAGTCTAGTACATAAATTCTGATTTCAGGTACATGGCCTCGGGCAAGCATGTCGGTAAAGTACTTGTTGAGATAAGAAAAGAAGAACCGACCCTAGCATCCATCCCTCAGCCTATCAAGATGCTTGCCAGGCCTAGATACTTTTGTAACCCAAAATGCTCGTACATCATTGTTGGTAGGTTAAAGTTCTAAAATAATAAAAAATATATAGTTTTAAGCTTAGGTTTTTCATCACAAATAGCAATAGCTTCAATGCTGTTAGGGAAATTTACTTGAATGATGTCTAAAAATCTCTGTCAATAAAATTTTAACAACATTTTAATTCATTACAGAGCTGTTTAGCACTAAATAAATGATCTTATATATATATATACAGAATAATAATTAAATAGTTAGGATACTACAGCAAAAATATTATTTTTATAATGTTTTTGTTTTTGTATCACAGGTGGTCTGGGAGGTTTTGGTTTGGAGTTGGCAGATTGGCTTTGCCTAAGAGGCTGCAAGAACTTGGTCCTCACATCTCGAGCTGGACTGCGCACAGGATATCAGGCGATGAGAATTAGAATCTGGGAAAGTTACGGTTGTGTCGTGGAAGTTTCAACGGCAGATGTCACAACTGAAGAGGGTGTCTCTGATTTATTGAAACAGGCGTTGAAACTGGGTCCTGTAGATGGCATTTTCAACTTGGCAGTGGTAAGTGACTGAATGAGTGTTTAGCGTCGGTCATAGTAAAATGATGAAAAAAACATAAGTGCATGAGAGTGACTTCAGATGCACTTACTACAAAAATAGTCTATTAAGCATGTACAATTACATACTTTACACTTTAAATACTATTACAAGAAGAAATGATACAAAATGGAGAATTTGGTAGCAGAATGGTTTGTATCTTGGACTGCTGCTCAAGAGGTCACTGGTTTAATTATTAGTGTAAAAAAATTTAGGGGGCACAGGACATTTTACAGCCGCAATCGTGTTAACAGATCTAAAAATTTGAAGGAATGGCGTTTTTTGCTTCTGGAAGCAGGGCTGCCCTGAGGGTGGGGCGAGCAGGGTGGTCGCCCCGGGCACCGCGACCAGGGGGGTGCCGCGACCAGGGGGGTGCCACAACCAGGGGGGTGCCATGACCAGGGGGGTGCTGCGATCAGGGGGGTGCCATGACCAGGGGGGTGCCACGACCAGGGGGGTGCCATGACCAGGGGGGTGCCGCGACCAGGGGGGTGCCATGACCAGGGGGGTGCCACGACCAGGGGGGTGCCATGACCAGGGGGTGCCGCAACCAGGGGGGTGCCACGACCAGGGGGGTGCCATGACCAGGGGGGTGCCGCGACCAGGGGGGTGCCACGACCAGGGGGGGTGCCGTGACCATGGGGGCGCCACGGCCAGGGGGGTGCCACGACCAGGGGGTGCCGTGACCATGGGGGCGCTACGGCCAGGGGGGTGCCACGACCAGGGGGGTGCCATGACCAGGGGCTGCTGCAACCAGGGGGGTGCCGTGACCAGGGGGTGCCGCGACCAGGGGGTGCCACGACCAGGGGGTGCCGCAACTAGGGAGTACCGCAATCAGGGGGGCGCCACGGCCAGGGGGTGCTGCGACCAGGGGGGCAGCATGGCCAGGGGGCACCATGGCCAGGGGGGTGCCATGACCAGGGGGGCGCCACGGCCAGGGGGGTGCCACGACCAGGGGGAGCCACGGTTAGTAGAGCCCATAGCCAAGTATGGGAAAAACAAATATAAAAGTCACTGCTGCATTATTGGAGCACAAATATTTCAGAGGAATAAACCGTAAACATTAAATCGAATAATATATTTAAAAATACGTCGTATGATAATTTTAGTTTCTGTTCATTCATTAAGCAGGGAATAATACCACAGGGATGATAATTTTTTTTGCCCTTTACGTGGGCACCGATCCTCAATCGTAGTATAACTGAGAATAACAAAAAGTATTTGTAAGAGTAGGTGTTACAATCCCCAAAAAAATTGGAGAAGAGTAACAAGATCAATTGTGGAAATGAAGTATTTTTCTAAATCTAATTTTTCCCCTTTTTTTCATTCATTCTCTTCCAAGAACAATGAACCACATCTATCGATCGCCTGAGTCGATGTATGAGCTATAATTCAAGTGAATTGGTGATTTTTAAAAACAACACAAACAAGTTTCATTCAAAATTTGCCTAATTTGTTGCTTCTGACAAAAATTAAACCTTTATAAATTGAGCTTCATAACATATCCCACAGTATTTTGTTGTTTATTTTATATATTATTTTGGCTAAATAATTTATTTTTGGAGGGAGGCGCAGTTCAAAATCTAGCGTTGGGCGCCTATTAACCTTATGGGCAGCCCTGTCTGGCGGCCCCAAAACGAAAATAGAGTTATTACAAAACCAAAACAAAAACAGATTTAGTTTAAAATATGTGTCTTATCAGTTTACAGCTTGTACATTTATGAAACAATTATCTTTGAAAAACAGCATCAGTTGCCAAATACTACAACTGAATTTAAAGTATGTTTTAAAATTATCCTACCCAAGCTCAATTTAGAATTGATCTTAAAAAAAATCTAACACAGGACTAAAATTTCTTCAAAATTCACCAACACCGTTAAGGCAAGAAAGCAATTTAAATAGATTGAAACGTTTACTAAAAGGTCGATTAATAATAAATCCTTTTTATTGAATCAATAAATTTTTAGAATTCAAACTTTAGCTATACATTTGAATTCCAATTTTTTATTAATAAAAATATACAATGATACTAATATGTTTTGGTTTATCTTTTCTCCTTTATCTATTAAATGAATTTGATAGGAGTTGGAAACAATGCATTAATTGTAATTTTAAATTTTTTTAAATCACTACATATTATTTTGAAACAATAATACTATAATAATTTTTATTTATTGTTGAATGATGGTATTCATGTAATTTAATGTACTACATTATTGAACGAAGGAGATTTTGATTAAACTTGACTTAATTATGTCCCAAAAAATGATCAAACCATTCTTTGTCTGAAACTTCTTTGTGTTCACTCCTTTAACACGTTCGCGGCGGCATGGGAGCAATTGCTCCCATGCAGAACCCTAATGCCATCCTGGTGGGAACGATCGCTCCCAAGCTGCAATGTGATACAATATGATTTATTTTTAAACCAGGACCTGAAACTTTAATAGCACTGCTCAATAGTATATTGTATTCTGTGCGCTGGACAGTGCTGCTCCGACGGTAGGCATGGCAGTTACACTAACTATAAGTCAATACACCAGGATGGCAACAAGGAACACAGAAAATCGTGCCGCCGCAAACGAGTTAAAACTAGGTCCAATTGTTTTATATATATATATATATATATATAGCTTCAGTTATTTGAAAAAAGAGTGTACATGCTTTTTTAAGCTACTTAAAAAGAATTGAAATGCCAAACTAAAACGTCGAGTGCTGTGAAATATCAAAAAATTAAAAAAAAACTAACATTGTATATGTTTTAAATTCACAGGTTTTAAAAGACGCCATTTTGGAAAATCAAACTGAGGCGGACTTCGCAATATCAGCAGGACCGAAAGCAGTGGCAACCAAACACCTAGACAAGCTCTCTCGCAAAATGTGCCCCAATCTGGGAAGCTTTGTGATATTCTCGAGTGTTTCCTGTGGAAGGGGCAACGCTGGCCAGACTAACTACGGAATGTCAAACTCAATTATGGAGAGAATTTGTGAGCTTCGTAAGAAAGACGGATTGCCAGCTCTAGCAATCCAGTGGGGAGCTATAGGGGAAGTCGGTCTCGTGGCAGAAATGCAGGAGGATCATCTAGAACTTGTCATCGGTAAGGGTTATTGTTTTTGAATTATCAAATGTAAAACTGTATAAAATGAAAAATTAAAGTTAAGAACAATCTTATAATTTATATCAAACAAAAAATTGAAATTGCCATAATCTGTGTTCATTATGCGAGGCAAAACATAACTATGTTTTACGCACATATGTGGTAAGTAGATGCCTGTTGTGATCAATTAAGTTTTATAATTTGCCGATAATTTCTATCTACAATAATGTATCATGTATTCTAACGATTTATGTATTCCGATAGACCTCTAGATATTCCATATACATAAGACTACTGTCATGAGGAAAAACTAAATTATTATTTCAATTATGTCTGTGACTTAACTTGCATTCTGCATTTCCTTAAATTTGAAGAAAATGTAGAGTTACATAATTTTTAGTGAAGAAGATAATTCATGTATTTTTTATAGCTTAAAAGATCTTTTTAATAATAGTAGAGGCCTGGATCATCGGTAATCATAATTTAATTTTAATATCGACCGTTTAAAAACACCAATTTACTAACAGCATCAATGTGCTGGTAAATAACTGCGGATTAATATTAAATCGAGAATAAATATTTGAGGGTACTTGATTTCACATATGGTTGTATGCAGGTGGAACGCTGCAGCAGAGAATCACCTCGTGTCTGGAGGTGATGGATGGGTTCATGTTCTGCGGCCACCCGATCTCACATATGGATGTATGCAGGTGGAACGCTGCAGCAGAGAATCACCTCGTGTCTGGAGGTGATGGATGGGTTCATGTTCTGCGGCCACCCGATCTCACATATGGTTGTATGCAGGTGGAACGCTGCAGCAGAGAATCACCTCGTGTCTGGAGGTGATGGATGGGTTCATGTTCTGCGGCCACCCGATCTCACATATGGATGTATGCAGGTGGAACGCTGCAGCAGAGAATCACCTCGTGTCTGGAGGTGATGGATGGGTTCATGTTTTGCGGCCACCCGATCTCACATATGGTTGTATGCAGGTGGAACGCTGCAGCAGAGAATCACCTCGTGTCTGGAGGTGATGGATGGGTTCATGTTCTGCGGCCACCCGATCTCACATATGGTTGTATGCAGGTGGAACGCTGCAGCAGAGAATCACCTCGTGTCTGGAGGTGATGGATGGGTTCATGTTCTGCGGCCACCCGATCTCACATATGGTTGTATGCAGGTGGAACGCTGCAGCAGAGAATCACCTCGTGTCTGGAGGTGATGGATGGGTTCATGTTCTGCGGCCACCCGATCTCACATATGGTTGTATGCAGGTCGAACGCTGCAGCAGAGAATCACCTCGTGTCTGGAGGTGATGGATGGGTTCATGTTCTGCGGCCACCCAATCTCACATATGGTTGTATGCAGGTGGAACGCTGCAGCAGAGAATCACCTCGTGTCTGGAGGTGATGGATGGGTTCATGTTCTGCGGCCACCCGATCGTCGCGAGCATGGTCGTAGCGGAGAAACGCTCGGGAGGCGGCGTGGCGGGCAACATCGTAGAGTCCGTCGTCAACATTCTAGGTCAGTGTCCTTGTCCTGTTGTACGCAAGCTGGTACTTATGTATTATACTGACCACAGCCAAATTTATAAGATACCGTGAGATAATGAGCGGTCTTAAAATCAGATTGTATAGCTGCCTATTAACTGCAGTTATTTGTTGTTTAAATAATTAACTGTTGTGTATTGGCAACAATACGATTCCTCTCTGCCGCCGAGTCTTATCGCAATTCCCCTCCCCTCACCAGATGATAATGGAGAATGCCTGACTGTCCGAGCATGTATCGCGTCACTATCGCTCAGCTATCTTATTCGCCGATTATCCTTAACTATCCTAATCTAACCTAACATAACCTAGCCTAACCAGTCCAATCGGTAGTGGCGGCTGAAGGCAGCAATCCGTTCTAGACACTACTCGGTGACATCGTTCAGTTATGGAAGGGACGTTAAACCAGCCAACAATACAAATATGTAGTAAGTTTATAATTTCATCATTAAAAAGTTGTGTTTCCGTTCAGTTGTGTTAATTTTATTCTTTCACTATTTTTCTGATGAAATATGGGTATGGTTGGTATAATATGTAAGTACCCGCAAGCGGTGTTTCCAGATAAAAAAATGATATTATTATTCCGGACAAGAAAAATGACAACAATAACTTTAATAGTATACCTTGTGTTTTGAATAATTTAATTCAATTTGTTGAAAATCATGTCAAGATGTCAGGGAAGTTTACAACCCCCTTTGGCAACCCCCCTTATGAAGGCAACCCCCTTTATGACTGCCGGGAAACAATTTTAAATTTGAAAACACCAATGACTGTTATGAGTTAAAGCAAAATAACATATAAAATTGGTTTTAAAATATTGGAAAGATCATAGCATACAATTTTTTTTGGATTTTCTGTATACAAAATTAACCAATGTCTAGGAATAATGTCCAAAAGTCTTTGGTTAGTATGCGTGAGTCAAATATGAAAAATGTTGGGTTCTGAATGACTGTTATTTTGAACGGAACTGAACTGTATTACAACACAGTATAGCACGTAACAGAGTAACTGACGCTCAGGGGTGATCCCGTAAGAGGGTAGGCAGTGCTTGGGTAGGGGTTGCAGGGGGGATCCCGTAAAAGGGTGGGGGGTGCGATATAGCTTAGCCATGGGGGTAGGGGAACAAGAGCACCAAAAAATTATAAAAGTTTACTTGAAGAACTTCTCTATTCGATGTACGACCCTTTTTATCAGTTATGAGTTTTAATTACGTAGTAGAAATACTCGTAACTGGCCTCTATGAGACAGGACCCAACGTCAGATATTTATAAGTGGCTTTGAAATTTGAAATTATACTTATTAGTCCTAGTAAAACAAAATGTCATATCTGCTTACATAGCTTTTTAAGTTGTGAAAAGTTGCTTAATCACCGATTATGTACAATTCACTGCGTTCCATCAAGCACTGCTTACATATAAACTGATAAACCCGCTTACAGTCATATTTGAAGGTTATGTTCGACAATAAACATTTATTTATTTCCATAAAAGTTACATATACTACTATATACAGTATTTAACTGGGAATGTCTCCCCACATCGAGGCCAGAGTGTAGACCCTAGCGTTAGACACCAGAGACAATGAATTTTCATATTACAGAAGTAAATTATACTGCATAATAGAATGTACTAGAACAGTACAGAACATTTAAATACAACGTAGTAGTACAGTAGACCCCCTCTTATCCGGACAAATTGGGACCGAGATCTTACCAGAAAACGGGTTTTCTGGTTAAACCGACATTCCCTAAAGCACGTTTAATTAAAATTAAAATTCAAAAACAAATTTTATTTATTTCCAGAAGATTACAGTATGTAATACAAATATAAAATGACATAATATACACCTTTTCTTAAAACTAATAACAACAACAAAAATCATGGAAATAAGCCTACATGGGCAGATCGCCTGTGCTTAGTCGTTTTAAGAAAGCCTATGATTAACTTTTTATGTGCTATGTGTATGTATGTAACTGTTATTTGAATATATATTGGTATTATAATTTTTTAAGAAGAAAAAAAGGGTTGTACAGAAGGGTTTGGTCATGCACAGAATGGAGAAGGTCTTGCTATTTGTATCGCGGAGAAGGACGATTTCAGCATTACCTATCAGTTTGGGGGGGGGGGGGGGGGGGGGAGGGGATCAAGGGTCAAGTGCAGTGGAAGAACAGTGGAAGTGCAGTGGAAAGTTAGTAGGGTCAGGTCCGCCTGTAAGCTACTGTGATAATGAGCTCTGAATGAGAAATCCCTAACTGCAATTATAACTGTAATGCATACGAGATATGCCAATACCCTGGTTTAGACTTTAGTTTACTGATCTATAATCTTTCCCTCGAGAATCATAGATACAGTGTTTTTCATTTCCTACACATCATGTACGTCAAAGCCAATGTAATGATAAAAATCGTCCCATTAAAAAGATGTCGCTTTCGTGAAGTGTAGTCCTGTTAAATTGATGTCCAGTTAAAAGGTGTCCGGATAACAGGGAGTCTACAGTAAATTGTACAGCATGTTTACATTATGGTTCATTTTGATCAGGTTTGAGAGACTTGAAGACCATCAGTCTCCACTCGACCCTGGCCGAGCTCGGCATGGACTCCATGATGGCAGTGGAGATCAAACAGACTCTGGAGCGCGAGTTCCAGGTGTTCCTGACGCCACAGGACATCCGAGGCATGACCTTTGCCAAGCTGCAGGACCTGGCGGCCCAGACCGAGAATGAGCCCAAGGACGCCCCGGGTCCAGGTCAGTGCGATAGGTCCTGTCGGCACTCATGGGTGGCGGCAAACAAATAACATTCGAAACAATCATTTCTGTAACGTTTGTAGAAGTTTTTTCTTGAAATTTTTGCAATCATTCAAAACTTTAGAAATTAAAGTAAGAAAGGTCGATTATGTTGTAGAACAAATAAACTCTCTTGTTTACCTGTCAGCAAACAGCGACCGACCGATGAACCTTACGGTGACTTTGAGGAAGCTAGGAGGATAAGCTGGCCCCCAGGCCCGGCGACAGGATTTTCGGGCTCCTATGCAATCTTCAATCCCAGGCCCTCACAACTGACGACCTTTTTTTTTACTTCTTTCGTGTGTTTTGGGCCGCTTTTCAGCTGTTTCAACCCTTTATTTGATGTTTCCGGGCCCCCTACGATCCTGGGCCTCTATGCATTTGCCCCCCCTGTCGCCGGCCCTGCTGGCGACACAATGACTTGTGTTCGATAGCAGCAATGGTATTTTACGTTACTAGGCTGGAAAGAACTGTTTTAAAGGACGGGGGGATTTTCATGCAAGTACGGTAAAAATTACTGGCTGAGTAACGTATGATACTTAAAATAAACTACTATGTTTCTCAATTCTTCAAACCTAACCTATAACAAACAAACAATCATTTGCTACTGTTGCCAGTGCTGCCACAACATTCCTCTAAAAAGTAATCTATAAACTTGCATTAAACGTAGGTTCGCTGCAAATCAGCTGGTTCTTGACTTTCGTTTCCTGTAATTTTAGGCCGGAAAACATTCAAGCCTGGGCTGGAAAGTTTTCTGGACTCGCAAAGGGTAACTTTTGCGACGACAAAAAGAACAGAAAACAGATTTTTCTGTGTCAGTATGATGAAAAGATATTTATGAACTTTTATAGGTACCTGCAGAGAATTACTCAGTTGCTAAAGATGTGCTAAAGATGATGAATTAAAAAAAAAAAATATATGTAAAAATGTCTTTGCTTGAGGGACAAGGTTAGAATTCGAGAGATTATAAGTTTGCACGATTTACAAAAATTGCATTTATACAAACTGTTTGAGTTTTATATACAAATACAGGACATTTCTGATGAAGACAAATTTTAAAACTCTATTAATTTTCTATGTATATTTCATAAATGAGAAATAATTTACACCAATCCTGTTTTCACTATATCACTAAATCATCAACCTATTTTATTCTTGTAAAAAATAAATATTCATTTGATATTCTTATCTAATTTTGAACTGAAAATTTGAAAGGTGGAGATAAGATTCCCGAGTTTGGAATCAACCATCTTCTGCGAGTCATCGGTGACGAGCTACTCTGTGGGGAGCCAATCATCAGGCTACCGTCGCTGGCCGGCGATGGCAGCCTGATAGAGGAGATCGCAGCTGGGGATGACTTGGTCTTCCTCATTCCAGGAATAGAAGGCAATTTATTCACATTATGTATTAATTAATGTAGTCATTCGTCATTTTTGTTATATAGGGTATAAAAAGGATAAACGACCAGTAAGGTAAACTGTCTTTACTGGCCAGCCTTTAAAAAGTCAAAAAATCTAGAGTTTTCGATTTGTAGGAATTTTTTCCAGAGGGATTTAGGAAGCCTGGTGGGTTACCCCAACTCTTACGAGGCAACTATTAGGCACCTCAGACTTTTATAGTCTTTTTTTACTGGCTATCTGAGAGGAAGTGAAGTTTCCTCTTTACCATACCATCCGCAGAAGCCGCCCTTGACAGACTGTGGTCCTGCATCTGACAAGGGACCTGTGTACAAGCCATGAATGAGGAATTTTACTTATTTATTTGTTGTAGGTATTTAGAGAAGAGTTTTCCAATCTCTGTCGTGTTTGCACCTGGTACGTTCTGAGTTTTCACTCAGCCGGCCCAACCTGGGCTCAACTCCTGGCCGCGGCTCTAAGCAATTTTATCTTACAGTAAGCGCTGTGACATGAGGTACCTTCGTCAAGAAGATCTCAAGGTTTGTTAAGAACCTTGATGATTTGACGGAGAGTGAAGGCCTGATAACCCTTCTTAGGTAAGGGCGGAGGTTGCACAGTAAGCTAATTCTGCTGCGTTGCAGCACCATGGTCAAGTGAAACCATGGCCTCTTAAAAAAAAATGTCCCTAGCCAGTCGGATGTTGGCTGCAGGCAGAAAAAACTACTACCACTGTGTCTTATACGTTAGTACATCCCTGCCTTCTCAAGGTAAAGCTCAACTCGTCCCGGGGGAAAACTGAAGTTGTTCTTTGAAGGAAGGTACAACAAATGGCGCTGCCTCAAATCTTGGCAACTACCTTACTATTGCTGAGCCCACTTAGTATCTAAACTAAGAAGGAAAACAAATTTAAAGATTTTTACAATTTTTGACCTACCCGTACTTTTTACAAGGAATATTAAAAATGCCTTTTGCATCAAACATTCAAATTTTTAAAATGTCACTTTAATGAGAATTTTTATCAAACTAAGACGATATATGACTTTTTGTTTTTATTATTTATGAAAATATCTTGCCAATAGAACATGAAAAACATTTATTGAAATATGTACTATTTATAAATTATAACTTTCTATTCGAGCCATATAAGTGAAAATTTATTGAAATAAAACATCTTTCCAGGAGTTGCCAGTGTTGTGGAACCCCTTGCGAAAAACCTCAAGGCACAAGCACTTTGTCTCCAATTCGACTACGAGAACCCCATCGACACTATACAAGATATGGCTGATAATTTGTTCCCAGTAAGTATTTTCTAATATTTCAAATAAAAGTTTTTAAAAAAGGAAAAACATTAAAAACCTTTAATTACAACTATTTGTGGTGTAAATTACCTGCTTCAAGTGATCCAAAAAGGTTGCTGTGGCAACTAGTTTTGGCTCTGGTGAGATGATTAGATTGGGCCAAACATTCTTTCTGTTTAAATCTGTGTTATTTTACTTGAAACAGGATTTTAGTTATTGTCTCAAAGTATGCATTTTCTTCAACTGTTGTATTAAAAGAAAATAACTTAAGCGACTGAAAAAGGTTTTGAGGGTAACAAGACAATCGTTTTCTCCGGAAAAGTAATCTTATTCTTAAAAACATAACAACCAAATATGATTTAAATTACTTTTGCAATAAGCGGAACGGCATTACTTTACTGCCCCTATTTCAGGGGATGATGTGTTCCAAATGTCCAGGACCGGCTTCATAAATTTTAAACTAAATAATATAAGTTAAAGTGGTTTTGCACCTGAGTTTTGATTGAAAAACACTACATTTTGCATTGCATGTTATATCCACCCCTGTCCCCAAAATGTGATTTTAGGGGCGTCGCCCCAAATGTTTTAATACAAACCGCCATCAAGTGACTACACATTTTAAACGTCTTGATAATAACATTACCTTAACCAAATTTTCACCAACAGGTCGGCATCATGCAAATTTGACCAAACATACTAGTTCGCATTTTGGCGACAGGGGCAGATATGACATGCAAAGCAAAAATCAGTGTTTTTAGGTCAGAACTCTTGAGCAAAATATCTTCAACTCATATTATTTAGTTTAAACATTGTGTAAACAGTTTGGAACTTTTGGAACCCCCGTAAGGTCATAGTTATTCATGAATGCTTATTAAACATCAACGATAAAGTAAATTTTCTTACTTTACAATCAAACTGTTCACATGCACATTATGAATTGAAGTCAAAATAACTAACCAGTTACACAGTTAATAATTTTTTTCAGGTTTGATTATCTGATTTTCATTAGTCTATATAGTTTTGGAAGCAATTAAATAGTTTAGACGTCGTCAAGAGATCAATTTTGAACTGTACAAAGAAGATCCTAGCCCTTTTGCAGCTTAAAAATGACTTCTTGGTAGAGTCAAAACTAGTATTGTTGCCTCCAAAGATATTTGAATGATTTATAAATAAGGTTTATAAACAATTCTAGGTATTCCATAGCAATACAGAGGCTATTTATCAAACTGGAGTATTTCTGTGTCAAAATAATCTTCAAAGGAAACATTTGAAGTAAAATAAACTTTAATGTCTAAAGTGCTTTGAACTTTGGTGTAGGTAAAGATTATAGTAACTGAATAGAATAGAATAGAATAGAATAGAAAAGTGCTTTATTGACAATACTATAAAATACTTATGCATTATACATTATAAAAATCTCACTTATATATTCGTCAGTCCATCTTCTTTGTGCACTCAAAAGCCATAGTCTTAAGACTGTCGGCTTGGTTGGCTTATTATAAATTAACGATTTTAAATTTACAAGACAAAACCAATTCACAGTTCACAGTTTTGCTACAATAATTACTCCAGTTTCAATAGTTCCTATTCAGTGTTTTTTACTGTGGCAGGTATGCAAATAATAAAATATTTCCTAAAAATTTTGAAAATACTTATTTTTATTGGTTTTTTTAATAATTAAATTCATTTACAAAATTATTTCTGTATTTCCACGCATCCCTTACATAAAAACCTAATCTACGCCAATCCCTCCCATTAAGGTATTGGATGAATTCGGTATTTGATAATTGTATTTTTTTAAACCATATAAAACGAATGTTTGCCAAAATCGGACACTTAGCAATGAAATGAAAAACGTTTTTGATTTCTCCCAAATTACACAAGGAACAAGTGTAATTCTTGTCTGGCAACCATGGCTTATAATTTAGGTCAATCAGCTCAGCCCTTGCTTTAATTACCCAAGAAATAATACCTATGTTATCAAAGTGATCAGTAAGGACGCTCCTTTGGGCCAGTTCAAGGTCGAGCATACGATATTGTTCATGAAACTGCGATGTCATCGCGCGGCCTTGACAATCCGCCCTCCATCGTAATCTCTCGGCCTCTAAAACCCGTATTAACTGAGACTGCAAATTTAATGGCTCATCTAAATTAAATTCAACTTCAATTCCGTGCTTCTGCCCCAATTTGTTCCATTCTGTAAACCAGAATATCTTTTTGTTAATAACCATTTTAGCAAGATGATTTGGTAAACGGTCTGATGATAAATTGCTTACTTTAATTAAATAATTAATATTCATCAGTCCTGTAAATAGATGTATTTCTCAAAACCAGTTTCAAGGTACAAAACATAATTTGGCGTGTTAAATGGCAGCCTAAACAGTTTTTTGATAAAATTCTTTTGTACTGATTCGACGTATTCGCTTTCGAAAAATCCCCAAACTTGAGCCCCTTAACATACTATTGCTCTTATTACCGCGTTAAAACATTTACATTTTACACTGAACGGGACCCTATTGTTATTGACCAAACTATTCCACACGGAACTATTCGCCAATTTTCCCGCCGACGCCTTTTCTTTAAAATGTAAATTCCAAGACACGGACGTAGTAAAAGTGACTCCTAAATATTTGTATCTATCAACTATTTCAATGTTTTCCCCTTGAAAAAAGAATCAATCATTCACCCCTAGCCTTCCCCCTTTTCTAAATATCATTATTTTTTATTTATTTAAATTAACTTTTAAACTCCACGTTAAACAATATTCAGAAAGCCTATTGATCATGTGTTGGAGGACAGTAGCAGTTGGGGCTATTAAAATTATATCATCCGCGTACATTAGCATGTTAATTTTTCGTCCGTCAAAACTACAACCTCCCTCCAAACAACTCGACATATCGTTGACATACAAACTATACAAATTCGGACTACATAAACAGCCCTGCCTAAGGCCATTTTCAGTTACAAAACTTTCTGTAACCCCTTCTCGACACCAAACACAAGAAGTAGTCCCACTGTACAGGTCCTTCAACACATGAACCATCTTCGTCGATAGTCCTAAACACGATAGTTTGTAGATCAGAGCTTTTCTATCAATATAATCGAAAGCCGCTGAAAAATCAATAAAGAAACAGTAAAGTTTATCTTTTTGTGCTAGTCGCAAATGAATCATATTAGCAAGATTGAAAATGTTTTCTATTGTCGAGTAGCCACGTCTGAAACCTGCTTGAAATTCAGTTATCACATTATTACTTTCCGCCCAAAAACATATTCTATTATTTATGAGACTTAAAAATATTTTAGCAATACAGTCAATGAAGGACAAACCCCTATAGTTTTCCACTAAATGTATATCCCCTTTTTTGTGTAAAGAAAAAACTATCGATTCTTTAAAACTTGCGGGAATTTTTTCTTCTTTAAAAATGTTATTATAAATAGCTAATAACTGTTGTAAAAAAATATCAGAGCTATTTTTAAAGAATTCATATGGAACCCTGCTTTGAACTTTGGTGTAGGTAAAGATTAAAGTAACTGAATAAAATTGTGAGACCACTAGAGCGATCCCCAGAAGACTAAATAGCTTATTGATACAGTAGAGCCCCTCATATCTGGCCTCGATTTTTCAGGCCGCTTCTCAGAAGCCTATTTCAAAACATATTTGCCGCGCTTGCAGACGCATATAGTCCCCCTGATTCTGTATTGGAAATTTATCTAAATGTTTACGTTGTAGGCCTATTATCTCTCTGTTAGTTTTTGACTCCGAAACAGAATTTTAACGTGAAGTGGTTTGTTAGGCGTAACTTGTCATACACCACTTTCATAAGGCCTCACGTAGCAAGTTACTCGCCAAATGTTTTCGCAGGTCGAATTTGCCCTGATTCAGCAATAGTGAACTTGAGCCAATCATGAGCTAATACTCTCTAAAATGTCGTTTAATACATATCCAGTATGGTTATTAATTGTTTTGTTTCGTCGAGTCCCTCTGTATGACAGGCACAAAAAACACCGACGTAAGCTGTGGCGGTAGCAAATACCTATGATTTCATTTAAAACTGATTCAAAAGCGAGTGAAACGACAGTAATTGTGTTCAAGTGATGTGTTGTGTTGGTTTTACTAACATTTGTATTTTTTTAAATAACCCAAAAAGACACCCAAGCTCTACTTTGGACTTGATTCATTAGCTACGTATAGGCGTAATTAAATTATAGTTTTTTAAATAGGTTGAATTATCCGGTCAAATTGTTATCCGGCCTGGGCTTGGTCCCGTGGAGGCCAGATATGAGGGGTTCTACTGTAGGTTGTTTTTGGACCGAGCTGTCATTGATGATTAGGCTTCTAATTAATGATCTAGGCCAATTGATCACACTTCAGTGCTAGTCACATCCACTCTACACACATCTTTCGTTCACATTCTCCTTCAAATTCCCCGCTGAATTCGCCGCCCCCTGTTCCCAATATTTGAAAATTTTTTTTGTAAATAGTGATTTTGCATAGTTTAAATAATCTACTATTCAAAACGTATATTTTTAAAGAACACTTTTCAGAAAAATAACTTTTTATGATGACTAATCAGATCCCAATTTCATTCAATGCTTTTCACATTTATTTGTTTTTAGAAATAAATATTAATTTTAACATCAGTTAAAAACATAAAAGTATATTCTCATTCCTTGTAAACAGTAATTTCATGTTTTTTTTAACAAGTACATTGCTGTATAAACGTGTAATCAATGACCCACTTCAACAATAATGTAGGACCAGAACATTTTTCTGTACTTTTACACTCCATCTGGCCATTTGGCCCACAAGTAATAAAACTTTATTTTAAGAGTAAACAAGATTTTACTACAGTAAACTCCCTCTTATTCAGATACCTCTTATTCGGTTCAACCATACTACACTCTACGGAAGTTACATCTTTTTAACTGGGCGATTTTTATCAACACATTGGTTTAACCGGACGTGATGCGCAGGAATTGGACTATACTATATTTATGAATCTCGTTGGAAAGATTGTAGACCAAGAACTTAAGTCTAAAACAGAGTATTGGCTTATATACAGTATGCATTAGAGTTGTAATTTAACGTGTTTTATGGAACGTCGGTATAACCGGAAAAACCGTTATCCTGAAGGGTCTTGGTCCCGAGGTGTCTGGAGAGGAGGTACCTCCTAAATCTGAAACTATAGAACTTGATTTCTCTTCAATTTTAATATAAAATTTTCAAAGCTTCTTTTATGATTATTGCGCCTTTTATTCCTTGGTCCTTTTGCCTCTTCACAGAGATTAAAATTTTTTGGAAAGAAGACTAATTTTATAGGTAATAAATTTTTATTGAATTTGCTAAAACAGATCTTATTGGAAGATAACATGGTAAAGTTTAGAAAACAATTGAACAAGTTTCTTTTGAACCTCTCCCCTTACTCTTTTGTTGACTTCTGGGACATTAAGGATAATTGATTACTATAATTTTGATTTTATACATATATTACATTATTTTGTTTGAATTTAGGATTGTCTAGATAATAAGTACCTCTGTAAAACTTAGATTTAATAGCATCTGACACTATTCCATGTACCAACGTACATTACGATGAATAAAGAATGCTTGACTTTGACTTTGACTTGACTTAGTTTTTTGCCGCTCCCTAAATTTATCGTCTGGAGCAACTGCCTCCTCAGCTCCCCCCCTTAGTTCCAACCTTGGAACAAGCCCATCAGTCCAGACTTACGAGATCGACTTTAAGCGATGGAAATATTTTGTTCTAGCATATAAAAAAGAGATTGAGGCCAGGCTCAAACTTCAGGATCGTGGGCTACTCGTTCGGTGCCATCATAGCCATGGAGATCGTACACAGGCTGGAGCAGGAGGGGCGGCAAGGGACTTTGTACCTCATCGACGGAGCACCCGACTTCCTGCAGAGTCTCTGCTCCAAGACCATGAAGGTGGAAGACGAAAAGGATGGATTCCAGGACCTGCAGATCAAGCTGATACAGAGGTTCATTGACCTCATTTGGCCCCAGGAAGCGGCCCATGTAAGCATAGTTGGGAAAGTTAGTCAAAATTCGAACTAGTTAGAAGTTATCAGTTAGTCCCGTAATAAGTACCTGGTGGAAAGTCTTTATAGTGAGTCGGTGGCGCAGTTGGTAGCACGCTCGGCCTCAAAACTGTGGCCTCAAAGCGTCGCAGGTTCGAGACTCGGGCTTGTCGCATACTTTTAGAATACTGTTCACCCTTGTACTGTACCGGCTCACTCCTTGCCGTTGCTTGATAACATCCACGCACAGATCAATAGTCTATGTGGGCAGGGGGCCAAGGCAAGGTGAAAAAGAGGCCGCCACCCTCTTTTTTCTAAAAAAAAACAAAAACCTAATTACAACTATTACTTAATTGTCACCAAAATATAACAAAAAACTATTAACACAGAAAAATTATTCAACCAACCAAACTAAATTACAACTAAAAACTAAGAAAGCTTAATTAAATCATGTATCACAGAATGCTACCACAGAAAAAATTACTTCACACTTGTCAGAGAATAAACATTAACTGAAGACAATGTTTAGAGATGACAATTTACCAAAAATTCCCCCTTCCCACCCCTCGGTGCTTGCGGTATTGTTATTGGCTGCCTGGCTGCCACTGCATACCAAAGCAACTGGACTTTCCCCACTCCCCTGCGTTGTTTGTCACCAAGGGCGCTGACCCCTCTCTTTGCTTCCTGCACGGCCGCACGCAACCCTCACCGATCGCATAAAAAAACTTGTATTTGAGGTACTTCTGCCCATCCAAAAATCTAACTATTTAGACTCCAAATCTACTAACGAGTATATTATCTATTCGTTAGCTAGAATCTAACTGAGTTGAAGTTATTTCCAGTACTTTTTAAAAACTAACGAATATGATAGAAGTTAGCCGAAAAAGCTAACGCGCCCAAGTATGCACTTGACCATGGTATTGCAACACAGCTAAATTAGCATATTGTTCACAGTTATGATACTTACTCCATAAAGTACAAGTTAAATTCATTTGTGAGCACCAAAAATCGAATCAAAATCACTGTACCACAAATAATATTATTTGGCTTTGTGATGGCGTCAAATATACAGTTTGAAAGCAGGATACGTTAGTGTTCAGGATAGATATCTCTCCATTACAGGAATTTCAATATATTTTAATACCTGGTGGCTGGCACCTGGAAGCACCCCTGGTGCCTGGTTGCCTGGTGTTTATTTATTTATTTTGATGGTTTCCCAATTTGTAAAAACCATACATACTGATAATATATTGATATTTTATAGTGAAAATATTATATATTTTATTTTGGTGATATTTTACAATGAAACAGTATTGAGTTACTTGTAATTATATGTATACTACCATAACTTTTTCATGCAAAAACATTGAATAAATTATTATATCAAATATAACAACATAATAAATACATGCATCATTTTCATGAACGGTATGGAAAAATGTACGAGACTCTTTAATAACATTTTGATTTAGATATTGGTAAAATAATTATACATTATTTATAAATTACTTATAAGTACATGCAAAAAATTACGTCATAAGGTGCACAGGTTTGACACACAGCATTTCCTTCTATAAGTTGAGGGGATCACAGAATACACCTAGGTGGACAAAAATACTGGAGGCTTACACCCAGATGGACAAAATAAAGTCCAAAAAAGCAAAATTTTACATCATAAGGTGCACTAATATCAGGTGGACTAATATAAGGTTTGACTAACATGCAGTATATCATTCCTCAGGTATTCAGTGACCTGAAACCGCTTAGGGGGACAAGATTTTCAGGGCTTCACCAAAGGTGGATAGGATCCAAAATGTTATGTTTCATATTTTAAATTTTTTGAAATGTTTTTGTACTCTATCATATCCAACCGATTTCAATAACATTGATTTTGGGATAATTTTTTTTTTGGGATGTCTTTTCATGTAACTATAACAACTTATGACCCCCTATTCGCGGCCAAACATGAAACCTTAACTTACTAGATGAAGCCACATACCAAGTGAAGATATGTTCATACGAAAGGAAGATGTACAATATCATTTAATTTCCCATAAGGTTAAGATTGGAACAATGTACTGAGTTTATTACCCTCAGTATCTCCGGTAACCAATGGACTTATAGAAATGATGAAATGTACTAAATTTTTTTTTCGAGCCGGATTGAAAGGCGTAAACTAAAATATGATTGTTTAAAATTTTCTACATAAAAATTGTAAAAACCCCATTTTTTTAGAGTAAGACCCGCTTTTACCCCCTTCCCAATGGTCCGAAAGAGCTGGATTTCACACTCTTTGAATTTATTTTATCCAACACACTGCATTATTATTCTCCTCGATACAAATTTCTCCACAAAAGCACAGCCACATTACCATTCCTGCTTCCAGATCCTATTTACCTCTACACCATAGTTCTTTATGTGACAAAAAATTATACTTCTTGAGTAAAACTCAATATTTCTTCAGTTCATCATGAGCACATTTGAAAAATCTGAAGACTACTTCTGGAAGAACCCTCCTACTACTCAAAATGTAAAACTACTTATTAGAAATACTTATATACTGATTTATATTCCAAAAATATATTTATAGTTCCATTTAAAATTTGACTCAACAGCAAGAATAAACTTTACCATTACTGAATGAGTGTTTTAAAATGTTCATAATATTACCTAAAGAGATTATAAGATGGTCATTCTTCTTTTCCAGGTTGTGAATGAAATAAAGTCACTACCAGACTGGGACGCTAGAGTTGAATTCTTAGTCAGTAACTCGCCCGAAGGTCTACACAGCAAAAGATTCCAAAGACTGAGCCTCCATGCCGCCTACAAACGAATTCTTGCCATCTTCAAGTACAAGCATCTCCCTGAAAAATCTCTCTCAGCGAGAACGACGCTTATTCGACCCACCGAATTCTCCATGGCAATCGAAGACGACTATGGAATTTCTAAGGTAATTTTGTAATTAATTAAGTAATAATTTAAAATTTAACAGGCAGGTACCTTTTATCTACATGAAAAACATGGTAGTCCACAAACAAATTGGAGGGGATTTTTTGAAATACATTTGTCTATGTCAAGGAGGTTTTTTAAACATTTATTCTGTTAAGCAAATTATTAACTTCCACCAAAGGAAAAAACCTTTATAAAAATTTGTAAAATGTCTTGTTAAAATTACAAGTGTTTAGAGAAAATTGATCCGTCAATGGATAAACTCCCTCTTAACCAGACACCTTATTTTTAAACGGACATCGGTTAAACTAGACTACACTCCTCTGAAATTACGTCATTTTAACCGTTTTTTTCATCTACACATCGGTTTAACCGTTCGTGACGGGCAGGCAATGGACGATACTGTATGGATGATTCCTAAAAGAAAGATTATGGACCGATAAACACAAGTAAACACAAGTAATTAAAATCCTGGCTTAGAGCATTTCCTAAAAAACTAACAACAAAAACAAGTGTAAATCAGAGTATTGGATTTTGTAATATACATTAGAGCTATAATTTAATCTGTTTTGGTGAACGTCGGTTTAACTGGAAAAACCAGTGTCCGGAAGGGCCTCGGGATAAGAGGGTCTACTGTATTCTTTCTGACATTAAAATAAAGAAAATATTATTTATTTTAAACAAGCTGAAAATAAAATAAGCATTAGAGAGAGTTTTGGTTTAGCTTCAGTTTGAAAGGTGTTGGTGACCATGGATTATTGATTTAATCAAAATATTACTCAAAGATTTTCCAAACATAATTTTTAAAATCATGTAATAATTAACAATAATTAATTAATAACAGGTAACTTTTTAATCGGTAAATTAATAAAAAAATGTGGTAATACAACAATACAGGAACTGATGAAACAAATTTTGAAGTATTTTCAATTAATTACTATTTAAAACTATACAATTCCATTTGTTTGATTTTAAACAATGTAAAACGACTCTTCAGTCTACAAAAGTGACTGGAACCTTACTGAAGCTATGGTAGTATTTTATATGGTTTAGTAATAGAAGAAGATGAATTCCTCTTTTTCTCCTTTGAAAAAGGAAAACTGAATGGCTACGTTCTATTCTGTAATGGCTATGAAGAGTCTGTAACTGTTAAGAACTTAGGAAACATAATATTTATTATTAAGCCTTAGCAACATTCGATTTTTTTTATACTAGCACCACATAGTAGTTTAAATTTGTGTCCAATTATCACTGAATAGGTTTCAGGTTTGACAGGTTCCCGGCCAATTATTTTTGCAGTATTTCTATAGTTGATCATCAAATTTTTGGATTGTGTTGCGAGTTAGTTTGACTTTTGTATTTGTTGCAGTACTGCAAATCACCTGTGACACTCTATTTCGTAGATGGCAACCATTTAACTATTCTCGAAAACAAAAAAACTGCAGATTTGATCAACAAACCCACCCCGGATGATGCCGTCGGCTTTAAACAATCTATAATGTCAACGCCCAGCGATACACTAGTATCTCTTCAAAACAACATCAAGCAAAAGTAGACCTTAGTTGTATTATATTATTTGGCCATTAAAGTATTTGTGTTTTTAATATTATAGTACTTATATTTTCCTTGCATTCAACTTGATGGATTATGGGGAGTGCATGAGTGGATTTCTGGGAGTGCCAGTGGGGTTGCCTGGTACCCCTTGATTTTTGATGGATTTTTTGGTTGGGAAGGAAAAAATATTTTCTAGCATAACTTTTTATTTTCCTCTTAACTATTTGTTGTAAACAATTAAGATCCAATTTTATTTTTTATTTGTTTTTATCTCATGTTGACATTTGACTAAAATAATACCCCGAATTAAATTGTTCATGTCCATTTTAAATTCCTTAATTCTTCTCTAACCAATGGAGTAAAACAGCTTATAAATTCAGATATGCTTCTAATGTAAATTCTACAAAATTCCAGTCTGTTTTTTAAAACAAAGAAAATGCATTTGATATATTCTCAAAATGTTTTTCTAGCGATAATAAAAATGATAGGTGTTTTTGATATTAATATTAGGAATGGATAGAGTTTTCACAATTCAAATGAGCTATAAAATTTAAAGGAGTTATTGTTAAATACAAGAAATCACCTCTTGAAATAGGCTTTAAAATGGACAAATTAAATAGGAGTTGAATTTAGGATTTGAGCATATAGTAACCATTATGTCAGGTGAGCTGGCACCCCCAAAGATTATAATCTATATCAGGTCAGATGTTTGACCTGTACAGTTTTTAAAAGGTGTAAAGGTCCTAACCTTATACACCTGCATGAACTTCTTTATTATACTATCCTAATAACATTTATTTTTCTGAATACTTGTGACTGATGAGTCTCGATGGCTAACCAGGACCTGAAGATGTTCTAAAGGAACGAAAAATATATCGCCATACAATTTACAGTGATTGGTAAATCAATTACAAATGCAGTACTTTCCAATCAAAGGTTACAATGAATGAGGTAGAATACAAATTAAGAAAAAGCAGAGATAAAATTTTGAAAAATCCATTACGGTTTATACTTAAAATGGAATAAAATAACACTTTTTTACTTATTTTATAATTATTGACATTAAATCAATTAATCATTTTTTGCGATCAATATTTTTAATTTTTATTACAAACATTTTGAAGTTGTATCAGTCATGACTTTTTAGTAATAGTTCAGAATGTTTTTAAATCATTCTGTATATACTATTTTACAAAATTATTTATAATTATAATTATCAATTATTATCAATAATTATTTATATTATAATTATTGACATGATATCATCTAATAATTTTTTACGATCAACATTTTTATTTTTGATTACAAACATTATGAATTTGTATCATTCAAGACTTTTTAGTAATAGTTTAGAATGTTTAACTCATTCTTTATATACTATCTAGCAAATTATATTTTGTAAACAATAATTCTGAATTGAATACATACATTTTTCTGATTCAACCACAGCTGAGAAACAAAGGAAACCCAATTCCTGTGGAAGGTTGGTAGACAACATCCATATTATGTCCAATATATAAGAAATATATATTCCTGCGGTTCTTGCTTTTTGAACCTATTTTTATTTATTTTAATGCACTGTTAACTGTGTTACAAGGACAATTTCCCTTAATATTTTCCTAAACAAATTTCCATTGAAAAAAGTTTAAGAAAACTACAATATGTTTCAATAATCATTCTTATAACACATAAATAAAAATGATATGGACATTCAAGAACCCAAATTATCTCTTTTCCAAAATAAACCAACATCTTTAATGGGTGAAAAGTGAGCCTAATTGGACAAGCATTTAGAATAAGCCTACCTTTGAATGTAGGATAACTTTGATCTAAGTTTAATAATGTAAATCAAAGTACACGTTTTTTAAAAAGAAACAAAGAAAACTATAAATTTGAAATAATGTAAAATCATCAATACAATCTTTTTGCACCATTAAATTCATAATTTTAATGGCAAAATAAAAAAAAACTCTGCGGGACAGTCAAACCAGGTGCAAATATCCAGAGAGTTCTTAATAATGATGCAAAATCTCACACAGTTCCCCTAATACAGGGTGTTTTTTTAACGCAACCAATTTTCAAGATTGAATATTATACATATAAATTTGAAAAGAGTATTGTTTTGTTAATCTTTACATTCTATACAACTAATTATTTAAGTTTGATCACATTTAGCTTATATTATATGTTCAAACAATCCGCCATTGGCATTTGTAGAAAGTTGTCCTCTCTCCATAAAATTCCTGAACGTTCTGCAAAGCACCTCTTTGAATTTCTTTAATTAAATTTCTTATGTTTGTTTTGAGATGCTGAATACCCTGTGAATTGTTTTCATATGTTGTGGGGCTATTTATGTATCCCCATGGAATTTATTGGGGTAAAATCCGGGGACATTACGGGGAATAATCCTTCACTGATAAAATAAAGTTTTGTGTTGTGTTAAAAAAAAACACATACACTGTAGCTGGTACCAATGTAAATACAAATATTTACCACTGTAATCTATAAACGATTGTAGTGAAAACTGAATACTGTTAGTAAACACAGAGACCTGTATGCATCTTGATGACTCCTCAACCCTACGATGCAAAAAGTAATGACCCAGCACATGACGAGGTAGCCATGATAAATAACTATTTAACGTCACTCATAATAAGACTGAACAATGCTGGTTGATTGGACTCACTAAAAATATATCATTGTACATATCATGGGTTGCATCTAAATTACTGTGGAGAAAAAAGGTATCTTACGTGATTATGGATACTTAGAGGCAACTCAAGGGGTGAATAACTCATTATTTAACTTTAACAAATGTTTTGTCCATTTAAAAAATAAGGTTTAGAAAACATTTGCAAAATTAATCATGTACACGGTGTTAAATGTAGCAAATACGGTTTAAAACAAGTCCCTGGTTTATTTACTAATGGTTTGACTCCATAACATCGGGGTAAAACCGTTGGAGTGTGACAAAGTACAACAAATGTAATGTTTTATTTGCAATATGTGCCATAGGCGTTAATTCTTTGCAGGCGGATGAAAGCTTGTTGAAACAGGGATTAATTCGGCAAACAAGCCGGCGGCAGTTATTAATAAACAAAATAAACAGTCCTAAATTAAAGCAGTGATGTACGATTTTGTGTAACTTTGCAACTCATTCGACCGAATCCCGACCAAGCACACGATTGGGATGGATTGTAAAAAGTAAAACTTTTACATAATTGTGTTTCAACAAACCTTTAATCATTCTTAAAGCTTTGTGATTAAAAACTTTAACGCAATCAATTTAAATAAAAGATAGTTACCGACAGCCTAAAAAGAGTATAATTAAAAATTCAAAACACAATGATAGTGACCTAACAAGCCTATTTTATTTTGATGTATTATATTTTATTTTGTTAAGAAGTAATAAAACTATGAAATAAAATTTATAGGGTCTCCGCTTTTGGATGGTTATATTTCTTTATATCAATAAAACCTTATTTGCGAATTTGTAATTTTACTCTTTTTAAGCTTTAAAACCGTTTAGTTAGTACAAAATATTTAAATAATACAATACCTGACAACAAATCAGGTTCGAATCATCGCTAGCGACCGCGCGGCAGTAAAAAAATTCTATTTCATATCGCTGTAGAAACGTAAAAATAGGGTTTCAATTTTGCAGCAACCTTTATTCCAATAATCAGTCAATTGGGTGTTTACCACAAGTTAAAATAATTTTTGTAGGTGGTGAGGAACATGAAGAAGCTCCTTGTTACAAACAAACCCGGATGAATTAGGATTTTAGAGGAGGGGAAAGAAATAATAACGGGTGATCTATTGATTCAACTATGAATTTCTTCAATCATCTGTTACATGCCAAACCAAAAACATTTACCTGTTTATTGCTTGTTATTCAAAGAGCAAAACATTAAAAATCCTAAATTAAGGTGGTTATTATTAATAACCACTTATGGGTTATTATTAATAATAACCCATACTTTGTTTTGGTTTAGTTTCTAACATCTAATGTGAGTTTAATTAATGGTAGCGTAATCATATGGCTCTGTTTACTTTCACATCATCAATGATTTCCTCTCCTCCTCTGGCAAGACCTAAACTGAAGCGTCAACATGTTGCTACCAACGACCTTTAAAATAGATAGACTGCTCATCTCGTTGTAAAAAAGTGAAGCCTTCATGGGTGCTGCCATGTTGGCTATTATCTAAAAAAAGGGCAAACTGGAAAACCCACTACGTCACCGGAAAACTCACTATGTCATCGGATAACTCACTCAATGCCCCGAATTTCAAAACACTTCATCGACCTTTAAATAATTCAAAACAAGGAGGTTAGAGTCTGTTGTACTGGAGTTATTGCTACAACGCATTTGTTGATGAAAAAGTGGTTGATGAAAAGATAGGCAATGTGAAGGGGAGTAATATAGAAATTTAGGACTTAGCGTTCTTTGAACAGTAATTTAAAACGAAACGAATCTTTTGATGACGACTAAAGATTTGAATAAGTTTTTAAAATATGCCTGAAATACTATACAGATTTATAATCTTAATACTTTTCTGCATATATTATTAAATTGAAGTAAGATAACGACAAAACTAATTTAATATCGTCGACTCATTGAAAATAAGTTTTTATATTGGATCAAGTAAATGGTTCAATTAACCACTGAATCGTTTGTTTTTCGTTTATTAATGTAAATTACGAAATTAATTCCACTTATATTGCTAACCTAACAAAATTAGAGGGCCGCAGCAATATTATTGAACGATACCTTCAGGGTGGTCTAACCTCCTTGGTTTAAACGTGAATTATGTCAACAATAAACAGATTATTTGGATATATGATCGAGCTTATTGTATTGTTGGTTGCAGAATGAGTTTCCATAACGTAGATCAACATGACTGTTTTACTAGTAAGTTAGAGTTTGTTTGATTTGGTCTTGTAATTTAATGTTGATCTTATTTATTGTATTTGCTTATAACGTTCACAAACATTTTTAAACTAAAGGCAAACTATCTACATATTATAAAAATATTATTTTACCATATAGCTATAATTTAGACTGATACAATACCTAAGTTTTTATGAATTATGTTACGGGTTTAGAAATGCGTAGATCAATGTTGCATACAAGGAATTGCGTCTAAAATGACTTAAAATATTACGGTATTCTAAAAGCAGCGTGTGATGATCCGGTACTGAAATAGCATGGCGTATGGGTTATTTATAAATTAGTTATGTTTTTCAATATTACTAGTTGAAATATTGATGTCGTCTACGATGTAAGATAAGTATATAATTACATTTTAAAAACAATTGTAATTCAATTGAAAACTAATTTCTGTTTTTATTAAATAACATTTTGATGGTTCAGAAACATAGACAAACGAAAGTAAAATCATAGTAATGTTTTCAAGCCTTTGACGTTTGTGTTTGAAGGTCGGTGACAATCCTCCAGTAAGGCTTCACTTTTTTCTATCTCATAAGCAGTCTATATTAGTTCTATGTCGTTGGTCATATTTATAAAAAAAGATTAACGAATTTAAAAAGTTGTGTTCCCTATGTTTGATTGAGAATATCTCTGCTAAACGCACTGGGGAAAATTGTCCTCCAGAGAATCTTTAGTCGAGTTTCTAAACAACACTCTATCAAAATTTAAAATGCCTCTGATAAAAATTAATGACGTTATTAATTTCCTCCCAATATACAGTTATTAATAGGTTATTCCATTTCATTCTTCCAGCATATACTTGGAATTATTTCACTTGTCAATATAAACCGTAAGCGTTCATTAAATGTTACTAAACACTCTCTTTATCAGTTAATTAAAAAAAATAATATTAAACTCGTTCAGCGGTGCGCGAGTCAGACAATGTACACAGTAATAGATCGACAACAATGCTGTCTGCGGCCTGTGACATGTTTTGTTTATAGTAAAGCGCGAGAATAAAATGGATCCTATAGGTTGAGATTGTTATTCCGCCGCAGAATGCCGCTTATTGAACTCATAAAAACCAATAAATTTATCTATCTACCATGGTAAATGTATCTCGTAAAAAATAAAAAAGTACATCAAATCTTTCCCACATTACTTCAACCGGACGCTACGGGAAGTTCGACAATGCAAGGCTTTCAACAGCAGAGTTAACATTACATTGGAAATAAATTAAAAATGTCATTAATATTCATTACAGGCATCTCAAATTTTGATATCATGTTGTTCAGAAACTCGACTAAAGATTATCTAAAGGAAATTTTCCCACGATGCTTTCAAGCAGAGATATTTTAAATCAAACATAGGGAATAGAAGTTTTTAATTCGAAAATCGTATTTTTATAAATATAACTCACAACAAAAACTACTAAACTATACGGAGTATGCTAAAATTATGTGGAACTTGTGGTACACACGCAATTGACTGGTAATTGGAATGAAGTTTACTACAAATTTTTAACTCTGTTATTTACATTTCTACAGCGTTATGAAATAGAATGTTTTACTGCTTCGCGGTCGCTCCGCCGATCACATTCTTTCAACAATCAAGGGTTTTCTAAAGCTGTACCAAAATGACGGTATGTTGTTATCGAATTTAAATTTCAATGGACTATACTATTTTAACTAGCAAAGACTCATTGTAATGAAAAAGTATAAATTTAAATAAGAACATTCAATATTATAAGAACAAATCTTTGTTTTATGAAGTCAGATTAATGACTTAGAAACGAATATAAACACAATTTGTTCTTCTTTACCATCCGAGTTTAGATATGAAGAGTATTTGAATAGACTTTTAATAATTGATTTTCATCCCTCTGACGTATTTCTGACACCTTTGGTCTCTTGATTTGATTTTAATCAACTTTATTTATTTTAACCACCACGTGCCATGGTCGATTTCAGTTTGTTTTTCAATAAACGATACTATGTTCAAAACTAATATATTTTTCAAACTTAAACTAGGGTTGTTCAAGATTGAAAATTGAAATCAATCAGAAGTTTAAGTTATAGTTTTTATGACCTCAAATTCTGAGCGCTTTTAACTCTGTGATTAAGTTTGAGAAAATTGTTAGAAGAACAAACTAAAAGTGATTTGAAAATTTATTTAATTTATTATATAATTCAAAATTGAATCACGGCATCTCAAAGCATTAAATTAAATTGTTAATTAGTTTTGTCAAAGCAGAGTTGCAAGCCAATTACGTTGAGTTCTTGTCAAAGATTCTAAAAGAAATACCTCATTAAAATATGTTACTAGAACTTGATATAAATAACGTAAACGAAAATGCAATTTTAAACCGATAATTAATGAGTGATATTTTTTGTATCTTGTGCATTTCAACAGTTCTTATTCTGTGGAAAAGAGATAATTTTTTAAAGCTCTGTCAACATTTTTATCTGAATACCGTGAAGATCTTGTTTTTACTTCAAATTTCGCAGTTAAAGTATTGCTGAACATAAAACATAAAAAGTAGTCAGTTATATAATATATCTTTAAAATAAAAGTTTGCCTATATAATTTAAAAGTAAACGGAAACAAGGGGGTCCTTACCATTTATTTTAAATTTTCTCATTTGCCATGTCCTTTTTGCATACTATAATTTAGATTGCCTTTTTTATTGTCTAATATCTACAGCTGTCTTGCATTTTTCTTATTTTATTTAGGTTTTTATATTTGTAATTAACGTATGCTTTATGACTAGGTTTTTTTACCATGAAAGTGAAGAACTCGTACTGCGCACAGGCCCTTAGTGGCCAGTGCGGTACTATTTTTCGTACTTAAACAATTGTACGTAACAATTGTATACTCTATAATTTAATGAAATGAATTTGATTTTGATTTGATTTATGATCTCGTATTTTTCATACTTTCTTATCTCTCGAGTTTAAAGTCGTCAACGACTGATGTCAAAACGTAGACCCCTATCAAAAAGAAACAAAGTCGATAAAAAAAACTGGAAAAAACTCGATAATCCTAACGTGACGTCCTACACGCGTTGCCAGGACCGGCCCCACGGACGGAGGCGAGGAGGACTTGTCTCAGATATTGAAATCTGCGATGTTCAGGGAGGCTGAAGTAGCGAGACGTCCTACACGCGTCGCCAGGACGGCCCCACGGACGGAGGCGGGGAGGGCTTGTCTCAGATATTGAAATCTGCGATGTTTAGGAAGGCTGAAGTAGCGAGACGTCCTACACGCGTCGCCAGGACGGCCCCACGGACGGAGGCGAGGAGGACTCGTCTCAGATATTGAAATCTGCGATGTCTAGGGAGGCTGAAGTAGCGAGACGTCCTACACGCGTCGCCAGGACGGCCCCACGGACGGAGGCGAGGAGGACTTGTCTCAGATATTGAAATCTGCGATGTTTAGGAAGGCTGAAGTAGCGAGACGTCCTACACGCGTCGCCAGGACGGCCCCACGGACGGAGGCGGGGAGGACTTGTCTCAGATATTGAAATCTGCGATGTTTAGGAAGGCTGAAGTAGCGAGACGTCCTACACGCGTCGCCAGGACGGCCCCACGGACGGAGGCGAGGAGGACTTGTCTCAGATATTGAAATCTGCGATGTCTAGGGAGGCTGAAGTAGCGAGACGTCCTACACGCGTCGCCAGGACGGCCCCACGGACGGAGGCGAGGAGGACTCGTCTCAGATATTGAAATCTGCGATGTCTAGGGAGGCTGAAGTAGCGAGACGTCCTACACGCGTCGCCAGGACGGCCCCACGGACGGAGGCGAGGAGGACTTGTCTCAGATATTGAAATCTGCGATGTCTAGGGAGGCTGAAGTAGTGAGACGTCCTACACGCGTCGCCATGACGGCCCCACGGACGGAGGCGGGGAGGACTCGTCTCAGATATTGAAATCTGCGATGTTTAAGGAGGCTGAAGTAGCAGACGTCCTACACGCGTCGCCAGGACGGCCCCACGGACGGAGGCGAGGAGGACTTGTCTCAGATATTGAAATCTGCGATGTCTAGGGAGGCTGAAGTAGCGAGACGTCCTACACGCGTCGCCAGGACCGGCCCCACGGACGGAGGCGAGGAGGACTTGTCTCAGATATTGAAATCTGCGATGTTTAGGGAGGCTGAAGTAGGAATCGATGTTCTTGAAGGGGTCGGGGGGAAGAAGAGTTAGGGCGCAAGGCGGGAGCGGATCTACGCTCAGTGTACGTCAGAGCGTCAGCTGTGTCGGTCGCGACGGTGAGCGCTGACGCCGCTGCGTCTGCCATGCGCGCGACTCTGCTGCTGCTGCCGCCGCTACTGCTGAGTATCGGTCAGTATCAGCATCCTCATCCAGTGTCGAGTATACCTCGCTAGCACTCGCCACGTTCGCGTGGTCGATGTAGACATCATGAGTATACTACATCGTCCGACGAACACCTACCTTCTAGCTTTAAGTAAAATATTGATGATTTTTTAAACAGACGACGGAGAAGATTTTGAATTTAAAGAATTAATTGTGATATTTGTTTTATGTTTTAAATGCTAGATTAATAAATGTGAAATAAGAACGAAGAGTTTTAACAATTTTTTTAGTCGAAATATTCATTACTCTCAAGACAGGGTGAATTTGTAGATGAAAATAAGAAGTTTAAAAATATTAATTAAAATTTGTATTAGCTATCTCAAAAAGTTCCCTCGAACATAGTTAGTTAATAATCAAACAATATTTCCAAAGTTTTCCAAATAACTATTATTTTGTATGAATTTAGACTACAGAGTCTTTGTTGCATTTTTAGATGTTTAAATTTAAGAATGCCGACAAGATTATTAGGAATATTAAATATGTAGGACTTAAATGAAATTACGTTGTTCTTATAAGATTCGGCACTTTAAGAAATAAGCGAATTAAATAAAGATGTATTTATTTTCGCTTCATGATTTCCGATTTTTAATTAAATCTGCTATCCAAAGTTTGAAAATACCAAAAAAATTGATTTAACTTAACATTCGTCTTTGTGTGTCATTCAGGCTTCAAAATAATTGCATGAATACCGTATTTGTGACAAGTAACCTAAATTTCCTATTTGGCGTCACTTTAACTATGTAGCCGATTGGATAAAGGGGAATCGGTTATGATTCAAATTATTTAATTTTCTCAATGGTACATTTTTATAACTAAAAAACACCATTATTTGCATTAAAAAACAGACATTTACAAAAAATACAAAGCTAGCTTTTAAACATTCTTTACAGTTTTTGAACCAGTATTTTCGCGAATTATTTATTTAAATGTTTGACTCAAAATGGGGTTTTTATTAAAATTATAAATTTTAGAACCGCTGATGTTTCTCAGACACGTGTAGAAAGGTTTGCTAATTTATGTTAAAGTGAATCGCTGATCTAGCCCTATCTTCACGCTCACATTGATCCACTATATTAGTTAGAGGTAATCTATAGAGATAAAGTACAAGGAACTTAGGGAAAAAACTGTTTTAGGTTTTAATGTTTATCTTTTGTTCATTACTATTTTAGATAACAATTGTGGAATAGAGCCTTTAATTACTAAAACCGAAAATGGCATTTTCCGGTGCGCGCTCAAGTTTCACGTGCGAGGGGCAGCAGCGCATGTGAAAGTGAGTTTCACGTACGAGGTACAAGATTCGGGAATACGGGAATAATTGGAGCAAGTGAAACCATATCAACTAAATTAAGACAACTTATACTTAAAATCTCTTGAACTTGATTTTACTTACCTGTGTTTTCAAATAAAACAACTAAAACTCAGGTTATCTGCTTTATATGCCTTCATAAAACCATATAACTCATAACTGCTTAAAATATAAGCTTACATGCTTACATGTTTTCTTAAACAGAAAAAAGAAGGAGGATGGTTTAACTTTCTAATTTTAGGAATGAAGTGGTGGTAAAGTGTGATTTATTGATCACAATAACTTAAAAAACTCTTTGATTAAATTCAAATACAGAATTTTTACGTATACAGTCAAAGACGGGTGTGAAAAACTACTACAAAACCCGATCACGCGTGTCGATATCAGGTAAACGGCGGGAGTAACTATTCGGCTCCAACTTCGAGTGTTTTCAAAGAACTTCGAGTCGAGTCGAGTAGTGTAAACTCGGCTCGAAAAAGCTCGATATTCGAGTACTCGCGTACCCCTAATTTTAGCACATATTTGTAATTTTAAAATTTAAAATATACTGGATAGATAAGATGAATATATCACATTTACGCATGTAACACCGTTGGTTAACAACATACCAAAATCATAGACAGATCAAGCAATAAAGGGCCAAGTTAATCTTTCAACCCACATTTGTAATTTTATATTTGAAAATATAGAGGGTAGAGAAGATTGTAATATGCCATTTACAAGAATTAACATATCCAAATATTACCCAAATCAGACAATAAAAACAAATATTTTATCCTAAATTAAGAATTTTATGTAAACTTTAAAATATGCAGGGTAAATAGGATTGATACATACTGTTTTACTAATGTACTAGCTTAGGTTAACAACATATCCAAATATTAGACAAATCGGACAATAGAGACCAAAAGTTTATTTTTTACCTATTTGAAACTTAATATTTTAAAATGTCCAGGCTAGTTAGGATTAATGTATACAATAAACAAATGTACTAGCTCCGTTTAACAACATACCCAAATTTGAGACAAATCAAACAATTTAGACCAAAAGTATCTGGTTTGGCATATGTTGTAATTTTATATTGAAAACTGTCGATTACCGTGCTGTGGTTTTATATCGACTAATACCCTAGATTTAATATTAGTAAAGTTGGTGCGTTATTAAATATTCGGATAATTAAACTGTCTTTTAATACTTTACTTAAGAATTTTCAATTATACAGCAGTTTGATTTCGTTTAGCTGTGAGAGACAGGTACTTTCTCAGAGTGACTGGCGTCTTTTAATTAAAGAAGGTAACACTGGAAACATCTTCTAAATGTATTTCAACGTTACATTGGATATTTAAACGGGAAAAACATTTTTCGTAGGTTTTAGCGAATTTCCCCTATAGGGAAGAAGCTATTACCGTAGGTCTCATGGTAAGACCTAAGCTCGAGACCATGATAACTTTTCGTTTTGGGTCCACCAGAAGCAAACAACACCATTCGTTCGAATTTATATATATATATATGTGTGTGTGTGTCTGTAAATATGGCCCGATCTTAATGAAATTTGGTACAGACATGTAAAGTGGTAATCAATTGGACGAGTTCGTATACCAGCCCGATCGGACCACCGGGGGGGGGGGGGAAAGGGGGATAAACCCCCCCAAAAATGTTTTTTTTCAGTTTTCACATAGAAAAATAAAAATAATCAAATTTTGGCTGGTACCATTGAATTCAGCTCGAAAAAACAAACAATTGTACCTTGAATCATTGCTCTATGTCCATTCAATGTATAATAGAATAAAATTCTCGAAGTTTCCATTTTTGTGGCAGCAAACCTGCATAATCATTCCTCATGTTATCCTTAAGGGAAATAAAATAAATGCTAATCTTGCTTATTTTTTGACACATCTTGGTAAAACTTGGGCTTCTTCTAGTATATGGCTTCTTCTAGTTTAGGTCTACTAAATATTGAATTAAAACCACCCAGTTTTAAAATATCTGTTACAGCAAAAATGCATACTCATTCCTCAGGAATGCCTTATTCTTTAGGTTTCTTTTATTCGCGCCCGCGACTGCGTATCGCCACGACTGCGAACATGTAAATAATAGCAAACTTTAAATTCAAAATGGACATGTGAAATACTGTCCCCTGATGATACCACAAATGTACATCGGGAAATGAACATAATCAAGAACTAAAAGGCAACAAAAGGTAAGAAACAGGCCTATGCTATTGCAAAGTTCTTGAACCTGGATAAATGAAAGTAATCTTTTATTGGGTTGTTAAAACCATCAAATTAGGTTCTAAACCCATAACAGATTGAGGAGGAGATCCCTGATGCACAAGATGCGAAAATCGATTAGGAAGTAATTCACGGACCGGAATTTCGTATGCGTGGAATTACTTATAACCGCGGACACGGGAGTTGCCGCGATGAAGACAGATGCGGAACTGAATTTTGTCGTTGCATAAATCATAGAGTCTCTCCCCACTACTGCCAATATTTGAACTGACCAATCAGAAGAGGCCGCATATCGCAAACTTCGAACAATAGTCTTGAGTCTCAAGAAACAGGAAACTTGACATGTGTCAAAAACACTGAAGTATTGTCCAACAACATTTTACGATGTACAGGCTTATAGGTAATTTTTTATCAGGGGAGTTGTATTTCATTGTTTAGCATATCAAATAACATCCCAAGATTTTCCTAATTCCTTTTACACTCACTTGTATCCTTTAAATTCATGACTGCTTTGTCAGGATGTAGAAAAGTATCTGAACTTTATGGTTACAAGGTTATTGCAAGCCTCAATATAAAATTTCATTTTCCCTCCTCTGAGATTCGCTCCTCCTTATCGTTGTGGTGAGTGCGGGCTTTCAAGTATTTTGCATAAGGCGAGGATTCATCCTCAAGATTTTTGGCTGCCAAATATATTTGAATTCTCGGTAATATAAGACTTTTAATAAAAATGTCTCTTTACTGGGATGAATTATTCAAATGGATCATCATTTTATCAGTGCTTGGGAGTTTTATAAATTCTAAGCGTTTTATTCAAATACTTACTTAACTAACATTCCTTACTACTATATAATATTACGCTGTAAAATAGTTGATTGTAGCAGTTGACACAAAGATGCCTACTTTAGCGCAATAGCCACATTACATTTCCAACTGATTAAGATATTATATTTTAGTTTTATTGTTATTCAACTATGCTTGTGAATTCACTCGGACGTAGTAGTCGTTGAAATTCTGTATTAAATAAAATACTAATACGTTTTCCCCCACCTGCTTTTTTTAGACGCTTACTCCTTGTAATGAGTGAGTAAAAAATATTGTGTCTCCAAGTGGGAGTAAAGTGATTACTTTGTCTCCCGCCGGGAGATAATTCAAAAGTCGAGTGCCTTCTAATTTGTATGCAGACATGCATAATATACGTTGAAATTCAACAGATTGCAGGCGCTAACGGCTGATTTAATGTCAGAATAATCATATAAGAATAAAACTTACGCCAATCAACTGTAAGGCCGTTTACGAATTCAGCAAGTAAGAAAGTTGCAACAATCAGCTGATCGCTGTTGCTTGGAATGGTTGCGGCTGCTCTGATACAGGCACTAACTGCAGATCGAAACAAAGTGGATATCGATTGCTAGTTACTAAGTCAATAAAATACATGTTTAAAGTAAACATTCTGTATTTAATGTCCCGAAATTCCGTATTAAGCTGCTAAAATATATACTAATACGTTTTTCCCCCACCTGTTTTTTTAGACGCTTATTACTCCTTGTAATGAGTGAGAGTAAAATAATATTGTGTCTCCCAGTGGGAGTAAAGTTATTACTTTGTCTCCCACCGGAAGAAAAAGCAAACCCATAAGAAAAACATTGAAATCAATAATTCAAAAATCGAGTGCCTTCAAAGTTGTATGCAGACATGCTTATATGTTGAAATTCAACAGATTGCAGGCGCTAACAGCTGATTTAATGTCAGAATAATCACATAAGAATAAAACTAACACCAATCAACTGTGAGTCCGTTTACGAATTCAGCAAGTAAGAAAGTTGCAACAATCAGCTGATCGCTGTTGCATGAATGGATGCGACTACTCTGATGCAGGCACTAATTAATTGCAGATCGAAAAAATGGATATCGTTTGTTAGTTACTAAGTCAATAAAATATATGTTTAAAGATTGAGTATTCATTATTGCAAGTGGGGGGAAAATTGTGTGTGAATTTCGAGAGAAAAGCACTTTGTCTCACGAGTGAAAATGTTGGCGCCCGAGCTTGCGAGGGCGACAGTTTTCACGAGGTACACTTTATGTACTTTACTCACTCAACATACAAATAACTATTTCGCCGCTTGTTGACGTTGAAAAACGAAATTTCCAAATAACATTTAACAATGAAGGATCGGATATAACACCGGTGGAATACAGGGAATAATTAGATTGATGAGGGTTAAGCAGCTAACTCGATAAAATTACCATTCTATTCGGTAATGTAAAATCAGATTTCACCAGTGAAACATAGTCCTACCCGAATCGATGAACAATTTATTCATTGAACCCTTTATAACATGAATCCTCCATTTAACTTATAATTTTACCTCTAAGCTCAAAGCTCATAGCTCTTGCTAAGTTTGCAATGAACTCAACAGCTACACAATATAGTATGTCAAGGCTTGGGGTATTAATTAATATACCAGCCGATGAGATAGAAATACAATGAGGTTTTCTCAAATGTTTGGCACCAATGAGGGATAATTCCTTCCTGAGTTTTACTTCAGGGTTTAAAGTAAAACTTTTGAATGTATAAACATTGTTTCCTGTCCACTTACGAATAATGTTCTAATATCAATAGGTTAGGGTCATATTAACACATACACACAATTTACTTAATTTATTTATTTTTATTTAATTTAAAATAAATTTAATAAAAAAATTTTAAAATTAAAAAATTTTTTTTAAACAAATTTATTTAATTTATGTAGTAAAACCAGAACTTTTTAAGCCTATACTAGAAATTAATCATCATTATTTTTTATGTTCACGTACTAATACACCGTTCTTATTGGATACATTTTAATATTAATAATACCACCGGTCTTTTCAACAGTCAATTTTTGTAATTAGGGACATTATATCCCATAACACCCACAACAGTTATAAAAACAAAGTGTTTTTTAAGCTGCTGGACGCAAAGTCTAGGAATAGTATTTTGCATGCGCAGTAAAAATGGCAAAAAACTTTTTTATTGAAAATGTTTTTGGAGTGGTTACTTTGTTACATAAAAATAAGGATATTTTAGCTTTAAAAATATAGGTGCTGTATTTTAAACTGTCCTCTGTGCGTTTTATTTAAGTTTCTGTAATGCATTCATACTGTTGATTGATCTCCAAAACATGCACACCTGTACATTGTATGCTGTAAGTGACCAAATTCAAATTGTTTTTATAATAGAACCAAACAATTCAAAATTGTGAGATTTAAAATTTTACTTCTTTGTGATATTTTCTGTCATTTCCGATGGAGAAATAGTTGAAAATAAACATAATTTTAAAGAACTATATTAGTACTCCGTAAAACAAACAAAAACTTTAAAAGAATAAACCCGGGGACTTAAGTCTAGCCCCCTAGATAGATGTGGTGAGTAACATTGAGGTTAGAACAGCAAAACAGATGTGAAAGTCGTACCATGTAGTATTTACATGATTTAAATTTTGTTAACTAACTAGGAGATAGAAATAATGTAAATAAAGCCGATAAAAATTCAAGAGATTGCGAATAAATGGTTTCATAAACAAACGGGGTTTAATGGAGTGAAAGCGTGAATAGATTTCTGTCAATTCCCTTATTCAATTGTCTTAATTTATTCATTTTGTCGCCAGGGAGTGGGTTTGGAAATAAATTCTTTATTTGAAAAAGTGTAACTCGAACAGAAAGAATAATGTAGTGAAACAAAATCATAACATTCTATTTACAAAATATATCATATGATAAAAGATAAACACATGTTATAATGAGGAAAGTACAAGGATATAACAACTACCGATGAAGAATTTAATACAGATCGGCAACTTTATTTGTTCGTGCCTGAGTTTTTTCGAGCTGTTAAGTTTGTTGGGTGGTTTGCCACTGATATTGCATTGGCAACAAGTAGTAAAAAATGGCTTGTCAGTTCTTTTGGACATGAAGATTAAATACAGATGAGAGTTTCTTCATCAAATTGTAAAATAGATGGAAAATATCCTAACAAACGTACAATTGCCCAGGAAACCTATCACATAAAAGGGCATAGTGTTGCCATTCTGCATTAGTTCTTTATCTGTGGTAATATGCAATTTATACTCTGTCGGTGCAAATTACTCGGACAAAGGTTTAATATAATCTGCCCCAGGGTAAACTTCGCCAACGGTTCTCAGATTTAATACATATTCATTGCCTGTAAAATCGAACATAGAAAACGCTATTTGCTGGTATCTGGCAGCAGTTCGTAATAAATTATCTTTTCGCTATAAAGCACCATTACGAAGGGACTAAATATATAGTAAGGAGTTGTTAAACACTGTACAGAAAACAATTATACACCTAAGGCCCGTTTACTCGAAAAAACATTTTTCAACGATCAGATTGCTGCGACCAGATTGTTGCAAAATATCGTTGCGTAGCAACGGGATTGTAACGATTTTGGAGGTTGGAAGTTTAATGAACATTTTCATCAATCTGAAAAAGTTGTAACAGTCCCCGGAAGTTGGAGCAAAAGATTGACAGGTATCCAACCAAAACGCTCCAACTTATCGAATATTATCGAATATTTACTTATCGAACTTATCGAACAGTAAGCGAGATTCACTGTGTAAAGTTAAAGCAAAAAAGATCGTTGGAAAATACCTTGGCGAGTAAATGGGCCTTTGTTACTACAAAGGCCCATACATGTACATATTTCAACATACATATAGAAAAAAACTGTATTTTTCAGTTTTTTTTGTGTTTTTTTCTGTATTTTTTATATTTATTTATTTTTTATGTAGTATGTACATATTTCTTTAATGTTATACAGTACATAGTTTAAAGTGCATCGCGTGAAGAATAGGTAACCTTGATTGATTGGGAGAAAACAGCCGTATACAAATTAATCAATTGAAACTCTTCCACCCATTGGCTGGAATTCGCAATATTCGTTAAATATTGTTGAAAACTAAGACAAAAAAGTTTTGAGGCTTGTACCCTTGTATTTAATTACTGTAGTTTATGTTGTAACACAAAGGTTAACGATTCGATAACTTTCAATAAATGATTATTGTTGAATTAATTCTATACAGCATTTTTTGTTGTCTACTAAAAACCAGATGGCATTGATTTTGTTCTCTTTTGTTCTTGTTAAATTCAAATTGTTCATATGCACAATCTGTGCATACACACACAGATTGTACACCTACCGATATTATTTACCAACAATGGATTATTAACGCAGTGGAAAGTGAGAGAAGCCTCCAAGAACATGAAGATCCCTATTCTCTCTTTTAATTAATTTTTGTAATTCATAATAAAGTTTTTATTGTACTAAAAACAAGTCTACTGAATACTCAATAATTATACTAGAATAAGAATAAACATGTAGGCTAAAATGAATCTATAATGCCCCTCAAATCTGAAAACTCCCTTGATTCACATTACTTGTCTATACTTTGGCCGGAGGGTTAGGTACTCTGTGAATATAGCATGGGGTATCATGGTTTTAAATATATAAACCTTTCTACATAAACCTTAATAAGCGACAAGGCCTACAGTGGAGTGAAATGTTACGCTTTTACCGCGTGAGGGGCAAAGACCGCATTTTGGAGGATGAAAAGTTAAACTGGTATGATAAATAGCGCTTTATCTCATGTCGAGGATGGGAGGGGGTAAACTGAATAAATGATTAACTCGGGCCCAAAGCCGAGGGCTTGACCACACACCTCGCCGCGCCGCGCCGCGGCCGTGGAAAAATATACAAACCTGCCGATATTTGAATCCCAGTTTGGTTTCATTGCAGGCTACCACCCTCTGAATGTGCATGTGCGTTGTTTCAAATCGGTTAAAATAAAGAATTATTTTCTCCACAGTTGAGGGGGGGGGGGGTTCCGATGTCTGTTGAGAAAGTACACGGTGATTTCATAAAATAATTTTTCTATTGATTTTTCTATTTCTTCAGGTTATTTTTTAAAACGCAGCCCAAAACTTTAGATCAGTGAAGGATTATTCCCTTACAAGATCCGCGGATTTGACCCCACCATATTATTTTCTTTGGGGACACAAAAAAGGTAAGGCCTGCGAAAACAATCCACAGGATATTCAGCACCCTAAAACAAACATAAAAAATTTAATATAAGAAATTCAAAGAGGCACTTTGCAAAATGTGTTTAGGAAGTTGATGGAGAGAGCACAAATTTGTATAAATTTCAATGGTGTCCTGTTTGAACACGTAATGTAAGCTAAATGTGATAAAACAAATAATAGGTTGTATAAAAGGTAAAGATTAACAAAATATTCATCTCATCTCCATAACATGTGCATTATTCAATCTTAAAAATGGGCTGTGTTTAAAAAAACAACCTGTATTATGATGAAGTACCTAGTAGACCAATCCTTGCTCGGCAATACATTATTGTCTCAGTTTTACTAATGTGCAATTTTAACTCTTCTTGATGTTATAGAACATAATAGTGTTCAGCTTTTTTAACATTAATGTCTATATTTACATCTTACCGTTGTAATTTTGTTCCTAACACATGACAATCTTTGGGACCTTAAATTCAAATTTTGCAATTTTTAAATTCAATTTTTTGTATTATTAAATTTCGGCTGGAAAGCGACCTGTATTAAACTCAAAACAGGAATTGCCTAATGATGACTCCAAAAAACTAAAACTTTTTTTGTACATATTCATTACAGCCTGGCAAGTGAAGGTATTTTTATTGTACCTAAAAAAATGATCAAGCTCTATATAAATTCCTTTTGTACCTAAACAAAATATTTGTATCATAAACAAAGTAAAAATTATAATTTCTGCGTATAAAATCGTAAAAAAATAAAAATAAATTCCACTAAAAATATATACTCTATTATATTGAAGAGTAAAATGTGAAAACGGCTGATTCTATCTACCCTTTTGTCTATTAATTGCACTGAACGCTTTGTTTTTATTAAGACCCAAAAATATCTAATATTTCTGTGCATAAATCTAGACGTTTCGTACAATGCTAATATTGCATGATATTGAATTTCGAAAAAAATCTTACACGAGTTGCCCAGTACTATGGAACATTTCGACCGTTCAGCACTGTTTTAGGGTTTTGGGAAACATACGTCCTGGGAGAATATGGCAACGAGGAAATAAATAAATAAATCAGTGCTTTATTTTTCAAAAATAAATATTACAATACATGAAACCCTTACACTTTACAGTAATGGTTCTAACCGTCTACTAGGGTATGAGGAAATACTTCACATTATTTCACATATACTTTTTCTCCTTTTTCTAGACGAGGGCCAGCCTTAGAAGTTTCCATGGACATGCACTGCAGCTTATTTAGCTTATTGTGCACCCTGGAGGTTACGGCATTATTACATAGCAAATTTCCATTGGTGATTTGCTATGTCATAATGATGTAACCTTGAGGGTGCACAATAAGCTAAATAAGCTGCAGTGCATGTCCATGAATACTTCTAAGCCTGGCCTTTTATACTTTTTCTCTACTGATTTTTATCAAACCACGGGTTAAGCGATTGCTGCAAAACTAAATCGAACGGATAATATAAACATTAATAATAAAAGCTAGTTAAAATGTTGGCTACCGATGGTCCGGAATTTGGGTCGCCGAGGGTTGACAGTAGGGGCCATACACACATTACGTAACGCACTTAAGGAGGGGGGAGGGGGTATGGCGTAGCGTTATGCTGCGTTATATGAGGGAGGGGGGGTTTGGCTCAATGTTACGTAACTCTTAAATTTCATCCCTTTTTAAAAATACAAAAACTATCAAATTTATATCTAAATCAAAGTTACAGTTAGCTATATAAAATGATACGTTTGTCATTCTGCTTTTAATGACAGTCAAACTAAAAATAAATACGTAACGTATTGAGTAAATTTCTGCTTTGTTTTACATTTTAACTAAGATTTTTGTTGTTGTTTATATTATTAGTAACAATTTTGTTTGTTTGTTTGTACCAATTTTTTTTATTATAAAAATATTATTAATAAACAAAAGTCATTACAAGTTTATGTATTTTTTTAAATCCATATTCCACTAGTAAAATTATGCTTAAGTTCATTCCTACAACGATCGAGCTACGTAACGCATGGGGGGTTTGCTCAAGCTTTACGGTGAGTTACATGGGGGAGGGGGGGGGTTTGAAATGACGAAAAAATGCGTTACGTAATATGTGTATGGCCCCGTAGACCAAAACCTGGGTTTGGCTCTTGGCTGAATGGAAGTGCATGGGCTCAGATGACTGTTTGCATGACCAGGCTCAGTGACTAGTGACATGAGCATCGTCTTTGCATGGCACTTGCAAAAATTATTTCTGCGGTTCTTTGTTTACTTTTATTCCAATAAACATTTAGTATATGTGCATGCATGATAAATTTAAATTAATAACATTACTTCCATGTTTTCTGGTGCAAAAATATACTTTCTTTTGAAACTTTAGTTTCAGAACAGTCGGACAAGACTGACTTGACTCTTTCCCCACACCAGGCTTCTTTGCCCATGTGGGGAAATATTTCAGTTAGACTATCTTTTTTTGCTTGTTATGTGATTTTACTAAAAAAAGGAATTTCATTTCGCAGAATCTTATGAGATACGTTTATCACAATAAATCATAAATAAATTGAGAATATATGAGTACAGTGAGCGGCGTTCTGTGGCGAAATGACTGTCTGATCCTATAAGATCCATTTTATTTGCACCCTTTACCATAATCTAAACATCATGCCCCCAGGGCCGCAGGCAGCATTGTTGTCGAGCTGTTACTGAGCTCGGTCTGCCTCAAGCGCCACTGAATGAGTTTAAAAATACTTTCTATATTAACTGGTTATGACTGTGTTCAGTAACGTGAGTTTTTATTTTGAGCGTGAACTCAACTGAAAGCCGATAGTTTACTGAGTAATTTAAGATCAAAACGAACTCAATACCTTAATTACAAACGAAGATATATATTGTTGACTAAAAACTAATTTTAGCAAATTGAATTTTACGCTCCATGCGCTTTGTGCGTGATGACCAGGCTCTTCGTAACCAACATAAGTATTTATTGAACGTTACTAAATTATTTCGTAGTTTTTCGTAATTAGTGCAATTATGTGCATGCATGTTTTACCTTAAGACAGTTTGTTTGTTTCTGCATGTATATTTCCTTATTTGTCTTCTTTTAAATATTTAATCCGATAATGACTGACATACTCTTTCCCCACACACAGGCTTCTCTGCCCATGTGGAGAAATATTTCAGCTGTATAATTATGCATGTTATTAATTTGTATGTATTTTTGCTGAATAAAATAATTTAATTTAATTTCATTTCATTTCATAAATACTTAATTTGTAACTCATTCCCATGTTTTTGATAAATGCCTCAAACATAAGCCGGTGCTATCACTGAGTATTTTAAAACCATAGCGAACTGCATGCGTTAATTACAACCCGACATATGATGAAAATAATTATAGAGAATTTTCAAAAATATAGGAACGTGCTTGAGAATTTTATAGCGATGAATCTTAATTATAGCATATATTTCTAACGATTTGAGATTTTTTATCGGGCTTCAACATTGTGCTCAGCGTATCAGACTAGTTGTAGTAGTACTAGTTGGTGTTGTTGATGACTATTGTGGTGATTTGTCGCAACACAATCTTTAGATTTTATAAACTAGTTTGTACCAAATATGGCGGATCCTAGATGGCGGCAAAAAATTAGTACCCGTCAAAATAAAGAACTAACCACCCAATATTGGTATGCATTGGTCAACATATATAAAATGTAGTAAAGTAGCTTTTATTTTATAAAAAATTCTAATGTTAATTAAAAAAAATAAATGAACAATTTTATTTCTTGGGTTATGCTGTAATTTGCAAGTGGCAAACAAGTAAACCTTAAAGTATATATAAATATCAACAAAAATATTTGAGTTAAAATTCCTAAGGGGTTTCATATTAGTGGCCTATGGTCTATTAATGTACCAGAAATTATCAGCATTGATAAAATATAGACTAGTACCAGTCTTGTTACCTGTAGATTTTCTTTTATAAATCAGGCCCTAGTCATTCTTGTACCACTGTATCGGCTCACTCCTCGCTTTGCCCGACTAAAGTGCACGCACCGGCTCGAAGACATTTGGACGGAGTACATTCAAGGTTAAAAAAGAGGCTGCCAGACTTTTAAAAAATATACTCGACAAAACTCGACCTGGTTTATCCAACTTAATCCTGTACGATTCCACGATTCCTTTTGGAGGAGTCGATGATGATTATTAGCTTAACATATTTGAAGAAATATTATCGAAAAGGGGTTCCCCGAGGACCAGATAGGCATCAATCCTGGGGCACAGCGACTGGAGGACTAATGGAATTGCCCCTGAGACGTTTGTGAAAAACCCCGGATGCGGGTGACATCCTCTCTTGCCGCTGTTTGTGGACCCCCCGGGCCCCTCCATCAAGTTTATACTTTGCAATGCATCCTTTGTTTTAAAAATAATTGCATTGTACAAACCGAATTTGTGTTTTTGTTCTTGAAAGTGTGACGTTTAGACTTGCGTTTTAAGGGGACATTATTATTCTTAATTTGATTTTATCATTGTGTCGCTATTTTTACAAAAAACTTTTGTTTGTGATTAATTTTCTAGTGGTTATTTAAAATGTAAACTTTTCATCTCTCCGTACCGAATGTAGCTATTTTCGATGACAGCTGATCGTCAACAAAATGATCGTTTCCCAAACTCTAATGAGCAAAGGAAAAATGATCAGCTGATTATCTCTTGCTCTAAATTTACTTTATCTACGACCATTGCAACAATCACCAATAACTATATTGCAACTAATGTCATAATGAGGTCTATTATTAAACCAAATACAAACCAGTTGCATAATGTTAACATTATGCAACTGGTGTCATTTTATGATACAGGTTCTAGACCAATGGGAGCGCGGACACTACGAAAGCGACTTATCCCATCAGCTGATTGTTCCACGACGATTCAAGGTTAAGTCTGCTTACGTGCCTAACCTCAAATTTGAGTTGATCTATTCCATCATTAGTAAAAGTCATGAGTTTTGTTTAACTTCGGGGAAAATTTTGTCGTATATTGTTGGTCGTAGATAAAGCAGTGTATGCAACGATTATATTATGCCTTTAAGCCACTCGTGAGATATTTAGAACACGAGCGAATTTACATCTCATTCGTGGCTTAAAGACATTCATAATACAATCGTTGCATAAACTATTATTCCCTGGCTATCAATTAGTTTTTTTTTATTTGTCCGCTACGCACACTAAGGTTTCGTTGCCATTTATGTTTACAATTTAAATCAGCGGCGTTTACCGTTTAACAATCTAAGTGTATACAGAAATATGCATAACCTATAGGTTATAGTTTTTATGTTGTTATGTAGAAGGTTTAACATTATCCATTTGCTTTTATTTTTATAAAAAATTTGATTGAGAAGTATAACAGTTTTATTTTATTGATGTTTCTTATTTTGTACACGTGTGCTTTTGCGTCGTGATGTAAAGAAAGGTTCATAACTTGTACCGAAACCGATTTTCCGGAACTTGCTCCAATTATTCACAGTGAAACTCACTTTCGTCCTGTGTTTGGCTCTTCCCAACACTGAAACTGGAGCGCGCACCGGAAAATGTTACTTTCGGTACTAGTGATGAAATATACTATTTGATTTGTCATTAGAAAAAAATTACACAAATAAGCGATCGATCAACTAAAGTAAAACAAAACTTTACGCCCTAAATAAATAATATTGGAAAAATAAGTATTTAGGTTTATATTCCAAATAAATTGTTACAATCAACGATCTTTTTATATATGGTATCAGAAAAGTGACACATACTTTCTCCCTACAAAAAAATAACATTAATTTACAGTTTTCCCGCAAATATATAACAAATTTCATCGAAATCGGTTACCAATCAACGGAGATATCGGTTTTTGAATATTTGCCATAAGAATAACATTAGACAACGTACTGCGTTTACCGCCAAACAAAAATATCAATTATCTCCGCAACCAGTTGACGCAGCCAAAAAATTCAAAATACTGGATTATTCTTTTTTAAGACAACTCTAATGGTCGCAAGTGTATTTTCTTTAGAAGTTATATATTTTGTGAAATTTGAAAATTATGAATTTGTTATCACTTAAACTCCCTCCCATATGTTCTGAACCTGAAATTTTACAGACATGTGAGTGGTGTCATTTTATTTGTCATCTTAAGCACTAAAAACCTTAACATTTTTATCAAAGCCTCTAGAGCTGTTTTTGAGAAATTCGGATTTTTGTAGTTTTTATGGGGTAAATACCCTAAAAAAAATGAAAAAGCGTGGATATATCATGGCTTTATACCTACATGCCTGATTTCGTGAAAATCGGGCCACTGGTGTAGTCTCTAGCTTTGATTACATACACACATACATACACACATACATCCACACGGACGGACATACACCACTCCGAAAACCACTTTTTTGGATTTAGTGAGCACTAAAACGAATATTTTTACTAACAACTCAAATTCTAAAATTTTATCGAAAATAATATTTTTTCCATATACTATGTCATTGTATAGGGGGAGAAAGTAAAAATATAAAAAATCGCTATTTAGTAAAGATTCTTGTTTGCTTATAGATTCTACGAATTTTTCTCAAATATTACAATAATCCATTTGCTTTTATTTTCATAAGAAAGGTAATTGAAATACATAAGAGGCCAAAAACAGGTCAATAAACAATACCACAAACACATTATTTTGTGATTTTTTTTGTTTTAATGATTCAAAGGATTCCAACTATAATAATAGGTCGGTAATAAATATTTGTTGAACTATTCCATACATTAGGTAAATATTTCCAGACGCTTGAATTTGAGTGGCTCAAAGTTTGGCGCTACATCCCCGTAATATAATAAATTTGGTGTTTGCTAACATCCTTTTCATTATTGTTACGGAAAGTTGAAGCATGAATGTAAAAGAAAACCTGCTAAAATAATATTTTTACTACAGAATTTATTTATTTTTTATATTTTTTTATTCGTTTAGCATTATTGTGGTTGTGTATTTATTATTAATACCAGGACAGTTTTTATGAGTAGCACAATATATAGCCATCCTTATTGAGTCAAAATAACATTTTGTGCCAAACGTGCTGTAATTGGAGGGAGAAAAATTTAAGAGCCAATATATCACCTTTTGTGGTAGATTGAGCATGATCAAAGGTCGCAGTAGAAATACAAATAAAATCGAACAGAAAATACAAAAAGAAGAAAATAAAACTTCAAAATGTCTACCAATTTACTGAGCGATCATCATAAAACTGAATGGCATCTACGAAAACTAAAAATGATTGCCTTATTTATAGCATTGTTTCAGCATTGAACCCCGCTGATACAAGGAGGTTGTATAAGCTACTTCTGTAGGTCGATTTAATGTTCGCAGATAAAAATCAATACTTAAAATGAATCTCCTACTAAGTGTATGACCGTTTTTAAATATTACACCCTCTACACCAACACTGTTACACAGTATAGTGCAGATATCGAAAAATCATAGTGAAAAAATTATTATTTAAAAAAATAGGTGATCCATTTGCAGATACTTGGAAATTCTGTAACCTTAAAAATATCTTTCAATGCTTTGCTTGAAAAAAGGGTGATGTTTTGCTTTTGTTGTGGAGTGTAAATTAAATAAATCTGTCGAATGATTAATGTACCGATTTGGTACATTTCATATTTCGTTGTAGATTATTTTTTGAACCTAACTTTCTCACAGATAACTTTGGTTTTAATATTTAAATCGTCATTACATCGTTAAATTTAAGTTAAAAGAATTACTATAGATTAATTTAAAGTTTTCCTTTTATGTTTCACTCAAAATCGGTACTTTAAGTTGAGACATGTTCAAGAGGCTGCGGTGGCTCCTCTCAAAAGTTGAAATTTGACTATCAGACGCAAGGGGGCTGCTCGATAAGTTCGCGGGCCTGCGCAGCCGGGCAGACTCGGGACGCAGCGTGGTGCCTCTCCCTTTGTTTTGTCAATTAGAATCGCAGCCGTGAAAAATGTTTACTGCCTAACAGCCGAGCTGAAACGGGCTCCTCGTCAGATGCCCTTTAGTGGTTTAAACTATACTGGAGAACAGTGATGAAATGAGCATATCTTTGTATTCGCTTGACCGAAATAAAAAATCAAGAACAGTAATTGAAGAAGAAAATATGAGAAATTGAGGAACAGTTTGGTGTACAGTATAAATTTCTTACTAAACTCATTTCAGTCAACTCTTTTCCTATAACCATATTAATATTTTGAATGTAGTTACTAATATCATTGGAAGTCTGAAAGTTTGTGATATTGTTTGTTTGTTTACCTGCTTATTTATTTCATAATCAGTCACGCCTAAACCACTGATTCAATCCACTAGATTAACTCGATCCTTGGTATATATTTTCCCCCCAACTGCTATGTTTAGTCGTTTTTTCCTCCTTGTAATGCGTGAGTAAATTAATAATTTGTCTCCAAGTGGGAGTTAAGTGACTACTTTGTCTCCTGGTGGAAGACAAAATAAACTCATAAGAATAACATTGAAATCAATAGTTCAAAAATCGAACGCCTTAAAATTTCTATGCAGACAAGCAAATATGTGGAGGTTCAACAGATTGCAGGCACTAACAGCTGATTTAGTGGCAGGAATAATCATATAAGAATGACATTGACAACAATCAGGTGTAAGAACGTCTACGAATTAAGCGTGTATGAATGCTGCAACAATCAGCTGATCGCTGATTCATGAATGGTTGCAACCAAGGAGGTTATGTTAATATACTGGAGACAGCACTCCATAGTAAAACAGCGTGCCGGCTGTTTAGAACAAAATGTCACAAAAATGGTACATCAGTTAGTACTAACTTTTGCAAAATACCTCAATCTCACCGACTTCCCAAAATGAACGAATCAATCGAGTGATTCAGTCGAATCACGACTCAGTTTTGAGCTTGGTTCATTCCGGAACCGGAAATCAATAATATTTTAAACAACGAATTAAACACTCATAATAAACTGCTCACGAGTACTTATTACGTGATTTTTGTTTGAAAATAACTTCACCTAATTTATTTTTGGGTATATCTTTAATGGAAAAATAAAGTAAAAATTGCAAAACAGATATCTGGGCTAGAAGTAACTGACATAATCAGTCACTATGCATTTATGGTAGAAACTTGGCAGGTAAGCAACATAAATAATAGGAATTTTATTTTTGTTAATGGTACAATATTGCTGAGCGACAATAACGTTTGTAACTTATAATATGGCTGATGGCAAAATCGTACATAAAGAGTGAAGTTGTCATTTACTGGCCGGATACTAACACTTATTGAACTTTAAATTAATTATTCTTTATTCATAGGTTTAAATACATTTTCTATTCTATTATTTATATAATATCGGCGTATTTGGCCTTAACTGTTTCCAAGGCAAAGAAACCGTTAAATCATAATGAGAATCAGATCAGCAAGATTCAACTCTCCGAAATGATTACATCAGTTTTTGAATCAGATGAATCGACTCAAAGAACGGTACATCAGTTAGTACCAAGTGCGGCACGCTTTCCAATGCAGTTTGTGAAGGCAGTGCTATCTCCAGTATAATAATATAACCTCCTTGGTTGCAACTACTCGGATGCAGGCACTAATTGCAAATCGAAACAAAATGGATGCCATTTTTTAATAACTAAGTAAATTAAAAAGATTATTGAAGATTGGGTATTTATTGTTGCAGGTAGGGGGAACACATTGTCTGTATTTCGAGAGCAAAGCACATTGTCACCCTCGCAAGCTCGGGTGCCAACATTTTCACTCGTGAGACAATGTACTCTACTCACTCAACATAAAAATAACTATTGTTCCTAAAAGGTATTTAAAATATACCCCTTAGGCTTCTAATACTCCAAGTTAACCTTGAAAAAGTATGAAAATAAGTAAACCCAACTGAAACATATACGTTGGTACTACATTCAGCACAGAAGTAAGGACAGCTGTTTCAAATCGGCTTTACCAATTTATTTCAATGGTTCTAAATACTAAATCAATTTAAACATTCTAACCCGCACAAGAACGGGTACTGAATCTATGATTTTCTTGACGAAATGCGACATTCTTTAATACTCGTCGAAACAAATTTTTGATGTGTTTGGCATTTTAGCTTTTAAGGTGTGCAGACTTAAACATGTATATATTTAAATTATGAAAGATGTTTTACATCTTTCATAAAGATATCAGCCCCAACAGTCCTGGTCGCTCGAGAAGGATTCCCGCGCTATTGCCAATTTGTCATGGAGAGCAATGAACATTTGTCGCTGTCGCAATTTGTGGTGAGAATAAATTCCCATTGACTTGTCTGGCTAATACCATATGAGCATCGCTTTTATTTGTGAAACCATCTATTCAAACATGACCATTGTCTCTGTCAATAATTACATTTTAGATGCTAATTTGCTAAACTTCGAAGTATTTTAAAATTTTAGCGAATTTCCACGATAAGGACAATGCTGTTACCGTAGGTCTAACGATAAGACCTAAGCTAGAGAACATCAGAACGTCTCCTTTGGAGGTCTCTAGATGCCAAAAACACTATACGTTAATTTTAATATTCCTATTAAAACAATTCATATTTTAACGTGTGTGTGTGTTGAAAATGGCAGCCATTTAAAAAAGTTTTATTTACTTATTTTTAAACCTCTTTAAAAACAAGGGAATGTTCCCATTTAAAGTTTACTGTAAGATGTACAGTTTACTAGATCCCAATGATGACACAGTTAAAAAAACACCCTGTCCCTCACTGACCCAATATTTTGTGCAAATTTAATACGGTAAAATTATGCTTTTTGACTTAACGGATCGAGAGAAACAACTGCTGAAAACACTTAACGATTGACGCGAACAGCCGTGAAAGACAACTTCGCATATTTATACAAACTAGGATGAACGACGCGACGGTTGTAAATGACCGGGGTATTTAAGATTAAAATTAACATTCAACTTATATGTTGTTTAAACGATATTTTACTCAAATTCTGAGATCTTCCTCATTTTCCGGAATCCGACCAGGGGAAACCTAAATTATTATGGATTTATGATGTTAAAAAAATTGTTTTTACAGTATCTATGCTGCCTAAAAATTCGAGTTCATAGTTGTTTTTTCATGTCTCGGGCCCCCCCCCCCCAGAACTCCCTTACAGTGGGTATTCCATTGCTGTTCCGGTAGTCGTGACATCAGCCTTAGATCATCCTATCCGCTTATGCCCCCACAAAAAAAGTTTGGGCGCGGGGGATTTTGAAGACGCCATTGACAAAGGTCTTTCAACTCCACTGGATGCACAATAAACCAGAATGGCATTGCGATTGCTTACGGGAACCAGCACGTGTTTCTAACTGTCGCCGACATTCTACTGTTTATCCTAAGAAATCGAGTATTGGCAACTCAATAACTCAATCCTATACTCTTATATGAGTAATGTTATCGTGCTTGTATGCTTGCTTGTTTGTTTGCTTGCGTGCTTGCATAATTATCTCAAAAACGGCTCCGAGGATTTCCTTCGAAGTCTGGAAATAAGTAATTTATGACTCGAAAACGAATTTTATGCAGATTACTTGGCTAGAGAAAATCTATTGAAGTAATAAATCAAATTTAAAAGTTGTAAAATTTTAACATTGGCCTTATGGGTTGCCGTGATGATGGCAACTAAAATAAACAACAAAGTGTAAACAAATAAAGTAATCATAACAGCTGTTAGGAATCTACAGCCATCAAGGAAAATACATCAAGTGGGATGAAGAGTCCATGGAACAATAAAAAAGGTTTCTATTTATCAATTTTATTACATTGAAAATTTTATAGTAACTGGATGAACTCGTAAACATGAAATAACACCGAGCAAGGCTCGGTCCACCAGGTACTAACTCATTTATTCAACCAAAGTAACAAGATTACATGCATTGGTCATGTCATATAAGAAAATTTCTTACAAAGAATAACAAACTGTCAATAAAATAACTAACTAAAATAATATAAATTCTTCATATGATATAAAAATAAAAATAAAACGCCAGGTTTTTAATTATCCTTCAGTCAGGAATTCACGGACGCTGTAAAAGCATTTATCAAGGAGGAATAACTTAAGCCTCTTTTTAAATTTCAAATGGTTTGACACTGCTCTGAGGTGAATAGGAAGTTGGTTAAACAGATTAATTGCATTGAAACGGAGATTTTTTTGGAAGAAAGACCTGTGGTGGGCTGGGAGTTGAAGATTATTAGAGATTCTTAAATTATACTGATGGTTACGAATAATTTTGAAATGATCAATGAATTTAGTTAAAAAAGATGAAGTCTCGTAAATGTAAAGACATGGAAAAGTTAATATATTCGAAGACTTAAAAAACGGTTTACAAGATTGACGCCTGCTCATTGAAAAAAATAATCTGATAGCTCTTTTTTGTAGGCGAAACAGAAACAATGTTCTTTTTTTCTCACAACCCCATATGGGCAGAGCATAGACGAGGTGTGGGTAAATGAGCAAGTAATAGGTAGACATAGTCGATGATGATGTCGGCCTAAGAACCGGTTGCTGACAAAACTTTTTAGCCAACATTGTTGACAACTTTGTTACTGTTTTACACTCAAGATGTCAACTTTATCCTCAACTTTATTGTCAACGATGGTTGTGAAAAATTTGTAAAAAGTGGATATGGGAATTAGGATGTAAGTAAACGATAAAACCAAAATCGATCCAAGTATCCTGTAATATATAATTACATTTATTTACCGATCAATTAGAGAATATAAAATTGATCATACGTACGCAATGTATTGTGTACTCTAGCTATAACCTTTTCTTCATATATGAAAATATATTACTAAACAATGTACCCATTACATATTTTATAGTTTCTTCCAAGTAAATTTTTCGGTTCAAGGTAATTTCGAACCAAAATTAAGACTAACTATATTTACTAACATTAGGATAATAAATCTACGAAACACTCCTTTCGAAGTTCATAAAATGGGGGAATATCTATATAAAATGGAGAGACCTATAAAACACAAATAAATCCTATTATTTTACACTTTTATTTATAAAAACAAACATTGGGTTTGTCTGAAAATAACAAAAAATGTTGAACATTTATTAAAGTCTTTGAAATTTCTAGTAAACGCATTGTCATGTTGTTTTGATGGTAATAAGACACCATGTCATGTCTGAATCGTATATTTACACTATTAATAATAATAATATTAACAACAATGTTCGACTATTGTTCACGCCAATTTCAGTTTCAGTTCATCTGACGTTAGTCTTAATACAGGGCATGAACAAACAAAGAGAGCTAGGACAACGTGGCCGAGTTTGGCTGGATTTAGCCGGTCGGCTTAGAGGTAAGACCCACTGAAAGATCAGGAGCCTGACCAAATTTGACAGTAATCCCCTTGTTGGGGATGGCTTCTGGATCCCCCTTCCTGGAAGAGTCAACACAATGATATATTTTTCAATTTGTGCGTATTAGTAATCTTAACAGTTGTCAAGCAAAAAGGTAGAAACTTTATTTTAAAAACAAATTATACAGGGTGATGAGTCTTCTAAGCCATCCACAACGGATTGCAGACGAATGGCTTGACATACAAGAACAAAACCTTTCCCACTAATACTCAATGAAAAACGTAAACATATATTTATCCTTTTAAGAATACAGGGTATTCCAAAAACAGGAGGTCAGAGGTTCGAATCTCAGAATCTAAGGAATACTTTGTATTTCGAGAACCAGTAAACTTTTTTTGTTCTGTTTGGAACGTTTGATCCTTACGTAAACACAGCTTTAATTTGATTTAAGACATATCAGAATTTAGATAATAATACTTTTTTCAATACTTTTTTATGTGAGTTGCCCCCTTATGTATTCATTGTTATTATTTTTATATAAACACCAGTATCACTTAGCTCATATTAAGAAAGGTGGTTGGGCAAAATTTTTACTACCTGAAAACGTCGCTTTTCGGAGCTCTGCTTATCAGAATCGTTAAGGAGGTAGGTTTGGTTTTTTGTAGTTTTAGAGATATTCGTAATTAGTATAAATTATTAGATTCAATATTTCACACAAAAACACCATTATGATCATTTTAAACTAAATATTATGATTTGAATTTACCAAGTTTTATCAAGATTTGTTGAGAAATAAACGAAATATAGAATTTTACTTATTTCCCATAAGGTTAACATTGGGACAACGTACCGTGTTTGCCACTTTCAATATCTCGGTAACTAATGGACATAGAGCAGTGATTCAAAATACTAAATTGTTTGTTTTTTGAGCTGAATTCAATGGTGCCAGCAAAAATTCGTTAAATTTTATTTTTCTATGTAAAAAACTCAAAAAACCCATTTTTGGGGGGGATTACCCCCTTTACCCCCCCTTCCGGTGGTCCGATCGGGCTTGTTTTCGAACTCATCCAATCGATTACCACTTTACACGTCTGTACCAAACTTCATAAAAATCGGACCATTTTACAGCCGCTATCGTGCTAACACACACACACACACACACACACACACACACATTATGTTAGAATATTATCTTAATTTTCTTAAACTGATTTGTTATTCGCATGCCCATCTTATGATATTATTTATTAAAAGTATTAAGTATTATTTATTTAAAATATTTATTTATTAGATTATTTATTTAAATTATTTATTATTATAGATGGAATATTTAACTTATTTTGGTAATTAATGTTAAACATTTCAGTTCTTGAAATTTTTTTAATTTATTAATGCATTGTTGGTTAGTTAATTTAGACTAATTTAATATTGTTGCTAGGTTTGTATTGGCTGATTGCTGCCCTTTGTTTGGTAATATTATATGTTGTTGTTGTTGTTGTTGCATGTTAACTTTCACTCATGTCTTGTTTTGAACTTGTAAAGAGTCTTCATCCACCCAGTTACTTCTAATAATGTACGAGTAAAATGGACTGCTGCCAACTGACAGTGATATAAGAAGTTAAGTGTTAAAGATATTTAAATTGTAAAATTTTTCCGCACGTGCTATGCTTAGCACATGGAAATTGTATTTGCTTGTATTTTTTTCAGTAAATAAAGATTTTGTGAACTGTGAACTGTGAACTGTGAACTGTGAACACACACACACACACACGCACGCACGCACGCACGCACGCACGCACGCACGCACGCACGCACGCACGCACGCACGCACGCACGCACGCACGCACGCACGCACGCACGCACGCACGCACGCACGCACGCACGCACGCACGCACGCACGCACGCACGCACGCACGCACGCACGCACGCACGCACGCACGCACGCACGCACGGACGCACGCACGCACGCACGCACGCACGCACGCACGCACGCACGCACGCACGCACGCACGCACGCACGCACGCACGCACGCACGCACGCACGCACGCACGCACGCACGCACGCACGCACGCACGCACGCACGCACGCACGCACGCACGCACGCACGCACGCACGCACGCACGCACGCACGCACGCACGCACGCACGCACGCACGCACGCACGCACGCACGCACGCACGCGCACGCGCACGCGCACGCACGCACACACACACACACACACACACACACACACACACACACACACACACACACACACACACACACACATATAGTAGTTAAGTTTAGCAAATTGTTGTCTATGTAATGGCATGTATTGTTTTGAAAAAATAAATATATTCTTATTCTTATTCTTATTCTTATATATATATATTGTAACTACGTGACGAAAACTTAATAATTTTCCAAACTCAAAACTTAATAAATCATAGACTCGATAGTTCGCCTCATGAAACTATAACTTGTCCGTCTGTCCGTCTGACCGATCGTCTTTCATTCGTCCTTTCCCAGCTGACGCGAGCAAGATGTGCCCGGTAGGGAGTTCTTCTAAGAACTGTATCAACAACCTTTAAGACACTCCCTATCGGGGATGACAGCCAATGAGGAGGCAATTATCTGCTCGGCGGGAGGAAGAGAGAAGAGGAGGAGGAGAAGGAGACCTCTGGACGAGAGGGAAGACGCGGGTGTGTGATGGGAGTGAGCTAGGAGTGTGTGCTGTGGGTGATTTGGATTTCTTTGTTATTCTATAAGAAGGTAGTGTAAATATTTCAATATCATGTAAACATATTTTATTAAAAGGTATTATCTAATTTTTTTTCCAATTTGAAGTTATCAAGTCATTCATTTATTATGTAATCAATCTATTAATAACTTACAAGTTAATTATTAATGTAAATTTTAACCATTGTTATTTTAAAACCAAGTTTGTCAGGGCAAACACTGTAAATTCAATTTTATTTTAATTTTGTTCCATTTAAATTTTCTTGTTCCTTTTGAATTTTGGTTACCTTGATATTTTTTACTTTGTTTATTAAACCCTTTTATTTGAGCAGTCTTGTGACCTACTCTTTTCAGTTACCTCTCGCCAATGCTTAATTCATTATTTAGCTTATGTAGGCCCAGGACTGGCATGGTGGAGGCGTAATTAAGTTTGTCCTGTAATTTCGATCCCTGATTAATTTGACAAATTACTTCTGACTTGATAATTTCATATAAGTTTTGTAGTATGTGCTAAGATGTATTTTTAGGCGAATCATGCCAATTATTCGTAATGTAGGACCATTTAAAAATACTTTAAAGTAAACTCAACATCTAACAGTTTTAAGAGTTTATGTAATCTGAAATAAAACAACTGCAACACTTCAAAGTAGGGCCTAACCTTAAAATAATGTTTTGTTATCATTGAATTGTGATACTTAAATGTATTAAAACATATCTCTATACAAACCAGAGTGAAGTCAATAGCTAAAATATGTCAGGCTAGAGTAAAGTAAGCTATTTATTCCATCCATAAAAAATTACAATTATATGGATTTAAATTTCTCGAAATTGTTGATATTGATATTTATGTATTAAACAAAGCACAAGCATTACAGTTAGCTAACAGATATAAAATCAAACTCCCACCCATCCCTGAACACGAAACCCTAGCCAACTTAAGAACAAAACTAGCCCTCACCAAAGATGTATTTAAAACGGCACAAAGACACCCAGGATTTGCTACAGCTTTAGCAACACTCTTTTTCAACGGTATCTTAGAAGATAAAGACAAGGAAAATTTCAGGGACCTGTTGAATTTGTCAAAAATCTTAGAACCAATTTATGAAAGCCCGTCAAACAATAAAAATGAACCCCACCCTCAAAGTGAATATTTAACACCTTGGCATATGCAATCTAATGAACCATTCGGTCTTGGTTTGCCTACTTCATCCTCCCAAAACAATAACACTTCTAATGAAAATATTTATGGCAATGAAATAATTAGACAGCACGAAGCCCTTCTTAGATCACAAAGTAACGCAACTTTAAACCAAGAGAGCACTCCAAATCAAATTAAATCAGTAACTCAGGATTCTTTAAACAAAACCCCAACCATTAATTTACAAAATCAAAGCCCTGCTGTACTAACAGCCGAAACTAAAATGGATAATAACGAACCTAAAGAAAAACTACCCCTAATAAAAGCTGGAACATTCTCGGGTCTACCATCAGAAGACGTCCATGAGTTCATAAATAAATTTAAAACAGCTAGTTTATGTAACCATTGGTCAAACAAAACTAAAATTGAGCTTTTTCCGACCCATCTAACAAGCACACCCTACAAATGGTTCAATCTTTACAAACAAGAGCATGCAACAATTGATTGGGATGATTTAGAGAAAGAATTCATTAAAGCCTTTAGTCCCGTAGCTTTGATTGCAGACCTGCAAACTGTACTTGAAAACAGGGTTCAAGGAGAAAACGAATCTCCGTCCCACTTCCTTTTCGAGATTATCCACCTATGCAAACGAATTGATCCCGACATGACTGACAAAAAAGTAATTGAATACGTAATCCAGGGTATTAAACCAAATATTTGTGATGAGCTAATTAAACTGGAAAATAGATCCTTACAAGAATTGAAAGAAAATCTGTTCAAAATTGAATCACGGTCGATTTTAAAGTCAAAAAACACACGATTATATCAGAGGCATAAATCTCCCAAAACAAACCCAAAAACAGTAGCATTTGATGACGCTAACTTAGCTGTCCTACAGTCAGACATCAGAAACCTAACAGAAACCGTAAACAGTCTAAAACTTGCAACAAATGAAACCCGTAAAAGTAGAGAGAGGTGTAGGAGCCCAAATGATGAAACCTCATATGGGTCACGTTCCCCATACAAAAGAGATGAATCTCCATACCATAGGCGAGATAGGTCAAGAGACAGGTCAAGTGATAGATTTATGCGTAGAAGTTCTTCCCGTGAATCTAGTTACAACTCACGAAACTCCTCTCCCAAAAACAGAGCTAGTTTCCACAACTCTAATTACAACTCAAATCATAAATCACCTTCCAAATCCCCATCTAGAAAACAATCTCCTCAAGACGCAAGGTATTGCCACATATGTAAAGTAAATAACCACACCACCGAAGTATGTTGGTTCAATTCAAGAAACAATCGTGCCAGCAGGAACAACAAAAATCACAGTCAAAGATCCTCTAAACATTGCTCTTATTGCAAAAGAACCAATCACACCATAGATCAATGTTTCAGGCGCCCTGATCAACGATCACGCAATCAAAAAAACGTGTAAACCAGGGAAGTCATTTAACTGGTAAACACAATCATATGGCTTCCCATGAAAACAAACCATTTCGCACTAGATATTTTTGGAATAAAACAAGCCATTTCCCTGAACTTTTGTTAGGCAGACCTAAAAGTATGAACAACTTAACAAATAACAATAAACATTCACTTCTACAATCACAATACGAAATTGATTTCCCAACAATACAAGAGTCCCTTAAACGCAAGAATTACAGAAATAGACGAGAATTAAATCCTAATAGTAACGGAAAAACTAAGCATAAAAAGGCAAGTACCAATAGCACCAATAAACACCCTATCCATGAACCGACCGCGGTGACGACACCATCAGCTGATCGCAAGGTCACTGCAACGAGCACGGGAGCATCAGCGTCTACGTCATCCTACGTGACGTGCGAACCAGCATCAACATATCAGCAACTGCCTGCGTCACGAACAGCTGATACGGGCACCGACACTGCTGCAGCCTCTGACATCATCGCTGCCGTGACCGAACCTCCTCCGCCGTTACCTAAAGCTACCTTCAACCAATCAATGATTAAGTCATCACTTCCCAATGAACTAGTTAATGTCCAAAACCAAACCTTCCAAATTCATGACATTTGTTTATCCAATAGTGATGCAGTATCTCTCCAACGTATAATTGAAAATGAAGCATCGGAACAAAGCATTAAACACTTAAATCTAAGAAATCTAATCAAATGTGAAAGAAGGCAAACTAAGTGTACTTTATCTGATATTTATGACATAATTTTTAACGTAAAAGAAACCAAGAAATTTCCCACCTTAACTATGAATATTCAAGTAAAAGAAACAGACAGGGTATACGCAGCAACACTTGACACCGGTTGTAATTATTGCCTAATTAAATCAACAATTGTAGATAACCTTCCCCTTCAAACGGACAACCTACCAGTAATAGTAGCAGCCAATGACCAACCAGTTAAAGTAATAGGAAAACTATCGTTACCCATAATTATAAATTCACAAGAGTATCCAACAGAGTTTTTTGTAATAAAAGACCTAGCTATTGACATAATTTTGGGAAATTGGTTTTTATTCCAAAATTGCATGGAACTTGATTTCAAGAAACAGCAAATTAGAATAACAAACAAAAATCAAACTCACACTATTCCTATGAACAAATCGTGGTTATTGAATTTGAAACCAGTTATACTCAACACAAACACTATCACCAAACCAGAAAGTTTAGTTGAAATTAAAGTGAACGAGGATATTGTTGTAGCTCCACATCAACATTACAAATTAATGCAGTTACCACCCGAACACTCAACATACGAGTTAGATATTGACCTCAACATCAGAGAAAAGAAAAAACTCCATGTATATATATCTACAGACGCCATAGGGAACGATAAATTCATTCAAATATATAATGCCAGTAAATTTCCAAAGTGGCTAAAGCAAAATTCCGTGTTAGGATATTTGAGACCTAATATGGAAATTCCAATATACAAAAGTAAAACACCACCCCAAGTACCTAAACTGGACCCCAGTAAAATAATTCCTGTAGACAGAAATGGCATTCCCCTTGATATTAATCCGAAACTTACAGTTGAACAACATAATAGGCTAGCGAAAACCCTTAATAAATTTAGTCACATGTTCACCAACAGAACCGAAGATTTAGATCCAGCTAAACTACCACCAGTAAAATTAAAAATAAAACCAAATGCTAAACCAGTTTATCACCCTCCATATAGGCAAAGCTTAAAAGAACGGAAAATACTTCAAGATGAAGTACAAAAGCTAATAAAAGCAGGCATACTCGAAGAGGCCCCTGACTATACCGAGTGTGCAAGTCCCATGTTTGTCATAACAAATTCAGATTCTTCTACACGAGTTATATCTGACTTAAGATCTGTTAATAAATGCTTGGAACAACAAAATTTTCCAATAGTTTCAGTTGACTTAGTCTTATCATGCCTATCAGAAATGGAATATTTTACTCATTTGGATCTAAAGAATGCATTTTTCCAATTGGAAATCGCTCCAGAAGATAGGAAATATTTAACAGTAATAACTCAAACTGGAAAGTACCAATTTAGGCGTATGCCTCAAGGTCTCTCAATTGCTACCGTAGCATTTCAAAGAGCAATAACAAAAATACTCTCAAAACATTTATACAGTAAATGTATACCATTTATTGATGACATAACAGTTTTAGGGAAAACATTCGATGATCAGCTTGAAAATATAGAAATCATATTACAAGAGCTAAATAGAGTGAACCTAAAGTTAAATTCCAAAAAATGTCAGTTTATGTACAGTAAAATAAACATTCTTGGTCATGAAGTTAGCGCTAAAGGCTGCTTACCCTTAAAGTCTAACACAGAATCAATCACTAAATTTAAAACACCAACCACAATTAAACAAGTTAGATCATTTCTAGGAGCTGCAAATTATTTCCGCCGATTTGTAAAAAATTTTGCCAAAATAGCCATGCCTCTAACAAACCTTATAAAAGAATACAATTCTACAAAGAAGTTTCAGTGGACAAGCGACTGCGAGAAATCATTCCAGGAACTGAAGACCATTCTCACCTCACCACCACTTCTGAGTCACTTCAATGAAAACAGAGAAACCAGAGTTTATACAGACGCATCTAATTTTGCAATCGGAGCTGTTATGACACAGTACGATTCTGAAACACGCACGGAACACCCAATTCAATATTTAAGCAGAAAATTAAAACCTAATGAAGTTAATTATAGCGTATCAGAAAAGGAGTTTCTCGCTCTTGTATATGCCCTAGTAAAATGGCGTGAATTTCTTTATGGGAGAAAAGTAAAAGTTTTCACAGACCACGCAGCTCTCCAATATTACAAATCATTTAAAGGAGCTTCCTCTAGACTCACCAGATTATCTAATCTTATATGCGACTATGACCTGGAAATAACGCACAAGGCAGGTCGATCCTTGGTCTTTCCCGACTTTCTTTCCAGAAATCCGGTTGATAAGACAATAGAAGAGGATTTCACTTTCAACCTTTCTTCAGTAAGCGCCCTTCATCAAGTGGACTTGAAGATCTTGCAAGCCCAGGATGATGACCTGAAACGCGTCTTACTTGCTCTCGAAGACCCTGATCTTGTGGAAGAAAAGTACAGGAAATTAGCCGCAAATTACAAAACAGAAAATGGAATTCTTTACAGAAGCTATAAAGATGGTGAGAAACACAGATATGTATTGGCTATTCCCCAAACATTAGTTAAAGACATACTAGAAGAATACCACAATTCGCCTTTATCTGGAGGACATCTCAACACATTCAAAACATTAGGAAAAATCAAGGAAAGATATCATTGGATAGGTATGTCCACGGATGTCGAAAACTATGTAAAAACCTGCGAAACGTGCCAGAAGAGAAAGAATACCCCAAAGAAAAAGTTTGGCTTCCTTAATCCTATCCCTCCCACAAACAAAATCTTTGAACGTATTCAGCTTGATATTATTGGCCCATTAACTCCCAGTAATAAATTTAAATACATTTTATCAGTTACGGAATCTTGTAGTAGATTTGCGTTTGCATTCCCGCTTGTAACTGCTGATGGAAAATCAATTGTTAAATGTCTATTAAAATTAATCTGTACTTATGGTGTGCCAACCATTATTCAAACAGACAGGGGTACTGAGTTCAATAATAATATGATTCATGATTTAACCACAGCAATAGGAACATGTCATATTTTAAGCAGTGCCTTTACACCTCAAATAAATGGTCAAGTAGAAAACTTTAACAACACCTTGATAAACATGCTATCTCACTATGTTGCTGAAAAACCAAACACTTGGTCACAGTATATTGATTATGTACTATTTGCTTATAATAATAGTATACACCATACCACAAAATATAAACCAGCTTACCTGTTCTTAGGATTTGAACCTCAGTTTCCAAGTGATACATTGTTTGTTAACCATAATGTTGAAAAAGACTTACTAGAGAAATTAAAAATTATAAATGAGATTAGGAATACTATTCCAGATGTAATAGCTATGGAACAAAAGAAACAAAAAATGTATTTTGACAAGAATAGGAGAGATTTGACTTTAAACCCTGGCGATCAGGTACTAATCTGGTACCCAAAAAATCTCAGAGATAACCAATCAAAATTTTCATTCAGATACAAGGGCCCATACACTGTACTAAAGAAAGTTACGCCAGTATCATATTTAGTTGAAATCTTAAAAAATGGTAGATTAGTAAAAGAGGTAATTCATGTATCCAGAATGAAACTATTTCAAAGCAGAATTGTATAATATAATATAGATAGAAACATGCGATATTTAAAACAATCTTTGCATCAATAATGGTTAAAATAAATAAATACTTATTGCTTATATTCGTTTTACAGCTCTACTTTTTTATAAACAGATAACTTCAATAATAACTTATAACAACATTTGATTCATATGCTTATAATTATTTTAAATATATATGACAGGTTAATATGTTCAATTACGTAAGACTTCCTCTTTTGTTCTTATAAAATACAAAGGAGTTACCAACTCACCCACACACACACCCATATGTAAATAATGTATATAGTTGTGTAGCTACACACATTATTAATAAGTTTTATTCTTTATTCAACACATTTATGTCTCACAAATTGTGCAAAGACAATATGCGTGGCCACGCTCTAACAAAACTTAGACTGTAACTTGTGAAAGCATTGAACTAGGTAGGAAAGTGTTATGCAAGTGACTTACAACAATTGTCTTCTTAAGACAGTTCATAGACGCTCATAGTTTAGGAGGAGTGCATAACTGTTACTAGATACGATGATACATTTAACGAGAGAAATTACTCTTTAGTTCGTGAACCGGCCGGCATGTAACTGGGAGTATTTCATTGTACTCATCCTATCGAACATTAAATTTATTTGAATAGTTGTTTAGCACATTTGCCTTTGAACAATAGTGACGGACTGATCAACCTCATTGTTGTTTCAAATGCATATGAAGTTCCCATTATGTGATTTTTTTTCATGATTTCAGCCTAACTAACGCAATAAAAACAACCCATGACAAGTCATGACTAGATGAGTTTTTGTTCTCTTTAAATAAATGGACTCTCATATCTAAGAGACATGATATCTTCAATATGAACTTTGTGACAACGATGTAGATCCAGTAGGTTCTACAGGACTTTATTTGTCATATTGTGTAATATATTACAATGATAGCTTTTGCTTCAACAGGTACTTATGAACTATTAATTAATAACTAGTTTTTATATACATATTGAAAAATATTATATGTAATTGAAACAAAAAAAATAGTTGATAAATAAGCATATGAATCGCCATTTAAATATCGCATGTTACAAAATACAAAAGGAAGCAGAGGAACAAAATTAAATATTAGATAATTTATAATAATAATTCCAGCACACTCTACAACCGCGGACTCATCGCAAAGCTCATCCACGCATCAGCGCCATGATGTCATCATCGCACCGGCCGCTGCTGCCTCGCCGCCGTTCCAACAACTCAGCGGTGTCAGCATCGTGTCTACTCGCCGCCCTCCTCATATGGCAATCTACTCCGTCAGTTGGGACGCAAATACCCTTTCATATTATATCGGGCGTAACCTTCAATGACGTATCTTCAATTTTAATTCCTTATCATTCTGTCGCGCCTTTGTTTTACAAGATCAATTATCGCACCAAAATCACTCAGTCTATTCCAAAATCACAACTGTCCCCACGTCCACAGGATTGCAATAGCCTAATCCAAGTAGAATCTCAAAATTGCAAGCAAAAGATCATTCTATCGGAAATTCAAAACTACATCCACGAAATGCTGCTGGTAGAAAAAGTTAACTTTGACCCTTACACAAAAATTAATCATAACACCTCCAATTATAGAACTAAAAGATCTATTGAATTTATTGGTAGAGGACTAGAATGGTGTTGCAATGTAGCCACAATGACTAATCTACATGATCTAGCCGAAAATGAAGAACAAGTCGATGATAAATTAAATTCCTTACTAGATTTTGTCAAAAATGAACACACAGAATTTACCGTAGCAGAAACTAAACTGAACAATTTCTCAGCAAATATAAACAGTGTTCTTCAAAAACTTCATGACACGCTTCAAAATTACGATTCCAACTTAAAACACGACTTAAATGAGACCTCAACCCACTTTGAATTAAAGCTGGCCAAATACACTCAGGAAACGTGGCTATATATTTATCTAATTTTATACTACAACCAATTATACAAAATTGAACAGGATTGTGAAAAAAATAAAATTCCAGAATCTATCTTGTCCTCTGCAGCACTAAAACAAGACCTAACACGGCTTCAAATTAAAATACAAGATCAAAACCTGTCTTTAGCAATTCCTTTAGCCAAAATTTAGCCAAAATTTCAACTAAATTTACTTAAGGAGACCGAAAGGGCGAAAGAAGACGTGACCGCTCAATCAACAAGTCAGTTGATCTATTCTACCGCGTTCCGCTGGAAGGGTCGTGAGTAGGTAGGATGCGCCGGTTCAAGACCGCGGCGCGGCGCTGGAAGGGGGGATGAAGAGTCGGGGCGCACATCAAGATTTCCGCTCGCTAAAGAAGATGTCCGTGTCATCCTGAGGACCGCGAAAGCTCCTTAAGTAACATTTTCGAATTGGTCAACCGGTGGTAGGTTGACGTTTAAGCCAGGGGGGTGTAACTACGTGACGAAAACTTAATAATTTTCCAAACTCAAAACTTAATAAATCATAGACTCGATAGTTCGCCTCATGAAACTATAACTTGTCCGTCTGTCCGTCTGACCGATCGTCTTTCATTCGTCCTTTCCCAGCTGACGCGAGCAAGATGTGCCCGGTAGGGAGTTCTTCTAAGAACTGTATCAACAACCTTTAAGACACTCCTTATCGGGGATGACAGCCAATGAGGAGGCAATTATCTGCTCGGCGGGAGGAAGAGAGAAGAGGAGGAGGAGAAGGAGACCTCTGGACGAGAGGGAAGACGCGGGTGTGTGATGGGAGTGAGCTAGGAGTGTGTGCTGTGGGTGATTTGGATTTCTTTGTTATTCTATAAGAAGGTAGTGTAAATATTTCAATATCATGTAAACATATTTTATAAAAAGGTATTATCTAATTTTTTTTCCAATTTGAAGTTATCAAGTCATTCATTTATTATGTAATCAATCTATTAATAACTTACAAGTTAATTATTAATGTAAATTTTAACCATTAATATTTTAAAACCAAGTTTGTCAGGGCAAACACTGTAAATTCAATTTTATTTTAATTTTGTTCCATTTAAATTTTCTTGTTCCTTTTGAATTTTGGTTACCTTGATATTTTTTACTTTGTTTATTAAACCCTTTTATTTGAGCAGTCTTGTGACCTACTCTTTTCAGTTACCTCTCGCCAATGCTTAATTCATTATTTAGCTTATGTAGGCCCAGGACTGGCAATATATATATATATATATATATATATATATATATATAAATAAATTCGAACGAATAGGGTTTTTCGCTTCTGGGGGCCCCAAAACGAAAAGTTTTCATGGTCTCGGGCTTAGGTGTTACCATGAGACCTACGGTAACAGCTTCTTCGCTATAGGGGAAATTCGCTAAAAATGACGCTATTGATAGGATACCGCAACGAGAACCACTAAATCAATGGTTTTTGGAAACACGGACTAGTTTAAATACATTTTGGATTTATGTCTAACAATAAAATGATTGATTTCAAATGACATCATTTGGAGCAACGGCGTGAAAAAGTTATTCGACGTAACATTATTGCCATCCTCGATCATCGTAATTTTGAACAATGTTTGGGGGAACCATCTCAATATGTTCAGTCTTTGGTTCTGAAAACTTACAAAAACTTATAAAAATGACTGCATTGGTCCGGACGATCTGACAACACGAATTTTGCTACCGAATCACTATTGGCAAGCATAAGTTTGGGGAGAAGGTTCTCAAGGTCTGTCGTTCTGCCATTTTACAAGCATGTTAGTATTAATATGATTATTTTGATAATAACAAACCCCTTCCTGTTCACAAAGGATCGTAGAAAACCTAATAGAGGCAAAAAATATTGATACTTTTGTCGAATGCGTAGAGAATATAAACAAATACCCCCGTTGCAGCAGACCTGCATACTCAGCGAATTTCAAGTGCAAAAGAACATAGTTCAAGCCAACATAGAGAGATTTGACATGGTTTTTTAAGCTCCATAAGAATAACATGGGGAATGACTATGCAGGTTTACTGCCACGAAAATGGGAATATAGGGGATTTTAGACTATCAAACATTAGAGCTCATCTAGATGAAGCCACAAACCAAGTTTTATCGAGATATGTTGAGAAATAAGTAAGATATCGAATTTTACTTATTTCCCATAAGGTACGTACTGTAGTGATAGCTGAAGTTTCCAATTGGGACAACGTACTGTATTTAACACTTTCAATATCTCGGAAACCAATGGACATAGGGCAGTGATTCAAAGTACTAAATTGTTTATTTTTTCGAGCTGAATTCAATGGTGCCAACGAAAATTCGATAAATTTTATTTTTCTATGTAAAAAAGTAAAAAAAAACAATTTGGGGGGGTTTATCCCCCTTTACCCCCCCTTCCGGTGGTCCGATCGGGCTGGTTCACGAACTCGTCCGAGTGAATACCACTTTACACGCCTGTACCAAATTCCATTCCGATCGGACCATTTTTGCGGCCGCTATCGTGCTAACAGACACACATATATATAGATATATATATCTAAAAATTCGAACGAATGGTGTTTTTTGCTTCTGGGGGCCACAAAACGAAAAGTTATCATGGTCTGGGTCTTAGGTCTTACCATGAGACCTACGGTAACAGCTTCTTCCCTACAGGGGAAAATCGCTAAAACACATACGAAACTTACCAAAACTGTGCAATTACATGCTCGTCTGCCAAAGAAGTACCGTTAAACAGCTACCTAAGAAGAGACTGTTTGATTGGTTGTATTCTTAGCTCCAAGATGCCATGGGATTTGATTAGTGTGATGCACTTACGTCGTCAATGCAATGATTGACGCAGCGCCTCGTCAAGAGTTTACCGTCGCTACGAACGTTGGATATAACATGGCGTTGGATGGAACGTAGAGCGAGGCTGCGTGTAGACTGCAAACTGTAAGTGCAAATATTGAAAAATATATTTGAACAGTTCATACTTAAACTGAATAGAATAAATACAATATGAAATTTCAGCTATCACTCCAATATTGCGATATAAAACTTTTCAGTTTAGGAACGATATCCATATTCTTTCATTTTGGTGTTATTTCTATGTAAGAATAGTTTTAATGACCTATGATGGAAATGCTTTTGTCGATGGTATTTTGTTCAAGAATCCTGTAAAGATTCTTCAATAGGCAAACTAATCATCGTGAATATTTTTCTGTGAGACGAAACTACCAATATACAGCTCGTTGTTCCATCTGGCATCCAGGGAAGACTAAACTGTTTATGGAAACTGCGACTTTCAGTCAGATTTTATTGGTTTATCGGGTTTTGTTGAGTGAAAATAACAGTGCAAATATTGACGAAGATTCGAGTAAACATTACAGTTAATTCTGCAGCGCCTCTGTGTCGTAATAGACCAAGATTTTGTAGAATTATTCTATTTGTTTTAAGTACCGTACTATTTGTAAATTAGTCATTAACGTAGTAATAGACCGAGAGGGTGTAGTTAAACTTCCAATGGAACGGTATATATTTCTGGTTGGTTTGAAATAGCTCCCTGAAGCCACAATTTAAGTAGTTCATGATAAGTTGCAGTTGTAATTAGAAAAATTCCGAAGTTTACTAACTGATGACAAATATGACTAAAAGATAAATATGACTAAAAGATTCATTCGTCTAGTTGTAGATTTTAGCTTAGCAATATCTATATAATATGCTGTGTCTTTCAATTTCATTTACAAAGCTATATCAATAACTTAAAGAAAACTACTAAATTATATACTTAGGGGGGGAAAATTTAGTTCCACAATAAATTTGGCTATTGCTATAAAATTTTATTACTTTTGTTTAGAAACCACTGTTAAATTATATAGTAAGTTGTCACTGAATAATGAAACAGATTTTAGTGGCTACCTCATATTCAAGCCTGACGAAATCCAGTCCTCACTTACAAAGTTAGCACAGTTTATTGTTACCCAGTCTTCGCTGCCTAGTATAAACAATGCCTTGTATAGCGAAGTAAAACTAAGTTACTTTCCTCACATACACTACTGTTTCACAATTTATTTGATTCCGAAGACGAGTTTCGCTGCTTGTAAAAGTTTAGTTTAGCTGATTCTGCTATCTCAAAGGGGTTGCTTATCAAAAGTACTGATGTTTGTGGGTGTAGAGAGAATAAGTTTTAAACAAATTATTACGCAATTTAGAAAAAAACTGCATTAATAATAATGTATGTTCTTGTCGGACTTATAAATTATTCGAGGTGTGCGATTATTGACTTTTGAAGTCGAGTCGAGTTAAAAATAATACTCAGTGTAATGAATGAGGCAGTACACTGCTCACATTACTGCAGCAGATCACTAAATAATTAATTCGCCTTGGTTCTGGCAGTTTTCATCGTTGTAAGTTGCAACAACTTAAAGGTATTTCTGAACAAAGAGCAAATACATAAATAAATAATACCAAGTAAATTAAGATAACTTTTCACTTAAACTCACTAATATCATTCCTGGTTTAATATACCTTCTTCAAACCTAACTCGTATAGTCTTACCTGTTTTCAGATTAAATTATTAAAATTCTAGCCATCTTTAGTATGCCTTCTTGGTCCGGTCGCTCTACCATCGACGCTATTCAGGAGGTAGTTGAGGCAGTGCGGAGGGCGGAGGACCACAACCACTGGTCGCGCCGCGTGGTCCTTCTTGTCACGCTCGACGTGAAGAACGCTTTTAACTCCGCCAGGTGGAGCGATATGCTGTGGGCGCTTGAGCATACGTTCCAAGTTCCCTCCTACCTCCTGCGTATGATAGAAGCGTATTTGTCAGACCGCGTTCTGTTGTACGACACGACCGAAGGTCAGCGGCGCATTCCCATCACTTCCGGGGCTGCGCAGGGGTCCATTCTCGGACCAGATCTCTGGAACGTGTCCTACGATAGCTTGCTGAGGCTAGACATGCCCGATGAGACCCGCCTCGTTGGCTATGCTGACGACGTCGCTGCCTTGATCGCTGCGAGGAACGTCGAGCAGGCAAAACTGAGGCTCAGCGTAGTAATGGCCAAGGTCAACGGGTGGATGCGAGATCACGGCTTGTCCCTGGCTACCAGTAAGACGGAGATCGTCGTCCTCACCAAAAAGAGGATAAACACCGTGTTCCCGGTGCAGATAGGTGACGTCACACTCGAGACTAAGCCTGCTGCAAAGTACCTGGGAGTCATGGTCGACAGCAGACTGTCTTTCGGCGAGCAGATCCAGCGCGCCGCCGACAAAGCCGCTAAGGGTGTCGCTGCCCTTGGTAGGCTTATGCCCAATGTCGGCGGTCCTCGTTCCTGCAAGCGCCGTCTGCTCATGACTGCCGTCCAGTCAGTCTTGCTGTACGGGGCGGAGGCATGGGCTCACGCACTCGAGAAGCGAGTCTTCCGAGACCGGCTTGCCCGAGTCCAGCGTCGAGGAGCTCTGCGGGTCGCTTCGGCCTACCGCACAGTCTCCGAGCCTGCTGTGATGGTGATCGCCGGAGTCATCCCCGTCCTCTTCCTCGCGAGGGAGAGGCAGGCGATTTACCGGAGGAGGCCTGAAGTGGGCCGGGAAACAGCTGCCAGGGAAGAGCGCGATCGCAGTTTCGACTCCTGGCAGCGCGACTGGGAAGCCGAGCCGAGGGGACGTTGGACCTTCCAGCTCATACCATCCGTCCGACCATGGGTGGAGCGGCAGCACGGCGAGGTCGATTACTACGTGACCCAGTTTCTTTCTGGACACGGGTACTTCCGAGCCTATCTGCACCGGATGGGCAAAGTCGCCAGCCCGGACTGTCTGTATTGCCCCGGCATCCCAGACACGTCCGAGCACACCTTTTTTCAGTGCGACCATTGGCACGTCCGCCGAGCCTCACTTTCATCTGAGATCGGCGTGGTCGTCAGCCCAAACAACATCGTCGGAGCTATGCTCCAGGGAGAGGGCAACTGGAACTGTGTCCAGCACTACGTCCAGGCCATTCTTCGGGCGAAAAAGGTCGACCTCGATCGGCCTTAATCCTCAGCATTTCCCCACGGAGGTTGCCCTAGCGGCGTAATATCAAAGGCCTAGCCCGAAGTAATGTGTGAAACAGTTCCAGGCTAGTGTCCTCGGTGCCGAGGGAGGTGGTTTAGTCGGTAGTTCACGGGACATCGAGCTCGTGGGAGTCCGACACTACTGAGGGGACAACGAGCCCCTCAGTGTGCGTAAACGCATTCCACCTCCTACCCAAAAAAAAAAAAAAAAGTATGCCTTCTTAGCCCTCAGTCTGACTATTCAGAGTTTATTCATGTACTGTTTTATAAGAAATTGAGTAATTTTTTATAGCTTATAAAATGAAACAAAAATTGCTTATAAAGAGGAGGAATAAGAAATAATTTAAAATTATAGAAAGGAATAGAATAATAGAACTTTGTTATTTATAATTGGTCAAAAATACTTTTTCAACTGAAGCAAACGAGGTTTTGCCCATATGACAATTAAATACGAATTAACGATGTGAAAAATGAACGTCGAATTCGATGGCACGTAAAAATTGGGATCTTTTCCGTTATACGTATTTTGACCGCGAACCAAAAACTAGGTCAAATAATTGTTATTAATCGTTTTAAATTGGAAATTCCATGTAAAAATATTTTACCTGCGGTTTCGTTATCTTATCTCCCGTATCTCTGTCTAGACGCGAGAAGCTAGCGTCTGCGCGTCTAGCGGTCCCACTTCCAGTTGGTTAGGTTAGGTTAGGTTGGTTAGGTTAGGTTAGGTTAGGTTAGGTTACGTTACGTTATGTTATGTTAGGTTAATTTTACCTAACCTAGGTTTTTGGTAAGATTTTCAGGTTAGGTTTTTTTTAGGGGGTTAGGCAACTTTACCTAACCTAATCTAACCAAACCAACCTAACCTAACCTAACCCTAACTAAACCTACCAAAATCAAGCTTGAAACACAAACCCGAAACAGTGGTATAAGTATCACGGAAAAGATCCAAAAATTGTGGGTCATCAGCGGGAAACAAATTTTGAGTATTTTGAAAAAGTCGAATCGAGTCGACTAGTGTAAAGCCGTCTTGAAAAACTCGAATCTCAACCACGTTTTAACCAACTACGTTCTGCAATGAACTCAAACCGACAACAAGCCTGGGCAGGGTCAGAACGGCGACGACGGGATGTATACAGGGTGTTCACTAAAAACCCTTCATGACTCCGGGATATGGTTACTTACATCAAAGCTGAGAAAAAAGTTCCTGTAAACATGGGTCCTAAAATTATCGGCTATCCGACTGTCGGTATGTATGTGTTATTAGCATGATTTCGCAAGACATTGGAACCACTAGAGATATCAACTTCAAACTTGGTGCGTCAATTTTGATTAATAGGATGTATTTTGTTGCGGAGTATCAGGTTTATACTTTGTACCATTAAAAAATGGCAGCCATTTTTGTATATTTAAACTTAATATCTTAAAAACCGTAAATTATACGAAAGTTTTACAAGACACAAAGAAGTTGCGTAATTTTATTTCCTACCAAACCGTATAAAGATCATAGAGATCGAACCACAATTAATGGAGTTATTGAAAATTTGCTAACAAAATTATGCGAATATTTGCTATAACTGCCATAAACAAGTATGTATTCTGTTAGAAAAATTGCAATAACTCTATTATTTGTAGTTAGATCTTTATGATTTTTATATGGTTTCGTAGTAAATGAAATTACGCAACTTTTTTGTGCCTTATAAAATGTTCGTAAAATTTACGGTTTTTAAGATATTAAGGTTTAAAATATAAACATGGCTGCCATTTTGAAATGGTACAAAGTAGAAACTTGATACTCCGCACATAAATAGTTGCTATTAGTTAGCATATACGTACCAAGATTGAAGTTGATATCTCTAGTGGTTCTAAAGTTACGCAAAATCATGTTAAAACACATACAGGCCGACAGACGGATAACCGAGCATTTTAGGACCCATGTTTATAAGAACTTTATTCTTAGTTTTGATGTAGGTAACCATATCCCGAAGTCTGTAAAAGTTTTTCGTAAACACCCTGTATACAAGGTGTTTTTACTAAAAACCCTTCAGGACTCCGGGATATGGTTACTTACATCAAAGCTAAGAAAAAAGTTCCTGTAAACATGGGTCCTAAAATTATCGGCTATCCGACTGACGGTATGTATGTGATAGTGGCACGATTTCGCGAAAAATTGGAACCACTAGTGATATCAACTTCAAACTTGGTGCGTCAATTTTGACTAATAGGATCTGTTTTGATGCGGATTATCAAGTTTCTACTTTGAACCATTAAAAAATGACAGCCATTTTTGTATATTAAAACTTAATATCTTAAAAACCGTAAATTTTATGAAAATTGTACAAAGAAAAAACAGGAAAACTGAAGAAAAATTGTACAATTTTATTTCCTAAAATACCATAAAAAGATAACTGAGATCGGACTACAATTAACGGAGTACAGTATTGCAATTCCTCTAACAGAATGCATGCTTGTTTATAGCAGTTATAGCAAATTTTCGCATGTATTCTGTTAGAAAAATTAAAATAACTCCGTTAATTGTAGTTCGATCTTAATAATCTTTATATGCTATTTTTGAAATAAAATTGCGCAACTTGTTTTTCTTTTATAAAATTCTCGTAAAATTTGCGGTTTTTATGAAGTTAAGTTTTACAATATAAAAATGGCTGCCATTTTTAAATGGTACAAAGACGAAACTTGATAATCCGCACCAAAATAGGTCCTTTCATCCAACATATACGTACCAAGTTTAAAGTTGATATCTCTAAGCTGCAAAATCATGTTAACAACACACATACCGACAGACGAATAACCGAGCACTTTAGGACCCATGTTTCAGATACTTTTTTCTTAGCTCGATGTAAGTAGCCATATTCCGAAGTCCTGAAGGGTTTTTATTGAACACCCTGTATAACCATCCAGGTCTGCGAGTCGATAGTATCGGTTTGTGTACAACAGAGAACGTGGCTCTCGACTAAAAACTGCAGACGTTGGAGTGTATTGATGAACATCTCCCTCCTTACCCAGCCCGCCCTCCCCCCGGTCTCTTCACCAGGATAATACGATGCCATTGTTTCTTTCCCTAGAATCACTTTCGAACAGATATCGCTACAAAGCGCCGCATACACAATACGCCGCGGATCGGACCTGCTAAGTACACCGTCTGCCGCGCATCTTCCGGAACAATGAGGTATTTATTAACATTCTATTTCGCCGAACCCGTAAACCCCACTCGACGTAAAGCGAGTTGAATCTCGGTCGTTTCTACGAGAGACCTTTTCAATTATTAATTGGGGTTTATCGCAGCCGTTTGAGTTAATAGCGAGGAGGTTGACGAAGCTCAGGAATAATTCCTGAAGATCAGAATTTTTGAAACAGTGTTGGTGCGATTAAGTATCAGTTTTTCAACAGGGTGTCCCTTAAGTAAAGTGACAAACTCCGGGAATAAGTTATGTGGGTTAAAATAAAGAGAAAATACAGAATACATTTTTTCTAAAAACGCTTCCTTTCCAGAGATCCGCCATTTTGAATTATCTACAAAATATTTGTTATCTCTAAAATTATTTTTATAGATTTTTTTGAAACTTGGTATGTATCTGTATCTAGTCAAGTTTAGTTTATGGAACAATACTCAGCATCATCGGATGGTAAATTTCAAACTGGTGGCCGTTTAAAATCTTTAATTTGAAATACCGAAAAAACGGTATATTGTACAAGAAATACAAAGAATAATAATTTTTAGTATTTTTCCCCAATCTAACGATAAAAAATTATGAAAATTGGTTAATAAATAACTGAGTTAATGTCGAATCTATCTAACAAGGCAGCGAAATTGGTCTATTTCAGCGCTTGGCTCAGCGCAACAATGGACTATTTTGCTCCAAAATATACTGCCTCGTGAACTAATTCTTCTATAACTCAGCTGTTTATAAATCGATTTTCATAATTTTGGTGGCATTAGATTGGAAATAACAATTACTAAAAATTATTATCCTTTATGTGTTTTTGTAAAACGTCCCGTTTTTTGGTATTTCAGTTACTTTGAGGATTTTAAACGGCCGCCATTTTGAAATTTACGATTCGATTATGCTGATTATTTTTTCGTAAGATAACCTTGACTAGATACAGGTACACCGAGTACCATATATAATTATATCTTTCTGGGTCCCATAATTTGTATATATAAATATATATTTCAAATATATGACGTTTTATTCTAAAATATATTATTATATATTTTTTAAATATATTTTAAATATGAATTTTTCCATATGGGACATACCGAGTTAAAACAAACCGACAAAAAACTTCGTTGTAAAAAGTACAAAATGGCGGATATCTGGTCAACGAAGCGTTTTTGAAAAAAAAACTTTATTCTATATTTTGTCTTTATTTTGACCCATATAACCTATCCCGGAGTTTGGCACTTTACTTATGGGACACATTGTATTTTGTCGTCCAAAAACTCCGCTTATCGTCGTAAATTTTCGTCCAAGAACTCCGCTTATCGTCGTAAATTTTCGTCCAAGAACTGCGCTTATCGTCGTAAATTTTCGTCCAAGAACTGCGCTTATCGTCGTAAATTTTCGTCCAAGAACTCCGCTTATCGTCGTAAATTTCCGTCCAAGAACTGTGCTTATCGTCGTAAATTTTCGTCCAAGCACTCCGCTTATCGTCGTAAATTTTCGTCCAAGAACTCCGCTTATCGTCGTAAATAGCAATTATTACAATTAATATAAAATGTAATGAGAGAATCATTTGCCATAACAGATATAATGTTTGAAAGAATAATTGTCCTCAATTGTAACGATAGCTTTGTTTCTATGTTATTGATAGCCTAACAAATACAATATTGAATACACAACCGATGATATGTTTTAGTTGATAAAGAAACTTTACGCGGTCAGCCAAAACCGCGCTGGCAAATAAATTGTTGAACAGGTATGAAACATTAGTTTTATTTATTTTCATTCCAACTGCAAGCCATTCTCTTGAAGATTAAAGTAAAAATATGTCCTGAGTAAGGTCAAATATTATAATCGAGGAAGTTTATTTTGCTGGGATATAATAATTTTCAAACGTGTTTCGCAAATTTGTTTGAAAAAAAATAAATCGAATTTAGTAAGTTTTGGATTATTTATCACACGCATTATTCAAATTACGCGTATTCAGTGAATTAAAACTATCTTTTGGATACCGTACTCTAAAATTATGAAGCACTTTATGTAACAATCATAAAAATAAAACAGGTCGGTTGCACAAGTTAATGGGAAAGTAGCTGTGGCATATGAAACCGAGTAAGCATTTGCCTTTATGTCGAGCAAAACAAAATTTAACAAAGGAAAGAAAAATGGACCAGGTAAATAAAAAAGTTGTTCCCTTTTACCGTTTATAGGACAAAGGGCTGCTGGTTCAGCCATTTGCAGAGAGCAGTCGAGATTGTTTATAATATCTCTTGAAGCCAGGATGGTTTAAAGTGCATTTCTAAGTAAAAGAAACTAATTTATATGCGTATGAGCGGCATTTAAACAAAAGATATAATAGAGGTTCCTTTTATATAGGATATTCTTGTACTTTTACCTCATAAATGTAACTTGAATTATAACCAGGGGTCTAATAACGTTTTCATTTTACTATCGCAATAGTATTATATAAAGGCACCCACTCACGTTTTGGCGAAAATAATATCTTTTGTCGAAAATGTAAATAATTTATTCAATACCTCGGTATTTGTAGCTGAAATAAATTTTTTTGTGTAGACTTTGTCCTTTTGTTCTCATGCCGGGTGTCTTAAAAGTCCCATTTCCCTAGTTATTTTTTTTAGTAACGAAGTAAAAAAGATCAAGATTTCGGCAACGTTCACGTGACCAAAGGAGAAAGTTTTTGGTGTGACAAAAAGTTCGCCCTCTCCCCCCAAAATGGAGTAGTTTGGGAGTAGGTCAAAATCTTCAAACAGTAACCCCTAAATTGTGACTCATTTTTACAAAGGTGGCTCACTTCTATATATAGGCAAAATCAAGATAACAGGGCCATATCTCAACTATGAGCAATGTTAAAACCGTACTGCAAAATTTAAACTTTGAGGTACCAAAACTTTGCTTAGAATAAACCTAGATACCTCTCGTTGACGTCATTATTTTTCTTTTGTTAAGACCTTTAAAATAATTTGTCACAAGGTAGCACCACCCAGTGTCTCTCAAAGAATTACTCATGGAGATATGCGTGTAAAACCTCGGAGACTAACGGCTAAACTGATAGGTGTTTGGGCTTGGTATTGACTATGGCCTCACTTTTTCTGACACATCATTTACGATTATGAATCGGGTTTAAAAAGGTCGCGAGGGCTGTGCAGGCACCGTTCCATTCTTCCATCTAAGATTCAGCTAGTCGGTGCTCTACTGGAGCTTTCCCTAATAGCAGGTGCTTATTACCTGCTACTTTGTAAACACATGTTTTGTGACACAGGCAAATGTAAGCCTATACAGATTTTAAACGATTGAATTGTTTTTGCATTCATTTTTATTGTTAACGAGTTAGTGAACTATTAATAAATAGCGTAAGGGGATCTTCCTTATCCCTCTGCTTTGAATTATTTTAGTCGAAAAAAATGTAATTTGACACACACACGTTGCATATACATAACACATGAGTACACAAGTTGCATATGCTTAATCCGTTTTTGCACAATTTAAACATTTTCTATATAAACGAATAAGTTATATTTTAATAATAATATATATTTATAGAAATTAACTATAACTTATTTTAAATGGGGGGGGGGTTAACTCTGAACTCGCGACCCTCCTTGGATTTACTTGTGGGGATGGGGGGCGAGTGCAAGGTGCAATGAAAGATCAAATTCAACTTTAAATTTTATATATTAAATAATGGATTCATTGGATTAGTTCAGTACAGTATTTTGTGGTCAAACACAAAATAAGACATATTGACAAATGGTTCCAAATTCATAACATTTGTCTGTCTTAAGAGAAAAGAAACATGTATAGAAAACATTTTTTAACTCTTCATTTCAACCTGGAGTAGAATCACCAGCCTCAAACTTAAGTGTGTTATTTAACGCTTAAAAATCTTCAGTACATGTATAATATACGACTAGAGGCTTGAAGGAGCTAATAGCCCCTAAGCATAATCCTTCTTTACTATAGTACAAAATACCTTCTTAGAAAATAGGCTTTTGGATCCACAAAATTATGATTATATCTAGCATTTGGTTTTAAGAAAAACAAAACAGACCTTACATCCCAATGGTTTTGACAGCTATTTTACGTTATTTCTCATTTTAAGTAAGCTTAAAGCAATTTCAGTATTTTCCCCGAGTCCCTGGGATGGAGACCTTCAATTTCAGCCCCCTCCCATCATCCTGCGACCTTACAAACGCCCACAATTTCGGCGCAAACATTTCTCTTACGTAATCATATATATAGAGATCATTTGGTATTAAATCTGCATCGTTATAACACAATCGTACTTAATTAACGTTTCATAATTTTGAATTATGAAAAACTCAAACCCTTAATTATTATAAAATCAGAAAATCTTAAATCTAAAATTTTTTTGTCATAGTACATTGAACGTGCATAGTTAGCTGCATTTTGAAAAAAATCCCACATGTCAACATCTACCATATGGCTTTGAATCAAGCATTTAATGTAAACAAAGCAGACGTTTTTCAATCCCAATGCATTTTAAATGGAAGATATTTTTCGTTATTTCTCCTTTTCTGGTATATTTGGATGTAATCTGCAATTTTTTCCCGACTCCCTGGGACCGGGACCTTTCATTTGAGCCATCTCCCGTCATCCTGCGAGCTGTCAAACTCTCACAATTTAGAATTTTAAAAAATCGCTTACAGAATTAATAATATAGATTAAAAGTAATAGTACCCTTTGGTGATTTTTCATAATTGCATTTAGCGTAGTATAATTAAATTATCAGCTATCCTTTTAGGGGCGTAAATGCTAGTTGTAATAAAATACTGGACGTGAATAAAAGACGTCTTACAACACTTACCCGATGATTGACTAAATCTAAATAGATCGCCATTTTCCACATTTTGCGTATATTTACTGTCTTATATGTAAAGTATAAATTAAATATATTTTTAAGTGTTTTAAGACGTTTTTAATTTATATCCAGTGAATACACCAACACGAATCATGGTAATCAAGAAATTAAACAAAATACACGAGTTTTATACGTATTAAAAAACTGAACATCGAATTCATCCCGTCAAAGAAAAAATAAATCTCATAGTTTTCGATAGTCACAAACACAGAGGCAGGTGTCAAAATAAAACGATGGGTGAAAAGAAGTATCAAAGGATGTCTGAAAGAAACGAAAATCATAACTCGAGGAGAGAAGCTAGTTAGAATATTGTAGAGCTGTAGAAATACGTACGTCTGTCTTTCTGTTACTCTGGATCAATACGACAGTTTCGACACCAGCGGGCGTCGAGCGATAAAAGATTTTACTGCCTGTATGACACAGTAACTTTAATATAATAAAAAGTTTATTGCGTGAGATACTACAGTGGATGGAGCACGTAACTTGAACGCTCCTTTGAGAGCATAACAGCGCGGCTCGGTTGGTGCAATATCCGCAGTGCTTGCTTCACACCTCTCCCCTACTCCCGCTCTCATCACTCTAAAACTTCGGAGGTAAAACCTCTCCAGATAAAAGATAATGTTTCGCAAATTTGATTCATAAAAGTATTGTTATTTATTGATGGAATTAAATGAAATGGCTTCTAAATTATCTGTAAATGCATAGTAGATGGTGTTTTTTAACGCAAGCCATTTTTAAGATTGAACGATACAAATGTAAAAGTGAAATGAGTATTGTTTTATTGATCTTTACATTTTATACAACCTATTATTTAAGTTTGATCACATTCAGTTTACATTATGTGTTCCACCATTGGCATTTATATAAAGTTGTGCTCTCTACATCAAATTCCCGAACACGTGTTGTAAGGTACCTCTTTGAATTTCTTGCATTAAATTTATTATGTTTGTTTTGAGGTTTTGAATATCATGTTAATTATTTCTGTAGGCCTTACTTTTTATGTATCCCCAATGAAAATAATATAGTGGGGTCCAATCCGGGAATCTGGGGAGAAATAATCCTTCACTGACAAAATAAAGCTTTGGGTTGCGTAAAAAAAACAAAAAAAAACAAAAAAAAAACACCCTGTATGATTTTACAAGTTACAGAACAGCTTAAACTATAAGTATCAATTCAATTCTACCAGATTTAAGTAGATATTATTATAACGCTTTGAGTCATACATAATATGAAACACCAAGAAAGGCATATATTGATTTATCTGATTTTATATTTAACACTGGCACAGCTTATTTTGTTCACGAATATGCTTAAAAAATTTAGTTTTTGATGGGAAATAAGGAACAAAAGATTTAACACTATTATTGTTTGTAAAAATATTAAAAGCTATGTTTACATTTCCAGTTTTAACATGGTTTTTAATATTTATATGATTTTCCTCAATCACTTCATCCTGTAGCTCGTCCCTGCATGAACCACTTTCATAGGATTTTAGGAGTAAAATAATTAAATAATCAAACGATTCTGGCACTGTACTAGATGTGCCACGTTTTTTTTCGATGTCTACTTTATCTTATTTATTATAGTTTATTTTAAAATGTCAATAGCTCGTCACACAACCTAACACACAATTTTGTACATAATTAAGTGATTTTTTCGTGTAAATAAAAAGGTTTTATTTATGATAAATTATTTGCAATCTATAAATAATGTAGGAAAGGAGTTAAGGTACTTAAAATAATTTCTGTGTCGGTTATATGATACAGAAAAAAATATGATATGCTGGAAGCAAAGTAGAAAGTATTCCATCTTCTAGAGAAGATGCAGTAAGGTGAATAAAGTATAAATGAGAATAGAATGTTTAAATGTAAAGAATAGTTTTTTCATGGGGGGTTTACGTTTAAATCACTTTTTAAGAATACTAATTTCTTAGGTAGGCCATTTATTTGAAATTTATTTATGATGATGGTGAGATTATGTTTATATTTCAATCTTTGCAGACACTTACCTTGATCCACGATAAGGTAGAATATTTCTTGAGCAAAGTTAGAATATATTCCCGACATATTACTTTTCTTAATTTCAACTACTAAATAAACTTTACTTGATTTTGATTTTTGTTCACACGGTTTCCTCTTAAACGTTTAGTTTCTTTTAATAACATGCTTTAGAAAACTTAGTGAATTTCTAGATTTCGAAAACAACAAAACAATCCTCTAAAACGTTCAATTTTTTTTTTTAAATAACATGCTTTAGAACACTTAGTGAATTTCTAGATTTCGGAAACAAACAAAACAATCCGGAATTAAATTTTTGTTAAAATAATTGAAAAACAGGTTGCATTGAGAAGATTACGTTGTACTTTTCATCTTTGGATGAATGAAATCTTAATTTTCTCTAATCTCGAATAAAATAAGTTAACACTGTTGCCTTCGGATATGAAATTGTACTCAATAAATTAATCCCAAAAGGAAAATAAATATTCTAAAACAACGTAAATAAACTTAAATTAATATTTAAAAAAGAAATCATTTCTGTATAACAAATAAATATTTGTACACATTAATGATACACCATAAAAACTATTGTAACAAATTTACAGTCTAAACAATTTCTTAATCTTTCTTCATACAATATATATTGACAGCACAGCAATAAGCAACCTTATTTCACTTAGTACGTCCCTGGGTACTAAGTGAATTATTAGTTAAACTTTTGTACTTCCTAATGAGTACTATACCAAGCGTCGTAATCTAGTAACCGTTGTATTGATCAGGAGCTCAGCATTACACGGCAGTCGAGGGTTACACGACTTGATTAGGACTACATGATTAGTCGATGTAATAAGAGTGTTGACATGCAATAAATCCCTCTGATTCCCTGAGCGGCTGCTAAGATAGCAAATGATATGATCGTATATCGATGTGATATTTTGTTTTTATGATAAATATGATACAAATTAATGACGAAAAAACTGAATATATGCACTTTTCCGAACTAATAATAGACCAAACTAATGAAATCCAAATTGGAGAACATCGATTTGAAAAAGTTGAAAATTTAAATATCTAGGAGTCTTAATTTCAGGCAAATATAGTGAGGAACAAAAAGGAAATAACAGAATAAATCGGGCCAATAAAAGTATGTTTGCATGTAACAAAATCCTAATCAAAAATTTCATCGCGCAAAACAAAAATTAAAGTCTACCACACAATCATCGGACCAGTTTTAACTTATGGAGCTGGGACTTGGATACTAAATAAGGTAGAGGAGAGAAAGCTAATTATTTTTGAAAAATACTAAGAAAGGTTTTGGACTAGTCAATGATACTGGAGAGTGGAGAATAAGGCAAAATGCGGAATTGAGAAGGATGTATCAGGACACTGATATAACTGCCCGTGTAAGAGCAAGACGGCTAAGATGGGTTGGGCATGTCGTAAGAAGAGAGCAGGGTACGCTTTTAAAAGAGGTGGGAGAGGGCAAACCGGATGGAAGACGACCGCCAGGAAGACCCAGAGAAGGTGGTGGGGCAGCGTGAGGGCAGATCTGGCCAAAGTGGGAGCAGGACTGGAGGAGGCAAGGGATCGGGACGAAGAAAGGCACTTGTTGGCGAGGCCAAAACCCTGCTAGGGTTCAAATGGCTGTAAGTAATTAAGTAAGTAAAAAAGATAAGTATGTTAAAAGTGACTTCTTGTTTTCTTTCTTTTCTTTTTTTATTAAAAAAAAACTTAACTGCCCGTCGCCATGGGCCAATAAGCCTGTGCGTTGATCTAAAGACAGCGAGGTACCGTTGCGGCAATAGTCACATAGACCAGCCAGAGGTGACCGCTCATGATGAACAGGAGTCGCCCGCTGCTGGGATCGAACCAGCGACGTTTGACACACAGGGCCAGATGCTACCTCTAAGCTACCCCCTCGGTCCAAACTATAAACAAAGCGATGGGACTATGAATGTTTAAAGTGTACGTGAGCGTTATGAAGAAAATTCTCTGCTAAGTTTTAGTTAATATTAATGACAGAGAATAACGTTTTGATTTTAAATGTGTTTTAATTTTGAATTTTTTAGAGATTTGCATCACTTGGAGCTAGTTTTACAAAATTTCGGAATCTGGAATCTGATCCACTGAATCCTGGAAACAAAAAAAGTCATACACAGAAAACACAAATTCATCAAACAGAATAGGGACACGTACACTGGCGATCAGGGCTGAGCATAAACTCACGGGAGGAGGAGTATTAACTGATGTTTTTATGAAGAGTAAAATGATCAGTTCACTAAATGAAAATGTTAAACAATAACTCAAGGTATTCAATATTTTGTGTCTCACACTACTCTAAATAAAATATTTAATTCGGATATAAATTTTTACGACATCTGTTTCCGTTTTAAAATGGAGCACATTTAATTAGTTCATATTATAATAACATAATAAAGTAGGCCTACACAATAAAATGATTTTATTATTCTTTTCCGACCTTAACTAGATACTCTTTATAACTGTATTGTTTGGAAGTAATTAATATTTCTTTCTTAAAACATTATTTGTCGATCGATAACATAAGAATGTAAACTGAACAATTCATTTACTCAATTGTTTTGAAGTAATTACTTCCAACCAAAAAATATACTACCAATAATTACAATCAAAGCAATAATTAATTATCCTAGTTATTTTTTTCAGATTGTGGCATGTTATAAAATTTATAACATATTTATAACATATAACATATTTATAATTTAATGAGCACAGTTCATGTTTGATGAGGCATATTGATGAGTCGTGTGGTAGCTGGAAGGGGACACTGCGTCATTCTTGCCTTTCACAAGTACCTCCCAAGTAACGACTGTTACTCCCGCAGCTTCCGCGACAGTGTGGATGAGCCTCCCCCCTGCCCCTACCCCACGCTGGCAGACAAGCGTGCCCCCGGGCGGCCACAGGAACAGAAGCGGGTCAAAGAAAACAACTTCGTTTGGATCAAAACAAATCTCTAGTTTATCACCCCACACAATATCAATAAGTCAAATAAGTTTTCAGAAGGACAATAAAACAATATAAATATTTGGTCACTGTAGCCTATTCATTTTAAACTTTCAAGCTGGGCCCAGAAAAAATACAACAATATAACAATACAATAATGAAAAAAATCAATTTTAAATATTAATTCGTTGTTCGGTTCAAAATTTCTGATTACTAAATTTCATATAAAAGGCAGCGTTACTTTAGTTAATTTTTCTTTGAATTAGAACCGTGAATTGAGAGTTGCAAACATAAAAAAATATAATAATATAAACTCTCAAAACTTAACAATAACAATAGCAATAAATAATTAACATGTAAATAACAGGCGAACACCTAACAAATAAATAACAAATGACTAAATAACAAAATTGAATAATATTACACGCATGTTTCACAGCTGACGACAGTTCTCTTCTTTGCCCTGCCTCCATATTTTTCATAAATGCCCCCCCCTTTCCCCACTTCCTGCGGTCAAGTTGCTATAAACAAAATGGTTGGATCTCATCCGAGAAGTTTGCGTATTGCGCTGCAGCGACTTCATCTCAATAATATAACAATACAATAATGAAAAACAATAATAAAAAATTTGACATGATTACGATGAGCGGTCTTTGTGTTCTGCCTCCCAGAAGGCAGCGATGTCGGCAGGTAAAGCGTCACCGTTGCTAGCGGCAACACCTGATCGCCACTCTATCACAGCGCGCTGCGGCGGTTACCGCAATTTCTTTAAGTACAATTTTTCAAAACTACAAGACCTGCTTTACATTAATTCTTTAGTAGGATCTTAGGTACCGGTTTTGAAATGTTTTAAGGATTATAACTAAATCCTTATCGTAACATTATCCTTAAATGCTGGTTCGGGTGAGATGGCTGACGTCGTGCAGTGCTGTTGGCTAACTTAAGAATCCATGGTGGCTGAGAGAAAATAACTAAAAGGATAACAAAATTTTAAAGAGAAATTTTAGAACTCATTAATTCTCTCCGCCTGGTGGAAACGAAGATCACAGCGCCTATGATTGACAACCGGACGGACGTCAGGCTTCTCGCCTGCAAACAGTGTTGCCACAGTGTAGGACACAAGGAATAAAGACATAACATAACACATAACATATAAACATATAACACTGAGCGTCACATACGCGCTGGGTTGTCACGGCTCAATGTCTGTAAACAGGAAACAGTTATTTAACGTATGGTTATGTCGCTTTAAATTCGGACAAAAAGTTTATCATATCGATTTTCCAGCTTTTTTATTTTTATTAAATAAGATACCGTTTTTCAATTTGATTGACCCCCGAGGTTTCAGCACTTTACGAAGTGAAATGTTTAAACATAAGAAATAAAATATGGTTGACTGAAACCTGTAAAAACAAATAAGTGGTCTTACTACAGGCACACAGGCGTAACATTCGTCATGTGCAACTTTATTAATAATGCAACGAAACCACTGAAAACTAAAACATCATCCTTTTAAACTCAATTAAGTAAACAATTGGGGAATCATCAGATGCTATAATACAGGTTGTTTTTTTAACGCAACCCATTTTTAAGATTGAATAGTGCAGATATAAATATGAAATAAGTATTGTTTTATTGATCTTTACATTTTATACAACCTATTATTTAAGTCTGATCACATTTAGTTTACATTACGTGCTCAAAAGGTCCGCCATTGGCATTTGTACAAAGTTATGTTCTTTCTATCAAATTCCCAAACACGTGTTGCAAGGTACCTCTTTGAATTTCTTGCATAACATTTTTTATTTGTTTTGAGGTGCTGAATATCCTGTGAATTCTTTCCGTATGCCTGAATTTTAATGTATCCCAAAATAAAATAATATTGTATGGTCAAATCCGGGGATCTTGGGGAAATAATCTTTCACCGATAAAATAAAGTTTTGGGTTACGTTTTTAATGTGCGTGTCTTTAAGCACTATAACTCACATAAAAGTGGTCCGATGTGAATGAAATTTGCCACAGGCATGTAAAGTAGTATTATTCTACGAAAAAATTCACAAGATATTCAGCACCTAAAAACAAACATAACAAATGTAATGCAAGAAATTCAAAGAGGTACCTTGCAACACATGTTCGGGAATTTGATGGAGAGAGCATAACTTTATACAAATGCCAGTGAGCACATAATGTAAATTAAATGTGATCAAACTTAAATAATAGTTTGTATAAAATGTAAAGATCAATAAAATAATACTCATTACATATTTATATGTATGTTAAAAAAAACACCCTGTATTAAAGGGGGAAGTAACATACAACACCCACCCTACAACCCTACAGACTCAGCTGCCCAATAACTGGGATTTTGGATTAGTGACCAAAGAATAATATTAATATATCGACCAAAGAAGAATATTATTCTTTGGTCGCTGGTTTGAATTTTTATAAATATGAGAAAAAGTTTACTAAATAAAGCTTAATCCTTGAAATATGAATGGAATTGTGTATCGATCGTTAATTTGTAATTACAATCAGTTATATTCCTAAGAATAGTGCTAGCACTAATTAATGAAACTGCATCAGTATATTAAACTTAGGTTAGGGTATAAAAATATGTTTAAACATATTTTTGTATCGTTAACAGTAAAATACTCCGAATATCGGAATGGCTAATGTAGAAAGCATGCATTTCTGGAATTTATTAAAAAAAATTCTAAGAGCATAAAATTGGTTGGTATTCGTTGATACACACGAGGGCCACGAATTTCTGCGCCCTTTTTCAAACAAAAGCATTCTCAAGTAGCTCATGTATTTTTGTATTAAGTATCTTTAATAGCTAATGCTTTTAAAGAAGCAATGTAATGTAATGTAAATGTAATGTATGTGTAAATATATGTGTAATGTAATGGTACATTGTTCCATGAAAATGTTTTATGAAAATTGAATTAAATTATTTTTTTTCAAGTTCTTTATATAATGCAGTAAACAACAAATTGCCAATATTCTATATTTAAAGCAGCATTATAACTAATACCACTGAATTTCTTCGTAAATAATGATTCTTGGAAGCTGAAAACAAGGTCTTAGGGAGTCTTTTACCGCGAATAAAAATCTATTCTTGCCCGAGATAATTACTGGATACTACTTTCCAGTCCCAACAATCAGCACTGGCGAATCCACGAGGAGGGATTTATTTTAATGATTTATCCCTCCTCATTAAAAGTTAAATCTTCCATTATTGCAAAGTAATGGAGTACCTGTTGTAACTGATGAATGTAACAGTAACAGAGACATTGAGTTTAATTTCATAGATTGACATTGAGTATTTCGATCATAGATTTAATACGTCGATTCTTTGTTTTTCGTTAATGAAGTTTTTCCTATAATAGTATAATTTGGTAATTTTATTTTTAATTTCCAGTTTAAGAAGTTTACCAAGACCTTTATAACGGGACCCAAACGGGACCTTTTATGACGGGACTTTAGGGACCCAGACCTTTATAACGGGACCCAAACGGGACCTTTTATGACGGGACTTTTGGGACCCAGACCTTTATAACGGGACCCAAACGGGACCTTTTATGACGGGACTTTTGGGACCCAGACCTTTATAACGGCTCTATTGGTTCATGGTATTAAAAAACATCCATCCAAATGTAAATCAATGGAACATAGCAAACAATTTTTCAAAACTACAAGACCTGCTTTACATTAATTCTTTAGTAGGATCTTAGGTACCGGTAATATTAATTTCAAACACTTATAAACAAAAAGCAAAGACAAACAATAGAAATAAGAGTTGTCTTACTGGTTGAATTACATTTTTTCTTGGTTGATCACTTTTGGGTTTTATTTTGATTTTTTAAATAGTTTACTCAAGTTTTAAATTCTCTTAAAATGCGAAGTCCGATTAATGTTTTCGTATATAAAAAGTGAAGAGAAGTGCCATCCAACAAACAAAGAATCAAGGAAAAAACTATTTCCTTTTAAAATTTAGCTATTTTCAAATTTAGCTATTTTTTAAATTCTATACTTTTAAGGGACACAGTATAAAAACAAGCAATAAAATCGTATGGTAATGGTGGAATACATCCAAACAGTTGATAAAATTATTTATATTTGATGTAGTCTACTTTGGGTCTGATAACCCATTATAATGGCATACGAGGCATAACGATGCGTAGGAATGTACGTGAAGATGTGTTTCTCCTTGAGTGACCGCTTTGATTTGCATTCTAAATCCACGATTGATTGCTTTGTCCTTGAATCAGTTGTAATGCTTTGAGTTTGAAGATTTACATTTTTACGCTGGATGTTTTCTTTTCTGCGCATTTTCCTTTAAGGAAAGGACCTACTATATTCCGTAAGTGACATGTAAAACATAAAGTAACTTCTACTTTTGAACACATCTGAGTACTTTTAATTTCGAGCCCCTGAAATCTACAAATACTGTTGTTCAAGTTTTAATGCTAAATAAGCTGTTCAAATTACATCAATAATTCTGAATATGATCTGCTTATTTTTAGTACACCGAAATTGCTCAGCTTGGGCTTAAAAACAAGTACATTATTTTTTAATTAAAAGTAAAATATTGTTTTAATAACTCCAGTTTTGATATTTTTGTTTGTATGTGTTTTATAAGGTAGCTTATTTCCTTTCATGCAATATTTTTCTTTTTAATTTTTTCAACTCTCATGGCATTAAAAAAAGTAAAAAACCCAATTGTTTCGGAGTATTGAGTTTACATGTTGTATCATTTCAACAGGGCGGTGATATTTTGCTAAAAAATATTAAAAAATTAACTTTGTAAAATAAGTAAAATACACAACATATACACGATTTACAAGAGTGTGAAATCTTACACAGACACTTTAGATGAAAGGAAACATAAACATTAAAGTGTTTGCTAGAATTTGCGTTTTCCGCAATAATCCTTTTTGCGAAATCCAATAATAAGGTAGGACACAAGAGGAAAAGACGATTATGTAGATATTTTTTTTAATAAAATTTCCAATACATTATAGGCAAACAAACTTTAAATTGTACATTGTAAATTGCACACAATTTGCAAACAACAACAATCAATTGTAAACAAACAGTTAGTTGTAAATTGTTGTCTTTAACTGCATAAATATGAACTATCATTCAATACTTCGTACCGCTAACGTCACGTAAGTCCATCCATCGGGTTTTATCAAGTTAAAATATTCATATTATGTTATAACCGAGATAAAAAATTGTATTATTATTGCAACGCAGATAGACTAGTTAGGTTTCATTAACAGATAGGATCAACAAAGTAGGCTAGGGAGAAATGTCGAATGAATTGAACTAGGACACCCAGTTTAAATCATTCCCTTATTTGCGAGAGATTTAAGTTATTAATCATTGTGGATGGAATTCGCCCTTTATGCAGCTTGAGACAGCTATTCTAGCTTCTGCTCTTTAAACAGTCAAATTTAAGTATGTGCTGCCATTTGCGATTGAACATTTTGCTATTTATATTCTTATAAAAAGTAAACATTGAAAATTTGGACCACCTAAGGAGTATTCGAAGGGATTTTAAGGACTTCAATATGCCTATAGATATTGGCCGGGTTCATGTAACTGTACGTTTTTGTAAATTTCTACCCAATAGGTTCCATAGTTTATGCGTCAACCCGAAACTAAGCTACTAGATACACATATACAAACTCATAAACCACCTCTGTTTATAATTCGGTACGATAAAATATTATATTTCTCTGTCCTTAAGGTGAGCAAAAATTAAAATGTATTATTTCTTATCACCACTACAGGACTACATTAAATGGTATTTTGTTTTACTGACTAAAACTTTATTATAATCGTCTTCCAGACAGCTCATGAAATCATAAATAACTGTTATCGAAACGGATAAAAAATTATTATAAAAACGGCAATTACTGCCCTGACTAATATTTAAAATTGACGAAGCACAAACTGAGAGAGAATGCAGTATAACACGGGAACGCAGACAATCACTTATTTCACTTCCTCACTGAATAAATTTAATTTTCACACATAAGATACCAATCACTAAATTGGCAATTTTTTAGATAATCAACTATTTGTATCCTATACTCTTTTATGAGCAATGTTATATTGTGTGCGTGTGTGTGTGCTTGCACAGCTATCTCAAAAACGGCTCCGACGATTTTTTTCTAATTTTGGAAATAACTCATTTTTGGCTTAAAAACATGCTTTCTGGATTCTAATTCATCTGAAAAATCTAATACCGTACTAAAATGAATTTTAAAGTAGCAAAAGTTTAACATTAGGCCTTGTGAGTTGTCATGCTAGCAACGAAATAAAAACAAACATGTAAACAAATAAAGTGATCACAACAGCTGTTCATGAAATAAATATAGTTATAGAGGAGAAATACGGCAGCGGCGTGTGGGATAAAAACTATATGGTGTGATGAAAAAGTGTATTTATAAATATTATAGTAACTGGATGAATGCAAGCAACCGAATGAATCACGAAATAATACCGAGTAAGGCTCGGTCCACCAGGTACTCTGTAGTTTATACAGATCAGTGTTCAATATTTAACCATTCATTCTTTGTAAAACTAACCAGTTAAACATTAATTTTATTTTAGTATACAGTATTAAAGTCTATTTAGAGATATTACAAATTTAAACTTAATTAGTTCAGGCGGAGTGCGATATTGCATGACGTACTTTCCAAAACACCCACACAACCATAGAGTGATAGACATCCAATTATCGTCTCTTCAAATAGCTTCTCGAATCAGTTATTAGCAACTGAACTCTATTTGTATGCGATAACAAATAAAGTGCATAAACAGTTCTAAATCGATCACGCGACTGATGAATAAAAAGTTAGTTTGAACGAAGACGAGACAGGCGTCACCCGCCGTGACGTATAAACAGCAACACGACAATCCACTCAGAGCGTGACCGGCCACAACTAGAATGACGAGTCCATCTGATCTGCTTAAAATTGCATGCAGTTTCCAGGAACCACACTGTGCTGCATAAAAACCCTTCGAAGCAATTCGTTCATATACAGGTTCAATGCTCACGAATACAATCCGTATTTCTTCCAAATAGGCGGTGCAGTAAGCGGGAGGGCTCGACTAAACATAGAACCAGGTGGGTGGACGTTTAAAAGGGGTTTTGGATCTTTTCCGTTATACGTATACCACCATTTCAAATTTACCCTTCTAGCTTGATTTTTGACCGAGCACCATAAACTAGGTAAAATAATAGTTATTAATCGTTTTAAGTGGAAATTCCTTGTAAGAATATTTTACCTGCGGTTTCGTTATCTTATCTACCGTTATCTTTTTATAGACGCGATAAGCCAGCGTCTGACCGTTATTCCCAAAAGAAGAAGAAAGAAAAAGAAAGAAAAAGAATTCCCAAAAGATTTTTTGATTGCAGACTGCCGAAAAACTACAGCCGAGGAAGTGGGACTATGAAGAGCTTAACTGCAATTGAAACCAAGAATATATTTCTACCGTTATTCCCCGGTGAATATGATTAATATATATGAATGGTCCCAGTTGCAGTTGGTTAGGTTAGGTTAGGTTAGGTAAGGTTAAGTTAGGTTATGTTAGGTTAGGTTAGGTTAGATTAGTTTATGTTAGGTTACCTAACCTAACCTTTCCTAGCCTAACTGACCAAAATCAAGCTTGAAAAACAAACCGGAAACAGTGGTATACGAATAACGGAAAAGATCCGGGGTTTTACTATCACCCGATTGAAAACAAAATTCAGTTCTCACTAAATAAAAACGTTGATTTGAACTGAGGCTGACGGAAATGAGACACGATAATTCACGATATCGTGACGATAATCCACTCAAGTGTGAGCCATAGCCCGACTGCTGAGCCCACCTGAGGTGTTTAAGACTGCATGCAGCTTCTAGCGACCACATTGAGACGGAAGAGGTGCGAGTCGTTCACGCTACAAGTACAGAGCAAGAGGTGCGAGTCGTTCACGCTACAAGTACAGAACAAGAGGTGCGAGTCGTTCACGCTGCAGGTACAGAGAGGACTGCCGCAGAGAGATCTGACAAAATATTCTCATAGCCAAAAAGAACACTTCAAACCTAAATAAATTGAAGAAAGGTAAAAAAGTGTTTGCTCGACGCGGGTTTGCTCATCATGGTCAGCATATACTGAAAAATACAGGGATTCAGGATCGGCTCCAACAGCTGTACACTGTAACATGTTTGGCTAAAATCAAACTTGTTTATGCAAAGAGCAATACTTTACGAACATTGTACGGCCATTTATGATTCGTACAAAGAAATACAAACAGCCAAAAAATTAAATTCGTAAAAGAACTAAACAATACCCTAAAAAGGTTGTCTTATATCTATTCGATGACGATTGTTCTGAGGAAAATATCATGATTAGTTCCAAACCATTTCTTTGGCTGAACACTAAATCAATGCATGGAGAGAGTCATTGAATCTGCCCAATGTACACAGCTTTGAGTTAAATAACAACGAAGTTCTCGAGTAACTCGATTAAAAGCAATACACCGGAAAATACCGGGCTTCTAACCAAGCTCACCAGACCCTCCAGAAAATTGGCTATCCGAAGAACTTAAAGAACCCTCCAATAGAAACTATCAATTAAGAAAAACGATAGAGGTTACCAAGCATTTTCATAAGACATTGAAGCATCAATTTCCTGAAAAGAGGAGAAAGAATGTAAAATAAATTTCATCTTTAAAAAGCGTTGGGAACTTGTAGTCAGCCAGAAGATGATTTGAGGAAGAACTAAAAGCAAAAAGGTAATATAGTAGATATTCTGAATGCAGACTGTGTTTGCCTCAATCTGAGACTAAAAGAAAACGAAGTATAGGCTTCTAAAACCGTCACCAACAGAACCCCCAAAATATTATTTTTTATTTCAAACTGCCGAGGAAAACTACAGCCGAGGAAGTGGGACTATGAAGAGCTTAACTGCAATTGAAACCAAGAATATATTTCTACCGTTATTCCCCGGTGAATATGATTAATATATATGAGGGCCTCCAGAAGTTATACATGTTGAGGTTATAATCATCCAGATCTTCCAACAACCTCGTTTTAGCACAAAAGAAAGAGAGTGTCCTCTTAACATCGCTCGTGACACTCGGGCGAAAGCTATCATGCTTGCTGACAGTCATGATAAGGACCTTTACAACAATATTCCTGGTTTGTTCCAGAATTTTTACATCCTTCTATATGCTGTATTTTTTCAGCCAGTAGCATCACTAAACTAAGTGCTAGTGATGCTACTGGCATCACTAGCACTTAGCCGTCCTCTGTTGAAGTCGTCCTCCAACAGAGGACGACTTCAAAGCGGTCGCTGCTGGTACTAATGGCATGGAGAAAATGAACCAGGGAATAAAAGAGTTGTTGACCCGGAAGACCAAGGCAGAAGTGTTTCTTCTTAATCTTGCCTTGCTTGCTTTAACCACGGCACCTCAAACACTGTGATGAATACGCTGGGCCTTAAAGGGTTGAAAGCTTGCACACCACGCTACACTCTTCATGGTCTTCGCCTGGGCGAGCTGGCAAGGCCCTTCTTTTAGGACTGATTTTTAAGACGATGACGAGATAATATGACGAGATTGATTTTTAAAGTTACTTCACCCGATACTGTGAATCGTGTCTTTACTGAAAGCGTTGCAATGGAGGGGGCAAACAGGATCTGAAGCAAACCCATCACTCATCCAGAGAAGGCCACCACTGTCCACCTTCAACAGAACCTGGATCCGGGTGTAATAACTTGCCTTGGTGTTGAGAACTCAAAACCTACTCTATCATCTTCACAGCACCTTGACACAGGGACTTGCAATCTACGTCAGTGTCAAACGCTATGAGGGAAATTCTTTCAGTGCTTCTCTGGCAGAGAAATCCTTGACTGTATCGAACACGGTTAAGATTCAAGGGGTAACTTTTTATAAAAGTTTGACCTTCTCAAGTTATGGACGGTCTATCAATCGTGGTAGATTGTGCAAAATGATATATTTGTTCTGAGTAAGGGGGATGCTCAAAGCTGAACTCAAGCTGGAAATTGTCGAGTCCGTAATTTTTCCTAGAGACCGAGAGATATTGACAACGATAAGAGATTTGTTGGCCATGAAACATCCGAGAGATTAGCGTGACGAAATTATTGAGAGATTTTACGGTTGCAATAGATTGTTCGGTCGCGAAATATATCTTTCCGGTGTATTTATTAAGTTAGCCGTTGTAGCCGTTATTTACACGTTTGAATTGGAAAATAAACGTAGCCTTCATGGAAAGCAGATAAAACCTACCGAAATCCTAAAGATTATCATAAAATATATAAGAAGCTCACAGGAAGAAACCAGAGGGAATTTCATGGATCTGAATAGGCCTATGTGTTGTATCAGTTCACGATTGGTTTGTGTAGGTAGAACTTTGTGTAAAATCTCATCCCAGTCGGTTCGGCAATTTTCGCGTTTACACCATACAACAAACACGCTTACAAAAACCACATTTTAATGTCAGCATTGAAGGTTATAATATTTCCAGGTCATGTGGGGGAGAGGCATCTGCCCCCTTGCTACCCCCCCCCCCCCCATAACTCTATGTATTATTTCTATTATTTCTCGAACGATTAACCTTGTGAAAACATGCTGTGTTTACCTCTTCCGATATCTGAATGGACTTATAGTAGTGATTAAAAATACTAATTTTTAAAATTTTTAGCTGAATTTAATGGTGCAAGAAGAAATTTGATATTTTTTATTTATATATGTTAAAAACTAAAAAAAACATTTTTTGTGGGGTTCTCCCCCCCTCTTTTCGCACAGGGTCTTCGAGATCCAGAACATGAGAAAAGTTAATCATCCAACCTATTGACTGGATTACTATCACCCTGTAAAAAAACTATAGTCATGTTACAGCTTTGAGGATTTTTTTTTGCGTTTGATAAAAAACGAATAGGGATTATTCTCTAATTAGAAGCCCCTAATCCTAATTTATGCGAATAAAGGTACGTTTATTAAAAGCCTGCGTAAGTCTAGTCTTCGTTTTGTTGGGTATTAGAATCATTATGATAATTTTAAAATAAAATAAAATTATAAGCTTGGTTATGTGCAGAAAAAAAGATTTAACGGAAACATGTTATATTAAAACAATTTGTTTTTGTTACAGCTACTACCTTCATTTATATAATTTCAAAAGGTTATTAATGTTATCTATTATATTTGTTTAGATAATACTTGTTGTATAGGTTACTTCATTTGGCTAATTTATTCAGCGTTGTCTCTTAATAACAAATCAATGAACAGTTGTTTGTTTTGGAGTAATTATTGGAGGTCAAATATCAATCACAGGAATCCGACATTCAAATTTTAACAGTTATACATTTACTCGTCTGAAATATGTTTATAAAATGTATACTTATGAAAATCAAAATGCGGGGTGATTAAAGAATGGTGATAAAGTTAATTCAAAAACAATATTTTTTCTCTCTTACTAAAACTTTTATACAGTTTCAAAGTGTATTATGCCTACATATTTTATTTCATGCTCAACGCCAGTGCCATTTTTTACTTTCTGATCTTGGCCGTCCAAACCCGGGTCTTGTTACTATCTAACGGAGACCATTTGTTAGACATCATCATTTGTTATGACTTATTTAGGACTTCATCGATGTTATTGGTAATATAAAAAAACATATACCTATAACAATATACATTAATCACCATTAAAACATAAACATATACATATAAGTCCGAATTTTGACGAAATCATTTAACGTTAAATAAAATGTATTCGACTACAATAGATTAGTGCATAATCTTTCGGAAACTAGATTTCTTCGTTTAGTTATACCCCACTGCTGTTTGTGTTGCTGCTGAAGGAGGGTTTTACTTTCTTCCTTATATTCATAGTGTACGGAGAAAGTATTGTTTTTGTCAAAAGTTTCGAATTTGAGTTGTTAATGGAAATATTCCTTTTAATGCTCCCCGAATCCAAAAAAGTCGTTTTTGGAGTGGTGTCTGTCCGTCCGTGTGTGTGTGTGTGTGTGGGTGTGTGGATGTGTGTAAGTAGACAGAGCTGGAGACGACACCAATGGTCCGATTTCCTTGAAATTTGCATATAGTTACTAAAGCCATGATATCTCCAGGCATTTTTTCATTTTTTGAATTTTTCATTTTAAGGGTATTTACCCCATTAAACCCATAAAAACGACAAAAATCCGAATTGCTAAAAAATTTAGATAAAAATTGTATGGTTTTTAGTGCTTAAGATGCCATACAAAATGACACCACCCGCTGTAAAATAGTTTGTAAAAATTCTGGATCAGAAGTTATGGGAGTTTCAATTTTAAAATATTCAGTTTTTTAAATTTACTTAAAATTATAACAATTAATCAAAATATACTTGCAACCTTGAAAAAATAAATAGTCCAGTATTTTTAATTATTAGTCTACTTCAACTGTTTGCGGAGATAATTTCCTTTGGCATATTCGTTTGGCGTTAAGCGCAGTAAGTTGTCTAATGTTACTCTTTTTATGGCAAGTACTTAAAATACTATATCTTCGTGTATTACAAAGCGATTTTAATAAAATTTGGTATGTATTTGTGAGATAATTGTGAATTTGTCATACAGGTTTTAATTTTTCTCATTAGTTTTTCTCGCTTTAAACGGTTTTAAGGGAGAACGTATTTGTCAGTTTGCCGATGCCGATTATTATTAATATCACCATTAGGTTCCGGTACGAAGTCAGGCGTAACATTTTATAACTTAACAATCGTAAATGAGCTAACTTTTCAAGTTGTCATGAGAGGGCAAAATATCTAGTTGAATTTTATTTCAACTGTGGGTCGCACGTAAATAGATCTAGACTTCGGGACGGCCCACATCCAATATGTCGTGTAGCCAGCCTTAACTAAGGCCTTAAGCCTTAAGCTAACAGCGGCCGACCCCGATCCCACATACCAGCTTCCATTTCCTTATCAGGAAGATGATGGTAGATAACACATATTTAGAACAATTTCCAAAAGCCCTTACATTTTGGCGTATATGAAACTCACCCATTCCTAAAAATAAAAATAAAAAACACTTAGATGTAGGGAGGTGTGAATTACGCAGAATATTGAAAAAATCTATAAAAAACCCAAAAAATTTGAAAAATTAAAAACTTACCACTATACAATTAGTTGATAAACTCGTTTCAGGGTCGATGATTTTTCTTACAAAAATTTACACTAAATCATATACACCGCTTTAAAAACCATGTCTAAAATAATTACCATATCGATTCTTGTTTATTTTATAATGTCTAGGTTAATCAATTGTTTATTTACCCTTTCCGAAACAAAATCTGGTGCAATTAATTTCGATTCAAACCCTGTAACGGTGTTCATATTTTTGATATTACTAACTCTGCATGGAAAAAAAGGTTATGGCCTGGTTTAACACTCTTATTTAAAGTCCCTCAACAGCGATTGTGAGCGCCAGTTGTCATTTGGCAGCGGCAGCAGGACGTACTGGAGTACAAAGCCAATCAGCCCACATGCGGAGTGGATTATTCTGTTTGTGTTTCGAGCGTTTAGACAAACAGATCTGCAGCGACAGCCGAGCTTTGCAGTCTCTGAAACTGGCTTGCAGAAAACCTGAATCAGGGGCTCGTTTCATAACGAAACTACCACGCTTATAACATTGGGCGGCGAAACTGGATGCAGGAAACCTGAATCAGGGGCTCGTTTCATAACGAAACTAGCACGCTTATAACATTAGGTGGCGAATCTGGCTGAGGAAAACCTTTATCAAGGGCCAGTTTCATAGCAAAAGCACCACACTTATGACATTAGGCGGCGAATCTGGCTGCGGGAAACCTTTATCAGGGGCCAGTTTCATTGCAAAAGCACCACACTAATAACATTTAGGCGGCGAAAGTGGCTCCAGAAAACCCGAATCAGTGGCCCATTTCAGAACAAAACTAACGGCGAGACTGACTTCAGAAAACCTCAATTAGGGGCCCGTTGTATAACAAAACTACCACACTAATAACATATAATAACTATAACATTTACCTATAACAATAACATTTACCTATAACACACTATAACATTTACCTATAACAATATAATCACCATTAAAACATAAACATATGCATATAAGTCTGAATTTTGACGAAATCATGTAACCTTAAATAAAATGTATTCGACTACAATATAGATTAGTGCATAATCTTTCGGAAACTAGATTTCTTCGTTTAGTTATACCCCACTGCTGTTTGCTGCAGGGGGAAGTTTTTACTTTCTTCCCTATATAATAGTACACGAAGAAAGTATTGTTTTCGTCAAAAGTTTCGAATTTGAGTTATTAGCGGAAATATTCCTTTTAGTGCTCCCCTATTCCAAAAAAGTGGTTTTTGGAGTGGTGTCTGTCCGTCCGTGTGTGTGTGGGTGTATGTATATGTAGACAGAGCTGGAGACGACACCAATGGTCCGATTTCCTTGAAATTTCCATGTAGTTACTAAAGCCATGATATCTCCAGGCATTTTTTCATTTTTTGAATTTGTGATTTTTAAGGGTATTTACCCCATTAAACCCATAAAAAACGACAAAAACCCGAATTGCTCAAAGATTTAGATAAAAATTGTATGGTTTTTAGTGCTTAAGATGCTATACAAAATGACACCAACCGCTGTAAAAAAGTTTGTAAAAATTCAGGATCAGAAGTTATCGAAGTTAAAATAGAAGTCATGATGGTCAGAAGTTATGATGGATTTAATGTTAAAATATTCAGTTTTTTCAAATTTACTTAAAATTATAACAATTAATCAAAATATACTTGCAACCTTTAAATTTTTATTGAAAAAATAAATCGTTCAATATTTTTAATTTTAGTCTACGTCAACTGTTTGCGGGGATAATTTCGTTTGGCATTTTCGTTTGGCGTTAAGCGCAGTAAGTTGTCTAATGTTACTATTTTTACGGCAAATACTTAAAAAACGATATTTTCGTGTATTACAGAGCGATTTCAATAAAATTAGGTATTTATTTGTGAGATAATTGTGAATTTGTTATACAGGTTTTAATTTTTCTCATTGGCTTTTCTCGCTTTAAACGGTTTTAAGGGTGAAAGTATTTGTCAGTTTGCTGTTACCGTTTATTATTATTTTTACCATTTGGCTCCAGTACGAAGCCAGGCGTAATATTTTATAACCTAAAAATCGTAAATGAGCTAATTTTTTCAAGTTGTCACGAGAGGGCAAAATATCTAGTTGAATTTTATTTCAACTGTGGGTCGCACGTAAATAGATCTAGACTTCGGGACGGCCCACATCCAATATGTCGTGTAGCCAGCCTTAACTAAGGCCTTAAGCCTTAAACTAACAGCGGCCGACCCCGATCCCACATACCAGCTTTCATTTCCTTAAATAACACATATTTAGAACAACTTCCAAAAGTCCTTAAATTTTGGCGTGTATAGTAACTTACCCATTCCTAGAAATAAAAATAAAAATTACTTCGATACGAAAAACGTGTGCACACCTCTCGCGCGATCCGCACCCATTGAAATTTGTAGATCTACTGGCGGACGAGCGTCTACTTGTACATCAGCAGTGAGTCAGAGGTCAGTTGGGAGATATCAGCTGACTGTTTCACTCTTATTCATTATATAGTCTAAACGTTATTTTGTCAGAGTACTCATCTTTCTTATTTAGCATATCATTTCTGCCATCATTTTTAAAATGTTTAAATATATAATATCCCCAGACTTCCCAGACTTTTGCCTTAGATTTATCGTTACATTGTTTTAATACACTAACCGATGAATTAAAATCTACATTATGATTAGGGAATTCTTTGAGATGCGATAAATCTAAGGCAAAAGTCTGGGAAGTCTGGGGATATTATATATTTAAACATTTTAAAAATGATGACAGAAATGATATGCTAAATAAGAAAGATGAGTACTCTGACAAAATAACGTTTAGACTATATAATGAATTAGAGCGAAACAGTCAGCTGATATCTCCCAACTGACCTCTGACTCACTGCTGATGTACAAGTAGACGCTCGTCCGCCAGTAGATCTACGAATTTCAATGGGTGCGGATCGCGCGAGAGGTGTGCACACGTTTTTCGTATCGTTGTTTTTTATGTTAATTTTAATGTACGTGTTGTGTCTGACTGTTCAGTGTAAAATGTACTTTATGTTTGAAATTTTGACGACCACAGAAGTGTGAAAATACCAAGTTTTAGTGGCTGAAGATGAGTCGTTATTGACTTGAAACCGGTACCACGGAAAAATTGAATTGATACCGTAGGCTGCATTTTACTGCAATTCAGTAAGTAATTATATACAATGTGTCTAGGCTTAAAAAGAAAAATAAGAAAAAATAAAAATCACTTAGATGTAAGGAGGTGTGAATTACGCAGAATTAAAAAAAATCTATAACAAAAACAAAAAAAATTTAAAAATTAAAAACTTACCATTATTCATTTAGTTGATAAACTCGTTTCAGGGTCGATGATTATTCTTATAACAATTTACACCAAATCATGTACACCGCTTTAAAAAACCATGTCTAAAATAACTACCATATCAATTCTTCTTCATTTTATAATGTCTAGGTTAATCAATTGTTCATTTACCCTTTCCGAAACAAAATCTGGTGCAATTAATTTTGATTCAAACCCTGTAGTGTTCATATTTTGGATATTACTAACTCTGCATGGAAAAAAGTTTATGGCCTGGTTCAACACTCAACATTTATAGTCCCTCAACAGCGATTGTGAGCGCCAGTTGTCATTTGGCAGCGGCAGCAGGACGTACTGGAGTACAAAGCCAATCAGCCCACATGCGGAGTGGATTATTCTGTTTGTGTTTCGAGCGTTTAGACAAACAGATCTGCAGCGACAGCCGAGCTTTGCAGTCTCTGAAACTGGCTTGCAGAAAACCTGAATCAGGGGCTCGTTTCATAACGAAACTACCACGCTTATAACATTGGGCGGCGAAACTGGATGCAGGAAACCTGAATCAGGGGCTCGTTTCATAACGAAACTACCACGCTTATAACATTAGGCGGCGAATCTGGCTGCGGAAAACATTTATCAGGGGCCAGTTTCATAGCAAAAGCACCACACTTATGACATTAGGCGGCGAATCTGGCTGCGGGAAACCTTTATCAGGGGCCAGTTTCATAGCAAAAGCACCACACTAATAACATTTAGGCGGCGAATCTGGCTGCGGAAAACATTTATCAGGGGCCAGTTTCATAGCAAAAGCACCACACTTATGACATTAGGCGGCGAATCTGGCTGCGGGAAACCTTTATCAGGGGCCAGTTTCATAGCAAAAGCACCACACTTATGACATTAGGCGGCGAATCTGGCTGCGGGAAACCTTTATCAGGGGCCAGTTTCATAGCAAAAGCACCACACTTATGACATTAGGCGGCGAATCTGGCTGCGGGAAACCTTTATCAGGGGCCAGTTTCATAGCAAAAGCACCACACTTATGACATTAGGCGGCGAATCTGGCTGCGGGAAACCTTTATCAGGGGCCAGTTTCATAGCAAAAGCACCACACTAATAACATTTAGGCGGCGAAAGTGGCTCCAGAAAACCCGAATCAGTGGTCCATTTCAGAAGAAAACTAACGGCGAGACTGACTTCAGAAAACCTCAATTAGGGGCCCGTTGTATAACAAAACTACCACACTAATAACATAAGTCGGCGAAACTGACTTCAGAAATCCTGAATCAGTGGTCCATTTCAGAACAAAACTAACACACTAATAACATAAGTCGGCGAGACTGACTTCAGAAAACCTGAATTAGGGGCCCGTTGTATAACAAAACTACCACACTAATAACATAAGTCGGCGAAACTGACTCCAGAAATCCTGAATCAGTGGACACAACTACACAACTAACACAACTACTACACTAATAACACTAGTCGGCGAAACTTCGTTATCCGTCTTCACTACTGTAACGATATTTTGAAGTTTGAAGTCTTGATTCGATAAACAAGCAAAATCACCGAAAGCTTTGAAATTCGATTTAATCGCATGATTAAACGATAAAACGTATAAACTGCAACTATGTCAACCAAAACTTTCATCAACATAAAATCACTAAACTAATTTTTTAAATATCGTTGTTTTTATTGATTCATCTTTTTTATAAACGGTGTTGCAAATTATTTAGTTCTCAGGTTTATTGTTCCTCATCTATTATCAAAATAAATGCAATATTTCTTTATCTAAACATATTTACCTAACTATAACTATCAAGAAAATCAAATAGTCACTATTCGTATATCATTGTGATATTCCTCAGGATTCGATGTGTGAATATGAATACAAATTTAATTTTTCCCTTTAAGAAATCAATCGCTTAAGATGTATGTTACTTACAATGTCGGTCAACTCATTTTGTTTACGTCCCTTACCGTCTTTTTCTGTTTTCCCTAGTTTGTTAGAATCATGTGATAGTATGCGTAATAGATAGAGTTAAAAGGTAATTTGCCAAAGCGAAATAAATTTACAATACACATTCTGTAAATTCTCATTCTGTACATATTTGGCGATATGTATTTGTACTAAGTTTATGTCAATATACATAACTGTAATAGTCAATTTACTGTGAAATTTACAATCTATATATTTAAAAGCCAAAACCCATTGACTGACTGACTGATCACAGTTTCTCAAAAGCTATAAGGCTTAGAGCCATGAAACGCGGCACAAATATTCCTTACAGGCTCTAGATGCGTACTAAGAAAGGATTTTGCAATATTTTGTCTCTAAAGGCCTAAATATGGTATAAAATACAATATGGCGGCCACTTTTAGCTTTCAAAGCTTAATTTCTCAAAAACCACAAGACTTTTGGCCGTGAAACGTGGCACAATTATTCTTTATAGGCTTTAGATGCGAAGAAAAGAAAGGTTTTAAAATATTCTTTCTCAGACGGCTAAAATAGATTATTTGAAAAAATTCAAAATGGCGACCATTTTAGTTTTTCCTAACTATGGATGGGAGTCCTGTAGAATATTTTCAGGGAACAGAAAAGGTACGATGACTATCTACTGAATTAATCTACAGGACTGAAAGGATAAAATTTAAAAGTTTAACGAGAAACTTTTTGGGGAAATATGTTTTTGGCCAAGATATTTACTTCCTACTTTTTCTTACAGTTTTCGGTTTATTTTCAAAAACTTGCTAAATTCAGATTGATGTCAAGTCGAAAATCCATCCTTAGTGTCTTCTTTGTTTTATATTCCGGGTTATCCTCATTCTCTGTATTGGGAAATTGGAGAAAGTTAGTTTATACCATTTGCTAATCATGATGGGAACATGTTTAGAGGAAGCGTTAGACTTTCTCATTTTCATCTAGAGTGGAATAATCAGCTGCATCTTAAGGGTTTAATTGCACGCACAAAACCCAAATAAATCAGTCCATTTGTTAGTTATTCCTAAAAATTGCACAAGGCATAATATAATTGAATTAAAATGAGCTATCCTTTCAGCGGGCGAAGCTGCGGGTATATCTGCTAGTCTACTTATAACTATCAAAAACTATTCGGAGGGGACAGACGCTACAGGGGTGTCGAATAGGTCTGCCCGAGATCAGATGTTGATTGTACCTAAAATTGATATCAGATATAAAGTTTAAACAATTAATGCCTCGATTATACTATGAATTTATGAAATGAAATTGCCTTTGATCTAGGGTTCGTGTTTTGAATGTGAATATGATAAAATCAATTTCACTCATTGGTGCGATCGTTCACCAATGGCATGATGCAGTTAAACATCTTGAGTGTAAGAAAACAAGTATAATAAAAAATACTATTTGTGCAGTAAGATGAAAATTGTTAATTGATAGTCAAGGCGAAAGTAATTTATAAATTGGCTGTTTTTAATTCAGTAATATAAATAATGACGTCATGTTTGCGCTAGCCAGGCGCTAGGTTGACTCTACCTGCTGTGCGACCCATTAGATTAACTGGACACTATAGGCCAAGCATCGCTGTGACAATTGCAATATGATAATAGCTCCCTCATGACAGCGTTCTGTATAAATGCTCGTTAACACGAACGAAAATACAACGATTTTTTCAGTTGGTACGGTAATTTGTAACATATACCAAGGATATAAAAAGTATTCTCGTTTAGCCTTACTCCCAACGACGGTGTAAGATTGGACTTTCATATTTTATTAAGTACACACTTTATGGCCAGAAACGGGATTAAACTGTTATACTGCACACTTTAACGGTGTATAAGCGTAAATATTCTGTTGTAAAGGTCCCGGCAGAGGTTGGGGGGGGGGGGGTGCTGTGGGGGGCGCTGGGGGGACCGGCTGTTATTGGAAAGTTCCGGACGGTTCAGGAATGTTAGTGTTGCGGAAACACCATTTGGAATGTGCCAACCTTGTTGGGGAATCTCGATGCAATCTTATCCAGAGGAAAAATTCAATATGGCTATGGCGTAGAAGGTATGGATCACGTTTGGGTCTCCTGCAACCTCGCGAACGGTAAAATACTCGATACGAAATATGAGTCGATAAATATTTTAGGTGTTGTGTAATAGAGTGTTGGACTAAAATTTATTGAAGTTTCGGGCGTAGGTTAATAATTATATACTTGTAGTACTAATCGATCTACCCGATTTTTGAACGAGGTAGAAAGTAAAAAGGTAAACAATCCTTAAAAAACACACCACAGATTATTTTATTTTTATGGTGTGTTTTTTCTTGTAGATTATGTATTTTAGGCGTTTTCGTGTAAGAGGCCGTCCATCAATTACGTCATCGCTATCAATTGTCAGAAAATTTGCATTTTACCTAGCTTGAAACAGGTGTTCTTTTTTATTTATTTTTATTTTCAAATTTAAGTGCTCACAGCTGTTTGCATCATAGATGTAGGGATTTTAGACTGTTCACCTCCTTCTAAAATGTAACCGTTGTAATTTTGGATGTCCACACAGGGTAGTTCAAGGAGTTTTTAATGATGTAATTAGGCCTATGTGTCGGTCAACTACATGATATCTTCATAAAATTTCAGTCCAATCAGTTCAGAACAACCAGATCACTCGAAACAAACAGCTATAGGCTTATACACAGCCAGACATACAGAAACTAACTCTATTTTGTTATATTAAAGATTACTTAAGTATCGTTGTTCTGCCCTTTCATCCTACTCAAAATACAGTTCATACACATTACGTGTGAGGTGTAAGAAATAAATAGCGTATAATGTCGAAATAATAAATTTAAGCTTGATTTCTTTCTCAATTAAGTAGGTAAAAAAATGAATTTATCACAAATTTACGGCTAAGTACAATGATATAAAAGAAACATATGGGTCGAACGACTTGTGCGTGATTGTTTGTACAATTAACATAGTTATGTACTTTAATACTAATCTTCCTTATTTAACTTGAATCATCGCAGTAGTCTCTAGACGATGTTCATTACAGAAACAGGACATGTTGGAGTACAAATACAAAAGCTGTCTGTCACAGCAATAGCTCGTCTTTTAGATAGTGAACGGTTTCATTGGCTGCATAAGGAGCCATGAAGGTCCTTTGGCAAGTAGTGACAGCGATATACGGAATGCTTTGCCTGGCCGTTGTATATTAATAACTAAGGCCAATAGCTGTTATTAGTGTACTTGTTTAAAGCACTTGCCCGACCTTATCACTAAATAAGTATGCTGCAGCATATGAGAGTCATACATAATAAAATTATACAGTACATACAATAGATAAATAATAATTCAATACACAATGAAGTTTAACATAGACTGCCTACTACACTGGTCGAAATTCAACCAGAAAATATTTGGGTTTAGTTTTTACTCGTTGCTTCAGTATTATATGTCGCTGAATTTGTTTAATGCTGTTATTATTCCGTAACCAACATAGCAAATCGCAGAGCCCATATAAATAATTTTTTTAATTTTAAATTTATTTTTCTACAATGCTTAATAACTTTAGCAAATTATCAAATGATTATGTGCACATCTACAGGACAGTTATTTTTATGGAGGGTTTTTATGTTTCCTATGCTGCACACAGGCTGAGTGAAACGGATCACAAAAATCATACTTACATAATAATATATGGATTGAAATAGTTTAATGTATACATTGTGTAAAAAAAGTCCGCTCCCCCTCTAATAACAATTAACCTTTGGGGAATGATACTAACTCAACCCATATTATTTTTCGACGTTACCAAAAATTTTGAGAGTCCCCAAAAATGGGGAATTTTGGGGGCAACTCAAAATTTTCAAATGCAAACCCCTATCAAGTGACCCCTCATTTTAAAGAGCTTTAAAAAATAGACGAATGGTGGAGGTTGGAGGTCGCTAACGTTTTTTTATCAAAATTGGCAGCTTATCAAAGTTTCAAGGAGTCATATTCAAAACTTTGAAAAGCTCCAGAAAAAACCTCCAGAAACAACCTCCAGGAAAAAATCGCCTGACCAAATAATAAAAAATGCAAGGTCAACTTTTTCATGTCAAATAAAAAAGCAAGAATTTTATATGCTTAGTTATTAATTTTTTAAATCTACTTATAATTGACTTTTTCACTGAAGTTTAGAATTGTTGGTGAGATTATGTTGTTAATTTCATCACTACAAAGTTCTAGAGTTTTATCTTTAACTACTTATCCAGACGATTTCATTGAAGCGCTGCGAATTGAAATTCGCGCTAGTTACGCACGCACGGCGGTCTGGCCGGTGGGACCTATGTTTAGTGAAGAGGAGTAGTCAAGGACCACTGTGTATTGGACATAGGGAAGGCCAGTCTATATTCTTCTTTGGTCGCTGCCCCCCAACATATTAAAAAATGACGTCATAGAGTACAACTCCCAAAATAATGCCAGTCTTAGTCCTGGGGAAATACCTATCGATGGTTTCTTATATTAGGGTTGTTAAAACCATCAAATTAAGTTTTTAGGCCCACTTTGGACTAATTTCATGTTAATCAACTATTCAAACCAGTACGTTTTGATATTCGTAGCATTAGTAGTGATGACCGCTGACGCTGCCTCCAAATGTAAATCATTGATCATTAAAATCAGCATTAACCTAAAAAATAGCCCATGTAAAATAGGACTGCATGTGTGCAGTTTGTAGCTTTGTATGACCTGCAGCTAAAATGACCATTTTGACTAACTGCTAGTACATAGTTTCAAATTAATTTTCAAAGCTTTTAAATTTTAATTTAACTAATTTACATTAAAAGTTTACAATTGTCCTAAAAAATTTGTTTAAAAACAAACTAGACAAATGACATCATCTCAGCGTCTACCCCCCCCGGGAACATTATCCAACCGTCATTTCCATTTTGACCCCTCCCCCCTATTTTCAGGTGACGTAATTTATGGACGGCCGCTAAACCTCAAGTGACCTGGTTTTCCGGTTTTACAAATTGTGTCATAAAATCAACTGTGAAATTAACTCTAAGACAATAAAGGTAGACGAGTCCGAAATTGATATTTCCCTACTACGTGTTTTTAAAGACAAAGTCCCAACGAGAACACTTAAATAGTCATTAATTATACTCACTGAGTATATCTTTTTTGTAAATACCATCTCCGAAAACAGAACTTATGTCAGAGAACGGTATACCGCATAAACGCTACGACATGCTATCAATGATTTTTACTTTTTATTTTTTTACTTTGTTTTATGCAGGGTGTTTACTAAAATAAACCCTTCAGGACTTCGGGATATGGTTACTTAGATCAAAACTAGGAAAAAAGGTTCCGGTAAACATGGGTCCTAAAATGCTCGGTTACCCCTAGCCAGTACACCGACACTGTCAATGCGTACAGCTCGCAGCCACTGCATTTCTTAAAGAACACTTGTTTGTACTGTTGATGACTGATATTAATGTTGTCTATCTACCACATTTGACAGTGTGGTACGTAAAGTGTGGCATCCTAAAGAATCTAAAAATATTAGCCATAAACATAAAATTATTAGACAATAGAGAAATCTTTATTGTACATAACGTTTGATATTTAACAAATGTAAACAAACAGGTACATTGTCAAATTGATATAATATTTAGGTAAGACTACACATTATTTTGACACTGCTAGTTGCTGAGGTCACCAGTTAAATGAAGCCTTAGGTCACAAGTTAACTATAAAAAAATTAACCAATTAATACATTATTAATACATTTTTTGCCTGGAAGTGCGCCCCTTGGCAGCTTGCGGGCCTAGACCCGGACCTTCTGGGAAATCTGACCGTGTGAAACCGCCAACTCGCGCATGGGGCGCACCGGAATTGCGCACTAGAATTCAGGTAGTCACCGGAATAGCGCACTTGGTCGAGAGACAGCCCCTGGACACTCACCGGTATTGCGCACTTACTCTTCCGATAAATCTCTCGGTTAATTAAACAAGGGTTAAAATTGATATAACAACAAGTTCATCAACAAGCATTTATTAAACTTAAATAGTGGTTGAATTTTTATATCCAACACATTAGCAGGTCAATTTCATTTTTACTCAGCTGATGAATTTTGAAACGAAGGCTTTTCTCTCACACGTTTTCTTTCTGCTCTTGGGGGCATTTCAGGTGTTGAGCCGGACATAAGTGTCTGTCTGCATAAATTTAAGATTTTTTTTTAAATATGTATATATTTGGGTGGGGCGAAGGGACGAATCGAGAGTGAAAACTCTCACACGCATTTGTTGTTCGCCACAAATCAGCCGCCCGTGCAGCCCATATTTGAGGGGAAAGATAGCGGCTGTGCTATCAACGTATGTACCTGTGAGGTAGTCACAGAATTGTGTGACCTTTAAACTAAAACTGAACAGTAAAGAATGCTCTCCCGCAAATTCCCCGGTTACTGGTCCAAGGTCCAAGGTCGTGTGGAAGGGTGCAAAGTACAAATTTTGGAAGTCCCAGGACTTCTGCCAATGTGTCAATGCAGGACTTTCTGCACAAATTTCACTGCTATTACGGCGGCCGCTGAGGACTCAGGTACCTGCCGGACAAGTGCGCAATTCCGGCGCATAGATGGAGAACCCTTTTGGGGATTATAACTTGGTGCGCAATTCCGGTGCACCGCGCGGATGACGAATTCCTAAATTATAATTATTCTCGTTTACAGCTTACCGATGTGCGCCAATCAAGTACAATGAGTTAATCCTCTGACTCACTAAATGAAATATTGTCGTGCTGTGCATCATTTAGCCAATCCATTTGTCTGCAGCTCTTTGATTACCCCTAATTAATTATTGTTCATCGTTCTTCATTTTTGACTTCAATCATGTTAAGTGAATCGTAGTTTAGAGAATTTAAGCTTTTACACATACTTTAAGAAATGAATACATTTTTGGCTGTGAAAAGTAGGATTTATTACCGACTGTATGGAAACAATAAACATTTCAAATATAGTATCCCTAAAGTTTTGACTGCTTTCAAACCCGAAATGGATTTCTGACAGACCAATCAAAAACGAAAATTTCTTGACCAAATATATTTATTTTATTTTAACAGCCCCCAAATATGTTTAGAGGGGCTGAAGTGAAAATAAATATCTTTAATTTCCCGAAAAATCTCTTTAACTATTCAAAATTTTAAGCTATCTTTAGGTTTAACCATGAAAATTACTAATTTTGCAATGGTAATTTTTAATTGCCTATTTTTGAATAGATTTTATACTTATTAACTAACTCTTGGCTAAACAAATAAATACTTCAATAAAATCCTTTGATTTCTGAATAGGTGCTAAATTATTTTCAAATTAAAGGAATTAAGTTGATTTTAGATTAATTATTACTAATTACGTTTGTATAAATGTCAAGTAACAAGAAATTTGAAGAATCATTTCGGATTTTGAACGATTCAGACGTTTTAAGTGCTTTGTCACCGGAATTTTTTAAAAATTATGATAATAACGTAGAATGATGTAGAATAAATAATAAATCAACATTTTTTATTACCCATTTAGTATTAAAATTGTGAGGAAGTTTCCTCGAGCATTAAGTTTTTGCAGGGTTGATAAGGGTTACTTAGTGAAAACGTTCAGATTCCCAGTCACTCGATTTATCAACACAAACACTATTTACACGGTTCTTTCCTATTTCCTTATTTACAATTTTATACAGATCCTGACCCAGGTCACTGGCTTGTAGTCCCGAACGCGGCCGCCGCCAACCAGCTCACTGCATCAGTAGGTGGATCAGACCTTATGCATCCGTGATGTCCCGGGGGGTTATTGCCACGTTCACAGTCCAGCCTCAGTATATGTCCGCAATGCTCCTCACTCTTCTAGGGTCCCGAGGTAGCGACCCTGGGGATTACCCAGAAGGGGAATGCACGGTCGTGGCGAGGTCTATATGCTGAAATCCTAACTATCTTCGGCTGAACACTCCTGTTGGAGACTCTCGGGCAACGACATGCCCTGAGGAAGCCCGAAGGATCTTCGTCTGCTCGCTAATGCTCCACACTGGGAGTATGGCCTGGCTGCTAGCTCGCTCAGACTTCATCTGCGATGGTCTAGACGGGCAGCGACCCGCCCTGACTACAACTAACCGGCTGTAAGATACAGATACCGATTAATATACCAAAACATATAGTGGAGGGGGAAAACCATCCCCACTCCACCAACTAGTGGACTACAAACCAATAGCTGGGGGCTCAACACGCCCGTCCAGCGTACCGGGGGCTCACCACGACCGTCCGACGGTGCTGGGGGCTCAGCACGCCCATCCAGCTCACCGGGGGCTCAACACGCCCATCCGGTGAGTCGGGCCGCTAGGGCCTAACTCCTTCCTGGTACCCAAAGTCCTCCTTATGTGCCCGCTGTCCCCTCCAGTGAGCACCATGAGGTACTTGAGTACAGGGGAGCTAGGGTACCGTGGGGCGCTCGGGTACTGTGGGGCGCTCGGGTACCGTGGGGCGCTCGGGTACTGTGGGGTGTTCGGGTACCCTGGGGCGCTCTGGGTTCCCCCCTACCGAGTACTACTTTAAGGTGTTGTGTACTTTGTTTCATGACTTTTACCTGATTGAACCCCTGAACTTAGTTCAATTATACTCAGTACCTTGAGAAGGATACCCTTCGACTTGGTTGCATTAGAAATCCCTTGGGATACCAAATCACTTCATACAAAATATCTCCCAAAATATTTTTCAAAGGTCACATAATATATCCTAAAAAAGGGAGAAAACTAGGTTATATTCGAGTAATATTTCATTTGAGTCGGGCTATTATTTTTCCACCGACATTCAGATGCAAATGTGCATAGTTACGAATTCAAAGCGGCCTTTGTTTCACAGAGCATGAGACAAAGCGACTGGAAAATGTAATAACAAGTAACCTTCTCTTAAAAGGGAGATAAAAACCAAAATTAGTTTGTCAGCGTGAAGTGTACTCCAAGTAAACAATAACACGCAGTTTTTGCGGGGTAATTGGGTACTCTCAACACCTCAATTGGACGGGAGGCGGGGGGGCGGGTTGGGGGGTCCACCCGAGTCTAACCTCCCACCCTTACATTACTGTTCCTAGTATAAACTAGTAAGGTAATTAATTTTATGCGAGTTTTTACTTTATTCAGTTGGTTTTCTAGTATTTCAGTACCATGCTTAATTATACCTTATTACCACTCCTCCGCCCTTGACCGGTATCCAGGATCAACTACGTCAGTAATAATTATACAACACATAAATTAATATTTAAAAACCGAAATCTTTGGCAGTGGATTCCGCTATTCTCATAAATCCATAAATAGCCTTGATTTACTTAAAAGTCTCTGAACTTATATAATGATCTTATGACGAGTTACAAAAGTAGCCTAACTTCTACCACTGGTGTACCTAATCAGATAAGGATATCGTTTTAAAGCTAATAGTAGTAGGGGTTTTTGTTTTTTGTTTATTTTTGTAGTTCGGCTAATTATTTTGAAGATTTGTACTTAAGTTCCCAGATTCGATCTCTATTTGGAGTTTCAACATAAGGATTTTGAGGGATCGCGAAGAAGTTTTATTTTTTATCAATAACAATAAAAATAACAGCTTACTAATCAGTTCGTTAGACTTATATCACAAGATTAATTCGACGCTAGATTATGTTTCCTTGTTTTTATATTTTCAATAATTAAAAATCGTTTCTAATAAAAAGCAGCCATTAAACTCAAAATGTAATAATCTAAATCAATAATATCGAAAGGAATGTGCTCTCTTTTTAATGAGAAAGTGTCTGTGTCTAACCCTAAAACTATGTATTAAATCCCTAAATCGTTTGCGTGTTAAAGATATATTAGAAGCCCCCTCTTCCCTTAAGAAAAATTAATAATTTCTATAAATTTCAACCTGTGGACCAAAATGTTTTAGATATGGCAGCAAAACCTCTAAAAGTTTAATATGGACGCCATAAATATGGAAGATAATTATTAGCGACTTACCTAACCGATAATTGAAGTTTCGAACAAGTTCCAGACAGTTCATGAGCGCTGTAGCAGGAAACAGCAGGAGGAAAGTACGGAGCGTTTCTCTCATTAAAGCAGTGCAGACTTTGAACCCGTCCACACTTTATTGTTTCTTCCAAAGCCTTAAGTTCTAAATAAGCGTTATATTTAGAACCTCTTGTCCAACTTATATTAAGTTTTCTCGGGCGTGAAATCTGATTAACTCACCTCTTTATTTAAAGGTTGAAATCGGATGACGCCTTTAATCAATATCTATAAAATTTAAAACCGATTGCCTGACTGACTCATTGATCATAGTTTCTAAAAAAAAAAAAACAACAATACGTTTGGGTATGATTTTTGGCAAAAATACCCTTTCAAGGCTCTTGGGTGCGTATTGAGAAAGCATTTTAAAAATATTCTTTTTCAAAAGGTTAAAATAGGGTACTTTTCAAAATTCAACATGGTAGCCATTATAAGTTTTAAAAGCCTATTTAGGTTTCTTTGGCCATTATAAATCACCAAAACTATTCTTTATATACTCTTGATGGGTACTAAGAAAGGATTTTAATATTTAAAGTTAAAATATAGGTTTGAAAAAATTATCTTTTAAACGGATAAAAAAATAGTTTAAATTTCAAATGGCGGCCATTTCAGTTTTAAAACAGTGCATGGAAGGCCTATGGATTATTTCCAAATAATAGAGAAGGAACAAGTAGCAATCTACCAAGAGAATAAAATTTACAAATCTATTATGGCCATCTACTATATATTTTTCAAAATACCACTTAGGCTACTTGTGTTTTACAGACTGCCCGAAGTACCGTGTATTGCATGATCACTTTAGTATAATGAATATGGGTCGTCCGTCTAGTAAATAAAAAGAAGTGCTAAAACTAGAATCTTGATACACGACTTGGTTATTCCATTTTGAGTACAAGGATCCGCTATAAAGAGTTTTCAAAATTAATAACTATGGCAGGGTTTGGGAAAGTGTGCATTTAAGTTTTACAATATAGGCAATTTCTACATTCAATTTTCGCCTCTATCTACTAAATACGGGATCCGATCTTCAATCTGAATGAGGAAAGTTTTGGGGAAATCAGTTTTTGGCCAATACTTTTTCCGAATACTTTTTCTTGGGTGATTCTCTAGAAAGTGGGTTATTTCATGTCCCAACCGGAAAAAAACATTTAGAAATAAATTCAAATTAAATCAAATAGCATGTTCTGATTAAATAAATAGTAAATAAATACAAATAAAGATTACAGTTTTCGGTCTATTAAAAAATCTAATATCAGATTTATGTTAAGTCGAAAATCCTTCTTTAGCGTCTTTTTAGCGAATTTCTCTTTTATAGGGAAGATGCTATTACCGTAAGTCTTATGGTAAGACCTAAGCCCGAGACCATGATAGCCTTTCGTATTTGAATCATTGCTCTATGTCCAATGTGATTCAGATTTTGAGTCTAGAATCCGAAAGACTTAAACACTCCTTAGCGTATTTTTATGTCGTCGATATCTGTTGTGTATTCCGGCTTATGCCTCTTTTTCAAGTGAGTCTTAAATTGGCTGAGTGCACGGTGTGATAGAGTTCTGAGTTCAACCCGCTCAAATGACACTGATGTTTCAAGAAATCCAATTTACAATTTATGGATTTGGAAATTTCAGTATTTTCAAACTAAATTGCTAATTATTATTAATTTGGCAAATCAATCATAAAATCCTCTGCCCATCTTCAAAGGAACACAACCATTTATAGAGCAAACGTTATGACCACTCCTCCTGGTTACCTTAAGGGTATAATTTGAACACTTAACATTTATAATACAGATATACACGAATAAAAAGAATTAAAACATTTGTTAATTTGGAAAAATTGCACAAAGCTTAGTTCAATTAAGATTAGTTAGCCTTTCAGCGGGCAATGCCGCGAGTATCTGCTTGTGTTATCCTATAATTTTGTGAATGTAACTAGGTTGTTACAGCAAAATATGAAATCCGAGTAGGTAGGTACTTTACAAAGCAATAAACATAAATTTCAGTTTACTTAAAATTCCGATTCATGAAAGGAAAAACAAACACTATCACAAGAATGTTAAGACTTGTTCTTATAAAGTTTAGTTTTGATGTTGCCAGATGAAACGGTTTAAATTACTTTGTATTCAACATTTCGTTTATGAGTGTATTAAGATTATTAAGTTATCCAAACGGGTTTGTTCGTGAAACAATTGTTTCTTACTTGGTAAAGTGAGAAAACGTGCCTGATAGTTCGGTGGATATCTTAAAATTTGATCATGTTTTGAAATAAATAATACAGTGAATTATACAGAGTTATAAAATAATATTTAAGCTATAAGAATACCCTCTAACTGTAACCATTGTAACTGAGTGAATATTTTCAAATTTAAACCTTGTCAATCCAAGTACGAGTGATAGCGAAAAAAGGAAGGTGCAATCGAAACTCTTTTGACACTATTTTGCTGGATCTACCAATAAAGAGTTAAGAGAAAAAAGGCTTGTTTGGAAGAGTGTTGAAGAAAATTTGCAAACAAAAGAAAGAAAGGCTTGCAACTGAAATTACAAGCTGACAACTTCACAAATGCTTTGAACCGACAAGTTTGGCGATGCTTTAGTTTATAAACTGCTCATTGGTTTTTAACACGATTATTTTTTATATTATAAAAGTAAATTGATCAAAACAATCAATTTTAACTGTTTTTATTTTTTAATTTTCATTTTAAGTTTCCTATTTAATAAAATAAGCGTTAAAAATTTTTAAAACAGTAGAAAAAATAAAGTATTAATTTTTGAATTAACTTCTTTTGTCACATTGACGTCATAATTGATCAAAATGACATAATTGTGACATCAGCGATTGGTAAAAAAGGTACTACTAAATTTTACGTAAAATATAAGTTAAAAGAACACACTATTTGATGTCGATATCAAATCAATTTGATGTCAGTTTCAAGCTTCCATTTATAAATAAAACGTATTTTAAACCTATATGATTAAAAAACACATTTATTTGGGCTAAATGAATGACTATAACAGAATTCCGGAGTAAAAATGTGTGTGCATCATGTCGAATTGAACCGCGACCATGGTATTGAATGTCCTTACGCTTTAGACCTTTCAACCGTTTCATTTCATCTCAACTAACTTGAAAGTGCTTATAGTTAATTTACAAGGATTTTGTAAATTCAATGAGTTGTCAAAAAAGTCTGTTCATATGACATGATATCTTTCGAATTAAAATAATTTAGAATTGTAAAACAATTTTTTAATATTTTAGTTTTGATGCTTTGTTTAAGAATTTTAAATACAGATAAAAAAGAACAATTAATCTTTTACTTTAAATATGCCATAAACTGATTTTTGGGGTGTGAATTAGTAAAAGCTTTTTTAATTGCACGGTAATCGGAAAAAAATAAAAGCAAATAATAATATTTTTAGGCTTACTATTTCTCTTTAAATTTACATGCTATGCTCATTCATAAACTTGACCTCATTTGGACAATGTGTATTTAACTAAATTAATTATACTAAATTTTTTTTCAAATACCTTCTTTGAAATAAAAATAATAAATCTAAAAGAAACGTATGCATTGATTAAATTTAAGTCTGTCACACAATTTTAACTCATATTATGTGCTCTTTTACATAAATTTTATTTAATTTTGACTGTAAATTTATTGTTTACAATGTTTAATCAACAAATCTTATGATTTATGTTTTCATGTCAAAACAAATCTATAATTTTGACATCAATTTAGTATACATTTTAATTTTACATCATTTTGATATCATTGATAACTTGTTTACACCAAATAGGCATTTTGTGCTATATGAACAGGATCAGTATCAAAATCTCACTATTCCAATATTATTACAAAATACAGGCAAACGTCTTTAATGTTACATTTTTAATGAGCCTTTCCTTAATATTTACAACCTTAGTTTAATCATAAATTAATTATAGTTTTACGCGGATGTAAACAAATTGATCGACATATCTGATTAAGAATACATGCGACTGTGACTAAAAGTTTTTTTTAAGAGAAATAATTCATGAACAATATAAAACATGCAAAATAAACAATGGACAGTTTAAAAATCACCATATACCACAACATAGGCATCGTACTCTAAAACCATGAGGTCGATGTCAGTTTCATTTATCAGGGATTGCAGAGGCTTAAGAATGTCTAAATGAGGCCTTGGAGGACTTAAAATTTACAAACAAATCACGTCTACTCACAGCTATGCCAGAGCGTCCGTCTCTGTAAGCATCGGGGAACTAAGGCAGTGCTTCTAGTTCCGAGTCTAAATTTCGAATTTGTGAACATAATGTAATTATTCTTAACGCAAACTAGTTGATGAATTCAGTCATCTGGTGTAACTTCTTACTAACGATTGAAACAGTTTTACATGATTATTTATCATAATAACTTTACCATTAACGTGTAACTACAGGAGAGGCAACTTAAAATTACTTCGGTGGTATTGGAAAATTACCGGAGTTTTGTACAAATGCTCGGTGAAACATTTGTTACATTACTTTAAACTCAGAAAAAGTAAAATATTTAATGACAAATATAAACGATTACTCACCCAAAACGCTGACATGACGCAGCAAATTTCAATTTCAGGGCTTAAACTCCCATTTTTGTCCCAAAAAACCCAAAATGTTGTGCTTTATGCCCCTCAAAATAGAAATAGAGGCTTCCGATTCATTCCTTCAATGAACTGGATAATAGGATCATGGAAAATAACATATCTACTAAATTTTAAGAGTCGGATGATAATGGTGGCCGACAGAGTACGAAATCCCCAAAAGACACTGCGCGTTCAGTAACTTCACATTATTGATCATAAATAAGTTATTTCTTCTGCTATTACTTTGAGAGAGAATTTAAAAAAATATTTATTGTAGCTCTTTTGATAGTGTTTCCATAATTTCGATTGCAAAACCGTGCAATGGGCGCCACGGCGCGGCGGGCCCAGCGGGATAGTGACGCTCCCCACAATATATCTCCTATTATACAGCTAAAAACATCGAGAACACTAATTGAAATAAAGTTTTATTATTTATTTTACATGTTTTTTGTAATAACGTTAAATTTTAAAGAATTTTTTTAATTTTTACTGACGAATCAAGTTTTTATTAAGGAAAAATACAAACTCTGTTCTTTTGCCCTCTACCTAACATGGGGTAACTAAATTATGCTAAAACAAAATGGGTGAAATCTTAGATTTAAACTAACAGTGTTTAGAGTAATTTTTTTAATTTTTTATACTTTGAATTCATTTAAGTTCAGGCTTCATTGTGAATATTTTACCCCATACAGTGCTGAAAAAACGGCAAAACACGGAAAACGTACGTACTATCCGAGGTTCGTATATTGGTAATAGATTACACATTGATACGAAATTTCTATTCGTATGGGGTTTCAACCTAGTTAACATGTTACGTATTGATATTCTAGCTATTATCATATTGATCCACTCAAAGTATTTATATTTAAGTATAAGACTAGGCTCCTAGAAGAAAAAACCGTAGGTCGTTCATAAGGGTCCGTATGTGTGATAACCCGCATAAAAATAGTCTGATTTTAATTTTGTAAAGAAGTGTAATGATACTAACGAGTTCGAGAACCACCCCGATCGGTTCAATCAAAAGGGGGGGTTATGGGGGTCAAACCCCCAAAAATTGGGATATTGAATATTTTACATAGAGAATAAAAATAATCAAATTCCGGAGTGCGAAGCTGAATTCAGCTAAAAAAACAAACAATTCAGTATCTTGTATTGGACTTTCCTTATTGGTCCACTTGTTACCAAGATACTGAGAGTGGTAAACACATCGTTGTCCTAATTTTATCTGTATGGGAAACGAATACAATTTTGTACCTCTCTTATTTATGAACATATCTTAATAAAACTTGCTGTATGGCTTCATATCCATAGTATATTATCCAAAACCCCTAATTTCTATATATCCCTGGCAGAAATCCTAATACTGATTCCCCATGTAATCCTTGAATGAAATAAAAAATTTTATGTCTTCCTTTTCTCAACATAGCTTGATAACTTGGTGAATGGTTTCTTTTTCTTCAGTTCTCCTGGGTATTGTATTAAAATCACCCAATGTTTACATACCTATTTTTGTAAACCAGCAAACTCGTTCCTTCCCCGTGTTATTCATTTGAAGATTACAAAAGATGTTATATCTAGCTTATTGAATAAATTGTTTTTACACATATGAAATATGAAATTCATTGATTATGCAGGTCTGCTGCAACGAAGGTATTTCATATCCAAGAAAAATTATCAGACAAATAAACGTTAAAACACAAGAGGAATTGATTTGAAAGGCAACTTTCAAAGCAACAAGTGTATTATGATCGGAGTACTAGTGCCATAGGTATAGAGCAATTTATGAATATAATGGCGGCCATATTAACGGCTGGCAAAGGGGTGTACCTCACATATTGTAGGTTGGCTATATAATTTATTTTCAAATTCATTACACTGGCCCGATATTTTTGGATACACTGTATATTGATCGCTAGTTCATTAAAAACAGTTTTATTTCTGTGCCGTCAAGCTAACAGTTCTGCGGTTGAATCATGACAGTGACGTCTGCGGTTTCGTAGAATCAATGGGAAGAGAAGTATTAATGATTTACATCCGTCGGGAAGCACTGATAGATTTCACATTGGTAAAGTAGGAACGTTTTCAGCAGTACCCTGGCTTATGCTAAAACTCTTAAATATATTGTAGAAAACATTTATCCTTTTCACTTCGATAAATGTTTATAAAATATGTTTTTACTAATCGAAAATAAAACTTACAGCATGTTTAGACAGTGCTTGTTAGTAGGAGGTTTTGTAAAAACCTCGTGTTGGATGAAAAATAGACTTGGCGAACTGGCGCAGGGAATTTATGCAATAGCAAGTTTTGATAATCGGGTAAGATTTGAATTCAAGGAATAAAATAAACCCCTGCAAAAATGGGGTTTTGGGATTTTGTACGTAGAAAAATAAAAATTATAAAATTCTGGTTTGGACCATTGGATTCAGCTTAAAAAAACACAAATAATTTAGTATTTTGAATTGTTGCTCTACTTCCATCGGTTGCCGAGATATCGCTAGTAATAAACACATTACGTTATCCCAATGTTAACCTTGTGGAAGTAATTAAAATATCTCGCTTATTTGTTAACATATCTGAATAAAACTTGGAATGAAGCTTTGCCTAGTTTATATCTACTGGATTTTGTAAAAAATCTCTAAATTGTGCATTTCCATGGCAGCAAACCTTGCATATTCATTTCCCTTGTTACCCTTATTGAGAAAATGTTGGTATGCTCGTTTTAGCATTTAAGTTGATTTTACTTGATTTGAGGCTCCAACTGAACAATTTATTTAAGCATTTGAAATTCGTTGAGTGTGCAGGTATGCTGCGACGCGGGTCTTTGTATCTTTATATCTAGGATGATGGAACAACTTCAGTACATAAATAAATTAGGCTATTTTGAAGGTCTGTCAAAGAGGTGCAAAGGTAATAATTACATATTATGCTAGTATTAACTTAATAATGGTATGACTGTTCCATCAGTCATATTGTGAAAGTGTTCATACCGTATACGCACAATTAAAATTGTACTGTTTGCAATGTTTTGTACATTTATGGAATCAAATCTATCGTTTATTTTATACAGGATGTCCAGAAATTGTGGAAAAATATTTCAGTATATGATTTTAAGGGTGAAATTAAGACAAAAACCTTAAGTCCAAAAGTGCTTCGTTTTCCGTCTGCGTGTCTGTTAGTGTTTTTTTACATATTTAGTACCTCAAGAACCTCTTAGCGTATAAACTTTAAATTTGGTACATTGTGTCAAGATTGTTAAAATTTAAAATTAAGTAAGAACTTATATTGTGTCCTTTATATAAGATGAAAGTTACTTCATTTTTATTTAAACCATATTTCGTTTTGTAAACAATGATTTTGTGAATTTTTCTTACTCTAGTTTTATCTGTTCTGTAATAAAAGTTATTTTAAAACTTATACACAAATTTCACTGCGTACCATACTCTGCTAATTTATTACTGAAACATTGATGCCAACTTTTAATAACTATTTTTAAAAAATGATCAAATTTCTACTCTTTACCCTTTCAAAATGGTGACTGTTTAATACTTTCAAAGCAAAATATCTTAAAACCCACAAATTTTTAAATTGTTTTAAAAGGACAAAAAAGTTGTAAAATTAATTTCAACTTACGCTGACATTACGATTATGATGATCCGACTGTTAATAACGGAGAAGTTATAAAATTTCCGATTAAAGTCGGGCAGTCTGTACGTACTAAAAAAATCATGTTTTGATTCGGTTAAGTTATGATTTCTCCGTTGTTAATTGTTCGAGCGTCATAATCTTAATATCAACGATAATTGTATTTAATTTTCGCAACCTTTTTGCCTCTTGTAAAACTTTTATAAAATTTGCTGGTTTTAAGATATTTGGTAATATAAAACAGTCGCTATTTTGAAATAGTACAAAGTAGAAACTAAATACTTCTTTCAAACATCGCTCTTATTACTGGTCATCCATGTATCAACTTTGAAGTTTATCCGTAATGAGGTTCGAGAGATATAATTAAATGTTTAAAAAACAGACACACAGACTTAAGTCGAAGCACTGTATTAGGACCTATGTTTGCATAAACGTTTTTCTTATTTCACCTTTACTATCATACACTAAAATAATTTACCACAATTTCCGTACACCCTGTATTTGCAACGACTTCTCCGAACGTCTAGGCCTAGAAGGCCCCGTTCGAGCTAGGTATTGATCGCAAGCGTAATACGATATCGTCGACATCGATCGTCGAAGCAAGGCAGATTTTAGGGATAAGATCTTTCCTGGAGACCTCGCGCCCAATTATTGGTTCACCCTACCGAGTTTTTGCCACGTACGCTTCATATATTTTGTGAGAGCATTTTTACACGTTCAATTTACGATATCTACTTTGCTCGATTACTTAAATCCCCATTGAATGAAATTATTCTCAACAGACTACTGAAGCCTTGACACCTTATATTATAAAATTTAAAACTTACCTGCTTTTGTAGTACAGTATACTCCCTCTTATCCGGACACCTTTTAACCGGACATCGTTTTAACCGGACTACACTCCACGTAAGTGACTTCTTTTTCAAACGGACGACTTAGGCTGTATTATAAATTAATTAAAAGACCTAAATGGAGATAATTTTTAGTAAAACAGAAACCCGTCTCATGAAATGCGTCTTATTATCGGATTGAGATCTGTAGGCTACACTACCAGATTTGGTAAGTTTTAAATTTTGTTAAATTAGTCTATTTACTTGCCTTCGAGCTGCATGTCTGTGGATTGGCTACACAACCACATACATGAGTGAAAGGGCAAAGGCGCAATTTTTAATATTTATATTCATTCAGTTTTACTGACCCATTTTGCACGTATCAGAGTAAAAAAAAACACAAAATCACACAGTTATGTTTAAAGGCAATCTCTAATTTGTTTCTTTTACTTTCTTGCGAATTTTAATTCTTATTTGTATGTTTATGGTCTTCAACTTGGACTCAGAGTGAGTATAACGGAATATTTTTCTTATCGATTCCTGTTCTTCCTTTTGATTTTATTACGTTTAGAAACTAACGTAATCCCCTTTAATAGTGAGTATATTATTTTTTACTCAGTAAATGGCATTATGAGTGTAAATCACCTTTTCTTTATCTAATCGCCGTTACATGTACATGAAGCCCCGAAATCTTATAATTTTGAGATAAACCCAAAAAACCTCTAATCATTTATATTTTTTAAGGTTAATATTTTGTAATTAATGAAAGTTTTTCTATCTTTATTTTTTAAATCTCGAATCGAGGCATTATCAAATTCTGCGTCTCTATAACCCACGACTTATACAAAGAAGTTGCAAACAACAAACAGGAAAACATTCCCAGTTTCCTCAAGTCATGATAACCTTTGTAATTAATGATTCCAAGAACAATCACACACACGAGGAGGAATTGTCGGCAGAGCGAGACATCGTTGAATAAATATTTTCCCTAAGATGTTTGTAACGAACACGCTTGTGCCAAAGGTAGCTGTCGACTTCGTTATCCTTGGCTGTCTTCAACTCTTAAACTAATAACATTCCGGAGAAGCGAAGTAAATTCTCGTTCTGACACACTGTTGAGACTGTCGCCTCCTCGGACTGGACTTTCCCGAGGTGAGCTTCAACAGTGACTCTCTCATAATTGAAATTTAATTTAAGAGAATGCAAGGTGTTAACCCTTGTTCGCCACTTACTTCGAGAATCGATTCCAGTGACAAAATATAAAGAAATACCCCCGTTGCAGCAGACCTGCATACTCAGCGAATTTCAAATGCAAAATAACATATTTCAATCCAACGTAGCGAGATTTGACATGCTTTTGTAATCTCCATAAGAATAACATGGGGAATGAGTATGCAGGTTTGCTGCAACAGGTATATTAAAACTGAGTAGTTTTAATTCAACATTTAATAGATCTGAACTAGGAGAAACCATATACCAACTTTTATCAAGATATGTAAAAAAATAAGGAAGATATAGAATTTTTTATTTCCTATAAGGATAACCTATAGTGGAGAATGAGTATGCAGGTTTGCTGCCATAAAAATGGAAATTGCGGGGGTTTTAGACTAAAATACATTAGATCTTATCTAGATGAAGCCACAAACCAAGTTTTATTAAGATGTATTGAGAAATAAGCGAGATATAGAATTTTACTTATTTCCCATAAGGTTAACATTGGGACAACGTACTGTGTTTACCACTTAGAATATCTCGGTAACCAATGGACATGGAGCAATGATTCAAAATACGAAATTTTTTGTTTTTTTTTTTTAGCTGAATTCAATGGTGCTAACTAAAATTGGATTATTTTTATTTTTATATGTGAAAACCCCAAAAAACCCATTTTTGGGTGGGTTTATCCCCCTTTACCCCCCCCTTCCAGTGGTCCGATCGGGCTGGTTTTCAAACTCATCCGAATAATTACTACTTTACACGCCTATGCCATATTTCATTCCGATCGGACCATTTTTGCGAGCGCTATCGTGCTTACAGACACACACACATACACACACACACACACATATACATATATATATATATACATAGATCTATATATATATATATATATATACAAATTTGAACGAATGGTGTTTTTGGTATCTGGGGGCACCAAAACGAAAAGTTATGATGGTCCCGCGCTTAGGTCTTACCATGAGACCTACGGTAATAGCTTCTTCCCTATAGGGGAAATTCGCTAAAAATAAGGAAAAACACATACAAACCAATGTCTTAAAATGATCAATTTTATGTCTTTCGGTCTGGTGAGGATGTTCTTTAACCCACTTCATAACTTTTTAACCAAATGAGGTATCAACTTCAAACTTGAAAAGTTAATAAGGACCAATGGGGCCCATTAGCGAGTTTCCCCTATAGGGAAGAAGCTATTACCGTAGGTCTCATGGTAAGACCTAAGCCCGAGACCATGATAACTTTTCGTTTTGGGGCCACCAGAAGCAGAAAACACCATTCGTTTGAATATTTAGATATATATATATATATATATATATATATATATATATATATATATATATATATATATATATCTCTGTATATAGGTATATGTGTCTGTAAGCACGATAGCGGCCGTAAAAATGGTCCGACCTTAATGAAATTTGGTACAGACGTGTAAAGTGGTAATCCCTTGGACGAGTTCGTAAACCAGTCCGATCGGACCACCGGAAGGGGGGGTAAAGGGGGATAAACTCCCCAAAAAATGGGGTTTTGAGTTTTTTACATAGGAAAATCAAATTTATCGTACCATAATTTTTGTTAGCACCATTGAATTCAGCTCAAAAAAACAAACAATTTAGTATTTTGAATCACCGCTCTATGTCCATTGGTTACCAAGATATTGAACGTGGTAAACACAGAACGTTGTCCCAATGTTAACCTTATGGGAAATAAGTAAAATTCTATATCTCCCTTATTTCTCAACATATCTTGATAAAACTTGGTAAATACCTTCTTCTAGTTCAAATCTACTGAATATTGAATTAAAACCACCAGTTTTAATATACCTTTAGCAGCAAACCTGCATACTCATTCCCCATGTTATTCTTATGGAGCTTACCAAAACATGTCAAATCTCGCAATGTTGGATTGAAATATGTTGTTTTGCATTTGAAATTCGCTGAGTATGCAGGTCTGCTGCAACGGGGGTACTTTTTTTACCAAATATCAAGTATTTACTTATTCCTATTAAAAAGTGTCAGCGATTTGAATATTTACAACTTAATATTGCAAAATATGGAGATTTAAAGAGCAAAATAAAGATTGAAAAGAGTCGTGAGAAATTTAAGTTACGGTACAGCAATGTATAGTTTTATTATAGTCAAAACATAAATAACAAAAAACGTTCATTTCCTTTGGTTGAGCTGCAAACTTGGGTGCTTTTCAGCACTTTTACGTGCAGTAACGTCTGAAAAATAACGGGTTACCGCACTTGATAAGTAAAACCAAAATAACATTGTTCAACGTACAACACACATTGAATAACGTACAACATTGTTAATGTATATGAATACTACGGTAACATTAATATTAAATGCATTATGAAAAATATATTAAGCGTATTCAGGAAGAGAAAGAGGGCTTTGAATAAAATAGTGTTTTCATTTATTGGTTAGCTGCTATAAAAAATTATGAATGAAAATGTCTTGAATATGTTATAAAAATATTAAGAATAGTAAACTCTGTTTTATTTATCGATTTATTAATTAAAGGGCTATATGGATGTCGTTGTGGTTTAATTCTAGGTACAAACTGTATTGAACGGTGTTTTCTTGTATACACCCTGAGAGGCATGTAGGGTTAGTAGTACACCATTGGCCTGGTTTCAATCCTATTTGTTCAACCGTTACAAGTTGTTGAAGGGCTGGGATCTCACTCAGACCTCTTGAAATCTAAATTTGGTGTGCCTCAGGGAAGGATTCTCGGCCCTTTACTTTTCATTATGCAGTATATATTAATGACATTGTTTGTCACGTTCCTTTGGCTAAACCAGCCCTCTATGCAGATGATTCGACCTTGTTGTTCGGAGGTCAAGTTGTAGCATACAACGAAGGATTTTGCAGACTTTCGAGGCCCTCCATGGTCGGCTTTCAAATAGGAAATAGCGTCCAAATCACAAGGTTTTTGGTGGTTGCTTAGTTTCAACCTGGAGACCTCTAGTTTGTGCCTCTTCTTTTGTTAATACTTTTGAAACAATGTGTCACAAGGTAGGTGTCCTTTCAACATTTTTACTTACCCCCAAACTACCCTATTTCGGGGGAGGGGATGAAAATGTTGACGAACAAAAACTTCTTCTTCCGGTCATGTAATCGTTACTGGAAGTTCATCTTTACGACTTAATTAATACAAAAAAATTAAGTAGGGGGAAGTGGGATTTTTAGGACACCCGGTAGGGCCTACATAAAGAAATTTAAATTTTGTATTTCCCTTAAGTATTGACAAATTTACATTCTTATCCACACTTTTTGGAAATAAACGGGGACAGTAAATCAGGCCATCAACCCAATACCCAGATCTCTGACGTAGTTTAATATCAGTAAAAAACACGGTTCTCCGATGTTTCGGGATCTGGAATCTGATCCCGTCTTCAGGTGGAAAAAGAACCTAGAACTTAACAGATTAGGAACCACAGCCAGGGTAACCTGGACAACATACAAAGCTAAAACAGAGAACTGTAAAAGCAGTCACAAAAACACTATGCTGAAATGAAAACAAGAACACAATGTAACACATTGTTCCCTGAGGACGGGAACAGATTACAGATCCCGAAACGTCGTGAAACTTGGTTTTTACTAATAAGTGATGGCAAATGCCCGCAAAAATCAAGATCAAAATACAAGGTTTGTTTAAACACATTTAATATTCAATCATTTAGTTTTCGAGACATCTACATCTAGGTTTTTAGATGAATCGAATCTTGATTGTGATCATTCTTAATCTACAAAAAGTTTACAATACACAGTACACTCCTTTAACCAAATAATCTTTCCCCATCAAGAAATGTCAGTGTGAGACGCTATCGTTGCATATCCTGAATCCCCCCATAACAGTGATAGTGCGTCTCCTGGGAAATATTCTAAAACGAGCTGGCCTGCATTGTCATCATTCTCTATTAATATTACCACCTTTACTTTGTAATATGATCAAAAACTAACTAAACAGCCAGATGTAGGAATGACAGACTCACTTTGATTAAGTATCTTTTACCACTTTCCGATGAGCTTAAAACTTGTAAGACGCGAAATTATGTAGAGAAATTTTAACGTCGGAATAATTTAAACTAAACTAAGAGTTTTAATCCCCTCCTTTTTTTCCGAAAATGGGGAGAAACGTGAATTTCGGAGGAAGCACTTTTCTGTTTTTGGGCTATAGCGTGTAACAAAGGTTTATTTTGTTTTTGATAAAAAAGTTTGGCGGCCTTTTTTACCCAGGACTTGGCCTCCTTTCCCCCAAACCTGGGTCCCAGATCAGTGTGTTTGATTTGTCAAGCAAAGCAAGGAGTGATCCGACACAGTACAAGGGTAAGATTCGATTTGCGATATCACTACCATTTCCCGAAGCCGGTGCGCTGCAAACTGTACCACATAAGAACAACAACAAAAAAAACAATAACAAAACAAAACAAAGAAACACGAAGGACCTATAAAAAACGGAGGAACCCTCCGGTTTTGGGTGTGAAATGATATACAGTACTAAACTCTATGATGAATATCAGCCATCTTCACCCTCAAAATAGGTGAACGTATGTTTTCTTTGTGGTTCTTTTTTTTTCAGAAATTAATTTTTTATTATCAGACTTCATTTTGGACCTAAGAAAATTGAGGAAATATGACTAACAGTGCCTGTTATGTATTAGCAAAATCAAAATGATAGAGGCTTATATTAACGGTGTACAATGTTAAACCATATAAGAAGATTCAAACTTTGAAGTGCTGTAACTTTGCTTAGGATCAACGCAGATACCTCTAGTCTGCGGCATTACTCTTATTTGGTAAGACCTTGAAAATGATGAGCCACTAGGTAGGACTTACCGTTTTACAATTTTGACTTAACCCCTAACTGCCCTTTTTGGGAGAGGGGAGAAAATTTGGACTCACCGAAAAATTGCTCACTCAGTCATGTAAACATTACTGGAAGTTTTTTTTTGTCAAAACAGTACAAAAATTAATTAGGGGTGAGACTTTTAATATGCCCGGTTTTTATTTTATGTAATATAGGTTACAACGTCTTTAACGTTACGTAATTATGATAAGAAACAGCGAAGAAAAACAAATGGTTCAATGAATTTGCATTTCAGCTCTGACCTTAAAGCTTCTACAATCCAAAACTATTTAATTTTTAACTATTCATGGAAAACTATATTTCTAAATGGAAACAAATGTTTTTTATGTTATCCAGACAAATATAAGTTGGCGCCAACATATTCATTGTTGAGTCAACTCCTAGTCATGACTTTGCTCAATGCTCAGAGTCTACAGTATAGACCGCTGGTTTCCACCAATATCTTTGTTTTGTTAAGACCTTCAGCATGATATGTCATAAAGGTAGGAGTTACTGTTGAAAAATGTTGACCAATCCCGAACTACATTTTTGTGGAGGGGTGAAAATGTTTACATACTAAAAAAACTTCCTTCTTTGGTCATGTAAACATTGGTGGAAGCTGATTTTCCTACAATAACTTCATTGAGACAAAAATTATCTAGTGTAGTGGGAATTTTAAGACACCCAATATATATTTTATGTAAGCATTATAACATCCATAACATATTTGTTATAATTGTTTTTGGTGTTATTTATACATTTGTTAATATTTCTGTTTAGCATCATCATAGTGATTTTATATATTATTTAAAAATTATCACTGTTAATCCTTTCAAATATTTTATTTTTAAGAAATTGGATCGGTTACTTATTTTAATTATACTTTCAATGTTGCCCCATTATTTTAGGTAAAAGGTCACTTCTTAAGCCGCCTTTTCATTTATGCATTTTTTCTTGAATAATTCACATAATGAACCTCACTGTCAAGTAGTTTAATATTACTTAGCAAGGCCAAATGCTGTAAACACTTCTGTTAAATAAATAAATCATAACGTAGATAGAATCACGTATGGAAAGCAACGTATATACTAACTTATTAATAAAAGTGCATATGATACGTCTATAGATAGAACATAACGCTACAGGACCAGCACTGCTGAGGCGACGCTACGTGCATTGATTAGGCGGACGGGCGGTGGAAGGCACTTTTATATTCTGTTTATGCCTACACACGCGGCGGCTCGTCGAGGGACGGCCACACTACACCACCCTCATTATATTCAGCGAGCATTGCCGATTTCGGCTTATAACCAACAATATTCTCTGAAAAACTTTACTATAGTACATATTTCTTTTGATATTCGGATTGGTTTTTAATGTGACTTATTAATGTTAAATATGTAAAAAATTTTGTTTGGATTGTTAAGTCCACTCGTCTAGACCCGGAGAGTGTATTTAGCATAGTAAAATAAATATGGATAATATTGGCAAGTAACTCTGCTCACTATACACAATTTTTTAATATCATGTTTAGCGACTTTGGTTCCGACAAATTTAGTTTAACTGCTTTACGTTAGAATTTAAATGATTATACATTACAGATTAAATTAAAGCCACTACTCAAACGTTCTTAGTGAATACCTCTCAAACATTAAAGTTCCTTTGATCATTTTTGAACGAAAACCTGAAATTTTATTACGATACTATTCGTGTTATCAAAAAGGTTTCTGTGGATATTCTCATGCTACGGGTTCAACCGAACCTACCAATGGAAGCACTTTAGTCAGCCTATTATGTGCTCATTTGCCCTTACTTATGACTTATAGAGACCCTGTTTATTACGATTTTAGGGACAGATAATTTTGGGAATAAATCGGAAGCCCCTCCCCCGTTTTAAGAGGGCATAAAGCCCAAAATTTTGGGGTTTTGGGTATAAAATGGGCAATTTAAGCTAATAAAATTGAAATTCACTCCTGAATGAGTATATATTTTAATTACTGTAGAGGCCTAACTAAGGTTATGTTGTTTGAATGTTGATACAGTATACACATTGTGATAACATGCATTCATATGTCATGTTTTCTGCAATACTATTTGGAGCACTATATTAGAATGACAGAGATCCAATTCACAACAGACTAAGGTCTCTCATTCCCTGTGTGCATTTCAGAGTAGCACTTGCCAAGCAGTAGCTGTAACAATAGAATTATAAAAACAAAACAAACCTGGTGTCTCACTTGCAGTGAACCTATAGCTAGCATTTTTACTGTAAATCGGAGTGTTTCAGGTAAATGCTGCCACGTTTGCCTCATACGTTGGTAAGTGGGAAAATCAATCATAATACTGATTGTACATCTCCATAACCACTGGGCTAGGGAAACTACTTAGTTAAATTAAAATATCCTGTAGATAAAAAAACAGGGCTCTATTGTAAAATCTACGTTGTCCGCCATATTGAGTAACGGTGGTCATATTTATCAAAACATTCGAAACCATCAAAAAAGCATAAAATCTAAAGTGGATTCTTCATAGAAAGTTCAATATCATATTTTAAATTAAAAAGTTAGCTATTGATTCATTTTAGGTAAGACATCCGGGTGCATATAAATTTAAAACTGTATATATTTGTTTTATACAGCTCAGTAAAATCCAAGTTTTAGGTCATTGCTACATCATTATTGTTGCATAGATTTGAATTATTTTTGCTAGTTTCACTGATATTAATATTTTATTACATCATTTGCTATTTTGTTGTTATTTAAAATTATTTGTAACTTTAAATGATTTGAACCTTTGCTAGCTCTACTCATGCAATCTAATTTTTTGTAACGGTTTAAGTAAAAAATTTTCAAGTCCCTTATTTTTTCACTGTTTGTAGTTGTGTCTTGTTATATTTCTTTTTAACATAGAATATTTAATTTGTATCACTTACTGTCATGGCATTTGCACTACATATCATTTTATTCGGGTTAACATTATTTTGTCACTTTTATTATTATTGCATAGCTCCCTCTTCACTATTGCTATTATATTGTTAAGTTATCGTTTAATTGACGTATTCTCGTGCCAACTTGTGCATTGTATTTGTACTATTTATGTAATGGTCCAAACCGCAGAAAAAAAATTCTGGAGTTTTTACCTATGCATATCCAATTAAAAGTTTTTATTCTTTCCCTAAAGGGCCTATTGGTGAGGTAGCGTTCAACAACGAAATCAATCTGGTGAAGGCTGAGAACGGGTTGTTTTAGTTCCCTCCATCCCGACGCTGTCATCACCATGGATACGCTGTGAGATTCTTGGTTCTATAATTTATGTTCCAAGGTAACATGAATAATCTTTGCCTATTTTGTATTCAATTCAGTTGCTCCGCTTTTGTTTTCTTCGCCGTGTTATAATATATAGACACGGAAGCAAACTGACACATACTTTCTCCCTTAAACCCATTTAAAGCAAGAAAACCTATATAATGAAATAAAACAAAACCTGTAAATTAAACTCACAATTATCTCGCAAATACATACAAAATTGTATTAAAAGGTTTGTCATGGACTATATTGGTTTTAATTATTTGCCATAAGAATAACATTAGACGACGTATTGTGTTTACCGCCAAACGAAAATATCAGTTATCTCCGCAACCAATTGACGAAGACTGTATATTAAATATACTGGAATATTTATTTTTTTCAGGCCAAAATTAATTGTTGTAAGTATATTTTGAATAATTATTATGATTTTAAGTAAATTTTTAAAAAATTGAATTTTTTAACATTTTAATCCCATAACTTCTGAACCTGAATTTTTACAGTCCCTCAGGGTGTGTAATTTCGTTTGGCATCCCGTTTTTGAGAAATTTATATTTTTGTCGTTTTTATGGGGTTTTATGGGGTAAATACCCTTAAAAATCAAAAATTAAAAGAATAGAAAAATACCTGGGGATATCATGGTATCAATTCCTACATGCCACATTTAATAAAAATCGGACCATTAGTGTCGTATCTAGCTCTGTTAACATACATTTACACACACGGACGGATAGACACCACTCCAAAAACCACTTTTTTGGGTTCAGGGAGCACTTAAACAAATATATCCTCTAAAAACTCAAATCTAAAAACTTTTGACGAAAACAATACTTTCTCCACATACTATGTGCAGGGGGGGGAAAGTAAAAAGGGGTTCTGGCAAGAATACTATTTTATACTAAGTACATGTTCACGACGGATAAATCTAATTACTTAACGAAAACATATGTTTAAAATGTGATCTCTGGTGGCAAAAGCAATAATAAATGTTTAACAGAATGCATACATATTCGCACATGTCCTAAATAAAAGAAATTTATTTGATACTTTAATGATGTTTGTTAGTAATTGTTCAACTTTTTTGTTTTGAAACGTTTTCTTTAAATACATAAAAGATATTAAATGACACGAAGTTAAAATGTATTTCATTGAAAGCTATTGTGGGAGGGGCAGGTAAAAATATTAAACATAATAGAAACCTGTCTTATAAAAGAAACTGTGTTTAACAGATTTTAATAAAATGAAATTAAAAATCACTTTAAAATTTATATGTATTTTATAGTTATTTTTTATGATTTCAGTTTGTAAATTCAAAAAGGTGAATAAATCCTAGATAATCAATAGATTTTTCTATTTATTCGAGCTTCTTTTAAAATCTACGGTCGAAAAATTTGTTTTAAAAACATTAAATTGTACTTTAAACACGCTCAAAAGCAGATAAATATTTGGTCTGGTGAGAGTAAAAATAAGATTAATTCATTTATTGACAAAATAAAACAACAGCATTGCAAAACCACCAGGCCAATTCCTTAGCTTAAAGACTAAGTCTGCATAACACAAATAATGCATTAGTACATACTAAAACATTGGTAGGCCTACACTCATTCTTTGTGAGAGTAACAAACATGTTCCCTCATAACTAGAGCGTCTGATAATTTAGTCCACAACATTTTTGTGGGAGGGGGTGGAAACTTTTACACACCAAAAACTTCCTTCTTCGGTCGGTCTCGTAAACGTTGCCGGAAGTTAATATTTTTACAGTAGCTACATTCATACAAAAAATAACCGGGGGGGGGGGGGATGAGACTTTTAAGACCCTGTGTACAAACACAAAGTGTTTTTTTAAAAATTAAATATATAGGTGTAGACTAAAGTGTGGGTACCCTTATTTAGCTTTTAAAACGCGTTATAGTAAGAAAACTTAACTCGGTATTATGGCTCTAATCTTTTGCAACATAAAGAACTATAATTTTTTTAAATAGAGAAAAGAGTGACTACTTTGCTCCCCACCACCACTTTGCAGTTCAAAACTTTCAGAAGTATATTCCTTTAGAGTGACCCCTAATTTTGAAGAGGTTGTCAGTAAAAATGCAATAAACCTGAGGTCGATATGACGTCTTTAACCGAATTTGCTGGTATTTAAAGTCTTAAATGGTTTACTGCAAGCATTCATCTTTCTCATTTCAACTTTTTTAGTGCATGCCATTTTTAGCGGTGCTATTTTGACCTCGTGGTTGTGTCATTATATATCTTCTATTTGAGATACTCTTCGAAATAAGGGGTCAATCCTAAAATGTTACGAATAAAATGTTTGGGCTGTCCCAAAATACCGTATTTTTGGGGGCAGGGGAAGTAGGGAATCTTTAAAAAGATAAAAATTCAGTCGTTTATGTTTTTAATGTAACGCGATTTTAGTTTTCAAACGTCACGCGTTTAAAAGCTGAGTGGGGGGAGAAGAATACTCATAGCTTGACTAAGCCATAATTTATATCGATTATACAGTAGCACCTGATTTTCAGTAAAATCAGTACTCACCCCCTTTAAAAGTTTCTTTCATACATACAGATAGCAAAAAATATTTTTGAAAGTAGTAAGCACGCTTGACGGTATTGTATACTGAGTAATCGTAGTGTTGCGAATATGATACGCGGTACCTCGCACACGTGGTGATGGGATCCGACGAGCCGTAGTCATTATACCCCTACACAGCCCTCCCAGCGCGTATTGAGGGCGCCACATTTGCTGTACTCCACTTAACTCGAGTGGCAATTCGATTACAGCCTTTTAATCGTCATGTTTACCTTCATTTGTACTGAAAAAGATCATTTTAAATCAAATGTTTTCAAGCGTTTGACTTTGTGTGTCAATGAAATCAGTTTTCATTTCAGCCCAGATCAATTACTAACAAAAATATTTTTATGTTATGGAATATTTATTTATAATTTTACAGTAATGAATGGTTAGAAAAAATACATATATTTTATGTGTTCGTAAAATATTTACCTATCAGATATCATGATTAAATTATAATAACCAAAAGTCACACTATTAAATAATCTGAATTCTTTCCATTCAACCATCAAAATAAAACTGAAGAATTATTCTAAATGTATTTATTTTTACTAACGAACTCTTGCATATTTTCTGTGTTCATAGTTTACCTTCAGTGAAGTGGATAGTGTCAGTAAATGACGATAATCAAAAAACACATTAATAAATTATCCGAGATTAAATAATATTGTCAGCTTGAAGTTCCCCTAAGCCATCGTAAACAATAATATGTAATACTAGAGTCAAACTAGGGATCTTTTCCGTTATACGTATACCACTGTTTTGGGTTTGTATTTCAAGCTTGATTTTGGTAAGTTTGGTTAGGGTTAGGATAGGTTAGGTTAGGTTGGTTTGGTTAGGTTAGGTTTGGTTACGTTACGTTAGGTTAATTTTACCTAACCTAGGTTTTTTAGGTTATATAGTTAGGTTTTATAGGAATTTCCGATTAATTTTAGGGGCTAACCAAACCTAACCTGGAAGTGGGACCGCTAGACGGCCATACGCTGGCTTCTCGCGTCTAGACAGAGATACGGGACATAAGGAAACCGCAGGTAAAATATTCTTACAAGGAATTTCCACTTTAAAACCATTAATAACAATTATTTGACCTAGTTTATGGTCCTCGGTCAAAAATCAAGCTTGATGGGTAAATTTGGAATGGTGGTATACGTATAACGGAAAAGATCCTAAACTAGTATTTTAGACAAAATAATCGATTCTAGCCACGAACTCCCCCTTTTGTAAACTCCGCTTTTTCAGATTAGGGTGCGTGGAGCACTGCACAATAGGGAAGAGGAGACAATGGCCTTGTATGCTATCAATGATTCTGGGGTGAAAAGAAGTCATCGTCAGACAAAAGGGTGAGCAACAACGACGATGGCTGCGATATTATAACGTAGCCGCGATCACAATGAGGCGACGCACATTGTTTCGACCTCTAATGAGGGATCTCCCCTGCACGCGCCCCTGCTGAATTACCTAGTGCCTCCTGAAAATATTTAGAAATAGGCCTGAACGCCTGAGAGCTATTCCTAGTTATCAGGGCTTAATTTCTAAGGAGAGAAGTACCGGAGCTATGGCACACTGGGGGCCGAGGAGTATAGAATACCCCCAGCAGGACGGGGGGTCTTAGGGTCCTTTCCGGAAAATTGTTATAAATTTCAATTTAATTTTTTTTACGTTTATGACCATTGTGTAATGTTTAGGCCGTGTATACTTTTCGCGCTAGCTAGGTTTTGCCCTGCCGCGGCTAGAGTGTACTTGCGCCATAGTAATCGTTTAAGTTGTGATCTCCAGCGCTACGTGCGTTAGCGCCAATCACGAATCATGGTGGGGATTTACAACCGTCGGACGAGGGCGCATTTGACTTTTCAAAGCATTTGACGAACTGTTTGCTGCATGAGGCCTAAAAACCTATCCCCATACATCATACACAAGTTGAATAGCCTCTTTGCATTTTAACGATTTCTTGGAAACAGATAAATTAAATACCTTTTTCTCTACTAAATGGATGTTTATTAATTATACACGGTGTTTTTTTACGCAACCCACAACTTTATTTTTTCAGTGAAGGATTACTCCCCCCCATGATCCCGGATTTGACACCACTATATTATTTTCTCTGGGGATACATAAAAATTAAGGCCTGCGAAAACAATTCACAGGATACTCAACACCGCAAAACAAACAAAACAAATTTAATACAAGAAATTCAAAACGATACTTTGCAAAATGTGTTCAGGAATTTTTTGGAGGGAGTGCAACTTTGTATGAATGTGAGTAGCGGATCGTTTGAACCCACAATGTAAGCTAAATGTTATCAAACTTACATAATAGGTCGTATAAAATGTAAAGACTTACAAAAACAGACTCATTTCATCCTTATACGTGCATTTTTCAATCTTAAAACTGGGTTGCGTTAAAAAACACCATTTACTTCGGGAGATGGCGATCAGTTGATTACAATATTATATCTTAAAAGCTAAGTTATTTCAACATTTGAAGAAAGCAAAACTATACATTTAACATATGAAGTGTCAGCAGGATCCGGCGAGGAAAATTAAACTTTTGACTTTTTTAAAGAGGGTGGCGGCCTCTTTTTACCTTGCATTTGCCCCCCCCCCCCACATGGGCTTCAGACCTGTGCGTGGAAGTTGTCAAGCAAACCCAAGGAGTGAGCCGGTACAGTACAAGGATGAACAGTACTGAAGTATGCGGCATCATCGGGACTCGATCCTGCGACGCTGCCGCCACAGAACCGGGGCCGAGTGCGCTACCAACTGCGCCACCGACTCGCTAAATAGGATTCACTTGGGATAGGATTAGGCTTCAAACTAAATCGAATAACCGATCTGTGCGTGGAACGCGTTATATAATAAAGCAACAAGTGAGGCGAACAGTGTGAGAATGAACAATAATGGTGGAAGTTGGTGACAGCGCGAGGATCCGAACCCATGACATCGATAAACTGGTTCCAAAAATTTTAGTGCTACCATTTTTACTATCGACTCTCTAATAATAGGCCATAATAAAAATTGAGTTGAGTCTAAAGGCAATATCCGTTAGAAAAAAGTTTTCGATACTTGAAGGAGATTTATTACATGGCGTTAATAACAAATGTATAAGAATCAATACTGAATTCTATACTTTTTGGCACACTGGAATGTGGTGCTTGAATCGGATTTGCCTAAGTTTACTTAGCGTAACGGTAAATATTGAGGGTAACTCATTACAGTAACTGATTTTTTTTTGCAATTGTAATACTGAATTTAAAAATGTTGACATGAAATTCAAACAAAAAGCAAAAGCCTTTACCTGATGATGGAACGCGTTTAGGAGCCACCCCGACAAGTCGCCACCCCGACAAGTCGTCACCCGACAAGTTGTCACCCGACAAGTCGGCACCCCGACAAGTCGCCACCCAACAAGTCGTCACCCGACAAGTCGTCACCCGACAAGTCGTCACCCCGAAAAGTCGCCACCCCGAAAAGTCGTCACCCCGACAAGTCGTCACCCCGGCAAGTCGCCTTCCCGACAAGTCGCCACCCCGACAAGTCGTCACCCGGCAAGTCGCCACCCCGACAAAGTCGTCACCCGGCAAGTCGCCACCCCGAAAAGTCGCCACCCCGACAAGTCGTCACCCCGACAAGTCGCCACCACAACAAGTCGCCACCGCAACAAGTCGCCACCCAGACAAGTCACTACCCCGACAAGTCGCCGCCCCAAGTCGCCACCCTGACAAGTCGGCACCCCGACAAGTCGCCACCCCGACAAGTCGCCACCCGCCGACAAGTCGCCATCCCGACAAGTCGTCACCCCGACAAGTCGTCACCCCGACAAGTCGCCACCACAACAAGTCGCCACCGCAACAAGTCGCCACCCGACAAGACACCACCCCGACAAGTCTTCACCCGACAAGTCGCCACCCCGTCTGATCGCCACCTTTCTAAACCGGTCTTGAGGTGGCAGGTTGTCGTTTGTCGTCCACCTCAGATGATAGGTGACGATTTGACAGGGTGGTAACATGACAGAGTCATGGAAGATGGCAATCTGTCGTGGGCGGCTGTGTCAAATCGCCACCTCCTAGTAGAGAGGCTGACCACCCCGTCAATGAGCTATTCCGTCAGGGCCCACCATTACCCCTTGTAATAAAAAATAATACAGTAATATTATTCTTTATTGTGTAGTAATACACAACGTTTTTTTAGTCCAATGAAGTTGAAGTTGACCATCATAATTTTACTATAATCCCTTTGCAGTTACAGTAATTGTATATTTTATTGGCAAAATGTATATTCCATTTACAAAAGGTTCTTAAATATCAAAGTGTGTTATAAACAGTCAATAGTTGTTTTGATGCGTTCCAAGAATTAATGGAATTTGGATAAATAATATTATATAAATATGTGTGTGTATTACAAAAATTTGAAGTGATGAAATTCGAAATTCAGTATCATGAGTAAAGTAGATCAAATTAAATTCGTTTCTGATAACATTTGCTGATTAATATCCTTGGTATAAGAAGTAAACTTATAATTGTATATATTTTCTGTTCAGTGGCTACGAATCACAAGAAAAGTGTTTTAAATCAACCGTTTTATCATTAATTTCTTATTAATATTAAAATATTAAAAAATATACTTCTTTTCAAATATAAGAAAATACTATTTTATTTCATGTTCGTGATATACATTTTAAATCAATATCGATCAATATTGATTTTTCACCTTCAATCGTGTTGAATGAAGACTCCTTGTATGGCCCGATCATGGTTCACCTGTTGAATCGAAACCAGTTGCCACAGCAATTTTGGGATTACTTAATGCAGCCATTCAAACCACAAATAGTATAATTTGTTAAAATCTTGACACACAAAAGATTTTTAATTTGACTAAAAAATAACCAAACACAGCTTAAAAAGGACTGTAATTATCGATGGACTGTTACATCCATCGATAATAACAGTCCTTTTTTTCGATAATAACAGTCAGGTGTTTGATAAGTTATTTTTTCACAGAATCATATATTTATTATTCCTTGAACTTTATAATTATTTAATTTCACATAAGGTACAAAACCTTGCGCGCTGAAGTCCATGTAGAAGAATGAAGGTTGAGTATCGCTTGTCACATAAGCTAAACATAGAGTAGTTAAACAAGGTTTTCGCAAAAGGGCGTCTCTTACTTACCTCAAGCCAGTGTTTTTATTGACTTGATGAAGTAGTGCAGATAACGCGCAGTCCTGTAATAAGCTTTCAATTTTCTTGAGCACAGAAGAAAGGGTTGGCTGAAGTGAGAAAGGAGGTTGGCTTTTGCCGTTGGAAAAGTGTATCTCAAAAGTAGATCGGCGTTCTTGAATCTTTAGAGGGGTCTTGTGTAAGCATTTGATACCATCCTAAAGGAGAGTCTTGGGAGAAATTGAATTGAGCTCTTTCATCAGAGTTTGAGCTCTCAAATTCTATGATCAATCGTTAATGCAATTTATAAATATACACATACCTATACATGAATACTTAACAATCAAAGATAAATAATTTTAGCGTGAAACGAAAGACGTAATTCCAATGGAGAATAACGATTGTTCCAAATTTTTCAAGCGAGAAATGAAATGCAAAAATACAGGAGTAATTTTTCCTCTTCGTCTTTTATTAAACTCAATTCTTCCGTAAAAAATAAAGTAAATAAGGAAATAAAACATCATTTCCCTGTTAACGTTAATGTTTTGACGGACCTCATCAAATAACGTGGCATTTTTGCTTGAATTATTTCCTTTAAATCGATAAGAACTTGAAGGAAATACAAGCATTTGTAACCATCATAAATTTGCGATTACCTCTGGAGGCCTCTTTCTGATTTGTTCCCTACGTCAAGACAATCACTCATATTTTACCGCATATCAATGGGCCCGAAAGACTGGATTTCGGCATATTTATCATATATACTGCCAGTCCTGGGCCTACATAAGCTAAATAATGAATTATGCATTGGCGAGAGGTAACTGAAAAGAGTAGGTCACAAGACTGCTCAAATAAAAGGGTTTAATAAACAAAGTAAAAAATATCAAGGTAACCAAAATTCAAAAGAAACAGGAAAATTTAAATGGAACAAAATTAAAATAAAATTGAATTTACAGAGTTTGCCCTGACAAACTTGGTTTTAAAATAACAATGGTTAAAATTTACATTAATAATTAACTTGTAAGTTATTAATACATTGATTACATAATAAATGAATGACTTGATAACTTCAAATTGGAAAAAAAATTAGATAATACCTTTTTATAAAATATGTTTACATGATATTGAAATATTTACACTACCTTCTTATAGAATAACAAAGAAATCCAAATCACCCACAGCACACACTCCTAGCTCACTCGCATCACACACCCGCGTCTTTCCTCTCGTCCAGAGGTCTCCTTCTCCCACTCCTCTTCTCTCTTCCTCCCGCCGAGCAGATAATTGCCTCCTCATTGGCTGTCATCCCCGATAGGGAGTGTCTTAAAGGTTGTTGATACAGTTCTTAGAAGAACTCCCTACCGGGCACATCTTGCTCGCGTCAGCTGGGAAAGGACGAATGAAAGACGATCGGTCAGACGGACAGACGGACAAGTTATAGTTTCATGAGGCGAACTATCGAGTCTATGATTTATTAAGTTTTGAGTTTGGAAAATTATTAAGTTTTCGTCACGTAGTTACACCCCCCTGGCTTAAACGTCAACCTACCACCGGTTGACCAATTCGAAAATGTTACTTAAGGAGCTTTCGCGGTCCTCAGGATGACACGGACATCTTCTTTAGCGAGCGGAAATCTTGATGTTCGCCCCGACTCTTCATCCCCCCTTCCAGCGCCGCGCCGCGGTCTTGAACCGGCGCATCCTACCTACTCACGACCCTTCCAGCGGAACGCGGTAGAATCGATCAACTGACTTGTTGATTGAGCGGTCACGTCTTCTTTCGCCCTTTCGGTCTCTTTAAGTAAATTTAGTTGAAATTTTGGCTAAATTTTGGCTAAAGGAATTGCTAAAGACAAGTTTTGATCTTGTATTTTAATTTGAAGCCGTGTTAGGTCTTTTTTTAGTGCTGCAGAGGACAAGATAGATTCTGGAATTTTATTTTTTTCACAATACTGTTCAATTTTGTATAATTGGTTGTAGTATGAAATTAGATAAATATATAGCCTTGGAATCGTAATTTTGAAGCGTGTCTTGAAGTGAGTTGGTAACTCCTTTGTATTTTATAAGAACAAAAGAGGAAGTCTTACGTAATTGAACATATTAACATGTCATATATATTTAAAATAATTATAAGCATATTAATCAAATGTTGTTATAAGTTATTATTGAAATTATCTGTTTATAAAAAAGTAGAGCTGTAAAACGAATATAAGCAATAAGTATTTATTTATTTTAACTATTATTGATGCAAAGATTGTTTTAAATATCGCATGTTTCTATCTATATTATATTATACAATTCTGCTTTGAAATAGTTTCATTCTGGATACATGAATTACCTCTTTTACTAATCTACCATTTTTTAAGATTTCAACTAAATATGATACTGGCGTAACTTTCTTTAGTACAGTGTATGGGCCCTTGTATCTGAATGAAAATTTTGATTGGTTATCTCTGAGATTTTTTGGGTACCAGATTAGTACCTGATCGCCAGGGTTTAAAGTCAAATCTCTCCTATTCCTGTCAAAATACATTTTTTGTTTCTTTTGTTCCTTAGCTATTACATCTGGAATAGTATTCCTAATCTCATTTATAATTTTTAATTTCTCTAGTAAGTCTTTTTCAACATTATGGTTAACAAACAATGTATCACTTGGAAACTGAGGTTCAAATCCTAAGAACAGGTAAGATGGTTTATATTTTGTGGTATGGTGTATACTATTATTATAAGCAAATAGTACATAATCAATATACTGTGACCAAGTGTTTGGTTTTTCAGCAACATAGTGAGATAGCATGTTTATCAAGGTGTTGTTAAAGTTTTCTACTTAACCATTTATTTGAGGTGTGAAGGCACTGCTTAAAATATGACATGTTCCTATTGCTGTGGTTAAATCATGAATCATATTGTTATTGAACTCAGTACCCCTGTCTGTTTGAATAATGGTTGGCACACCATAAGTACAGATTAATTTTAATAGACATTTAACAATTGATTTTCCATCAGCAGTTACGAGCGGGAATGCAAACGCAAATCTACTACAAGATTCCGTAACTGATAAAATGTATTTAAATTTATTACTGGGAGTTAATGGGCCAATAATATCAAGCTGAATACGTTCAAAGATTTTGTTTGTGGGAGGGATAGGATTAAGGAAGCCAAACTTTTTCTTTGGGGTATTCTTTCTCTTCTGGCACGTTTCGCAGGTTTTTACATAGTTTTCGACATCCGTGGACATACCTATCCAATGATATCTTTCCTTGATTTTTCCTAATGTTTTGAATGTGTTGAGATGTCCTCCAGATAAAGGCGAATTGTGGTATTCTTCTAGTATGTCTTTAACTAATGTTTGGGGAATAGCCAATACATATCTGTGTTTCTCACCATCTTTATAGCTTCTGTAAAGAATTCCATTTTCTGTTTTGTAATTTGCGGCTAATTTCCTGTACTTTTCTTCCACAAGATCAGGGTCTTCGAGAGCAAGTAAGACGCGTTTCAGGTCATCATCCTGGGCTTGCAAGATCTTCAAGTCCACTTGATGAAGGGCGCTTACTGAAGAAAGGTTGAAAGTGAAATCCTCTTCTATTGTCTTATCAACCGGATTTCTGGAAAGAAAGTCGGGAAAGACCAAGGATCGACCTGCCTTGTGCGTTATTTCCAGGTCATAGTCGCATATAAGATTAGATAATCTGGTGAGTCTAGAGGAAGCTCCTTTAAATGATTTGTAATATTGGAGAGCTGCGTGGTCTGTGAAAACTTTTACTTTTCTCCCATAAAGAAATTCACGCCATTTTACTAGGGCATATACAAGAGCGAGAAACTCCTTTTCTGATACGCTATAATTAACTTCATTAGGTTTTAATTTTCTGCTTAAATATTGAATTGGGTGTTCCGTGCGTGTTTCAGAATCGTACTGTGTCATAACAGCTCCGATTGCAAAATTAGATGCGTCCGTATAAACTCTGGTTTCTCTGTTTTCATTGAAGTGACTCAGAAGTGGTGGTGAGGTGAGAATCGTCTTCAGTTCCTGGAATGATTTCTCGCAGTCGCTTGTCCACTGAAACTTCTTTGTAGAATTGTATTCTTTTATAAGGTTTGTTAGAGGCATGGCTATTTTGGCAAAATTTTTTACAAATCGGCGGAAATAATTTGCAGCTCCTAGAAATGATCTAACTTGTTTAATTGTGGTTGGTGTTTTAAATTTAGTGATTGATTCTGTGTTAGACTTTAAGGGTAAGCAGCCTTTAGCGCTAACTTCATGACCAAGAATGTTTATTTTACTGTACATAAACTGACATTTTTTGGAATTTAACTTTAGGTTCACTCTATTTAGCTCTTGTAATATGATTTCTATATTTTCAAGCTGATCATCGAATGTTTTCCCTAAAACTGTTATGTCATCAATAAATGGTATACATTTACTGTATAAATGTTTGGAGAGTATTTTTGTTATTGCTCTTTGAAATGCTACGGTAGCAATTGAGAGACCTTGAGGCATACGCCTAAATTGGTACTTTCCAGTTTGAGTTATTACTGTTAAATATTTCCTATCTTCTGGAGCGATTTCCAATTGGAAAAATGCATTCTTCAGATCCAAATGAGTAAAATATTCCATTTCTGATAGGCATGATAAGACTAAGTCAACTGAAACTATTGGAAAATTTTGTTGTTCCAAGCATTTATTAACAGATCTTAAGTCAGATATAACTCGTGTAGAAGAATCTGAATTTGTTATGACAAACATGGGACTTGCACACTCGGTATAGTCAGGGGCCTCTTCGAGTATGCCTGCTTTTATTAGCTTTTGTACTTCATCTTGAAGTATTTTCCGTTCTTTTAAGCTTTGCCTATATGGAGGGTGATAAACTGGTTTAGCATTTGGTTTTATTTTTAATTTTACTGGTGGTAGTTTAGCTGGATCTAAATCTTCGGTTCTGTTGGTGAACATGTGACTAAATTTATTCAGGGTTTTCGCTAGCCTATTATGTTGGTCAACTGTAAGTTTCGGATTAATATCAAGGGGAATGCCATTTCTGTCTACAGGAATTATTTTACTGGGGTCCAGTTTAGGTGCTTGGGGTGGTGTTTTACTTTTGTATATTGGAATTTCCATATTAGGTCTCAAATATCCTAACACGGAATTTTGCTTTAGCCACTTTGGAAATTTACTGGCATTATATATTTGAATGAATTTATCGTTCCCTATGGCGTCTGTAGATATATATACATGGAGTTTTTTCTTTTCTCTGATGTTGAGGTCAATATCTAACTCGTATGTTGAGTGTTCAGGTGGTAACTGCATTAATTTGTAATGTTGATGTGGAGCTACAACAATATCCTCGTTCACTTTAATTTCAAATAAATTTTCTGGTTTGGTGATAGTGTTTGTGTTGAGTATAACTGGTTTCAAATTCAATAACCACGATTTGTTCATAGGAATAGTGTGAGTTTGATTTTTGTTTGTTATTCTAATTTGCTGTTTCTTGAAATCAAGTTCCATGCAATTTTGGAATAAAAACCAATTTCCCAAAATTATGTCAATAGCTAGGTCTTTTATTACATAAAACTCTGTTGGATACTCTTGTGAATTTATAATTATGGGTAACGATAGTTTTCCTATTACTTTAACTGGTTGGTCATTGGCTGCTACTATTACTGGTAGGTTGTCCGTTTGAAGGGGAAGGTTATCTACAATTGTTGATTTAATTAGGCAATAATTACAACCGGTGTCAAGTGTTGCTGCGTATACCCTGTCTGTTTCTTTTACTTGAATATTCATAGTTAAGGTGGGAAATTTCTTGGTTTCTTTTACGTTAAAAATTAGGTCATAAATATCAGATAAAGTACACTTAGTTTGCCTTCTTTCACATTTGATTAGATTTCTTAGATTTAAGTGTTTAATGCTTTGTTCCGATGCTTCATTTTCAATTATACTTTGGAGAGATAGTGCATCACTATTGGATAAACAAATGTCATGAATTTGGAAGGTTTGGTTTTGGGCATTAACTAGTTCATTGGGAAGTGATGACTTAATCATTGATTGGTTGAAGGTAGCTTTAGGTAACGGCGGAGGAGGTTCGGTCACGGCAGCGATGATGTCAGAGGCTGCAGCAGTGTCGGTGCCCGTATCAGCTGTTCGTGACGCAGGCAGTTGCTGATATGTTGATGCTGGTTCGCACGTCACGTAGGATGACGTAGACGCTGATGCTCCCGTGCTCGTTGCAGTGACCTTGCGATCAGCTGATGGTGTCGTCACCGCGGTCGGTTCATGGATAGGGTGTTTATTGGTGCTATTGGTACTTGCCTTTTTATGCTTAGTTTTTCCGTTACTATTAGGATTTAATTCTCGTCTATTTCTGTAATTCTTGCGTTTAAGGGACTCTTGTATTGTTGGGAAATCAATTTCGTATTGTGATTGTAGAAGTGAATGTTTATTGTTATTTGTTAAGTTGTTCATACTTTTAGGTCTGCCTGACAAAAGTTCAGGGAAATGACTTGTTTTATTCCAAAAATATCTAGTGCGAAATGGTTTGTTTTCATGGGAAGCCATATGATTGTGTTTACCAGTCAAATGACTTCCCTGGTTTACACGTTTTTTTGATTACGTGATCGTTGATCAGGGCGCCTGAAACATTGATCTATGGTGTGATTGGTTCTTTTGCAATAAGAGCAATGTTTAGAGGATCTTTGACTGTGATTTTTGTTGTTCCTGCTGGCACGATTGTTTCTTGAATTGAACCAACATACTTCGGTGGTGTGGTTATTTACTTTACATATGTGGCAATACCTTGCGTCTTGAGGACATTGTGTTCTGGATGGGGATTTGGAAGGTGATTTATGATTTGAGTTGTAATTAGAGTTGAGGAAACTAGCTCTGTTTTTGGGAGAGGAGTTTCGTGAGTTGTAACTAGATTCACGGGAAGAACTTCTACGCATAAATCTATCACTTGACCTGTCTCTTGACCTATCTTGCCTATAGTATGGAGATTCATCTCTTTTGTATGGGGAACGTGACCTATATGAGGTTTCATCATTAGGGCTCCTACACCTGTCTCTACTTTTACGGGTTTCATTTGTTGCAAGTTTTAGACTGTTTACGGTTTCTGTTAGGTTTCTGATGTCTGACTGTAGGACAGCTAAGTTAGCGTCATCAAATGCTACTGATTTTGGGTTTGTTTTGGGAGATTTATGCCTCTGATACAATCGTGTATTTTTTGACTTTAAAATCGACCGTGATTCAATTTTGAACAGATTTTCTTTCAATTCTTGTAAGGATCTATTTTCCAGTTTAATTAGCTCATCACAAATATTTGGTTTAATACCCTGAATTACGTATTCAATTACTTTTTTGTCAGTCATGTCGGGATCAATTCGTTTGCATAGGTGGATAATCTCGAAAAGGAAGTGGGACGGAGATTCGTTTTCTCCTTGAACCCTATTTTCAAGTACAGTTTGCAGGTCTGCAATCAAAGCTACGGGACTAAAGGCTTTAATGAATTCTTTTTCTAAATCATCCCAATCAATTGTTGCATGCTCTTGTTTGTAAAGATTGAACCATTTGTAGGGTGTGCTTGTTAGATGGGTCGGAAAAAGCTCAATTTTAGTTTTGTTTGACCAATGGTTACATAAACTAGCTGTTTTAAATTTATTTATGAACTCATGGACGTCTTCTGATGGTAGACCCGAGAATGTTCCAGCTTTTATTAGAGGTAGTTTTTCTTTAGGTTCGTTACTATCCATTTTAGTTTCGGGTGTTAGTACAGCAGGGCTTTGATTTTGTAAATTAATGGTTGGGGTTTTGTTTAAAGAATCTTGAGATTCTGATTTAGTTTGATTTGGAGTGCTCTCTTGGTTTAAAGTTGCGTTACTTTGTGATCTAAGAAGGGCTTCGTGCTGCCTAATTATTTCATTGCCATAAATATTTTCATTAGAAGGATTATTATTTTGGGAGGATGAAGTAGGCAAACCAAGACCGAATGGTTCATTAGATTGCATATGCCAAGGTGTTAAATATTCACTTTGAGGGTGGGGTTCATTTTTATTGTTTGACGGGCTTTCATAAATTGGTTCTAAGATTTTTGACAAATTCAACAGGTCCCTGAAATTTTCCTTGTCTTTATCTTCTAAGATACCGTTGAAAAAGAGTGTTGCTAAAGCTGTAGCAAATCCTGGGTGTCTTTGTGCCGTTTTAAATACATCTTTGGTGAGGGCTAGTTTTGTTCTTAAGTTGGCTAGGGTTTCGTGTTCAGGGATGGGTGGGAGTTTGATTTTATATCTGTTAGCTAACTGTAATGCTTGTGCTTTGTTTAATACATAAATGTCAATATCAACAATTTCGAAATTTAAATCCATATAATTGTAATTTTTATGGATGGAATAAATAGCTTACTTTACTCTAGCCTGACATATTTTAGTTACTGACTTCACTCTGGTTTGTCTAGAGATATTTTTATTACATTTAAGTATCACAATTCAATGATAACAAAACATTATTTTAAGGTTAGGCCCTACTTTGAAGAGTTGCAGTTGTTTTATTTCAGATTACATAAACTCTTTAAACTGTTAGATCTTAAGTTTACTTTAAAGTATTTTTAAATGGTCCTACATTACGAATAATTGGCATGATTCGCCTAAAAATACATCTTAGCACATACTACAAAACTAATATGAAATTATCAAGTCAGAAGTAATTTGTTAAATTAATAGGGATCGAAATTACAGGGCAAACTAAATTACGCCTCCACCATGCCAGTCCTGGGCCTACATAAGCTAAATAATGAATTATGCATTGGCGAGAGGTAACTGAAAAGAGTAGGTCACAAGACTGCTCAAATAAAAGGGTTTAATAAACAAAGTAAAAAATATCAAGGTAACCAAAATTCAAAAGAAACAGGAAAATTTAAATGGAACAAAATTAAAATAAAATTGAATTTACAGAGTTTGCCCTGACAAACTTGGTTTTAAAATAACAATGGTTAAAATTTACATTAATAATTAACTTGTAAGTTATTAATACATTGATTACATAATAAATGAATGACTTGATAACTTCAAATTGGAAAAAAAATTAGATAATACCTTTTTATAAAATATGTTTACATGATATTGAAATATTTACACTACCTTCTTATAGAATAACAAAGAAATCCAAATCACCCACAGCACACACTCCTAGCTCACTCCCATCACACACCCGCGTCTTCTCTCTCGTCCAGAGGTCTCCTTCTCCCACTCCTCTTCTTTCCTCCTCCCGCCGAGCAGATAATTGCCTCCTCATTGGCTGTCATCCCCGATAGGGAGTGTCTTAAAGGTTGTTGATACAGTTCTTAGAAGAACTCCCTACCGGGCACATCTTGCTCGCGTCAGCTGGGAAAGGACGAATGAAAGACGATCGGTCAGACGGACAGACGGACAAGTTATAGTTTCATGAGGCGAACTATCGAGTCTATGATTTATTAAGTTTTGAGTTTGGAAAATTATTAAGTTTTCGTCACGTAGTTACAATACATATGAATTAAAATGAACATAATATTAACAAAGTACCATTTTAATATAATTATTTTATTTATTATATGAAAAAGGGTACTTTGTTAATATTATGTTCATTTCAATCATAACTATAGCAGCCCTAAAAAATGAATGTTTTTTAAAATTATACATATACAGGGTGTCCAACTTAAATGTGCCACCATTGCTATCTCAGAAACTATTGGATTCAGAGAAAACTTTAAATGGGGGACGTCACCTACATAAAGTGTTTTGCTTGTTTTGACCCAAGGAATTACTACGTAAATCATTGCCCCACATCTTTTCGAACACACTGTTATATATAAACAAATTAAACGAACGGTGTTTTTTACTTCTGGTGGCCCAAAACGAAAAGTTATCATGGTTTTGGGCTTAGGTCTTACCATGAGACCTACGGTAATATAATTTCCTTATAGAGGAAATTGCTAATATAAGTGGGTATTTAATAAATCTTCGCTTTATTTGTATTTTCTAAAATAAAGGCTAAACTCCCAAAGAGAAAATGTAAATTAAAAGAGATTGATAGGGTAGGGCAATCGACACAGCCGCTATAATGCATTGCTGCCCGCATGGCGGTGGCCCGTAGGCCACATCCCTTTATATTCGCGGTTCCATCTTCATAGAAATAATAATTCTAATATTCTAAATAACATAATAAATATAAATAATATTCTAATATAATAAATAATATTCTAAGCTCCTGAGCGCGGTTTTATTATTATATAATATCTTAAATAAAATTAAATTTAAATTAAATTTGTCTTTAAAGAGTAAATTGTATTTATTCTACGTGTTTTTCAACAATATGTAGTGCATGAGGACACAGTGAAATGATAGACTGGCATGTTCGAAAATTAATATATGTATAATAATGCTGCAATGTAATTGGGCGTGTGCCTGTATTATAGTATTTGCAATTAAATAAATAAATAAATAAATTTGGTGAAACCATATTTAATGAATAATTACTACAGTAGAAATTTTGTGCTATCATGATTGTTCATTACGTCCATTCGATTAGAGTTATTCGGAGAGAGTATTTATTACTTTTATTAGTATTAAGGATTAAAATGAGTTTACTGAAGGAATCTTTTTGTTCTAAAAGATTTGACATGTTATTGTTTACAACTTCATGCCGCTTTTAAAAATCAGTTTCATACAATGATTCAAAGAATAGCTAGCTCCCTTTTTAAAGATTTTATCTTGGGAGAGGGGCCTTTTCCGAAAAAATCACTACCACTATTTTTTATTTCATTCCGTTAATTCATTACCACTTGATAAATGCTCTATTGCTCTAAAAACTGTTCTGCAATTATTTTTACGTCCACTGTGGTATTCCTCATCTACTTGAAGTACGTTGTCGCTGGCCTTATCTTATCTGATGATTGTTATCTCCCCTCGCGATCTAACATTTTCTATTCATCGTAATTTTAACTTGAAATAGGTATACAATCGAGCAAAACATTTTCTGTGTTAAATAGTAAACAGTAGTAACTAGGTTAGGTTAGGTTAAAATCACAGTAACAACACAAGGATCACTGCACACCCGTGACGCAGACACTCACGGCTATCTCTTTCCTTGTCTAATATAGCCTAACCACTATTTTCATTTTTGATGTTTTCCTGCAATCATATACCCGTTCCAAGCAAAATTGTACCACATATAAAATTTTAAATTGTGGGGGAGATATCAAACAATTATTTCATAGACTATTAAAAGTGTGAAATCAGCATTACGTTTTTATTTTACCTTTATATCGGTATTTGCCAATCAATTATAGATTCTAGCTGTGTGTTCTGATCTAACCTTTCATAACTGCATGAAAAATTAAGTTCTAATTGGGAATAAGCGGAATTGCAATAAAAAAAAATTGTGGCAGTGAATTAATGGAAAAGGGGAGAGTTGTATAGAAACTGAATTTTGATTCCAACTTAAACATTTAAAAAAATGACATCCTGTTCCTGTTTCATCCCTAAGTCCCAGACACTAGTCAAAAGTTGAAAATAAAAAAAATATATTTACGTAATTTTAATTACAAACTAAATGACTGTTCCTTACAAATAAGATTTGGTATGTAGGTAAGTGTAAATCGCAATACATGGTTTCTAGGCTCGAGTTATTCCCACATGTTATATAGAAACATTAAAAATAGAAGAGAGGTTATAATAATTTAAACCTAACTTAGGACATGTAATTTACATAGGAACCTTTGATGAATAAATCTGCATTATTTAAAACATAATTTTCCTTAAAATCTATATTTTCCCCGATCTTAATTGGCCCTTCAGTAACATTTTTTGTGACTTAACACAGTTTTATCAAACCTACCTCCAATTCTATTTAAAGGCGAAGACGATTTACAAAGAGTATGACCTTCACAATTTTAAACAAAACGAAGAATTGCCTTTAATTTAAAATAAACTTTGACTTAAAATCTTTACTACCCCTTCTACTTCAATAGTATATCTGAGGATACCTGTAGTCCGGACACCATGCACAGATATAATAGTAAGACTGTATTTTTAAAATTCATAATAGCGAAGGATTTGTAATTATTAATTTGTTGGACTTTTCCTATCGCTTCTAGTGTTTAAACTACACTACGTTTCGAGAGGTATTGAAACTCCTCTCGTTTTCAAGTGACCCTACTTAAAGTTACATTAACCTACTTATGTTTATTTAATCTACTTTTTTGTTTTTTTGACATACAATTACATTCATCCAACATTCAACAGAAATCTCACTCACACAAAATTTCATACAAAACACATTGAACATACTTAATACAGAAAGAAAATTAAAACTAAAACATATTAACATGATAAAGGGCACAGAAAATTAAAACAATAACATATACCTTACTGCCGGCAATGCCTACAAGCTGGCAGTGGCACGACAGCTTGGAGGCATTGCCGGCAGTAAGGTATATGTTATTGTTTTAATTTTCTGTGCCCTTTATCATGTTAATATGTTTTAGTTTTAATTTTCTTTCTGTATTAAGTATGTTCAATGTGTTTTGTATGAAATTTTGTGTGAGTGAGATTTCTGTTGAATGTTGGATGAATGTAATTGTATGTCAAAAAAACAAAAAAAACCCAAAAAAGTAGGTTAAATAAACATAAGCAGGTTAATGTAACTTTAAGTAGGGTCACTTGAAAACGAGAGGAGTTTCAATACCTCTCGAAACGTAGTGTAGTTTAAACACTAGAAGTGATAGGAAAAGTCCAACAAATTAAATAATAATAGTAAGATTGTTAGACTTTGAGGGATGAAAGCCCCAGCATCGCCAGCTAGGAACGTCTCCCTTGGGATATTGAGTAGCTTACAGAAGGAAGGGATTATCAGGATGGGAAAGGTATGATTTGGTCAGTCAGCCTCGCCCCTGAAGGAAGAGAGATAGATTTCCAACCCGTCCTCCAGGCTCTTCCGGGGTTGACTCACCCTCTAACCCTAGACCTCCTAACATCCCCAGACAAGGACCTCCATCCGAGAGCCTCCCTTGTTGTCAAGAGTCTCACCCAGGTCGCTTCGCCCTCCAGACTAGCAGACGCTTAGAAGATTGTCGGATAAGGGTCCTTCGTCCCCTCGCAGATGGACAATCCAGGACGATTCACAACTCCCTATAGAGCTCGGACCTGACTGGGTATCCAACCTCAGCTGGGAATTAAAGTTCCCAGAGAGACAAGCAGGAACCAAGGTGAATAGGAAGCCGGTCAATCCGGACAGCCAATAGACTTACCAGAACAATGACAGCTTCTAATTACTGTATCCATTGTCAATGTCTGTATTGGTATAGACCAGTCAGAGAGCCATCTATGGCCAGGTATAATGGTAGTCATCAGCGCGTCAGCAGTATCAGCAGCATTAGCAGTATCAGCAGCATCAGCGTCGTGTGGCGGCATAGTCACGTATACAACCCCATCATTGATACTGCCATATGAACCCTTTATACACTAATTTCTTTACTTTTAGCCATGTGTAAATTACCAAAATTACAAAAAATTATTATGTAAAGGAGAAAGGGTTCTCTAACGGTCTGCAATCTCCAAACCTACAAGACCAACAGCGCTGAAATTCGGTATTTATGCCCCCTTGGACCATAGATGTGCTAAGAAAGGGTTTTGGAAAATTTCCATATGGTTACGTCTTACTGTACTCCAAAGTTTTAATGTTGGAGCATAGGGGAGCTTATGAAGTTGTCATGGTAACCTTAATATAGAATCAATTTAATAAAGTCCCATGAAAGTTCTTCTATGGGTGAAACCCAGTTGATCAGCTAGTTTGTAATATAATAACTAAGAACAAACAAGCAATATTACGCACGTTAAATAAAACTAATTAGTAAGAATTACAAATTTAATACAAGTCGCGATTAATAATGAATTATAACAAGTACTCGTACAGCATGCTGACATTGACAGCTTTGACATTGCTGTTAATTTCAGGATTTAAATTGCCTATTGTAGACAAAAAACCTACATTATGGGCTACTACTACCCAATTATGCCTCTAAAAAGGGGATGGGGGGTTCCGACTTAATAGCTATTACTATAGATCGACAATGACTGATGGTGGTTATTTGTCGTTATCTTATTCTGAGATTATGGGCCGTCTTCTACAATACATAATGTTAAAATGAGTTGAAAATACAATTTTTTAAAACTTAATATCTTAAGAATGGGTCAATATTTTAAAAACGGATTGCGGCATTTAAACTTGTGTAAAAATCTAGTTTAAGATGGTGGGTCACGGTACCACCTTTATATTTGGAAAAATAATTATCCAATATGGTGGATCCAAGACGGGCACCCCTCAAAATGAAGTACCTCCAACTCGACAATGTTTGGGGGTAGTCTGGGATTGATATTTGAAAAAATCCACTCGCCACTGTCTTTTGTTCAATTGGTACCCCAATACAGGATTTTCCTAAGGGGCTACCTAATTTCAGGGAAGTCAATTTTAATGTAATGTTTTTTTTTAATTCAGTCAGTAAACTTGTGTTGTAAATGTTTTTTAGTCAATTTTGCATTTTTTTTTTTCAATTTAAGTTATGTAATAATTAAAGTTACCAGTTTGTTTGTACATATATATCAGTGAAGTAGAATAATTTCATTTTACATTTTTATGCTTATTAATGATTTTTTAAATATTTATCTATATGCACAGTATGTATGTATGTATGTATCTATGTATGAGTGAATGTCATAATTTGAGACAATTAAATGTTACTCAAGTGAATATAGGTACCAAAGTACTGTAATGTATGCAATGCTGTAAGCAACACAAGTGATCAATCTGTAGTATTGTATAAGATCTTGTACTTTTCTGAAATAAAAATATTTATTTATTTATTTAATGTGGAAAAAGTAAAGGGGACATTTGAGACTCACCTGTACAAAATGATATTGTATTTGATTATTAATTTAGTACTAGTATTTGAAGGTATGACAATATGTTTTATAATACTGCACACACAATAGTTTTAAGCTCTTTTTTTACTACCACTAGATGATAGTGTCCCGCTACACTGGGAAAAAGTAAACAAATATTTGTAAATAAAAATAAATGCATTAGCTGTTCAGCTCTTTCACTTACTTTTGTGCCTTTGGGGGAAAAATGTATCGAAAAACTAATAGTTTTCTTGGGATTTCCTCACCAAGACCTTTCATCCAAATAGGGTTGATGGGGGTTGGAACTATGGTTTTCTCAAAAGTTACAGGGTAGTTTGGGCGATATTTAACGCCCAAGATACGTATATTTACGCTCACAGTCGTCTTATAAACAAAGACGAGCATTAATATGCTTGTCATATCATGAAAGCATTAAACAATTTGTTTATAAAACAAAGTAAGTTTAGAACAAAGTTATCATATATACTCTTTATAAGCTAAAAAAATAGAATATCGTAAGAGAATGTAAAATCGTAAATTTACATTATGCTTTAACACCTCCAGCAAAAAAAAAACAAGTAACTAATTCACTGATTTAACGTATTCGTTAGTGTGTACGTGTTTCTATTAAATAAACCATGTAAACAAAAAAACTTTCAATTAAATATGATACAATAAATTACCTAAAATCCTAAAAATTATTGAGAAAGAGCTATACAATTTTGGTAATCCTTCTTACTTTACTTTTTTTTAACTATACGTGCTACCAGTAATTTCCTATTAGTAGGTTAGGTCATATAAAACAAATATAAATTACATTATGATATGTTAAAACAAAACAAACAATAATAAAACCCATGGTTGAAAAATGCGGAATTAATGAGGTATAAATCTATATTTAAAAATAATCTGATGTAACATCATTATTGTTTTATTGTTATGAATAGTGGCCGTGATTTGTAGGAGTGCAAGCCCGTCCTCTTCAATCTTGTTGTCGACATAATACATTATTCAAGTCGACTCTCTGTTTTATCTCTTGTAATAATATTCTTTCTTATAGTTGTGTTTCATTGTATTACACCATGACCTATTTCATGTGTATGTTCAGCAGTCGCTGATGTATTCATCATACCTTTTTTATCCTCTGTACTATTCTCTGTAATTCTTGTATTTGTTGTTCTTCCTCCTCATCCGATACACACCTCTTGCAAGACATGCCAGTTTACCCTGTTGAACTGTGGAGTTGTTCAGGATTCTACGCACGAATGCACTGACGCGTCGGCCGACAAAGTAAACGAGGACGGAGCAAAAGAAGGATTCGGGGAACATTTCAGCTTCAGGTGTTTGATGCAATTTCTCTAAAAGGGAATATACGAAGAAGATATTTTACTCTTTCTAAGAGTCCCTTCAATTTATATAGCGAAACTTGAATATTTAAGCGGGCTTACAGAAGAGAACGGTAAATAGACTGAAAAGGAGCTTAACCAAAACTGCACTCCGCCATTTCTTACAATCTTGACGACTTCGTCATTTCCCGCTTCTGCAAGCGTTCAGCTCGTTTGACTGTCTTATCATTTAAAGAATGCTTAAATGAAAAGTTGTTTAAGGGATTTATTCGTCCCTGATTTATTTGTCCTGGTTTAGTTTGTCTAACGTAGCTGTGTTTCTGCAATGATTGAATAGTAGTATTGCCGACTTCTTAATGACCTCCCTGCACCCTCAAGTCATGCTCTGTTTCTGTATTTAGAAAAAAACTGAATGTTATGTATTTAAATGATATTGTATGAGTTTTTGTTTGTTTGTTTTTTTTTATGTTCACTGTATGTTTGACTTGAGTTGTCCTGAAAAGCAGTCTGTGACTGAGGAACGCTTGTAAATAAAGGCATTTTTATTTATTTATTTTATTTATGAAGAAAAATTCAAAATGAATTGTTATCGGGAGGTGTACCCGTAATATTTCGATAGCCACGAAGAAGACCCAACACTAGTCTAACGATTGTTCGGATTCAATTGGTTTTAGGCTTTTTAGGCTTTAGACAACAAGTTTAAAATCTTTATACGAGTGTGATTTGAAAAGTTATGAGGCAAAAGGTTTAACATCACGTGAACATCAAAGGTGAAATGAAGGGTTTCAACTCACTAATTTACTTTGACACAGTTAGCGAGCGAATTGTTTTAGTTCATTAGCCTTTTTACTCCTGTTTTACTCTATCGGTAGGATGATACGTTGCATAGTGTACGCATAGTAAATAAAAGATCTGTTTTCCTTTCTAGCCAACTAGAACTGTATTGAAAACCATTTACGGTACATACTGTTTTCCCCTTACTGTTAGTTCTATCTCTTCATACTAGATGACTCGGGTTTCAACCAAAGGACATATTATGTGGATACATGTTGCATCGGAAAAAACTTTATTAATGAGAAATTGTTGCGGGCCAGTAAAAGAGATTACTTACAGCCTCGAGATAAATAATTTCAGAAAAAATAATTATGCCCGTAAAACGTCTGGTTTCAAAGGGAAGAAATATATAGTTTTGTATTGAATTATTATATGTAAGACTTTTTATCGTATCTTCACATTGACCAATACATTTGTTTGCAAGTGTTTTACTATCGCTTATTTAGTAAACTGTGTGTACACAGTTATACAGTATACTTACTTATACGCTTATAGTAATAAGGTCCGTAGGTACACACTTAATGGTTAATTTTTCGATACATACATATATAAATGGTGATAAAATACCTGTAATAGAAGGTAAATCTTACGTTTTGTAATTAAAAAAACAAGAACTAGGGTTATTTTAGGGGTTGGTAGTCATTAACAATTGAAGATTAATCTATTACATTTGCTCGTCTCGTTTCTAGACGAAAAATAATATCATACTGCACTGATTGCCTGGAATATTGACAACATTATGGGTAAAATAAATTAATTTTTAATCTCAGAGTTAATTATCTCCAATTTGTGTGAATCAATAGTTTTACATAAAAGACTGACTACAAAGAAGTAGAATGGAAAAAATGAAGTTTTACCTTAAACCACTTTACACTTTACCTTAATACACCATACATTAAACTGCAATTTTTATTTAACTGTTATTCTAAACTGAGTGATTCATGTTCCTAAGCCTATAGGTATGAAACTTAGGTTAAGCCTTGACGTTGTCTTATATCATGTAAGTATGTGATCATTGACAATAAACTTATTGATTCTTGATTCTTGATTTTTGACTTCTATTAAAAAGTAAGAATTACGTTGTACGTATTTCATTATGTCAGCATCTTAAATGTCTAGGGGAACTAGGATATTACGATTCTAGGCCATTATTAAAGTCCTAGTTTCCCTAAACAACAGGGGCATTCAAAAGGTAATACAATGTTGTAATAAATTGTCCTGATATTGACATATATGTTTAAAAATGCAAAACATTTCCCCGGTACCATATGAGCTTTTTTAACTTGTGTCAACATATGTCATTAAAATTTAACTTATAGTGGAAGAAGAAAAAGAATGCTGTAAGCATGTGATTAAATTTTTCTGTTCAGGGTTCAGAACTTCAGTTACGAAATAATTTTTAATTTATCATTATCTATATTATACAAAGTAAGACGGTTGTATTTTTCAATTTATATTACAATATAATATAATTTTGTTTCAGGTACGTTTCTCCTCATTTAATGAAACAAGAAGAAACATGATATGTTTGGGTAAGTAAATAATAAAAGTAAAACAGAGAAGGGATACGCCTAGCAATCGTTCTCGACAGAAACAGTTTCATAGCCACAGTTAAATATGGGTCTGTGGCGAATATCGATAGTAAAAATGAAATGAACTATTTTTTCCAAAAAAGCCCTATTTTTCCAAACATTATGGTATGTAAGGTTAACTAAGAGTTAGAGAGGAGTGAAGTTTTTAAGCAATTGTTAAAAGAAATACGTCTGCATTTTATCATTTTGCATTGGATAAGGTAGCCTGAATTTTACAAAATGCAAATAATTAAGGAATAGTAATTTGTGTGGTGAGTGAGTAAAGTATATTGTCTCAAAAGTGAAAATGTTGGCACCCTAGCTACTAGCGAGGGCGACAATTTTCACGAAAAGACAATGTGATTAACTCTCGAAATACACACAACATTTTCCCCTCACCTGCAATAATAAATATCCTGACCATAAAAATTTATTTTATTAATTTAGTAAGTAATAAAAATATCCAGTTTGTTTCGTTCTGCTAATAGCGCCTGCATCCGGCTAGCTGCAATCATGCATGCACCAGCGATAGACTGTTACAATTTTCTTATATGATTAATTCTTAGAAGTTCTCACAGCTGATTGTTTTTAACGTTATTCTTATTTTATTATTCCTGCCACCAAGTCAGCTGTTAGCGCCCGTATTCGTTGACCTGCAACATATTTGCATGTGTGCGTGGAAATTTAAAGGCGGTCTAATTTTTGAATTATTGATTTTAATGTTATTCTAATCGGTTTACTTTGTCTCCCGTCGGGATGTAACGTAATCACTTTACTTCCACTGGGAGGCAAACTATTATTTTACTCACCCATAACGTGGAGTAAAAAGCGTCTTAATGTAGCAGGTGGGGGAAAAATAAATATACAAATCATTATAAATTAGCGTGATAAATATACAAATATACAAATTAGTGTATAGTAGTGGTAAAGTAACACAGAGCTCCGTGCCACGTTAGACCTCCGTCCTTGCACCATCCATTAATTAACATCATTGAGACTGTTTGTGTACCTTAATTGGATCCAGAGACATGAATCTCTTACAGGTATACAAACTAATATTCAATCTCTGCCTCTGGTAATAACTAGATCATCTTCAATCAGGAAACATTTCCTTTACCTTTACCTTTAGGTATTCTGAATTTTCGAATTGTATGATAATAACAAATATTTATACTAGTACCAGCAGATAACCGCGGCTTTGCCACTGAAAGGATAAAAAAGTTTAGTATAATCATACTTGATTTGAAATGTGCAATTTTTACAAATTACCGAATAGACTGATTGATTTTAATCATTTATCCGGTCTATCAGTTTTTGAGCATCTAAGTAAACCCTTAAGGTTGCAGGTAGTGATTCCACACCAGATTGAAATGAGAAAGTGAAACGTTCCTTCGACTGATTTTCATTTTTTCTTAAAATGGTATGAATTAATTGGCTACCATGTGCTAACACATTATAATTTAGCAGTTTGGTCTCAAAAATACTGAAATTTCCTAGTTAATCCATCATTGGTCTTATGAAATTGGGTTTCTATTATATAGCACTGGCAGCAGTAGCAAATGCTTTGTTTATTTTAGGTTAAGTTTGAAGGATCGAAAAACGTATTGGTTTATGCGAGGAATGCGTTATGATTGAAAGTATGTTTTTCTGAGTAGTATGATAAAAAGTATAGTACGTTACGCGGCTGGTAAGTTTTCCCGTACTCGCATGAAAATGCCGTAGGGGAAAGTCGGCTGATATCGGACAGCGGCTGGTATCGGACAGAACCAGTTTCCGGAAAATTACGCTAAGGGCAGCAGCTGTCAGGGCGTCAGTACAACCACCTAAATGAGCAAGTCGGGCCATCGCCATATTGGACAGCTACTGTTCACGGTTTTTGTTGTGGTTAGAGTTTTTTTTTTTGTTTTTTTTTTTTTTTTTTTTTTTGAGTTGGGACACGTGCACGGATATAGTTTTCCCAAGCTGCTGTCTCGATTGAAGTGAATGATATTGGTCATAGTTGAGTTTAAAATACTTAGTATACTTTATACTAAGTAAGAAACGACGTTTAGGTCCAGTTGCATTGTGGACTGCGGCTTGACAGCCATTATAAACTGTGTTGTCGGGCGGCTGGTATCGGACAAGCTGCAATCGGGTGGTATCGGACAATGTAATGATCGCTTAAATTCGCGGATTTTTTTTAGGTTCTTTGGTTTTTTAGGGAACATGGGGAAAATAAGAGGGAATTAGGATGTAGCGTCCATTAAATTGGCAATAGACAAGGTTTTGTCTAAGGAAATGACAATACGTACTGCAAGTGAGAGGTTTGGTGTGCCGAGGAGCAATCATTTAGGAAATCAAGAAATCATCAGAGAAAAATCATTTAGGAAATAAATACAGTTTAAATTAATTCAATTGTATGATTTAATATCCACCAAACCTAAATTTAGTACTATTTTTAGGTCTGTCCGATACCACCCTCCATAAATTGGAAGTCGCATTTTGTAAACAGGTAAACTTTAAAAAAAAAATATGTTCTTATTGTCATTATTATAAATAATTTAAACCAATTGCACATGAAATACTGAAGTATTATTTGACGCATAAGGTAGTTACTTATCGTAATCCTTAAACTGAGTAGTCAAAAAAAAGCTAAGGTGTCCGATACCTGCCGACCTTCCCCTACTCGCATGAAAATTTTCGCACTCGCTTCCGCTCGCGCGGCAACTATCACACTCGTCTTGTAAACCAGTACTTTCAAGCCTAGTAACGTAATATGCTTTTTCTTGATTATTTAAACTAATAAAGAAAAAAAATAACCTATTAATTGAAAACTGGTTGAGAATATTGCAGTTTTTAAATGAGTAGTTATTTTCTCAGTTTTTGTAATGAAATAAAGATTGAAAATTACCCATAATGTAAATTTTGGTTGAGAATATTGCGATGTAGAGTGCTTGATTCAACGTAATTACTTCGATGTTTTGTTTTTATGTGTCGAAATGGGTTTTACCCAATAAAAGAGATAGAACTTAATAACTCAATATTATTAGAATTTAAATAACATATTTTATGATAATTTTCAATATTGATTACAATTCTTTTCCTTTAGAACATTTCTTGAATTCTAGTACTTGCCAGACATTGTTTACTTTTTTGCCCCAATGTTCGTTGATGGTAAGTTTGATGGCAATATCTATCCTGAATTATTGCAAAAATTAAATCATCTTTCACGCATTTTAAGGTGTTCTGTGGGGTATAAAATGCGTTTGATGAGCTTGTTTATTTAGACCAATGCGATGATTTGAGGTTTTTTACTAAACGCAGACCCATGTCACCGTATAACAGTCCATTTGTGGGATTGAGCAGCCTTCCACACGATAAAATCTAAAGCATTGCGAATCCAAACAGAGAGAATAAATCCAAATAAACAGGACTCTTCCGTGAAACGTAGCGAGGTAGCGGGGTGAGACGTTGCTTTGATGAAGCAAACTGCAATAAAATATTCATGAAAACGCGGTATCGAAATATTTAGTGATAATCTGTTAGATAAAGATGGTCTAAGGTACCATTACACAAGGTACCTCCTTGATATTATATTGGATCAAGGTAGATATTGATGCAAAGTCTTATAGTTTTTGAGAAACTGTGATCAGTGAGTCAGTCAGTCAGTGAGTGAGTGAGTGAGTGAGTCAGTCAGTCAACCGTTTTTGGCTGAACATAACCTATAAGGATAAAAATGGATGGTTTGTTTTCAACGTTAATCTTATAGAATATGTTGGGGGGGGGGGGTTGTTGGTAACAAAGGATTTTTTAAAGTATCAGAAAACTTATTTAAACTAAAATCTACCAACAAAAATATTAATTGGTCATAATTAATGTCTTACCTTATCAATCAATTTATTGTCTCTTTTAGTAAAATTGAGATCGAATTCAAGCTCGAAAGCTCCTTCGTTAGTTCAGACTGTATTCGTTGAAAGGATATCGTTGGACACATAATACAGACATGACACTTAAATCGCATGAAGTAGACCCAAAATACATACTTTTTCGCAAAGGGGCATAGATCGGTCCAGGTTGTCGTCAGCCTATTTGCCGGGAAAGTGCATGAGTGAAAGTGCGTAGAGCTGTGTAGAAATGGCAAAGATTAATCACTTTCAGCAGGTTTCCCCATGTTAATCTTATGAGGATCAGTTTTTAGACATTTGCCTGGTCCTGGTCTTGGATCCATCTATCATTTGGGTAGGTTGTTCACCTAACCTAGTACATAAATAAACGGTATATATTAATCCTAGTATATTTTAAAGTATACAATTGCAAAAGAGGCTAAAAAAGTTGATTTGGGTCTTTATTGCCTGATTCGTCTAATATTTGGTTTCTAACAGTTTCTAATAAAATGTTGCTAACCTAAAGCTAATATATTTGTAAATAATATATATCAACCCTATCTACTCTGTATATTTTAAAGCATAAAATTACAAAATGGATCAAAAATATTAACTTTGGTATTTATTGTCCGATTTGACTAATATTCGGCTTGTTGTTAACCTAAGCAAGTTCATCTGTAAGTTGTGGTACTACATTAATACTACCACCATAATGGTACCAACATGATGGTACCATGTTGATACCATTCCAAAAAATCCAAAGGGACGACTTGGGACTTAAGGTTCAACTTGGGACGATATTTAGACCTTATTAGGTTCAAAATTGTTAACCCTAAAAAAATATGGTTTTTTCATCCTCAATGAAATATTTCACAAATGGATAAGGAAGACCGTAGGCATTTAATGCGAACGCAATCACTCTAGTTTCATTTTAGGTCGCAGTTTAATCAAGCGCGAATGTGCAATAAGTTCAGAGTCGCCATATAGGCCTGCGCTCATATAGCTTTGTAGCTCGCCGTTTAATGTGATATGTTCGACTGGTATGCAGTGCGTGTGAGCTCTGCGCAACGTCTCTGTAGCGTTCTCAATTATTCATAAAGTGCTTTAGCTGCTTGTTTGAAACATTTATATCAAACTTTGAATAGTATATGTTTGTTCAAGATCACTACCACAACTATTAACCTGTATGATATGAGTAATGATAAAATATTCCCATTGCACTTCTGCAATGGGAATATTATACTGCAGAATAAAATTGCGAATATTTTGCAGAATACAAATTTTATTGCAGAATATTTTATCGTGATGAGTATGCAGGTGAAAACCATCGAATTTCAAATAATTAAATAATGTGTTTAGGCAATGCCTCAAATGAAATAAAATCAACTTAGGTCCGTAAAATCATATCAAAATATTCTTCACATGTGAGTATGCAGGTTTGCTGCAAGAAAACGTGAAAATGCGGTATTTCACAGTATTTTGATCATGCGGATACTATAATCCAATAGATGTTGACTGAATGAAGCCACATACCAAGTAAGTTTTATCACGATTTGTTAAGAACTAAGCAAGATATGCAATTGTATTTATTTCCCAGAGTAAGATTAGTTGCCTCAGGATTATAAAAATTTGGGGATTTTAGGCCATAATAACGTCTGTCTCAATTAGATGAACCCAAACATCACGTTTTAATTTTGATATTTTGCGGACATTCGCCATCACTGATTAGTGAAAACAGGTTTCACGACGTTTCGGGATCTGAAATCTGATCCATATTCAGGTGAAAAATAACCTAGGACCTAGGACATAACAAGATTGGTATCATACAGCCAGGAGGAACTGGACGGAAAACATAGCTAAACTAGAATAATGTAAAAGCAGTCGAAAACACTAAATATTAAATCAAAACAAGAACACAATACAATAATTAACATCACCAATCAGAAAAGAATACGTCCACGCCCAATCAGAACACAGCAGTCTTTTCTATTTAATAATTATTGTTTTTCTTTAGACATACAAGTTTTATTATTTCAAATAATTAAATAATGTGTTTGTAATAAGTTTGTACATATTCACTGGTACAAAGTGCTACTTAGTGAGCAGAGCCCGTGTACTTAACGAATTACACAGGCCAGCGCATTTACTACCCGTATGTAGGTCACTGTTTGGGGAGTGTTCACTGTTGCAAATATACAGGGTGTTTACGAAAAACCCTTACAGACTTTGGGATATGGTTACTTACATCAAAAATAAGGAAAAAGTTCTCGTAAACATGGGTCCTAAAATGCTCGGTTATCCGTCTGTCGGTCTGTATTTGTTTTAACATGATTTTGCATAACTTTGGATCTACTGAAGATATCAACTTCAAACTTGGTACGTATATGTTGACTAATAGGACCTATTTTTGTGCGGAGTATCAAGTTTCTACTTTGTACAATTTCAAAATGGCAGCCATTTTATATTTTAAAACTTAATTTCTTAAAAACCGTAAATTTTACAGAAATTGTACTAGAGACAAAAAAGTAGCGTAATAATATTTCCTACAAAACCATATAAAGATCATAAAGATCGACTTAAAATTAACGGAGTTATGGCAATTTTTCTAACAAAATAATGCGAATATTTGCTATAACTGCCATAAACAGACATGTATTCTGGTAGAAAAATTGCAATAACTCCGTTAATTGTAATTCGATCTTTGTGATCTTTATATGGTTTTGTAGGAAATCAAATTATGCAGCTTTTTTGTCTCTAGAAAAAGTTTTTGTAAAATTTACGGATTTTGAGGTATTACGTTTTAAAATATAAAAATGGCTGCCGTTTTGAAATGGTACAAAGTATAAACTTGATACTCCGCAAAAAAATAGGTCCTATTAGTCAGCATATACATACCAAGTTTGAAGTTTATATCGTCAGTAGTTCCAAAGTTATGTAGAATCATGTTAAAACCACATACAGACCGACAGACAGTAACCGAGCATTTTAGGACCCATGTGTACAGGAACTTTTTTCTTATTTTTGATGTAAGTAACCATATCCCGAAGTCTGTAAGGGTTTTTCGTAAACACCCTGTATGTGGAGGAGACTTAACGGCAGAGATCACTCAGAAGTCTTAACTAGATGTAAAATTGTATATTGGAGAGTTTCTAAGTAATTAAAATTTATTGTCAAAAATGTGTTTGTGCTAAGACACACAACAATGTTCTTCAATGTTCGTTACAATATATATAACGTTTTAATTTTTTTACAAGATTGAAAAAGTCATTGAATTTAAGTATATTGTAGGAAACACGATTTTATGGCAACAGAATTAAAAAATCTAATAAAAACAACGTTTTTATTTGTTATACGAGTATATATTTAGGAAAGACGTAAATGTAGCTTACATGTCTACTTTGTACTGTTTTTTATATATTTTCTTAGAAGAAATTTGGGAAGTTCTCGATATAGAGCATTTGAAAGGAGCACAAAGCATGTAAAATATATTGGAGCAAGATAAAGTGGGGATAGAGTTGTCTTTTATAAATAACTGTGAAATGTATTTATAATAAATTAATAAGTTTATAAATGTATTAAATAAATACCCCCGTTGCAGCAGACCTGCATACTCAGCGAATTTCCAGTACAAAACAACATATTTCAATCCAACATAGCGAGATTTTACAGGTTTTTGAAAGCTCCATAAGAATAACATGGGGAATGAGTATGCAGGTTTGCTGCTACGGGTATATTAAAACTGGGTGGTTTTAATTCAATATTTAATAGATCTGAACTAGAAGAAGCCACTTACCAAGTTTTATCAAGATGTGTTGAGAAATAAGCGAGATATAGAAGTTTACTTATTTCCCATAAGGTTAACATTGGGACAACGTACTGTGTTTACCACTTTCAATATCTCGGTAACCAATGGACATAGAGCAGTGATTCAAAATACTAAATTGTTTGTTTTTTTGAGCTGAATTCAATGGTGCCAACAAAATTCGATTATTTTTATTTTTCTATGTAAAAAACTCCAAAAACCCATTTTTGGGGGGGTTTACCCCCCTTTACCCCCCTTTCCGGTTGTCGGATTGGGCTGGATTACGAACTCGTCCGAATAATTACTACTTTACACATCCATGCCAAATTTCATTAAGATTGGACCATTTTTACGCGAGTTATCGTGCTTAAAGACACACACATATATATATATAGATATATATATATATAGATATATATATATTTATGAAAATGAACGAATAGTGTTTTTTGCTTCTGGGGGCCCCAAATCGAAAAGTTATCATGATCTCGGGCTTAGGTCTTACCATGAGTACTACGGTAACAGCTTCTTCCCTATAGGGGAAATTCGCTAAAATGAAACTAAGCCTCGTAAAGATTTAAGATAAAGATAAAGCGCTGGGAGAAGAAGGCGAAACGGAAGTCGGTGATAATGTCTAGTTGACTTAACGACAAAGATTACTTATGAATGTAACCTCTGTGAATATATTTTTTAAGGAGAGTTAAATAGGTCTACTCAGCACACGCAAGGAATGACTGATCCCTGAAACAAATGTTAGAGACAACGACTAATTTTAATCATGGACTGGTCCAGATGAACGCAATCGAGTTGACAAATGTTTGGAGCGCTAGAAGAGGGTGCGATCTGAGAAACAGAAGTGAGTGACAAAGGTTACTAAGGAATGCAAATTCAGTGTATATTTATCTCTGGGTGGGCGGTGGGAGGCTGGAATCCGACTAATTCTGAGCGAAGCAAGGAGAGGCAGCGATCAATATGTCCGCACTCCATCTCTTCAATCTTAAATCTTATATTTTCTTGATACGATATTCGCCTTGAGAATTAGAAATCCGCACCTCTTCAGCAGATTTATTTAAACCGAAGTCGCCCACTACACGTTATCTCGCGGTCATCGGCGGTCATTTGTCCCTTCTAAATCTTTTGGTATGATAGTGACAGGAGGTTATTTTTTTCTGCGATTGCCAAGTTAATTATGTTGCTTGAATGCCAAGGTTTAAATTATACAGGATGTTCATTAGGCAATGTCACAAATTCTGGCTATTAATTCCACCATCAAAATAAAAAAAGTTTCAATAAACATAACATTTTTGTGTTTCCGTCTAGATTTTTTTATAATTCCTTATATCTTTGGAAACAAATGAGGTATCATCTTCAAACTTAAAACGCAAATAAGGATTAATTAGGACCTTGTTTTGGCAGGAGTATCAAGTTTATGCTGTTTACCATACCACTTCGATATCTCAAAAACTATGAATTAAAACGATGGTCAAGGGATAAAAAAGAAGGATAATATAGTTAATTTTGCAATAATTATTTGGTTGTATAATGGGAACGACAAAATCAACTGAGATATTTTATATATTATTTAATAACTACTTAAACTTTAAAAAGCTGTTAGATACATTAGATACATAATATTAGATACATTACTTGAAATGGCGACCTACAAGGTATTTTAAGCCAAGTATGCTGAGTGAGTTAGGTTACAGGGGTTTTGAAAACCTAAAGTAACTTCTTTTGGAGCTCTCTGAGAAGTATTTATAATTTTATTTTCATTAAATAGAGTATAAAAAACCATAAATAATTTTAGAATGACATATAAACGATTTTATAAGAAAATACATTACTATCTAATGGTTTAACACCATCGGAGTATTACGTTCACTAAATTTAATTAATAATATTATTAATTCCACTATAAGGGTTCAAATATACCTGAAAGAATTAACTGTAACTACTTTCAAATACCAAAAAAATATTATAATTCACCAATTTGTCTCTTATTTCCAGTTCATATCGCGTCAGCTTTTAAATCAATACTAAAGACAGCATTCCCGATAATATTCAACATATGCTCCATGTAATAAAGTCGGTAACAACCACTCCTATAGTAAATGTGTTGCAACAGTGATAAAAACGTACAACGCAGCCGGCTCTGTGTTTAGCTCTAACTCTTTATCACAATTTTAATAACGCGGAATGCAATGTGAGTAAAACATGCCGTTTAATTTAACTGCAAAATTCACTCGGTGCTTCTTTTAGGGAATTATAAATATTTTTCTATACGAGTAAATATTTTAGTTTTATTTTATTTGCTATACGAGTAAATATTTAGGAAAACGTTTAAACAAGTACTTAAAATTTAAAGAAAGGTTGCTAAAGCGCTAACTGGCATGTGTGTTATCAAAGTTCACAAAATCTCTTTGATACAGTTTAACCACTTATACCGTACACAATAGTAGTTTTCAGTACTAGTCTCGAAAGTGACCTATTGCGGGGCGAGATTGCATTTACGCGCGAGGTGGAGCCGAGCGTGGAAAAAGCAATCGAACATTATTTTTCATTACGATGTAGAAGAACTTGTAAACCACATGAATATTTTTGTTTACTCAACTTAGTATTAAAAAAAACCGAACTCATAACGCTGAGTTTCCGTGCTTATGTCGAGGTACAGTAATGCAACAGCTCGGTCTGCACCGCAAAATCCCATAACGGTTACTTTCCGTCCACCACATACGCACAGAAAGTTAACGTTATGTAATTTTGCCGTGCTGTAGCGGGAATAACATATTTTCTTAGCTCATTTTACGTTTAGAAAGTGTACTTTCGTGTGTAGAGTAATGAAAAGACAACATCAGTTGAAGTATGTTTTCCCGAAGAACCAATTTTGAATTTGTGTAGAACACCTCTATATCAGCCATTAATGATGGTGGCCATTATGGGTAAAAAAACTATGCTCAAATTCTTCTACATTTTAAAAAGTTGAAAATGGTTTATCAAAGTTAAGATAATGTTTCATAATTACCGATTATCTTAAAAACAAAGGCAACCTCTTCAACTATGTACAGGTATTTTGGTGTAGCTTTTTAAGTTACGCTTACATTGGGCGCGTTCAGCCGCAGTCACCGGTGGCTAACCGGTTACCATAGTCACTAATAGGCAAATCCACCGCATCTTGACAATCAACAATGCCCGGTTACTTACCGAATCCACCGTAAACACAACGTCGGTGGATGCACAACAATGATCGGTATATGGTACGTCCACCACTACCGTTCACTTATTATAGGTTAGTAGATTACCCATCGGTGACTGCGGCTGAACGCGCCCATTAATATTGGACCTTAGACAAAATTTAAAATTCATAAGACAGTTTTAATTACTCTATCCAAGTTACCTTTATTTTGGCTGACGATCATTTATTAGTTTATTGTCATTACCCATTTAGATCTCCATGAAGGTACGGCCAGGAATAAAACAATTTGTAATACGTTGGTACGAATATTACAAATGGACCTCCATTAAAACAACATATTCGCACCGCTCCGAAATTGATAATAGCCTCAATTATTCTGCAAGGTGGTGTACAGAGGTACACTTACGGTGGACTCGTACTTTCAAAACAGTCTCAAGCTTTATACCGATTCGTGAAATCGTTCGTCCATCGAAAAAAATACCAACGATGATAAACCAATGAGTTGTTTTGACAAAAAACAAATTAACATATTAACGATTATTAAGTCCCTGGGCGAAATAATTGAAAATTAGAGCAATATAATGACAGCAATGAACATTCATGAGGTAATGAATGACCCAGCTTCCTTCTCCCATTTTTGCCCGCAAGATTAATGCCGACTTAAACTTCCGGCATCCGGCCGCCCCGCCACGCCGCCGTCCCCGCTTCGGCGATTCCTCGTTCATATTTTTCATTTTTTTATGTTTATCACCAATCCGGATCTTTTCCGTTATACGTATACCACCATTCCAAATTTACCCTTCTAGCTTGATTTTTGACCGAGCACCATAAACTATGTCAAATAATAGTTATTAATCGTTTTTAAGTGGAAATTCCTTGTAAGAATATTTTACCTGCGGTTTCGTTATCTTATCTACCGTTATCTTTGTTTAGACGCGATAAGCCAGCGTCTGGCCGTCTAATGGTCCCAGTTGCAATTGGTTAGGTTAGGTTAGGTTAGGTAAGGTTAGGTTAGGTTATATTAGGTTAGGTTAGTTTAGGTTAGGTTACCTAACCTAACCTATCCTAGCCTGACTTCAAAAAAAACAAAAAAATCAAGCTTGAAAAACAAAAAATCAAAATCAAATCAAGCTTGAAAAACAAAGCCGAAACAGTGGTATACGTATAGCGGAAAAGATCCACTAATCCTTTCGTACCCAAAAAGTCTTTGTATTTTTCTTTTTTCGTTCGATTCAGGTTTTTATGTTACCTGCGGCTACTAAAGTCCATAAATATAAACTAACTACTTTTATCTACGCCCATTGCAATAATCACCAATAACGATGTTACAACAAATGTCATAATGGGGTCCATTATTAAGCCAAATACAAACCCGTTGCATAAAGTTAACTTTAAGCAACTGGTATCACTTTCACTTTATGATACACGTTCTAGACCAATGGGAGCGTGGCATTTGACTTAAGTAGTGTCATAATGACAATTACGCAATTCGCACATCGGCTGATTGTTGCATTATCAACAATCAATTTTTTTATTATGTTTGAGTTGACTTGTCCCATTAGCTGATTGTTCCACAACGATTCATGGTTAAGTCGGCTTATGTGCCTAACCTCAAATTTGAGTTGACCTATTCCATCATTAGTAAAAGTCGTGAGTTTTGTTTAACTTGGGGGAAAAGTTTGTCGTATATTGTTGGTCGTAGATAAAGTAGTGTATGCGATTGTATTATGCCTTAAAGCCACTCGTGAGATGTATAGAACACTCGCTTCGCTCGTGTTCTAACTTATATCTCACTCGTGGCTTAAAGACATTCATAATACAATCGATGCATAAACTACTATTAAATGGATATGGAGGCTGACTCGGTAATGTAAACATTAAATGGTTTCAACATCAGTAACAGCACACGGATTAGCTGAGAAGCTGAATTTTCTTCTTTAAACTGTTTTGATTCTATATTACTTCTATTGTGTTTTACTTTCTGTTTCAATGTTAAATCTTATAAAATAATATTATGTGAATTGCAAAACTGATCGCAACGTTCTTTCCAACGATACCTGAATTATTAAATTAGGTCCAAACTGTAGGAGAGTCTCGATTAAAAAAACTCTAGCAAGACCAGGCTTTAATATTTAGTTTTTAGGTAAAGTGTTTTAGTTTCACTCTTTAGCTTTAAGGTAAACTTTAAAAACTCAGGAACACTTAAAATAATGTAATTAAAACACAGTTACAGCCTTAGTCTAAGATGAGAGTTGTTCCGTGGTTGAACGGGGGGAATAAATAATATTGCAGCCCGATCGCTATCGACTTTCAAAATGTATTAAAAACCCTTAGATAGTTGCAGCTAGCAGATTTAAAAGAAATACGTTACCAAAAAAAGTATTTTTTCTAAAATAATCTACATAATATGCATATATCAACGCTTCCCCTTTCCTACGGATTCAAGTTAATATTTCCACGAAAAAATACAATTCTGTCAATATTAAAACTAAAACTTTATTTACCTCTTAAAGCAAATAAAATACGAGATAATAAAGATAAACTGTTGCTGTCTGAGAAATAACCTTAACTATTGGACTCAGTTGTCTAATAAATATTTAAGTATTATTTAAATTTAAAAATTAGTTACTGGCTATTTAAATTAAAATTATAAATACTTAATATCGAACAAATATTAAATATTATGTTATTTGAAATAAGAACCCATATATTTACTAATACCCCTAATTTAACAAAATCCTTTTAAAAACCGCTAGAAGCACATTCAAACTTAAAAAAATTATTAAAGTACACTCTAGAGTTTTGATCAAATCTGGAGGGTTTTTACAGGGAAAAATGTGACAAAATGTGGCAAATGTGTCGTCGGCAAGGCGAAGGGAGAGAAGCAGACGACGAAACGACCCCGCGGCAGCCACGCGTGACAATTAAGCCTGCCTTGAAACCATCCTCATCTCCAAGAGTTTTTAATTGTGGACAACTCCGCTATGAAGGAGACCCTCACAAACGACTCCACTGCCATCTCTCAGCTTTCTTAATTTATTCGTTTTTCGTTTTTAATTTAAACATGTAATATAATGTTAATAATGTAATAATAATGTTAATAATGTTATAATGTGTATAATGTAAATAATGTTAATTTAAACATGTAATTCAATGTTAAACACAAAGTGAAACACTGACTTAGGCTAGACAAGTAGGCATACACAATATTAGGCTGTCAGATTCTAAATAAACACAAATCACCACACAACAGAGACATGTTATCATTATAGGTAATGGACTTAGTACTGGAAATCAAAGGAATTTGTTTTCCATTTGTTTTTTTTTTGTGAAAAACAATCATTTAAAATCAGATCTGGGCTGCAAATGTGCATTTGTACCGGGCCAAGCAACTTTCACTTTTCTATCAGGTTAAGAATTGTCGTTTTCAGTTGACGTTTAAGTTATTCTTCTTTGCAGTGATGTATAGTCACATTGTGAACTAAAATTTCCCTCTTTGCATTATTGTATTATTGTTTTGATTGTTATATTGGTTTTATAAGTTATGTGTTAGAAATATATATTTTATCGAAGCGTTGTTATAACTCATGTGATTAGCTGATCTCTCAATTAGCTTTTAAGCTAGAGAGATTAATAATTATAACTGCTGTGTAACCGAATATTGAATTTAAATGAAATAAATAAATGAAATGAAATTAAATGAAAATATTTCTTGCCTATACCGAATAAAATAAGTATTCATCATACTGACAAAGAAACACCTGTTTCCAGTTCATTTTTGGTGGCTCGAAAGTCACCCATTGCTGTCCTAGGCCGGAAAAACTGTTTACCGCCCTAGGCCGGAAAAACGGAAGTAAACAATCAGCTGATTTGCAGAAAACCGACGTTTAATGCTCGTTTATTGGTTACTTTTCAGAGCAATGTAGTGGCAGCACTGGCAGCAGTAGCAAATGTTTGTTCTGTTTGTTATAGGTAAGGTTCGAAGGATTAAGAAACGTATTGGTTTATGCAAGGACTACGTTATGATTGAAAGTATGTTTTTTTCTGAGTAGAATGATAAAAAGTATCGTACGTTACACGGCCGGAAAGTTTTACCGTACTCGCATGAAAATCCTGCACTCACTTTCGGGTATAGAAGAGCTGTGTTTTCATTTTTCAAAACCCAGGCAAGCCTAAATAAAGGAAAGTTAGGTTTGAGAATATATCAAATCAAGAAATATTGAGTTTACGTTAAGGGTCTCCTTTCTTTTTTTTGTATTATTTATTTGTATATCTACTCTTAGTTCAATAACTCTCTTAAGTTTAGTTACCTTAAAATTTTAATTTGTATTTGATTTATGATAATAATTTTTTACATGACGTTTATCTAGAATTATGATGACTATTATATTATATTCTAAATCAAACTCAACTCAAATAAAGCTCGAAACTCGCGAGTATTTTTCAAAACTCGACTCGACTTCAAAATCACGACTCGCACCCCCTGGTCATTGTAAACGTGTCCTTCGATGGATTGGAAGCCGTTCGAGGAGTTTAAGTGATCAAAGAAAATGTTCTTGCTAGAAGAAATTTATTGTACGCCTTTAAACCACTGTTAGCAAGGTATCATAAATTCTTTGGCAAACTGGAAGCAATCTATCATCCTGCCATCCAGGGATCAAGGCAAGGTAGTGAAATTTTCCTTTGAGGTGTTTTTTATACTGTGCGCAATCTTAGGTCTGATTTATTTATATCCATTACTACTTTTCGACTTTTTAACAAATTAAAATTTTTTATTTTATGTTCTTTTCATAATAAGACATGATTTGTGTGTCGATATCAGTAATTAAATAATTTACATCGTAGATATGATAGTACTTTTATCGAATTGCACGTAATGTGTTTATTAGCATCCGTTACACAAATTTAATACATGTAATATACAAAAGGAACGAATTCATTCAAAACAGTTAGTCCAGGTAACGAAAGATCTAAAGATGGTATAGAGAGAAATGCATGGAACACAATTTTTGATTTTAGCGAATTTTCCCCATAGGGAAGAAGCTGTTACCGTAGGTCTCATGGTAAGACATAAGCCCGAGACCATAATAAATTTTCATTTTTACAAAAAAAAGCAAACACCACTTGACATTTTTGAAATAGTGTCAAGTAGTGACTTAGATATGGGAGGTCTTTGCAAAACCATGTATTATAGCCACGTTCGTGCTGCGAATTTACTAAACTGTCCAAATTATTGATGAAAACATCAAAAAATAAAACATAAATATCAGAGGAACAGATAATAAACTACAATCTGTAAAAACGGGGTTACACGAGTGTTTTGAAGACAATGTCATTGTATCGAAGACGTCGGGGGAACTGCAGTAGACTGACTGTTATCCGGACCCCTCGGGACCGAGGCCCGTCCGGATTATAGATTTTCCTGTTCAACAGACGTTTCCTAAAATATAATTAATCAAATTAAAATTTAACTATTAGATGTACGAATTATATTTTACGATAATTTGTTTGATATATATTTCCCACGGGAATCGTCGATATCGTCCCTCAATCTCTCAAAAACTAACTCACTTTACTTAAATTGAAGAGAGCACAGTATTCAGTCACACCATTGCTATTCTCGTATTTTTCCACAAGAATCGTCGATACAGTACTGTATACCGTCCATTTCCTGCCAATCACATCCGGTCAAACCGATGTTTGATTAAAAAATGTGCGATTAAAAATATGTTTTTTTACCGAGGGTAGTCCGGTTAAACCGATGTCCGGTTAAAGGTGTCCGGTTAAGAGGGAATCAAGAAATAAGGGGGTACAAGAAATAATTACAAAATCATATGTCATATGTCTTTTAGGATAACAACACATGTCAGATCCGGTGTCTATCAGGAATATAGATCGGGTAGTACGATCTGTAACATTAAGGTGGCCTCCAGAGGTCAAGCAGTCCGTTGTCGCCATCATTTACTTATCCGGGAGTTTTCCTGAAAATTGCAAGGATGCGTACATTTTTTGCATTTTTACCAGATTTAAAGGTTCCAGCATGTGTTTTGGGATTCCCCATCATTTTTCCCTCCTCGAGAATTAGACGTTCAGCAGGTGTGGGAGCGCCTACGGGGTGAGTGGAACGCTGGTGATGTCCAAAAAGATCTGCGATCTGCTTGGACAGCGCTTGGATTACATCTAACCTCATTCACCTACGCCATTACTGGACGGCTTTATCTGATTGAGAGGACGGGAGTTGGCGGAAGTTGCGTGCGATGAGTCGACAGAGCCGTCATGGGAATAGGCGGTCGGACTACGTCGATGATTTTGTCGGCCAATTCTGCCAACTTATCCAACAGCAGCTTGAGTTGGCTTGTGAGGATTACCTGGACTCGAGTCAAAACTCGATTGATCGGATCGGACGAGGTAGTCGCAGCATCCAGAGCATGTTGTCCTGAACTACGGTAGATCCAGCCTGGGAGCGAAGATGGCGAAGGAATTGGGAAGGCCGCAGTCACCTACGTTTTCTTTTCTGATTAGTTGTTTCACCCTTTGCCCTTCAGATGCTGACAGTCGCTGAGTCAGAGTCGTCCGCAGGAATTTGTAGCCTATCTCTCAGCTGCAGGTGGGTTTATTATTACTTCTTCGATTTCAGCGGAGAAGCTCGTATCGAGCTGTGATAACACGTTAGACTGTTAGACTTTGGAGGAATGAAAACCCCAGCATTGCCAGCTAGGCACGTCTCCCTAGGATATTGTGCAGCTTACAGTAGGAAGGGATTGTCAGGATGGGAAAGGTATGATTTAGTCAGTCAGCCTCGCCCCTGAAGGAAGAGAGACACGTTTCAAACCAATTTTCCAGGCTCTTCCGGGGACGACTCACCCTCTAACCCGAGACCTCCCGAGCGTCTCCAGACAAGGACCTCCACCTGGGAGCTCTCCTTGTTGTGAAGAGTCTAACCCAGGTCGGTTCGCCCTCCAGACTAGCAGACGCTTAGAAGTTTGTCGGATAAGGGTCCCTCATCCCCTCCCAGATGGACAAGCCAGGGCGATCCACAACTCCCGACAGGGCTCAGACCTGACTGGGTATCCAAGCTCCCAATCAAAGTTCCCAGAGAGAAGGAGGAACCGAGGTGAACAGGAAGCTGGTCAATCCAGACAGCCAATAGACTTACCAGAACAATGACAGTTTCTAATTACTGTAGCCATTGTCGACCTCTGTATTGGTAAAGACCAGTCAGAGAGCCGTCTATGGCCGTGATAAGACGTAGTGGAACCGCCTCGTCGCGTGAGATGTTGGCGATCGCGAACTAGGCGTCAACTTGGGCGATCCGCAGACTTGGACGATCATTCATTAATCATTCATTTTTCTTAATCATTCGTTTTGCGTCAGGTACATCGGCCCGAAAAAGTGGTAGTTTTGTCGGTAGTAGTTGTTGACCATCGAGGAAACTTGCAGACTGGTCTCGTCTGTTTCGTTTTTTTTCGTGTTCTGATGGGTCACCAGTGTAAGCGTGATGTCGGGGTTTCTATAAGAAATATTAACGAGCCGAAATATCTCCCTACTTAAAGTTTATTTGACACTGTGAATCGAATGCTAAGCATGGTGTGCAGCTAATGATTAATATTTATATTAGCTGTAAAATTAGAGTCCGTGAAGACTTTCAGCTCTACATCATAATTCTTATACTTTTGTTTGCATTTTAAACTTTTTGTCCGAACGAGGAGATGCACCCCAAAATTCAATACCGTAGTTTATGACACAAAAATCATAATGAAAAATTAACTTTGTTTGAGATTAATTGGCTTCACAAAGAATAATAATTTAAAACCATATAGAATTATATAAATAGTACCTACTCAATAATACAATAAAACTGTAAACTGTCAACTTAAATCGTATCTAAATACAAGTCCTTACATATACTACCAAATTAGTATTTAATCTTATATGAATCAACAAAAAAAAATTCGGGATTAAAAAAATAGATTACAGGTTAGCGTGTTGAAATACGAATTTATACAAACAAGACTCACGTTTGCTTAGCTGAGAGCAGGTCCTGGATGGTTTATGTAATACCGTAAACACTCCTTCTGTAGTAAACCAGAAGAAATCTCTTTTAAATTTAGCTTGTGAAATGTTCTCCGTCATTAATTTCACGGATGTACTCTTGAAAAGTATAGTTCTTTAAAGAATATAGCATATTTAAAAGAAACAACACTCTATTTTAAAAATATAAAACTAAGAAATTATATAAATTGAATAGCTTACAGGCATTTTTCCACAGGTTTTGAGGCAAAATATAAAGGGAAGGTTGCATGTATAAGTGTAGCCAGACAAGCGTGTTAAAGATGAGACGTTTGAGTAAGAATGAACACGTTTTCATCTCTGTACTTTTTTGGAATTTGTGAATTATTCCAGCGGCTATATTTATATAATCCAATTTTCATAAAATTTTTAGATTTTTAAAATTGATTTAAATAAAACAAAAATACCTGAAAATAACTTTATCCATCCGGTCTTTGAATCATTAGGTTTTCCATGGATCAACTAACTAAAAACACAAAATTAAAATAATTTTTTTTGCATATCTTTAATTCGAAAAGTAAAACCTTTGCAATGTGAGTGAAATGAACGTAATTGTTTGAATTAAAGTTGGGAATTGTTTAACCATTGGTATTTTGAATATATTTCTTAGCTTCGCTAGCTCATGAGATAACTATTCACAAAGATAGATATTTTATTTTTAATCGGAATACAAAACTCAGCATTGAGAGATAATTTATCTCAAACAAAAAAATCCTGTTTGGTTAGTAACTTTCACGAATGAAAAAACTGTCACGTATTTTTGGAAAGCAGAAATCCTTGGGTGGTCCTTATTTGCTCTTTATATGAATTTTCACTTTAGTTTCCCTCTTGAGCAGTCAAAAAACTGTTGATCCCACAGACAATAAAATATGTATTACGTACTAGCAGTTGCCCGTGGCTTCACTCTCGATAAAAATTACAGCTGATCTTACTTCTGCTCTTTGAACTGTCAAACTGTAGTACTCACAGCTGTTTACATTTCGGTATTTGAATGTTTACATCCTTATAAAATGTAAACATTGAAGCTAAGGACGTTCACGGGGCGTAGCCCGAGGGGATTTTAAGGAAGTGCAAAAGGCCTATATGTTTCCCAGGTTCAAGATCTACCTCTGTGTGAAATTTCAACCCAGTCGGTTCAGTATTTTTCGAGTTTACTTATCCCATACATACACATACAGAAACCACCTCTTTTTTATAATAGTATAGATTAGGTCTACGGTAGTTAAAAGTGTAAGTGTTGTGTCAAGTTTAGCTATTCGTTTAGCTGTTATTAAAAATCTTAAAAGTCCAACAAGTTCAAAGCCTATTTTCGTTTTATTCTTTACAGATAAACGCCTAAGCTACACATACACCAAGTACTAAACTAAATACAAGCAGAGGCGGCAAAATACTACAGCGGTGTGGGTATCATCTACGTATTTCTCCTGCATTTATTAAACATGAATTATGCTGCATTTTATGGTATCTTAGGATAAACGAAGCAAAATTACACGACAGAAAAGGAACTCAAGCAAGTGCACTGTCATGAAGGAAAATAAAAGCAATCAGTGGGGTTGCAAGGTCACCCTTCGAGTTCACAAAGTGATTGTTATTCTGAAAAACGATTGATGCTCTCAAAAGGGGCACATATAAGTAAGTGTTTATTGTATTTCACACGAACACCGAGCGCGTTTCCATGATTTTTTGTCGAGTTTTTTTCGCTACATCAAAGCACATAATTTATTTAGATGTCTCTCGAAGAAATTTTCTTCAGAAACCCTTGTGAAATTTGGCACAATTTGGCTAAATAGGCATTCATAAATTAAAATTTTAAATTGAGAAATACCATTTGATAATACGAAGAGTTTAGTATTTTACGCACCAATGATGGAGGCTTTAAATTGTTTCTAAATGCGGTTATAGGATATCATAATTTAGCTTACAAAACAGGATCCTGTTGAAATATTATGATTCTTAAAAAAAAATAAATATTTTCTTAGGTTTGTAATTTCGCAACTTTTGGATTTTCTATTTAGCGTAGCCAACCTAAACCTTAAACATTATACAATCTACTCATGAGTTATTGGTTTTTTTATGTAATTTTTGAGTTTTGTAGATATCCAATAATCTTTCATAACCTCATAATCTTCCATGACACACATAATTTTGAATCTGAGTAATTATTCTCAATTTTGGTTGATTGGAAAAAGTTCTAAATATGATTTAAAACATAGTTAAATTTATTTAGTTTATTCGAACAATTTTTTATATCTTAATCATTTACTATTTTTATTATTTCAGCTTCCCTTTGTGGAAACCATGTCTGATAAAAGCTTTTGCAAGCCTTATCAAGTAATTAAAAAATTGTTATTTATTAATTACTTACGTAAATGAGCGCTATTGCTATAAGTGATGTAGCTTTTAATTAGCGAATTTCCCCTGTAAGGAATAAGCTATTATCGTAGGTCTCATGGTAAGACCTAAGCCCGAGACCATGAAACTTTTCATTTTGGGGGCCCAGAAGCAAAAAACACCATTCGTTCGAATTTATTTATACAATGTGTATCTGTGAGAACGATAGCGGCCGTGAAAATGGTCCAATCTTAATGAAATTTGGTACAGATATGTAAAGTAGTATTCCCTTGGACGAGTTCGTAAACCAGCCCGATCGGCTCACTGTAAGGGGGGTAAAGGGGGATAAACCCCTCAAAAATTGTTTGAGTTTTTTACATAAACAAGTTAAAGTAATCTAATTTTAGTTTACACCATTGAATTCAGCTAAAAAGAAACAAAAATTAGTATCTTGAATCATTGTTCTATGCTCATTAGTTACCAAGATATTGAGAATGGTAAATACAGTACGTTGTCCCAATGTTAACCTTATGGGAAAAAAGTAAATTTCTTTATTTGGCTTATTTCTCGACAAATCTTGATAAAACTTTGTTTGTGACTTCATCTAGATGAGATCTAATGTAAATTAGTAAAAAAACCGATATTAAAATTTTTGTGATAGCAAATCTGCATATTCATTCACAATGTTATTCTTATGGGAAATACAACAAATTCTATATCTTCCTCATTTCTCAACATATCTTTATGAACCCTTGCATAAGGCTTCTTCTAGTTCAGATCTGCTAAATATTGAATTAAAACCACCCAATTTTTAACACACCTGCTGCAGCAACACACCTGCTGCAGCAAACCTGCATACTCATTCCCCATTGTAGTCTTGTGGAGCTTAAAAAACATATCATATCTCGCTCTGTTGATTTGAAATATGTTTTTATGCATTTGAAATTCGCTGAGTATGCAGGTCTGCTGCAGCGGGAATATTTATTTATGAAATAACTCGATATACTGTCGAAGTAATCATAAGTATGTCACTTCAGGAAATGTCGAAAACGAACGCGTTACTTACATTCCGTCCAAATCGATCAGACTTTTGGACTTGTCAAATGTAGTTGTTTGACTGAGGGAGACGGTCATTAAATTTATACATGATTGGGTTTGCAGTTGACTAGTACTAGTTAAGATCATAATAAAAGTTTGCCCTAATAAAACATATTATGTAAACGATTAACAAATAATTTACTAATACTGCAAAGTTAAATATAAGCAGTTCTTAAATCCAAATCAAACTTAGAATGAAAATCGACCAGACGTTTAGTTCCCCCTCTTACAACAAATGACGAAAACACTCGGGAAAGAGCTATCGCAGCTTAGATCGAATATTGAAGTTTCATCCGAATATCTTTTCAGACTGCAGTGGACTAAGAAATATAGACGAATTGTTATTCGATTCTCGAGAGGAGGCCGAGAAATCTGACTAATTCTCAAGCAACACAAGAGAGGACGCGATCAATATCTACCCACTTCGTGTCTTCCTTTTCTTGCTTCTTACCTTATCCCACCCCCCGCCCCCCCCCCCTGCAAAGTGACACATTTACTCGACGACTTCGCGAATGGCTTACATTCGGTTGATATCGCTCTGTCCCTGTGTGTGACATGATGACTCCAACTCCTCCTTCTTTGACCCTCCTGACACCCTTCTCTCATCAAACCATTACTGATTAATTAGTCTGACAGCTGTTTTCTTTTCTTTCTTTTATTTTTTATATAAATTTGTGGGTGACCTCTTTTTAACATCGCATTTGCGCCTTCCACATAAAGCCCGTGCGCACACGTCAAGAAAATTAAAGATGAAGTAAAATTAAACTTAAAGTAAAATACCCCCGTTGCAGCAGACCTGCATACTCAGCGAATTTCAAATGCAAAACAACATATTTAAATCCAACATAGCGAGATTTGACATGTTTTTGTAAGCTCCATAAGAATAACATGGGGAATGAGTATGCAGGTTTGCTGCTACAGGTATGTTTAAACTGGTCGGTTTTATTCAATATTTAGTAGATCTGAACTAGAAGAAGCCATTTACCAAGTTTTAGCAAGATATGTTGAGAAATAAGCGAGATATAGAATTTTACTTATTTACCATAAGGTTAACATTGAGACAACATACTGTGTTTACCACTTTCAATATCTCAGTAACCAATGGACATAGAGCAGTGATTCAAAATACTAAATTGTTTGTTTTTTTTTTGCTGAATTCAATGGTGCCAACAAAAATTATAAATTGATAAATTTTATTTTTCTACGTGAAAAACTCAAAAAAACCCATTTTTGGGGGGGTTTATCCCCCTTTACCCCCCCTTCCGGTGGTCCGATCGGGCTGGTTCACGAACTCGTCAGAGTGATTACCAATTTACACGTCTGTACCAAATTTCATTAAGATCGGACCATATTTACGGCCGCTATCGTGTTAACAGACATATATATATATATATATATATATATATATATATATATATATATATATATGTATATATAAATTCGAACGAATGGTGTTTTTTGCTTCTGGGGACCCCAAAATGAAAAGTTAATATGGTCTCACACTTAGGTCTTACAATGAGTACTACCGTAATAGCTTATTCCTTTAAGGAAATTCGCTAATTAAACTTAAAGTAAAATTAAAGTGGGACGGAGATTCGAACCCTTGACCTCACTGCCCTCGTTATGAAGCCCGGCATGTTACCTAAGACCGACTCACTAAAACTCAAATGAATCACAAAGAAATTGTGCTTTTCTCCTTTTCGATCCAGTGTTATTTAAACGCTTCAACTGTTTATAAATATTTATAAAATGTGATCGAGATCTTTAAAACTCAAAACGGTGTAAAAAAGTAGGACGTGTACTACTCATTTTAGATGAGCTAGACCGCTACAAAGCTTTCTCTTGGTTTTATGCAAACTGTTGCAAGGATAATACATTCACGTTTCAAATAGCAGATGAAATGCAGGGCATGTTTTTTTAAACGCAACCCATTTTTAAGATTGAATAGTGAACATTTAATATGAAATGAGTATTTTTTATTAATCTTTATATTTTATACAACCTATTATTTAAGTTTGATCACATTTAGTTTACATAATATGCTCAAACAGTCCGCCGTTGGCATTTGTATAAAGTTATGCTCTTTCATCAAAATTCCCGGACACGTGTTGCAAGGTACCCAACCACGTGCCTTGCTTCTTTGAATTTCTCGCATTAAATTTGTTATGTTTGTTTTGAGGTGCTGAATATGCTGTGAATTGTTTTCCTAGGCCTTAATTTTTATGTATCCCCAAATAAATTAATATAGTGGGGTAAATTCCGGGGATCCTGGGGGAAATAATCCTTCACCGATAATATCAAGTTTTGGGTTGCGTTTTTAATATGTGTGTCTTTAAGCACAATAACTCTCGCAAAAATTGTCCGATCTGAATGAAATTTGCCAAAGACATGTAATTATCCTACGAAAAAATTCACAAGATAACACCTCAAAACAAAGATAACAAATTTAATGCAAGAAATTTAAAGAGGCACCTTGCAACACGTGTTCGGGAATTTGATGGAGGGAGCATAACTTTTTACAAATGCCATGTTTACATTATGTGCTGTTTGAGCACATAATGTAAACTAAATGTGATCAAACTTAAATAATAGGTTGTATAAAATGTAAAGATCAATAAAACAATACTCATTTCATATTTATAGGTGCATTATTCAATCTTAAAAATGGGTTGTGTTAAAAAAAAAAACACCCTGTACTTTGGTGCATCGTAGAAAAATGTCAAAATATACTCATACCCGTATAATTGAATTACCATTCCTAAATAGTTTAGTTCTTAAATGTATATATTTTAGCAGATAAATGTCAAAGATTTGTCATCCTTAAATCTACGAGGGTTTCAACATTATAGCTTTATTACTCACCCTTATGATCTCTAGAACATTGTGCGGTAGTCTTGCAGCCTTCACGATATTCCTTCATTGTTGGCAGCAGGTCGAAGCCGAGCAAGAGAAGTAATATAGTAATTGTACAAAAAATACTATGAATACATTCACCGTTACTACTTTTAAGTCAACATCTATATTATTAAAAGAATTTCTGGGATTTTATACAGAGCAAATCGACTCCTAGAAATTAATTTTTCTACACATATTTGGTATCAAATTAAAGCTATTACTCTCTAGATGTGCCTTTTGCGGGTTTGGAAAATATCCCATGAAAAGCCTTCACACAGCAGGCTTTTGAAATTCCAGCGAAAGTGCTACTATCTGTGGTAGAACCTGTGAACTTTCTCAATTCACATTTGTTGTAACAAACCAATGATCATGATTTGAAATAGTTCCCGAGATATATCAAAGAATGCAGGGCTAGCTCTTAGCATTAATCCAAATTATGATTTTGATTTCTTAAAATGGTTACGTTTTTAAGACAACAGAAAATAAGGAAGAGTATATTTTCCCTATTTAATCTAAGACCAACAGTCTGTAATCATCTTAATTTCCTGTAATTCTTTTTTTTTGTAAAGGAAACTTTCTCACACACTTTCTCATTGAAAGGCATTTTATGCAGCAAACCTCCATACATAATCAACATGAAACTAAAGCCTATTTTACTAAGTTGTTTTTAAGTCACGAAGTGACGCAGGCTACTAGTTACATTTAAAATGAAACCATTCTCCCCATATTTAAAAATACACTTGTCAAAGCTTACATGGTTGTTATCTTACATTTCGAAAGCAAAATCAAAACGAAACGACAGTGAAATGGAGAGCGGCGCTATTTTATTCAGCTGCCTCGAGGTTTAGTGGTTGTGACGTAGGCAGGAGGTTGTCGGGCCGTCACTAGACGCCGGGTTGTGACATCTTCGCCCTCTCCTAACAAATATGCCTTTCATTCTCTTTACGTTATTGCCCCTTCCCCCGACTTTTCTCTCACACAAACAAAATGAGTAAGAGAGGTTATTATAATTTTAATTATTTTCCTTTTTACGTTAGGTCAGCGTAGATGGTGTGTTATCGATTCCATCAAGAGCGGTTATCGGTTTTTATTATCAATCGTAATTCATTGTTGCATTGTTGTCGGTTCAATCGATTTGTGAAAATCCCTCGTTTCACCAATTGACAGTTCAATGCGTTCGATAAATCGATATTTGTTCATTGTTGTCAGTCTAACCTAACACGAATGATACAGACAATCAGCTGATGGTTTTAAATAGCAAGAACAAGATGAAAGCCTCTTTGGGAGATATATTTAATGGTAATATTCTGCATGGTTTTCTTAGGTAGTTAGGCCGTTGCATTAAGCAGTAAAACGAAAAATATAGTTCATCACTCGGGCCTAAACCTGGTTTCGTTACTCGGTGTAACTTGAACTCTTACGAAAAGCGTAGTAAATTTAAAAATTTACCTGTTCAGTGGTATATAGTATGGTTATTTTAATACGTCGCGTGATCAACGATTAAGGTATGATACAGGTATAGCGTATAGCACACAATGATATAAAACAGGATTTTTATATAATTTAAAAAACCTGTGATAATACTAATAATAATACTAATACAAGTATAATCCTGAGATAGTACTAATCATTTGAAAATCCTATTATACTACTGAGATAATACCGTTCTAGTGGCAGGGTGTAAAATCGTTTACAGGTTTTCTAATATCAGTTTTCACCTTAGGCACTAGTGATGAAATATACTATTAAATCAACATTAAATGAAACTACTCTTCTCATATTTAAAAATACAGTTGTCAAAGCTTACATGGTTTTTATGTTACATTTCGAAGGCTAAATCAAAACGAAACGACAGTGAAATGGAGAGCGGCGCTATTTTATTCAACTGCCTCGAGTTTTAGTGGTTGGAACAGGCAGGCGGGGATTTTAAACAGGAGGTTGTCGGGCTCGTCACTGCTGTAGACCTCGGGTTGTGACATCTTCGCCCCCTCCTAACAAATATGCCTTTCATTCTCTTTACGTTAATTCCCCTTCCCCCGACTTTTCTCTCGCACAAACAAAATGAGTAATAATATCATTTTAATTATTTTTCTTTTTACGTTTTCCGACTTCTTTTTAGGTAAAAGCGTTGTTATGGTAAGGTAACACAATTCATATAATATGTTTGGTTATTGAAATTAAAAAAAAATTGTGTAATAATACATAGTATTTTTGGCATGCAACTTTAAATAGTTCTGTATTAGTTTCATTAATAATTATAAATTGGTAGTTATTCTATTTTATTCCACGTTCTTTTTCGCAAGAAACGAGGTAATTTTCCAGGTGTTTAAATTGCAAAACAACATACATGAAAAAGCCAAAATAACAAACAAAAACTAAATAACTAAATATATTGTTAGGATTTAAGTGATATTGTAAGTTAGCACTAGCCTGAATCTTTATTATTACAAGCAATCCAAACTCGTAAACTTAAAGTTACTTGATAGAAAGCTTTGAGCATTTTATTTTTAAGAAGTATGTTTCAGATAAGTACAGAAGTCGATAAAATCCACGACAAATAATACAAATTCATTAGGTTTATTGATACTAAGTTTTATTGTTAGTTAAAAAGTAAATGATGAACTATTTAACTATGGCAAAATTTAAACTAATCATTTCCTATCAATGAATGATATTAGAAAATCTCTAAAGAATTTTACACCTTGCCACTAGAACGGTATTATCTCAGGATTATATTAGTATTATCTCAGGTTTTTTAAATGATATAAAAATCCTGTTTCATATCATTATGTGCTATACGCTATACCTGTATCATAACTTAATTACTGATCACGCGACGTATTGAAATAACCCTTTTAAGGCCGACGGCCGTAATAGACCCCCGTGGTAAAAAGTACGTTTAAGGCTGACGGCCGTAATAGGCACCCGTCCACTTTTCCCCGTTTACTGGCTGGTTGTCTTTTCCAAAGGCCACTAAACTTGATATTCACTTGTAGAGGGACATCTGGGCTTCATGAATAATGACAAATACTGCCGTTTTAGCCTAAATTTCCTAGTTGACTGTATAGATTTTCATGTCATGATCAACTGCAGGCCATGTGATGATTTTGTTGCTGTTTAATTTTCGTGTTTTGTTGGTTATGTGATGAGGTTATTGTTTTAATCGACCAAATATCATTTATTTAATGAGTTGTGTGTGCTTGACTTGTATTTTCAATGAAGAATGAGCAAAAGAAGTCGAGATAAATGACCTGTAAGCGAAATCACCCTCCTGTATGCAAATGACATGGCGTCTTCCATTTAGGCCTAAAACAGTAAAGTGTCAATTTTTACATTATCCCTTATAGTTCTGTTATTAATTAAGGTAGGTACTTCAAAATGGGTATACTTCCTGTAAATAAGTTTTACTTTAAAGTTATAAATGGTTTTTGGATGTAAAACAAAGTTATATATTTTTTATATGCCGTCAAAGTGGAAAAATATAAATTAGCTCATTAAAATTTTCTTACATATATCCGTAAACAAAATTTCTTTCTGATAATTTCATAATATATCCTTATGCATTTTAAAGCCCATTTAATTAGGAACAATTTTAAAAAAGAATTATGAGTATCTGATAAAAATTGTAGAAATTATAGCCCTTTAACTAAAACTATGCACAGCACATAAGAAACGGCTTGGCCTTTTTCGCAAGTACCTCAGTTTGGGAGCTGTCCTTAAAAGGGATTACCATTGAATAGGTAAATTTTTACTTTTACTACGCTATGAAACCATAAATCCGTTGTAACACTAGTTTAAAATTCATAAATATATAAATTAGACTGCAAATAGTAAATATAACCTTGACTCGAAATACAAGATCGTTTTTATCAAAAAGACTACCCCGATAGAGCAATTCTAATTCCATCCCGAAGAACAAACACCATTCGAAATATCCCATATGAAACGACAGCATCTCTCAAATTACATATCACACGTCTGTGCTTTCAACCAACCGCGCTTTACTTCAATTCTGTTATCCTTTCTTTGAATAAAGTATGAACTCCATCTGGTCTGTTCCTCACAAATACGAAGCGTTTAAATTAAAATCTCGAATGTATATAGAGTCATTTTAAAAATATTTTTTACATGTATCGTAATTTTCTGTTCAAGTAAATTGCACAAAAAAGGAAAAGTGATCTATTTGACCTTATTCGTTTTTTTAAGTGTAAGTTTGTGTGTTTAATGAAATTAAAACCATACACTAAAATCTAAAATTGATTCCCACCTTTAAAACCAAGCGTTTTTCAGATTATCTTTAACTGTATCCTCAGAAAGTTTCGTTTGTAGTTGCAATTTATATTATTTCAAATATGGATGGAGGGTTTAGGGAGAGTTGACGTGAGCTGTGTTTCCTATCGGCCTTAATTATAAATTTAACAATTATTAGTCCATACGCGTCCATATTGTATGTCGATGAGGTGGTGGCTAAGTGGTCAGCGTATGTCGGTGGCTAAATGGTCAGCGTATGTCGGTGGCTAAATGGTCAGCGTATGTCGGTGAGGTGGTGGCTAAGTGGTCAGCGTATGTCGGTGTGGCGGTGGCCAAGTGGTCAGCGTATGTCGGTGAGGTGGTGGCTAAGTGGTCAGCGTATGTCGGTGTGGCGGTGGCCAAGTGGTCAGCGTATGTCGGTGTGGCGGTGGCCAAGTGATCAGCGTATGTCGGTGAGGTGGTGGCCAAGTGATTAGCGTATGTAGGTGAGGTGGTGGCCAAGTGATCAGCGTATGTAGGTGAGGTGGTGGCCAAGTGATCAGCGTATGTCGGTGAGGCGGTGGCTAAGTGGCCAGCGTATGTCGGTGAGGCGGTGGCCAAGTGGTCAGCGTATGTCGGTGAGGCGGTGGCCAAGTGATACGCGTATGTCGGTGAGGTGGTGGCCAAGTGGTCAGCGTATGTCGGTGAGGTGGTGGCCAAGTGGTCAGCGTATGTCGGTGAGGTGGTGGCCAAGTGGTCAGCGTATGTCGGTGAGGTGGTGGCTTAGTTGTCAGCGGCCTTGCGGTTACTTCTGGCCACAAACGGCAAGAGTTTGAGAGCACAAAAGTATCAAACTAATGAAAAATAAACGGTATCAGGAAACTGACACATACTTTCTCCCTTCAAGTAATTTAAAACCAGAAAACATATTTAGTGAAATAAAACAAATTAACAATTAATTATCACACAAATATATGCCAAATGTTATTAAAAACGGTTAGTAAATAACGGAGATATCGATTTTTAAATATTTGCCATGAGAATAACATTGGACAACGTACTGCGTTTACCGCCGAACTAAAATATCAATTATCTCCGCAACCAGTTGACATAAACTCATGATTCAAAATACTAGATTATTTAGTTTTTCAAGTCAAATTTAATGGTTGCAAGTATATTTTCTTTAGAGGTCACAGATTTTGTGAAATTTCAAAAATATGAATTTTTTAACACTTAAACCCCCATAGCTTCTGAACCTGAATTTTTACAGACATGCGGGTGGTGTCATTTTGTTTGTCATCTTAAGCACTAAAAACCATGAAATTTTTATCAAAATCGTTAGAGCCGTTTTTGAGAAATTTGGATTTTTGTCATTTTTTATGGGTTTTTATGGTGTAAATACCCTTAAAAATCAAAAATTCAAAAAAATGAAAAATACGCCTGGAGATACCCCCGCTTTATACCTACATGCCAAATTTCATGAAAATCGGTCCACTGGTGTCGTCTCTAGCTTTGTTTACATCCACACACACACACACACATACATCCACACACACAGACAGACAGACACCACGCCAAAAACCATTTTTTTGGATTCAGGGAGCACTAAAACGAATATATCCACTACCAACTCAAATTCGAAAATTTTGACGAAAACAATACTTTCTCCATATACATTGTATAGGGGGGAGAAAGTAAAAGGTTTGATATGTCATTTAAACTAAATGAATGTTACGTCAAATGAATCGTGATTCCTGATCTTTCCTGATGAGTTATTAGATTTCATTTGTATCAAGGTAGTGCCATAAAATAAACAGAGGTCAAGAAATGTATGTTCAAAGGAATTTAATAGAGCATTCTAGCTCTGAAAAAATAAATACATAATAAAATAACGTATCTTTTGACGAATACAAAGGCCGCGCGGTTCTGAGTACCCTAATGTTCGTCGTCGGCAGCCGAGGCTACTCCAGTGAACCGCCTCGGGCAGCCTCGTGCCCGTTGTCAGTTTGTGTTGAGTTTCCCTCATTGATTCAGACTCATACCAGTTGCCGCTTTGTGCGGTCTCTCTCCCCAAGCTGTCTAGTTTCCATTGTCAGCTGTGTAGAGTTTCTCGAGGCGACCTTTTAGCGGTGTTATACTGTGCCTGGGTAGAGCAGGAATATTTATCAACACGTCTAAGGGATGGGACCTGCAGGAAATAAAGTTATGAAACAAGATTTTGGTTTCGTAGTCGGTTAAATTATTTCTATACTTTATTCAAATCAAATCAAATCAATTTTTATTTCCACATAAACATTATAATTGCAATTTTTTTTTAATATTTGTATTAATTGGTTTCATAACTTAACCGGAAGCAAGGAAACTTAAAAAAAGGAAACTTATACTTAAAAATAAATGTACAAAAAAGGCCTATATTAAAAATAATTCAAAACATAGAAAAATAAATAAACAAAATTGATGATCCTTGCTTCTGAAAATAAACAAAGGAAATAAGTCTACATGGACCAATTGGTGGTCTGTGCGTAGACTCGAGTTGATTAAGAAGTTATTAAAAAAAAGAGCAAATCATTATATATGAACACGTACAAAAGAGCTGAAATTTAAGCTAATTATGATGGTGCGTATAGAAAAATATATAATGTTGGGTACTGTGGGGGATGATGCTCTAGCATAGATGTAATGATGTAATGAGAGGTGCAGGAAGAGGAAGATTTCCAGAGTAGTCAGTGTAGATAATGGTTATTGGCGTCAGTACAAAGCAGTCAGTGTGGTGCAGGTCGTCCACATTCAGCTGAGACGAGCCACAAGGCCTCCTCATCGCTGATAGGAGGGTGGACATTCATTGAGAGTGTAGAATAACAATACTTTTTTATACTTATTATTTTATACTACGGGGTAATTTTATTAAATTAATTAATAATTCTTATATTTATGAGACATGGTACGAATGGAGTCAGTGCATTGTTTGATTAGATCGCTTCGTAGATATATGCAAAAATAGGTAAAAAAGTAGAATTTTTGTATTTGAATGTTTTTTATCAATAAAATATTGTGCACACACATGGTGGAATGTTCTATTTTAATGATACTCGGAAGCTATTTAATACATAAATCTCGGATACTGTACGATTTACATTACATGAACTTTTTACAGGTCTCCCCTTAAGAAAGTCTAAGTTTTGAAAATGCCAAAAAATAAATATTGGAGATTTTCATTTATCCTCACATTTCTTTTAGACCTGAACTAACTACAAAATCCTCAGTGAATGGAAAACGTTACATTACTTTATTTAAAACTGAGAATTCTAAAACACTAGTTTCTCTTCGGCTTTTACCTGAGTAAAAACGGCAAACGCCGAATTTCTCTTCGGCGTTTGCCGATCTACTGGCTGCCACTTCGATCGGGGTTACTCGTGTGTTTCACGAAAGTCCGGCCTTTACAAGAACTTTCTTATGATTAACTATTTGACATGTACTGTCACTTAAAATATTGTATTTTAGGTCTACCAACACTTTAAAAATTTAAAAAAATTACTAAATGTTGGCATGTTGTTCATAAAATAGAAGCTGATTTTCCGAGGGTTAAGATTTTTTAAAGGGAATAAAATTATGTTTTTTATTGCTCAAAATACAGGGTATTCCGGAAATTCCACTATTTTTTACAAATACGGTCGCCAATTAGAAAATTATTGCGAGTTCTGTTCTACAGAATGTTTCGTATTGTTTAAGGCTTTGAAATGATGCATTTCATGGTATGTTTTCATTTAAAAATTTTGATATTCGAACCCAATAAGCCCCCCGGTCTTTGAAATATCCTGTATTTAAAAACAAGTTAAAAATAAATTTACGTTGTTTCTTTATGGGACAATGTAGTATGGGTTAGGGGGGGAATTTTTTTTCGTCCCTGTTTGTCAAGCCGATCGTCTACAATCTGTTGACAGCTTAGAAAACCCACCCAGTAAATTTATCACCTAATTAATAATATTAATTATGTATTATAGTTACTTGCGATCCCTTTACTTTGTTATCCTAGAATGTGATATGAATAACATGTCAAGGATTAACATTTTGTTGTAGTTTGAGCAGGAATAACTTATAACCACAATCAGTTAACGTATTGACCGAACAGTTAAATGTTCGAGGTGTGCAAACATTTTTGAAAAAGGTTTCGTAATCGCGTACGGTAAGACAAGATAGTCACCTCCTAAAAGCATTGGTATCGGTATTGGTGGTAATTGCGATGTAAAAATAACTTATGGTTCATTACACATACGGATAAATTGATTTATACAACGATAAAAATTGAACTAACTTCCAAGTACACCTGACGATTCAATTGTATATGTTTGTTAATAATCGTTTTTGCAAACATTTCTCATTGCTGATTGGTAAAAAAGGTTTTGTGGTTTCAGAATCTAAAACTTAGAATTTGATCCCTTCTTCAGGTCGGAAACGATCTACTAACCTAATTTAAACAATCTTTAGATTCTGTACTGTTTAGCCTAGTTTCTTGGTTCTAGTTTTGTTTCAAATTCTCACTCAACTGAAAGACAGGACCAAATTCTAGATCACGTAACGTCGTGCAACTACTTTTAGTAATCAATGATGGCGACATAGTGGAGTGAAGGGAATTAAATATAAATGTTGTATTAAAATAGCATCCTCTCCAGGAGCTGAGTGAATAGTAGCTGCGTCGCCGGCACTCTCAGATAATCTGCGATTTATAATTCAAATCGCGCCGCCTCAGAATCAAGGCTTCTAAATAAAACACACCTCATCCCTTAAATCTTCATTGCGATTTTTGCTTTCTCTTCGCCGCAGAACCACTCTGCTCCGTGATGTTGTAATCCCGTCGCATTATCATCTGTTTATTCTCGGAAGTGGTCGGTGAGATAAACAAAAACTTATTTTATGACGGAGTTTATTTTTGATAAATTTAAATTATCTACAGTTCGAGGTCAATGGTGGTTTATTCCTTATTTATTTGTAGGATGACGATTTTCCTAAGCAACTGGAAAATAGAGTAGTTCGGATGATCATTTTTCAGGAAACGTGGCGTGAAATTAAGATTTTCTTTGCAACGTAGACATGGAAGTGGAAAAACCGTATACTCGCGATTATTTTTTCATAAATGCATTTATTTACAAGGATGAACAAATTTCCAGCACTTGGGATACTAAAACTCATTTTTTGTGATATTCATATTAACGAATGGAAAATATCAGGAAAAATCGCTTTACCATTCGAAGATAAAAGGACAGAAGTAGCTTTGCCAAGGACTTTAACTGTTATGAAAGACGACAGCGCCTATTATCGACTACAACAATTGGCTACGAACTCTTATTGTCTACAGCGTGGGGGGCGTATGACGCTGACACGAACTCCTATTGTCTACAGTGTCGGGGGGCGTATGACGCTGCCACGAACTCCTATTGTCTACAGTGTCGGGGGGCGTATGACGCTGCCGCGAACTCCTATTATCTACAGTGTCGGGGGGCGTATGACGCTGCCACGAACTCCTATTGTCTACAGTGTCGGGGGGCGTATGACGCTGCCGCGAACTCCTATTGTCTACAATGTCGGGGGTCGTATGACGCTGCCGCGAACTCCTATTGTCTACAATGTCGGGGGTCGTATGACGCTGACACGAACTCCTATATTGTCTACAGTGTCGGGGGGCGTATGACGCTGCCGCGAACTCCTATTGTCTACAGTGTCGGAGGGCGTATGACACTGCCGCGAACTCCTATTGTCTACAGTGTCGGGGGGCGTATGACGCTGCCGCGAACTCCTATTGTCTACAGTGTCGGGGGGCGTATGACGCCGCCGCGAACTCCTATTGTCTACAGCGTTGGGGGAGGGCGTTGCCCCTTTTGGATTACCGTTTTTTGGGGGTTTCGTATAATCGACGTAATATTTGACAAACCTTATCTTTACCTGATTTTGACGGGCTTATCTCAACCTAGTAGCTGATACCATCCCAACTAAATGTGCCACCATCTGTTGGGATCATATTCAACTTACTCCGTTAAACACCACTAAACCCAGTATCCATTCCATTCCATTCATGCAAACAAAAATCTCTAGCCATTAGTTCCTAGGTCTTTAGAGTAGAGTATTGTTAAAGTACATCCAAGCAGATAGCTCTTAAACCTTCCCTAGGACTGGATGCGTATTTGAACCAACTTCTTTAGTAAATGCTCAAGAGGTTCCTGAGTTAAATTAAAAAGCAAACTGCGCCCTCTTTTTATATGTCCAATCGAATTATCTGGTAATATTTAAATATTAACTTATTATTTTTTATTTATTCTTTCGTATTTACTATTAATAATTATTAGTAACCAAGCCTTAGAAGATAATACCTCGATTCAGTCAAGTGATCACTCCCAACATAGAGTCATTCTTTGGCCAAGAAGAACGTAACTCTTTTGGTTGAAACCGGTCGCCGCCATTGCTTGGCAGTGATCCCTTGACGGGAGGAAGGTATTTTAACCTCTAGATTTTAATCTGAAAAGTGATCTGGAGACAAAGCAACAAAAATGAAGTAAATAATGCCCCTTTAACCTTTGGGAGACTTTGGCCAACGTACATATTACGTATGATTTAGGCATGGGAATATTAATATAGCGCAGCAATGAAGTTTGTTTGGTAATATTATTATATCGCAGCGATGAAGTTTGTTTAGTAATAAAGAAAAATCGATGAAGAGAACAACAAAGTTGCGGCTTATAAAGGTCCTGAATATCCTTTATAACAGAGTCACAGGACAAAACGTTCCTGCCACATTATCAAACGGCACAACTAACTATAGCGGTTCATTTTAACTTCAAAAACCTTTTGACTCCAAAACTAAACTCAGGTTTATTTGCCTAAAGTCATCTCTTAATTATTTGTTCGCTGGAAACTCTGGGAATCGTGTGATCTTTTTAAATACATTTTATTTTTCTTTACATAATCGATATATGGAGCCAGCAATATCAGATCTAACTTTCACCTTAATAGAAAAAAGCTATTTGAGTAATATTTATGATATGTGCACGTTTTTGGACTGACTTAGTGACACCTTTTTCTACTTGTATAACAATGACTGTTTACGAGATAAATATTTAAGAGACTGAGATGTCTGTTGTGTGTAGAGTAAAAATGTATTATTGATTGCAACATATAATGGATAAGGATTTTTGATTTCAATATGATACAATTATCTAGAAGTTACTTGCATTTAAAAGAACTAAAATACTATCCTCACCTGAACATGGGCGGATGTAGGTCTTAATTTTTGGGGGTGCCAGGTCGTCTCACTTATGATGTATTGCATGCTCAAATTCAAACATCAAACTCCTATTCAAAGTGTCTGTTTGCAGGCATACTCCAAAAAATATCTGTTTATTTTACTTGATGATAACCTTTACATAACCGTTGTAATTTATGTAATAGCTTATTCAAAGTTATGTTGGAAATTGATTCCCCCTTTTCTGCCAAACAAACCAGCAAAAAACAGGGGGTGCCGGGCACCCCCAAAAATCCGCCCATGCACCTGAGCTTTTTAACTTTCTTTCTCTTCACAAATAATATCCCCTTGCACATGTTCGAATATGACCTATCATCGGAAATAATCGTTTTGGTGCTCTCCATATAAAAAATTGTTGGAGATCGAAAAGTTGAAATGGAAGTTTATTCGGCGTAGACCCAAGCTGGACCATAGTCCTGATTATAATTGCGATAAAACATGGTGTTCTTTCTATTTTAACTTAAATTTGGTTTGATATTGGTTGTGTTTAATTGAGTATCTGTCATATTTTTACATTTTTGACAAATATATTTTGCGCCCAGATATCGTTATGTGCTTCTTTGAAGGATATTTTTTAAGATGATTCGAGTTCACTGTAATGCCCAAGTTGATTGTGTTTTAGGACCCTAATGCCATAGACCGTCCAAACGTCTTGGTAAAGTTCGAAACTGTCAACTTTAAGGTTTAAAACTAAACGAAACAATCTGCTGTTGATGCACCTTCATTTTAAAATTAATCTCATAAATCGCTTGAATATAGCTTCTGAGTACCTTAATGTTTAGTTTTTTGTTTGTTTGAGGTTTCTGTAAATTCGCAAGGGGCGAGAAAACGTTCATCTACCGCCCTTATTGCTCCTGTTTACGAAAGCAAAATGCAATCTTTCACCCCGCCAGTCAGAATAACGTTGTTATCACCATTCGCGCTAAGACGGGAATATGAAAATAGTTCGATTCACTTTTGAAGCTTAATAGGAAATAAATTAATGCTAAAAATGAATTCATAAAGGATTTTTTAGACCATTGACTTCCCTTGGAGTTTCTCTGGGGTTTCATTGAACCCACAGATAATGTACAGGGTGTCCCGGATCGGAGCTCTAGTCATTCTTTTTGGTATTGTTACTGGAACAGTCAAATAACCCCGTTGCAGCAGACCTGCATTCTCAGCGAATTTCAAATGCGAAACAACATATTTCAATCTAACGTAGCAAGATTTGACATATTTTTTAAGCTCCATAAGAATAACATGGGGAATGAGTATGTAGGTCTACTGCACAGGTATATTAAAACTGTGTGGTTTTAATTCAATATTTAGCAGATCTGAACTAGGACAAGCCATTTACCAAGTTTTATCAAGATATTTTTTAAACTTGTACATTTGGCATCAGTTTTAGCATTACTACAAGAAAGAACACTTACACAATTAAATAGTAATGGAATAGTAGTCCCTAGTAATGAAATATACCATTTAATAACTGACAAAACATTGATTGACTTTTTTAAATTTAAATCCTATCAATAATCTATTATTTTTGCCTGATTACGTTTAGCTAGTCCGATTACGTAGTGAGCTATGAATCGAATTAAAGTAGTGATGTTATATCAAACACCTAGTACATCAATACAGTTTGGATTGTAACAAAATGTCTGGAACATTGCATTTCCATTTCTGGTAACAATTCATGTAGGGTAATTTATTTAATATTATTAAGTATCCGTTATGTACAGGGTGTTTCCAAACTCTCTGGAAACCTTTTGTGAATTTGTTTCTTACATCGTTACAAATATATTTTACCACATAAAAATATGGATCGCGGATGCCTAGTTTTTTGCCTGCCTCTCTGTAAGTGTTTTTGTTCATCTTTTAATCGCCTTGGCTTAAAAACTAGAAAAGGTAGGAACTTCAAATTTGTATCTTAGTGCAGAAAACAATTGTAACCTAATAACATTACGCTACGTTAAGAGGAGGTTGGAGAGACAGGTGCTGCTAATAGAATGCTGCGGCGAAGCTTGAAAATTTTGCCCCGCCATAGACAATAGTGCGAAATAGTGCGTTGAAACTTTTCAAAAATATTAAATTAATGAAAATGTCGTAAACACACTTATTTCAACTAACATCTTTAGTCAACCATGCTGAAACAGCAAGCAACGGACACTGATACGTGTTAGTCACCAAGCAGAATGTATTCCTCCGCGCCGGCTAATTTTCATCACAAGTCAGCTGATTGCAAACAATTTCTTCAAATTTACCTTGAATTTTCGCTTGACATGCCTTTTGGTATGCAAAAATTTGTCGTTGTTATTAATTAGATAATTTCAAAAGTCGAATATTAGAAATCGTAATTAAATTATCTACCGGACGTAGGAAGCCGATTTTCGATAAGTTTGATAAATGACGTAAAAAACGCAATCAAAAGTTATTTTTTCAATTTTACAAAAATTGGCTAGTTTGTGTGAAAATGTAGCTCCTACGTCCGGTAGACTTTAAAAAGAGCTTTAATTTGACGTATAAGCTTTAGTTTTCCGAGCAAAAATAAACGAGAAATCCTGCATACAAATTAACATTGGTTCTTATGGAGTATAAATCCAATATGGCGGCCAACTCCAACCTCCTCTTAAGCCGTTCAAAGTAGCAGATGTTTAAAAACTGTTAAACCTCATTAAGTAAAACTGAAGTACAGTAAGTACCCTGTAAGTAAAACTGAAGTACAGTAAGTACCCTGTAAGTAAAACTGAAGTACAGTAAGTACCCTGTAAGTAAAACTGAAGTACAGTAAGTACCCTGTAAGTAAAACTGAAGTACAGTAAGTACCCTGTAAGTAAAACTGAAGTACAGTAAGTACCCTGTAAGTAAAACTGAAGTACAGTAAGTACCCTGTAAGTAAAACTGAAGTACAGTAAGTACCCTGTAAGTAAAACTGAAGTGAAGCTGTTTCATGAAGTAAAATTTAATGAAAATCGTCTTAGTAAGGAAAAAATGCATAAGCATAAAAAAAGATAAATTCCGAATAAAATGACATATGATCAATGGATCGGTTAGTTCAAATATACTCTTTTTTATATACATTCAGTTATATATACAAACATTTTTTACACACAAACATTCAGATATCAGATATACAGGTGGAAAACTAGTTACCAGAAACCAATAGTTATGATATAATATTAATAAAAAAAACTACAATAATTTTTTTTGTTATTTCTCTTTTGTGTGTAAATGTGTTTGTCTCATTGCAAGGAAACATTTAAAAATTGCATCTAGAAAGTCAGGAAACAGGTTGGTAATAGGTTAATGCTATTACCAACCTTGTAGCTTTGACCATTGACTCTTACCTCAGGCATAAACTTTCCTCACTGCACCTGAATCCTTGGATGGAATGAATTTAAGAATCGTCAAGTATATTTAAACCTCATATAAATATTCCCTTTCCCACAACTCCTATTCCTAAAAAGGAATAGGGCCATTCCTTAAAGTCTTCATCTGAAATCCTTCAAAACATTTATATTTAATATTTACTGCAAACCTCGATTTACTTCGTTCAGTAAGGTGGACATATACTTGTTTGGATGAATCAAAAATGTATCCAATCCGATGGTACTGAAAAACCTTGAGTTACTTTGTTCAGTTGAATGCTAATGAATTAATTGGAATGAGTTAATAACAAATATAATTTTATGATTTGAAAAAAACCAAAACATAAAGATTTAAGTGGATATCAGATATCGGCCGGGCCAACGACAGCGGAACGTAAACAATATGCCCAATCGATTCCAATATATCAAGAGATCATGACAGTGCACTCTATCCGACGCTCCTTTCAAAATTCTCTTCAATTAGCACTAACTACTTAGAAAACAAATACCATTTACTAGTCATGTTGTGATAAAACTAACCCTAAACGTGTTTTTAGACTTTAATTAATCAGTCCATGTCTTCAAACTGCGTCGACATCACTGCATTCCCGTAGAGAACATTTTATTGAAACAATAGGTATATTATCAATTTTTTTCTGAATTTTCCCAATATTTTCCTCTATTTATATATTACGGTGGTGCAATAACATCAACTTCATATGATGTTATTTTAACATAACTTTGAAGATAATAAAACAGAGCATAATCATCAGGAATGAAAAAAAGGTTCATTCAATTCAAATTTTTAGCAACAAACCAAGCAGGAGAAAGGTGGTGAAGAAGGTGAGATGTTTTTGATGTGCCTAAGGTTTGACATTAGTTCAGAAGACTCCGCAGTATATGAAAAAATCAATAAGTTACCCAAGTTAATATGTTATCAATAAGTTAAAATTTATCAATAAGGTAACCGGCGAAAAAATTGCATTCAAGTATTTCAAATTAAGTTAAAAGATACGCTGATAGAAAATATGTACTGTACCATTTTGGCAATACATATCTGAAAAAATAGAGTATGACTAGTGAATAGAACAGTGTCGTGTATCCATTTCAATGTATTTTTTCTGTATCCTTTGGCTATTTTATCTCATTTTAGGCTCAGAAAGTCATGACAATATGTTTTGTGCTGGCGTTGCTAATTATGAAAGAATGTTTTATGAAATAAAGCTTCCCATTCTTGATGTAACGTAGCCTCATGAGCGATAGAGGCAAATCAAGAATCAAGTACATAGAATAAAGAAGTAAGTACAAATAATTTAAGATAAAGACAGTAAATATTTGAAAATATCGTTAAAAATATATTTTTCCTCTTGATTATGTATATATTATTGGACCACACCAATACCCTTTACATAATTTGGTGGATCCAAGTCTTTGTAATTTTCAAGAGAAATAAATATAAAAAAACATAAACATTACGTCACTTACACGCAATTGGTAAATTTGCGCGATCTCGTGTTTTGGTATTTTTCTTTATGGGATCTGTAAATGTGGATGCAATCGCCTTCACGGTCACTCCCGTATTTCGCATAATCCTTCCGTTTATGACCGATTAGCCCGAAAATCGATTATCAGAACTTCCCTGATTGTGTCGGAAATCGATGATCTACTCTAGTTCGAATGACGATACTACTCGATGTTTGATACGTTGACTTGTCTTCTAGTTTGAAAGTAGGGATTTTTTTCCGTTATACGTATACCACCATTCCAAATTTACCCATCAAGCTTGATTTTTGACCGAGAACCATAAACTAGGTCAAATAATTGTTATTAATCGTTTTAAAGTGGAAATGCCTTGAAAGAATATTTTACCTGCGGTTTCGTTATCTTATCTCCCGTATCTCTGTCTAAACGCGAGAAGCCAGCGTATGGCTGTATAGCGGTCCCACTTCCAGTTGGTTAGGTTAGGTTAGGTTACGTTACGTTACGGTTAATTTTACCTAACCTAGGTTTTTTAGATTAGGATTTTTTAGGTTAGTTAGGTTTTTAGGGTTTTTTCGGTTAATTTTAGGGGGTTAGGTAACCTTACCTAACCTAACCTAACCAAACCTAACCTAACCTATCCTAACCCTAACCAAACTTACCAAAATCAAGCTTGAATTACAAACCCGAAACAATGGTATACGTATAACAGAAAAGATCCGAAAGTGGACAACCTTTGAATCTGAATCGATAACCTGCCTTCTATTTTTATTTGATGTTCGAAACTATTAAACCAGAACTTAAAAGTTTTCAACAGTCCTATAACTAATACACATATTCAGCCCCAAGTGGAGTCGACCCCTAGAACGAAGGTGAATAAAAACAAAAATTGCTAATACTATCTTGAAGCAGACGAACGCTTGTACATTGGAGAATATAAAATATAGGGCCATTGAGTTTGATATAGGTTGTGTCAGAGCCTGACAGTGTACCACCAAACCCATCAAGTGGATATGGAGGTCTGCATACAACAATAACAATAGATTTTATTTAAATTTTGAACGATTATGCGAACTATTTCGAGTAATAATATAAGCTGTAATGGAGGTCTAATGGAGGTCAGACCTTTCCATCTGGTCTGGTTTGAATGGTTGCTACAATATATAAATTTAATCGTTATTAAATAACGATTAAATTTATAATTGTAGCAACAATTTATTATAAATTTTATAATTGAAACTACATTTTTCCTAAGAATATAACCTGACAAATTACGATTAGATCATTTAGAAAATAGCGCAAAGAGGTTTGTCAAACAAGAAATCATTAATTATAAGGAAATATTAAATATTTAATACGTACCCGCTTAGTCCAATACTTTCTAAATACCCCGTTGCAGTAGAACGATTAGTTACTACCTTACTTAATTTTACAAAAACAGTTTTACTGGCACCTTCAACATAATTCACACCTGTTTGACCATCTTTCTTAGGTAAATAAGCCCACTTATGTAAACTTATTTTAATAATTTATCACAAATATTTATTTTATAATGCTCTTATTATACCTTATTTTATAATTTATTACAAATTTATCTTATAATGCTCGTACTGTTCCAATCTTCCCAACGACTGAGGAAGTATTATTTTTAAGCTTTCTTCTCTTTCCTGTCAAATTTGTGCAAACTAGCATTTGATAATTGAAGATCATTTAACATTTATGTGGAGTTACACACTTAATTTTGCTTAGAATCTACAAATATTTACAGAACCTGTCAAAAGCCTGTTAGATTTCCTTATATGATATGCTAATTGACTGAACATTTAAGATATGTGTAAAATGTATATAGGATTTTCATATTCCAATTAAATGTATATTAACTAGTAAATTGGCAATCGATAGAATATATATTTTTTATGTAAATTTACATAAAAATATGAACAACTATACATACCTATACAAAATAATCTACGTAACTATATTAAAGGGGTAACATTTCTCTGCCCCTGATGTGTTACAATATGTTGTGCATATCACAATTTAACCACATACAACACATTAACACATAATAGCACACACAATAGCAGCATTCGATGTGTTTCCACTACTTTTTATTCTATATTTTAAAAAAACGTTTACTGTCAGCGATTTTTTGGGTAATAGAATCAAAGCTACAAACGAAAGGTTTGGTATATATGATTTTGTTAGAAAACCTTCGCAATAATAAACATTAATTGATAGTGAGGGTTAACAAAAATTAAATAATCCTACCAAATAACAAATGTCTTTTGTGTTAATATTATGTCAGTTAAAATAACAAACTTTACCAATCGTAATAGTGATGGAAATGTTAAGAATAATTTTAAAGTTAAGGAAAGATTTGGGTCTTATAGCAGTTACTTTCTTGGGGTATTAAAAAATTCTCTTAATCTCGACATGGTGTTGTTGTAAAACTACCATTCTCCTCAAAAAAGCTAGGTATATCATAAATAGTAAACAAAGGCGTGATATATTACGTACAATCCGTGCAAAAATTCTCTTAATCTCGACATGGTGTTGTTGTAAAACTACCATTCTCCTCAAAAAAGCTAGGTATATCATAAATAGTAAACAAAGGCATGTTATATTTTACGTGAAAACCTATTATTTTTAATGAGCGATTCTTGTATATAAATCCTATTTCTGAAACAAATGTGATATATTACGAATCATGATATAAACGTATTATGATATTAAACGTAAGTGCGGAAATCCTATTGCAATCCATACAAATCAGAACTTGCTAATATTAAAATTACTGATTTATTAGAAAATTGTGAAATCTGTTAAGGAAATGTACAACCTTACGGACTTAGACATTACAATAGACTTGGATGGTGTTTTTGATAAGAAGGAAGTGTATAGGTATTTAATATAAAACTTATATATTTGTTACCAAGGGAAAACACCAGAGGGATATCATGTTATTGGAGACAATGTCTATTACGTTGGTAAAGAGTGTTTAACATGGTTTAGCGAAAACAGTAGAGTTTAAAGTATACAATAAATTTATATGCCAAATAACAAGTCCTCGAGTATCTCTCAAAATATAGGGAATTGTGTTGTAGATTTCGTTAAATGTCCAGATACTAGACTAAGATATACTTTCTCGTCTAAAACAGCCAGAGAGAATGGCATAACAGAGAGAGATATAAGTGACAGTTTACAATTACTGTAGAAGTTTTGGAAAAGAGAACCTTTAAGGGGTTGTTTAAGTTTGATAGAAGGCAATATCAGATACTTCCACAACGTTCCATTCTTCTTTGCGCCATTGCATAGGATATGGACTAAGGATGCTTATCAATAACAAAATAACTGTTGACTTGTATTTAGCGATATATATGCTTATTGAGGCGATAGCAATACAAGGAAGATAACAGTTGTACAGCTAAAGACACCAAAGGATAATATACAAAGAAAATAATTATTAAAAACTTTATTTCAGCATTTAGTTTAAACTGTCTACCAATAAACTATACTGTATAGATAAAGGAAGAATATATGGACACTGTTTGTGTAAAACAGAAATGCTATATAAAATCTGAGCTACAGTTTTTCTAAATCAAGTACACCCTTTTCCGCAATACCTAAATATATAAATTTGAAGGAATTGAGTTTAGTAGAAAGTCCCAACCTTTTTCCTTATTTTCCAAGAAATCATATTATTTTTAATGAGCGATTCTTGTATATAAATCCTATCTCTGAAACGGCTCTAACGATTTTGATAAATCCTATTACTTTAAATGAGATATTCTTGTATATAAATCCTATCTCGAAAACGGCTCTAACCACAGAGAACGTAAAGAACGTTCTCTACCTTCTCTGTGCTCTAACGATTTTGATAACATCTTGCATTTTATCAAGATGAGAGCATCTTGCATGTTAGCAATGAAAGCATCGATCAGGTTTAACTGTTGAAAAAATTCGTATTTTCCAAATTTCAGAAAATAAAAAAAACATAAGGAAAACATCCCTGCAACCATTAAATTTGGCTTAAAAAAATAATCCAGTATTTTGAATTATTTGTCTACATCAACTGGTTGTGGAGATAATCGGTATTTTCGTTTAATGGTAAACACAGTACGTTGTCTAATGTTATTCTTGTGGCAAATATTGAAAAGCCGATATCTCCGTTAATAGCTAACCGATTTCGGTAAAATTTGTTATGTATTTGTGGGAGAGTTATAAATTTATTTATTTTTTTAGATTTTCTTGATTTAAAGGAGAGAGTATGTATCAGGGCATATATAAATTTGCTGATACCGTTTATTAACTATAAAATTAAAATAAAATTCAATAACTTAAAGATTACACCTAAAAAGCATAACGAACGACAAGTGTGTTTAGTTCTGTTAAAGTTTGCTTCTATGTCGAGATAAAAAATATATATATAATAAAAAATATCTGGTTATAAACACATATTTTTGTTATAATTAATCTTTGCTTGTTGTTATTTTTACTCCATAGACTTTTTTCCAATGTGAAGTGTCATGAAGAATGAACAGATAACTGACCATTAATTATTATATGCTTCAAATTGTGTTACATTTTAATGCTATGTTTTAATTGGCATTTGCTGTAACATGACATTGTAAAATGAATAAATAAATTAGTAAAACTATATTATAAATTAAATATATTATAAAAAAAATTATAAAATAAATTAATAAAACTATCCATGTTATTAACATGAAATGCAGTAAATGTAAAATTTACATTTATAATTTTTTTTTATCCATGCAGGCATGTAACAGTCAATATTTTGTCAATTTTCAGTACTAAGATTTGGTGTATACAGAGTGTCTTTTTCAAAACTTGCTTCTTAATTTATCCAAAAACTAAAATAAATTTTGGTGTTCTGTCTGATGGAAACGTATACCAAGGCAGGGGGAAGTAAGTTTTACATGATATTTTCATCCCCCCAACAACCCCCTTCTCACCAAAACCCCTAACTTAAAATTTCAAATGACAACATACCCTTTGTGACATATCATATTAAAAACCACAAAAAATAAATATTTTGGTAAAAGAAAAATTAAAATCGCTTAATGCGTTCTTGAGATAATATATTGATTAAAACTTCAAAGAAAGCGTGCTGTTACCATCGTAAGGTATAAAATATACTCGTCGTGTATGTGCAACAATGAATAACGTAAAAAGTGCGGCACTTTAAGAGTTATGAACATAAATACCATCTGAAATAATGTCATTTTTCATTACTTTGATGTTTTATCCCAATTTAGCTCTTATTAAACACATCATCTTCAAACCAGCACACTTAATACTGAGAAAAGATACAAACATCATTATAAAACAAGCAAATCATTAAGAAATTCGTTGAAATACATAATATGTAATACCTCTCCCGCTGAACGTAATCCACAAAATATTAAAAATTCTTTTTTTACTAAACTAACATAAATTATTCAATCAAGCAGTCAAATAAAAATTATTACAATTTTTATAATGCTATACGAACTTTTGGTACAGGGATTCGGTTAGGATAGATAAAAATCACATTTAAATGTTTACTGCACTGAACACCACTAAAACACCGAGGTATGAATATTTATTGAATGCACAGCCATGTTCTGCATCCACCTTCCCTAAATCTAAGCCATGTTCTGTTCTATTATCTCTTGTTACCACATTTTGTGCTTTTCTGATACCTCCTGTATGTTTTTAAAACTGCACTTCCCGTTTTGTTACAGCATCGATCTTTGTTTATATCTATAAAAAATATAAGAAGTTTTGTTTGGCTACATCAACCACTTTGGATGAAAGAAATACGGTAAAGAAATACAGTAGCTGAACTAAAATAAACATTGCTGAGGTTTAAATTTTAATTCATTACGCACTATATAGCTCAAAGTAGAACCAATTTGATTGATTGTACGGCTACAGTTGTCATATATGTTTAGCTTTAGCTGCTGTGGAATCGTCGATAGATATACACAAAGTTAACTGATACAACATTCCAGAACGCTCAAAATCCACCTAGCTAAAAATAAAAATGAATATTTGAAAATGCAGTGATTAAAACAATTATTTTTAAAATTTAAAACAAACCATTTATATTTCTTTTTCATCTGATATTGTTTGCTTAGTGTCGTGTAAACCTAACTATTAAAAATACGAAACCAATTTTTTAAATTTTCAATTTCAATTGTTTATTTAAAAACTTTTTTTATTTCTTTTAAAAATAAAATCTTAAAAGTTGTGTTTCAAGATTTATTAGTGTGTTTGTTAAAATGAAATAATCAATGTAGGAAAAAATCTAAATTAATGTAACAGACAACTCTTACAGATGGATATGTTAACTGTCCTTAATTAAAGGACAGGTCTGCGTTGCGCCCATGGTCAAGTGACGTATGTGTCCTATCGTCCCTCTATCCTCCGCAACTCATTTTGATTTTGAGTGAATTTATTTAGGCTTCCTAACCTTAACCAGCCTAATATAACAACCGAAACTAGCCCATACCTCTTTAATGTAAGGCATTAATACTCTTACGTAAGGCTCTAGAACTGACCAGGGCCGGGGCGCAATACCACCCTCTCCCCCCAAAAAGCGAACCTGGGATTAATGGCCCTCCCTGACCATAGGCGCAATGCGACACCCCCGAATTAATCACGTTTATCAACCTTAAAAAAGACTAACTAATAATTGAAAAAAATCAATCGTACCAAAATATTTTAAAATTTAATCATTTAAAAACCTTACAGTAACGTCTGTATTTTAGGCTCAGTTAATTTCGCTTTTAGCTAATAAATATTTATTGAATATTTCATTGAGTGGAAGCATTGACTTTGAATCTGAGGCAGACCTTCCATTGTATTATCAAATGTGTACCAGGTTTTGAGTGACCCAGGATTAAAAGAGCTCCTAGTTAACAGAGTGGGTTGATGTAACCTATTAATTTAGGTATCAAGAGGAGGAAATATCATTTCGTGACACAGAAACCAGACAATAGACAATTAATTATTGATTTATGAAATGTGATATACACAATTTTAAAGTAAATAGCAAAAATAAGGGGTTGACAGAAGCACCCTCTGTTAGTAATTAATCAGACTATGTCAACTTCGCATTCTGGGTCACCCAAAACTAGCTACAGCTGGGCCCATAAGGATGGGAGGTCTATTAATCATTTATAGTCAAAGTTGGAAGGGGAGGGTTTAAACGCAGATCACCAAACTCTTAAGAATATAATTGATTTTGAAAACGCCTAATGGTGATCTATTAACGGATTGAGAAACATTTAGAAAAAGTAGCATCGAGTACTTCGAAAATTATATGTACCTATTTTTAATTTTTTTTCAACCGGTGATTAGACACTACATTCCTGTCAAAACCTCTGATAATTCTTATATAAACTTCTGGGGACATCACAAGCTTCCGTAGACCAGGAGACGCCGATAGATGTTGTGTGACCCATTGTTGGCTCGAATCAATATTCAATATGCTTCAAAAGGGCTACACCGTATGTTGAAGCCGACGCCTGCGGTGCAAGCAAATATAAAACCTACATGCACACACACACACACACACACACACACACACACACACACGAGAGAGAGAGAGAGAGAGAGAGAGAGAGAGAGAGAGAGAGAGAGAGAGAGAGAGAACGAGAGAGAGGAAAAGCAGCCTCACTGGCTGAACGCTGTTTGTGATAAAGGCAAATTAATCATTCACCTTACTGTTTGTCACAAAAGTTTTACACGTGTCTCGCTACAAAAAAATATTTCTTTTATTTGAGTTTGTTTTGCGAAAAATTTTATATTTTCAAATATGTGTATATTACCGTATGTGTTTGTTAACGTGCACAAATATGTACTATGGTGGTGCACAAATATGTATGTTATGGTGTAATTTGATACAAACCTGGTTATCATGGTAATTGACAAAATGAATTGTTATATATGTTTTATTATAATAACATATGTGTTATTATACAACCTAAATTATACATGAATTATCGATCTATTTTTGATGCTCTTTTTATTTTGCTAAGGCTATTTTTTATTAATCCGATACGATAGGTTAGGGACAACAATAAAATGGTTTTCCTTTGATACTTTCTGTTGGCACATGAAGTTACAAATTTAAATAAAATGTTTCCACACCAACCGATATGATACTGTTTCAATGCTTTCATGTTCCCATACTGAAATGACAACTTTATGAACACACGGAGACATGGTTTTAATTAAATTCTTTATTACTGTCAGATATAGCTCCACGGGTATGTTGCTTAGATAAATTTAGCAAACAAAAGTAAAACACGTCAGAAGTGTTTCACGTGAGATTTTACATTTTCCAACATGACTTTGTTGTTTTTAAAATTCATTGTTGCCGGGAATGAAAATATTCTCAGAAATCACTGAATAGAATCAACATTCTCGACAAATTTTTTTTTCTATTAAAAAAAATGATCGTAGGTCTTATGCTTATGGAGAGCACGAGACCATAATATTGTTTTCGTTTTGTGGTCCCCTGATGCCAAAAACATAATTCGTTCATTTCATAAATAAATTAATATGTGTGTATGTGTCTTTAAACACAATAACTCACGAAAAAATGGTTCAACCTGAACTAAATTTAGCATAGACGTGTAAAGTGGATATTATTCGGGCGAATTCGAAAATCAGCACGACCGGACTAAGGAAGGGGGTCTCCAGATGAGTTTTTTTTAATTTTTGAATTTGTATAGTTTTTATTGCTGTCTTGAAATGGCACCAGAACCAAATAAAGATGCCAATTCAGATTTTTTATTTTCAATGCTGATTTTGAGGGTTCTTTTTTCTTTGCGATGAAAGTTCATTCTTTCAATCAGAAGAGATTTTGAAGCCGCAAACATTATTCTGCTCGCTTTGTAACTACTGAGAGGATGTTTAACTCTGAAACTACGCGGTATTCGATTTTCAAGTTTGCACTTTGTGAGAAAATTTAAATGGCTGCTGTGCCCAGCCAAGTTAGGTGTATTTGTTCAAATTCACTTAAATGATACCCGTATCATTTCTTTGTTTGAAATTAATCTGGTGATCATAGTTTATAAATTGATGTTCAGTTTTGTGTCCATTTCCATCAGTGATTTGAAAAAAAAAGTTTACGACGTCTCGGGATCTGGGATCTGATCCCGTATTCAGGTGGAAAAGAATATAGAAGCCATTTTCCCCTCCTTCCACCGGTCTTTGTCCCTCTCTGATTGGATGTGGACGTGCTGTGTTCTGATTGGTGATATTTTTTGATTTATCTCTTATATTGTCCTACTGTTTAGTTTTTAGCTTTGGTGTTTTCGACTGCTTTACCAGTTCTATTACTGTTTTAGCTATGTTTTCATCGAAGTATTCCTGGCTGTATGTTACTAATCCTGTTATCTTCTTAGTTCTTTCCCACCTGAAGCTGGAATCAGATTCTAGATCCCGAAACGTCGTGAAACTTGTATTTACTAATCAGTAGTTGCAAATGTACCCAAAAATCAATTCAGAACATAAACTCAACATCGCAAACAATGTATTTCAAACAAAGAAATAATAATTTATTATTATTAATTTAAAAGTCTCTTATACGAATTGATCTTTTCTGAATAAAAAGAGAATGGTGCCATTAACGTATTTGCTGGAAAGACCTCAGAGAATTATCGAGTATTTTATATTACTTTGTATTGTTATTTACTACTTTTCGTTTCTCTAAACACGAAAGTACAAAACGTAAAATGAGCTAAGAAAATAGGTTATTCCCGCTACTGCACGGCAAAATTACATAACGTTAACTTTCTGTGCGTATGTTGTGGACGGAAAGTAACCGTTAAGTGTTTTGCGGTGCAGATCGATCAGCTGTTGCATTACTGTACCTCGATATAAGCTCGGAAACAGCGTTGTGAGTTCGGTTTTTTCTTGATAGTAAGTTGAATAAACAAAAATATTCATCTTGTTTACAAGTTTTTCGATATCGTAATAAAAAATTCCGTTCATTACTCGTCTCAAAAGTGCTATTGCGGGGCTCGATAGCTTTTTCCACGCTCGGCTGCGCCTCGCGCGTAAATGCAATCTCGCCCCGCAATAGGTCACTTTCGAGACTAGTAATGAAAACTACTATTCTATTACAACAATTCTTTTTTTTTGTATATTATGCTCATTTTCTATAGATGTGTAGCTCGTAAGGTCATATCCCGAAGTAACTAGTACTTGCAATGATCGTATCTTCTACTAACTAGTAGGCCTAGTACAAGCTCACAAGCTTATACCGGTACAATAAACTCCCTCTTATCCGGACCCCTCAGGACCGAGGCCTGTCCGGATAATAGGGTTTCCGGTTAAACCGAAGTTTCATAAAATTATCAATTATTAAAATCCAAATATTAAAAATTAATATTCTACCATAATTTGTCTATTATATATTTCTCACGGGAATCGTCGATATCGGCCTCGATCACTCAAAAACTACCTCATTTGCTTAAATTGAAGAGAGCATGTATTCAGACACGTCATAACTTATCTCAAATATTTTCCCACAAGCATCTTCGATTCAGTATCGTACATTTTCTGCCGATCACGCCCGGTTAAACCGATGTTTTGTTAAAAATTGTCCGGTTAAAATATCTTACTTCCTTCGATAGTAGTCCGGTTAAACCGATGTCCGGTTAAACCGATGTCCGGTTAAGCCGATGTCCGGTTAAGCCAATGTCCTGTTATACCGATGTCCGGTTAAGCCGATGTCCGGTTAAACCTATGTCCGGTTAAGCCGATGTCCGGTTAAACCGATGTCCGGTTAAACCGATGTCCTGTTAAACCGATGTCCGGTTACAAGGTGTCCGGACAAGAGGGAGTCGAGTCTTTTCTGTTATATCCCCGCATTTACAAACTACTCTCTATAGACTGAGATTTGATCGGGATAGAACTAATATTGCGAAGTAATATATTACTCACCATTTAAACGTTTAACTATTGGAAAAAGAGTATTGTAACAACTTTTTAACATAGGCTTATTGACAGAGAATAAAAAGTCAGTAAGTGTGTCTAGGCTTAGGTTAGGTTTGGTTTGGTTAGGTTAGGTTAGGTTTGGTTAGGTTAGGTTAGGTTAGGTTTGGTTTGGTTAGGTTAGGTTTGGTTAGATTAGGTTAGGTTTGGCTAGGTTAGGCTAGGTTAGGTTAGGTTAGGTTTGGTTAGGTTAGGTTTGGTTAGGTTAGGTTAGGTTAGGTTCGGTTAGGTTAGGTTAGGACCTAACATCGACTGATAACCAATTTGACAACAGCCGGCGCTCAATGAGAAAACGATAACGCGAGTTACGCATGCAGAGGCCTGTTTGCGATAACCCTTATCTGATCTCAATAAAAACTGTAAACTTCCTCTCTTAGATGTTAAATAGTTATTTGGACATTCCCGATTAATCCACAATCTACAGAAAATAGCTCGTAAATGCGGGGATATAACAGGAAAGACACCTAGGGAGTCTATTATATTCACAATTGGGATCTTTTCAGTTATACGTATACCACTATTCCACATTAACTTTTCTAGCTTGATTTTTGACCGAGTACCATAAACTAGGTCAAATAATAGTTATTAATCGTTTTTAAGTGGAAATTCCTTGTAAGAATATTTTACCTGCGGTTTGTTATCTTATCTACCGTTATCTTTGTTTAGACGCGATAAGCCAGCGTCTGGCCGTCTAATGGTCCCAGTTGCAGTTGGTTAGGTAAGTTTAGGTTAGGTTACCTAACCTAACCTATCCTAGCCTAACTTACCAAAATCAAGCTTGAAAAACAAACCCGAAACAGTGGTATACGTATAACGGAAAAGATCCCACAATTTCACTAATATGGAACGTGTCATTTGTAAAATTAGATTTCGGTAGCAAGGAAGACGTGACGGCGACGTGGCGGCGACGTGGTGGCGACGTGGCGGTGGCGTGGCGGCGGCAGGGCGGTGGCGGGACGTGATTGTCGGGTCCCCCGGGCCTCGCTGTGGTGATTGAACATTCCTGCCGTGCCTTCACACTGTCTAAACCTCCCTCTCAAATCCCTTAATCGCAATGGGTAATTGTACTGTCTATATTACAATCCCTCTTATGTTTTTTCTCCTGGGGTTCTTGAGTCGATGATTCTTTCTTTTACGTTTGTGTTTGGATTCTGAAAACGGTTTCACACTGAAATATTGCGGTTTAAAGTGTTATATGAGAGTATCAAGCTTTTTTCGAGCTGATTTAAACGCGGAAATAATACATTTTTTAAACGAGTTGAACGATTTTCTGTCACACTTTGATGTACTTTTTCTTTTTTTGAGTTCCCTCTTCTCATTTTTTGTATGTAAAAAAATGATTCTTCTTACGTTGTAAAATTATGAGAAGTAATTTTGGTCAAGAACCCTGGAAGTAGTATACTTAAAAATTGTTACTAATAACGGTACAATAATAACAATAAACTATCTATCTCATATTCCTCCACCTAGTATTTCAATTCAAATGGTTTATTTCCATGACATAAACTCCCTGATCATTCGAATCAATTTTTAAAAAGATAGTCCTTGAACACTCACTGAACATAATATTAATTCCAACCGCATGACATTCATGTTTTCAAACTCATATATTTTGAATGTGCCTCGGAATAAATACAGCACGACTGTGGCTCGACGATTCGTCAAGTGGGGAACGTGAAACTGCGAGTTGGTGGAAGAAATATTGATGTTAACTTTATGTAAAGAACAACATCGTAAAAATTCATAGCTGGGTAGGAGCGCGAGTCACCTGTATCACAACGGATATTCGTCACCGCTCGACGTCTCCAGAAATATTATTCCTCCATGACTGCTTCATTTTTTATTCATTTTAAGAAAACTCGCGAGTAAAAACATTTTCGAGTAATAAGTGGTGAATAAACAACCGTTCTAAGAAGCTTCTTTCACGGTAATGACTATTTCTCGTTCGATAAAACCTTTCTTGGATGTGCTTTTTTGAGGTGTGAAAATTACTTTGAGATAAAAATGAAGACTCCGTAATGATTAATTATTATGAGAATTTATAGTAGCAAGTAAAGTAAAGCGTAAAGTAAATATTATTAAATTGTTAATTTAATATTAACAAATTTAAGTAAACTACTTAAAATGGTTCTTCGTCAAAACTACCTCTTATAATTTTACAACGTAAAAAGTGAAATAGTAATATTAACAACCGATCGAGCCCACAGCACCGATATATTTCACCTCTTACGTTGTAAAATTATGAGAAGTGATTTTGGTCAGAAACCCTGGAAGTAGTATACTTAAAAATTGTTACTAATAACGGTACAATAATAACAATAAACTACCTATGCTTTCTGGAGTAAAATAAAACTGAAAATTGGTTATGATTCTTGAGATAAGCGACTTACAGATATATGACAAATAAAAAATCTAAATCGTGCAGTAACAAGATCTTTTGTAATATGGAAACATTTCCATGTTACCCGCGAATGAAAGCTCGGCAGTCAGATGCCTTCCGCCTAAGTTCATCACATCTTTAAAAATAATTCTTAATATATGACTGAATTAATTTGGAAGATATTATTTTGTAATTGAAATCTTTGCGTATGCCAAAATATCGAAAAAGCGTTAAAATCCACTGTTGTATCTCCTGAAGTGTGAAATAGAAAGGTCAACCAGTTCAAATAATAGTGAAGATAGTCCACTATGTTTCCACCGAGATGGCATTGTCAAGTGATTCAATTCAGAAACTATTCACCTGTTGAAGACACGACATAAATTTGACGTGAGTTATGTATCTATTCTAATCGAGAAAGCACTAGTCCCTTTAAAAAATCATAAACAACCTCCTGTAATGAAATTACTTTGGTATTATACGGAGGCCACCCTAATACAGCGCGCTGCGGCGGTTATGTTAGGCTGGTTTATCATAAATATGTTTTCATCATACTGACAAAGAAATATCTGTTTTCAGTTCCTTTTTGTTGGCTCGAAAGTTACCCATTGCCGTCCTAGGCCGGAAAAATAGAAGTAAACAATCACCTGATTTGCAGGAAACCGACGTTTAATGCTTGTTGATTGGTTACTTTTTAGAGGAATGTAGTGGCAACACTGGCAGCAGTAGCAAAATGTTTGTTCTGTTTGTTATAGGTTAGTTTGAAGGAGTTTTACCGTTCTCGAACGAAAATCATGCTCACTCGTAACTATCATGCTCGTCCGGCAAAACAGTACTTTCCGGCCTAGTAAGGTAATGTCCTAGAGTAAGACTTTCCTCGTTTCGTTACGAATCGAACGATACCAGATGAGTCATACTTTTGCCTGCCACATCCCGTTGACAGGTGGATGCGTGCGCTCCGGTATGGCGGGAATACCTAAGGCTATTTGGCGGGCGAAAGTATGACTCATCTGGTATCGTTCGATTCATAACGAAACGAGGAAATTCCTACTGACATATTTATGATAACCTAACCTAACATAACCGCCACAGCGCGTTGTATATGGGTGGCGATCGGGTGAAGTCGCTAGCGGCGGCCGCGGCGGTGACGCGTTCAACTCAATCTTCGCCAACATCGCCTTCTGGGAAGCAGAAAACAAAGATTGCTGATCATAATTATGTCCAATTTGAATAGTAAGCCAATTAAGTATGTTCTTACCAATTATGAAGTCATTTTTGGAACCCAGTAAAAAACTCTCTCTCAAAAGAGTGGCCTCCGTATAATACCGTAATGAGAGTTATATTGGCCATTTGTAATGCACTACCTTAGCGTTGATCAACCATATTAGTGTTTGACGGCGATTTGTCATAAGAGACTACAGGAGGCTTTTAAAATTCAACGCAGGGTGTATAGTACATATCCTATTTAAAGGTATACTTAGTCTCTTTTGTGTATTTCACTCACGTTGGTGTTTGTGAGCTCCGTAACCGCTTGTCATTAAGTTAGAGCAGCCACTGGCAAATTACAATGCAAAGTTTATACCACTCATCATCTACTTGTCAATGTTTATACTTAGCCCAGTGTAACGTACTGAGATGAAGGCTTCATGGACCTAGTTACTCGGACCGAATTGACCGGTTGGAATTGCTAATTGACCCAAAGTTTGTTTACGTTAAGCCAAGGGGAATCGGGAAAGAAGGGAGAGGTTTGGTATTTAATTTTTTTTTGTCTTGGGATTGGTAGCTCCTTTGTATTTACATGGACACGTTATGTTTTTAATTAACATTGAGGAACCTGGGGGACCTAGCCTTGTTCGGTAACATTTAATTTTTAATAACAGTAAATCTCATCATAAACAAAATGTCAGTGTCATTATCTTTAAACACCTTTTAATTCTCCACGATCTTCATTCCTAGATTAGTAAAATTAAATTAAATTATCGTATGGCTTTTAGTACAGGGAGGCCACCAATTGAGTGACAGTTCTCTTCGCCTAATACCTATGCATTTTTGTTTTCTACGCAGGTGGACCAACGGCTTAACGTGACTTCCGAACCACAGGAAGCAGTAATAGAATTTATATCACAAATCTCTATATTTTCAAACAGCTGTTATGACCATTTTCATTTTCGCCGGATATTTAATTCCTAAAATTGCAATCTATAAGGCCCGATCTATAAGGTCAATATTTTACATCTTTTTACGTAATTAAATTTCAGATGGCAATGTGACCTATTTCGAACACGTTTTCGAGGGGAAATGTTATTTGCAGCATTTGAAGGAAATCTTCTGAGCCGTTTTTGAAATAGTACAATCATTCAAGGAAACAATCATTCAATCATAAAAAACTTTCTCGTACAAAATAAGTAAGTGCAGGATAAGTGCAGGAAGGTTGTATGTATTTTTAAAATAGCATTTTATAGCTCTCCCATGCACTCATTATCATTAATTAAGGCAATTACCTCACAGTCTTGCAGATTTTGTTTTTTTTGTTTTTTTTGCCTTGAGGTATTGTTAATATAGTAATTCAAGTTAGTAGTGAGTTCCAGCTGAACTATGGGTGAGATGAGCTCGGAGCTTAGGCAGAAACTTCAGTCTAGGCCTACACTTACTAAGTTTGCTATAAATATGTTTGGCTGGTTGCAATGATGTCTTGAACATATTTTCCCCATGAATATGTCGTTCTTATGATAACGGTATATTATGTATATTTACATACATTTTTTTATCCTTAATATGAAAATTCAAGTTTAGTTGTGTGTAAATTATATATTTGAAAACCAATTATCGATATCCAGTAAGCGATTCAACATAATGTAAAATAACATCCCACGCAGTGAAACGAAAAATCTTACTCATCCCACAAAATAATTTTTGGTACTAATCTGCTTATTAAAAGTTCTTAGCCTGTTCAAATTACAAATGAGCACAACGCTAAAGAAAATAAGGAAGGAACCTTACGGAGATTTGTTTCTCAATTCCGAAACATTACATCAATCTGTTGGGGAAATTGGATTTTTTAGTGTTTCTTACGTGTCCAAATTTACATGTATTTAAAGTCTGGAACTTATAACAGAAACATGGTGAGTTTATATTTCATTTAATATATTTTCATCATACTAACACAGAAACATCTGTTTCCAGTTCCTTTTTGTTGGCTCGAAAGTTACCCATTCCCGGCCTAGGCCGGATAAAACGGAAGTAAACGATCAGCTGATTTGCAGCAAACCGACGACGCTTAATGCTTGTTTATTGGTTTCTTTTTAGAGGAATGTAGTGACAGCATTGCATCCGTAGCAAATGTTTGTCCTGTTTGTTATAGGTTAGGTTTGAAGGTTTGAGAAACATATGTTTATGCAAAGACTACGTTATGATTGAAAGTATGTTTCTTTCTGTGTAGTATGATGAAAAATATTGTACGTTACACGGCCGGAACGTTTTGCCGTACTCGCATGAAAATCCCGCACTCGCTTTCGCTCATACGGGAACTATCATGCTCGTCCGGCAAAACAGTACTTCCCGGCCTAGTAACGTAATCTACTATATTCACGACAATGTGTTTAATTTCATATAAACTAGTGTATCGAAATAAGGGAGTTTTTCAAACACCGAAGAGGATTATGCTGGTACACAATCAATAGTTCAGCTGCGTTCCGACACGCACTTAGTAAAATAAATGAGATCGCAGAAGGAGAGATGGCATTAATTCGTCGTAAAGACAGAAGCAAACTTTGAACCAATCACAGCGCACAAGAAGAATGGCCTCAATTTCCTGCCTCAGTTTTCTCCAGTCCAATCTCGGACCGCCTCGGAGCGGAGGAACGGAAGGTGGAACTTCTGAATCTGTCTGCTCCGCTATAATCGATGTTTAAAATAGTTTATTCGATGTTATTCCGATTCGATAAATAATCGAATCAAGGGGGAATTTGTGATTCTACTTCATCACATGATCGAACAATACCTAGCCTTACCTCCGAGTATAACTAAAATAAAGCACTCAATATTCGACTCAACTACTTATAATTTGTTAATCCTTTTAAAATTCTTAACCACCTGAGTTTTATATTGTTTTTTAAACAACCGTTCACATAATAAGCTACTATGTTTATTGTTATTAACAAATATAGGCGAAACAACTAAACATTTCGTCAATTAAACTTATTAATCCAGTGAAAACGTCTGTAACAGCTGAACGATACAATCATATATTCTGAATAATATCTGATTTTATTTATGATTTCAGTTAATTGATTCGAATGGTTAAAATGGAGTTAAATTTAGTTGCAATGAAGTTGCAAAAGAGTTTCAATTAAGTAAAATGATAATTAGTTGGATGACGTTTAGTTATCATGAACTTATTTACTAGTACTAATATAACATATGTTGACTATTATTAATCCTATGTTTAAAATCGAGTGCCCACGATCGAGTATAAATCGTAAAAAGCGAACTTAGACATCGATTAAGTGGAGGGGACGGATACCGATTTTAGTCGAACAGTACTCTGCTTGAAAAATTGTCTTACTTTCACTGCTGCGGTACCGCTCTAATCATCCTCCTACAATGAGGGAGTTGGGAATCTATTGAAATTATAGATTCAATAAACTTAAAGATCTGTATAATTAAAGATTACCAACAACATCACTAACACTCATATTGCTAAATAGGTCTACATCAAAATCGAACATAAGCAAAGTCACAAACAAGTAATATATTGAATATTCTTATTGGCTAGACAGCAAAAACCCTAAAGACAAATTTTGTAAGCACCATTAAATTCAGCTTTAAAAGAAAGTATTTTGAATCGTTGCTTTTTGTCCATTGATTATCGAGATATTGAAAGCGGTGGACACAGTACGTTGTCCCAATGTTATCGTTATGGGAAATAAGTGAACTTTTATATTTCGCTCATTTCTCAACTTAACTTCATAAAACTTGGTTTGTGGCTTCATCTAAATGAGATATAGTGTATATTAGTTTGAAATACCCAATATTAAAATTTTAGTAACAGCAAACCTGTATACTCACTCCCCATGTTATAACATGGTATCCTGTGGGTATCCTTATGAGGGAAAAATATACAGGGTGAGTTTTAATTGTCCCCCCCTTACTTTTTTTACATTTCTAAAAATAACTATCCCAGACCCCACCCAAACATTATTGGGTAGTAAGTACCTCGTTTTGAGGGGGGTACTCATTTTCGGCCGCCATATTGGATCCAAAATATTTTTTTCAAATGTAGAAGTGGTGTTGTGACCCATCATTTCAAGCTAGTTTTGATCACTGATTGCTAAACGGACAACTTCGGAACTTCGGAATCTGTCTCCGCCGCTATAATCGATGTTTGAAATTGATATTCAACATGTTATGAGTTTTTTGCGCCGAATTCAATGCCGCAACCCGTTTTTAGCTATAAAATTTAGTTTTTGAAAATTCATATTTTTTGAGATTTTTATTAGAAAGTCAATATCTTGAAAACTAAACACGATAATTAAAAAAGGGTTGCGGCATTGAATTCGGTGCAAAAAAATAGTTTGAAATGATGGGTCACAATACCAACTTCATATTTGAAATAACTAACCTCATTTCAAAATGGCGGACCCAAGATGGCGGCCAAAGAAATTATATCGGTGAAAGTTAATTGTAAATCGCTCAACAATGACTGATGGTGATTATTCGTCACTATCTATCATTATTTTTGTGGTTATGGGCCTATTTTATCAATTTGTAATGTTAAAATTGGTTGAAAATATATAAATTAATAGTACTCATATCTTGAGAACGAATCGAGATATTACAAAACGGATTGCGGCATTGTAATCAGTGAAAAAAACTAGCTTGAAATGATGGGTCACAACACCACTTTTACATTTGAAAAATTATTTTGGATCCAATATGGCGGATCCAAGATGGCGGCCAAAAATGAGTACCCCTCATACTTACTACCCAATAATGTTTGGGCGGGGTCTGGGATAGATATTTTTAGAAATGTAAAAAAAGTAAGGGGGGGGACAATTAAAACTCACCCTGTATATCTTCTTCATTTCTTAACATATCTCACCCTGTATATCTTCTTCATTTCTTAACATATCTTGATAAAACCTGGTATACGGCCTCTTTTAGCTCATATCTAATAAATATTTAATTAAAACCACAAAATTTTCTTTTAAAGCTGTCGTAGCAAAAACATACTCATTTCCCATGTCCCATGCAATGCAGAACATGCATGATGTGGGCATTTTTGTGCATGCTAATGCAGATTACAAAAACATGTCATATTGGATTGGAAAATTCTATTTGGATTGAAATATGTTTTTGAGCATTTTAAATTCGTTAACTAAGAAAGTCTGCTACAACGTTTTTTTTTAAAGTCCAAACTTCCTAGAAAATTATTTGATGTCAAAGAGACCGAATTTTTGACACGAAGGTAATCAGTTTGACTCTTCAAGTTTACCTAAGAAAGGTTGTTTGCCAATTTTCACTTGATTCAACTGCTCAAAAGTCATCAGAGTATCTGTAGCGGGACTTTTACTGATATTCCAATCTTCTTTGTTTTTTTTTCAAATTAAGTTTTATATAGAGTGGCCTAACTTTTGACACAGAGATAGTTTGATTGTTCCATCAGGTTTATCAGAGATCTTTCTCGATGTTAATCTGTTGCAACCCCTCAAAGAGTCCTTAAAAGTTAAACTTTCGTCGAATTTTCTATTTTATTCGTGGTTTTATTTTTTTTGTTAGTTGATTTTTTGATTGGGAGACCAAACTTTTGACGGGTAGATAATATCCTTTCTCCCCCAAGGTTAACAGAGAACATTAACCAATCTTATCCCGTTTCACTCCTCAAAAAGTGCTCTTACGTTGGGCTTTCAATGAAAATTCAATTATCTTCATGGTTTTTATTTTTTCGAGTTTTTTGGACTTGAATACTCCATTTTTGACCTAGCGTTTATCCTTATCACATATCATAAGAAATTGCTTGCCATTTTCAATCCCTTATTTCAACCCCTAAATCGGACAAAAATGGTATGAATGTATCTTGTTTTAATATTGCATCGATTTTATTTTTTAATTAATACTTTTACCTTGCCCCCCTATCCTGCTCCTCTCTCTGCCACCTAACCTTGGCCAATCCCTCCTCAGGTTTACTGGTTAAACTTTTTGAGAAATCCAAGGATTGAAAAATAAGTTTATAGAATGTGAGCCTTGCCAACAATGTCAGTTTAATTTGGTGGATTAGGATAAGTATGTAAACTAGCCAAACGAACAAGTGTGATTATACTCCAGATTGTAAAATATAACTGATCTTTAGAATTATTTTATTTAATTTACTAACGTGAGCTCTTACTTCAACGGTAACTTAATTGCTTACTCTGCCCAACATACAAATCCAGACTGTGAAAATATAGGTAAGGTTATGATTTACAAATGACGTATGTACAATTTTTTAATTACAAAAACTATGTAATTCAATAGTCTCTCACTTCTTCATATGGTGAAACATTTAAGTCCAGATGTTTAATGTGTAAAATAATAATAATATTACGTGTAAAATGACATTGAGAATGATTTTTTTTTAAATTCATCTCGTGTGAATTAAAAAATAGAGAAATCCTTTGCTTGGGTTAAATTTTATTATCATTGGTTTAAAATTTAACTAGGTAAACCTATTTCTACTTTGATAGGTTAGAAAACATTTCCACATTTGATTCCACATTTGATTTATTAGCTTTAATCATAATCAGTCGATAATTAAGATAATGGGAACATTCATTTTGTATGGAAAAATAACTGACCGTAATTTATTGGCTGAAAATTATACAAAAAGCTAGTGAGTTGTGTTTTCTTTAAAACGATATGACTTTTTCAGCTTAATGTGATGAAGGAAAATTGGTTTGCTATAGTTTTACCTTAGCTTTTCATAAAAACCGAACGTTATCTTTTATTTAGTATAATTTTAATTAATTGTATTTGTCAAAATGAATTTTTCACTTTATTACTGCCTCGCAGGTCCTTCAAACTATTATTTAAGGAAAATCGCACAACCTCGTCATAGCTTTGAACCACTAGTACTGAAAATATCCAACAAGTAAACCAATTTAGTTTTTAGTATTAACCTGACCAAACAACGCTCTGAAAAAGTTGAATAAGAAACCAAATGAAATGAAAGAGACGAGAGAAAAACTTAAAACGCCAAGATCCAATCAAACTCTCAAAGAACGTGGGCTCAATCTCCTTTCCCTCTAAGTACAGATAAACTGCAAGGCCACCAGGCAGCAGACTTGATGGCTTGTTTAATAAGTTTAAGATTCTTCAATACCACCAACATCACGAAGACACATATTGCTAAGTAGGTCTACATCAAAATCGAAACAGAAACAAAGTTAAAATAAAGTCACAAACAAGTAATAATTTCTTGAATAATATTCTTATAGGCAAGACTACAAAAATCCTAAAGATAAATTTTATTAGCACCATTGAATTCAGCTTCAAAAAAGAAATTATATTTGGAATTATTTCTCTTTGTCCATTGGTTATCGAGATACTGAAAGCGCTAAACACAGTACGTTTTCCTAATCCTACGTTGCTAGTACGTACGAATAAGTCTGTACGTATCCTTATGGGAAATAAGTGAACTTTTATATCTCGCATATTTCTCAACTTGTCTTCATAAAACTTAGTTTGTGGCTTCATCTAGTAGAGATATAGTGTATATTAGTTTAAAATTCCCAATATTTACATTGTCGTGGCAGGAAACCTGCATACTCATTCCCCATGTTATAACATGGTATCCTGTGGGTATCCTTATGGGTAAAAATCTTCTTTATTTTCTAACATATCTTGATAAAACCTAGTTTCCGGCTTCTTCTTGTTCAGATCTAATAAATATTTAATTAAAACCACCAAAATTGTTTTAAAGCTGTTGTAGCAAGCCTGCATACTCATTCCCCATGTTATTCTTCTTCAATGCCCCTCCGAAAATCATGCGTCGTAGTAGGCCTATCCTGTTTCGGACGTCATATTTCAACCGGAATCCTGGAAAAATTATAAATTATTCAGAAATGCCTCAGGAATACTTAAAATACCCTAAGGAGGCCTACAATGACAGAAACAATAAACTTATAAAATTTGGGTGGACTAGTGGACTAGAAGGGTTTGGGGCTTTGACAACACGCAACATAAACATCCTTCGGGTAGAGAGTTTTATATTTAAAACAAAGTAAAACCATAAACAGAAGTTGGCATTCAAGTCGAAGGTTTTGACAAGAGTCTCACTTTATATGCGGCGCTTTCCCGTTATGTTATGTAAAATGGGAGCAGCTCGAATGTAAAGGCCTGGAGGCCCTGCCACAGACGGTGCCATCGCCCCAACTGTTGGCCTAACTGAGTTACCGACTCCAACTAACTCTAACTAATGCAGACACTTGGTTAAACATTATACTGACAATTATGAAATTTGTCAGAGTTTGTATTGGATCCATATTATCTACCATTGAAATTATCTAAAAGCTAAAATATTTATAATTATATGATAATAATTAATAATTCTATGATAATAATTAATAATAAATAATTATATAATAATTATATACAGGTTTCGGCATCGTAAATAGTGATAACCCCTAATTTGAAATAATGGGTCACAACACCACTTTTATATTTGAAAAAAAAGTTGGCTCCAAAATTTGGATCCAAGATGGCGGCCAAAATTGAGTATACTCTCAAAATAAAGTATGAAATGCCCAACGATGGTTTGGGGGTGGTGTGGAATTGATATTTGAAAAACATGTAGAAAAAGTTAGGGGGGCTATCACGGGACACCCGGTATCTAAGAACGAGTACATACTTCTTATTTAATGTTAAATTACTCATTTAATCAATCAATCAATCAAATAATTCTTTATTGCCATAAATAACATTTTACAGCATTGGCATGAGTCAAGTATAAGAATACAATGGGTTATATATTAAAAATAAAACTACTTCTAATTGTCATTCAAGAAATCCCCAATATTATAAAAACATTTCGATACCAGAAATTTCTTAAGTTGGGACTTAAATTTATTTTGGTTGGGTTCAATACTGAGGTGGTCAGGGAGGGCATTAAAAAATACCACAGCATTGTAAAACATCTGGTTTTTGAAAAATGAGGTGTTGTGGTGGGGAATGTTGAATTTGTTTCTACTCCTTGTTTTATGCTGTAAACGAGGCAACAGATCTTGAAAATCTTGTGGTTCTGCTTCAGAAAATTAAGAGTGTTAAAAATATAAATGGATGGAAACGTCAGAAGACCTGCTGCAATAAAGAAAGATTTGCATGATTCCCGGGGTTTTAGGCGAGCTATGATTCTAATTGCCTTTTTTTGCAGAATAAATATCTGCTTTGTTTGCGTATTTTCAGACCCCCAGACAGGAACAGCGTAGGACAGATGTGGATAAATGAGGGCATAATATGCAGCAAGTAAAACATCAGGCCCAGTAAATGATGACAGCCTTCGCAGTACAAACAAGCCTGAGCCCATCTTCCTAGTAGCATCATTTACATGGGAGTAATACTTCAGATTGCTGTCTATAGAAATACCCAAAAACTTTACATTTTCAACAGAGTCAACGTCCGCATCGTCTATAAGCAGGCCGAGTTCATCTGTTACCCTACTGGATGTTTTAAAATGAATAAGATTAGTTTTATCCGTGTTAACATCCAGATTATTGTCACTGAACCATTGAAGAACATTGTTTGATTGGATGGGCCTCCCTGCATCTATCCCTGACAACCAGTGAAGTATCGTCAGCAAACAAATACAAATCGGTACTTGACACTGAGCTCGATATGTCGTTTATAAAGATGATAAATAACAATGGCCCTAAAATTGATCCTTGCGGAACACCAGCCTTAACCACCTGAACATCAGAAGAACACTTCATGAAAGTATTGCTTTCTTTATATGGGATTTCAACTGATTGCCGACGTCCAACCAAATAAGATCGAAACCAATCCTTTGCAACACCTCTAACGCCAATAAGTTCAAGCTTATTAAGAAGTTTTTCATGTGAAGCCATATCAAAGCTTTCCGTAGGTCAAAGAAAATACCTACTGCAGACTCTCCCTTATCCAAAGCTTGGACAACGCTGTTTGTGAGTGCTGAAATTGCATCTGCAGTAGATTTATTCTTAATGAATCCAAATTGATGTTCAAACAATATGTTGTTGTGGCGGATAAAAGACCATAATCTGCTTAAAACCGCTTTTTCAAATACCTTTGAAAAAGTAGATGTGATGGAAATCGGTCTAAAATTGTCGAGTTCATCAGGGTTTCCTTTTTTGTGTAAAGGCTTTACAATAGAATACTTGAGGAAATCGGGAAACTGACCCGTCTCAAAAGAAACATTGATCAAATGCACGAGTGGGCAAAGGAAAGGATAAAAACAAGACTTGAGAAGTTTGGAAGAAACATGATCGTTTCATGAAGAGATTTTTGGTTTCAGAGACCTAATTAACTCACCAACCTCAGTTTCAGAAACTGGGTTTAGAAAAAAAGAAGATGATAAAGATACAGTGGGTAGCGTTTGTGAATCAAAATTATCATCTTTAATTGGTTGATTGGATATGTTTATGAAGAAGTCATTGAAAATGTTTGAAATAGATTTTGGGTCATTTTCCAAAAAACCATCTTTGTTCCTGATACCTTTTATTGGAGGTCCTGATACTTTTCCGGTATTCCTATACAGAACAAATACAAATATAATTACAAATAAAATTATATTCGGTGTTGACAACCTCAGGATTATGGCCCATATTTTCACGTTTTTGTGGCAGCAAACCTGCGTACTCACTTTCAGTGTTAAATTTAAGGAGAATATTTTAGCATTTTATTTCATGAACGTAAGTTGATATCCCTTGAAATGACCCGTGATTAGTAAAGTATTTATAATTCATAGAATGAGCCTGCTGCAACGCGATATTATTTAGATGCGGTAAAGTTAGGAAACAAGGAAGGTTTATTTATTCTCATAAAATTTAGATGGGAGTATGCAGGTTTGCTACCACAGTAATGTGGAAATAGCTTATTTTAGGTAAAACCTTGTATATCTCAACCAGATGAAGCCAAGGTTATTACGTTGAGAAATAAGCAAGAAATAGAATTAAATATGATTACCGTAAGGTTATAATTGGAACGTGAGTATGCGGGTTTGCTGCTACAAAAATGAAATTGTAGGGCTGTATGATCTATTACATATCATACAGATAACGAAACAAACCAACTAATTTTTAAGAAATAAGTTAAACAAAACCTTTTATTTCAACTAATTCAATTGGCCCAAGCAGACGGGCAGTTGAGATTTAAAAAATAGAAAAAGGAAAGGAAGGAATTACCTCACAATATTTTGTTTTGACACATGTAGGCAAATTCCCATAAAACGTCTACATGTGTTGATATATTCCTGCTGTCCATCAAACTTTACAGCTTTTGGTGAAGATGCAAGCCAAACACTTGAGCTGTACAATATGAAGGGCTGTAAAAAATAAAAATATTTTATTGTTATTTGTTTTTCGACAATCTTCACTTTAAACTTATTTTAGTCAGCCACATTCAATATTACTGAAAAATAGCACTAGTAATAGAATCACTTTGACATTATATTCTTTCTTGCTATGAAAAACTTCTTTAAATATCTTATAAATTTTGTATATATAGGTTGAAATGTTCAAAAGATACACTGAAAACTAGATCTATTTCCCGCTATAAATGGAAAACTATTTAGTTCAGAACCTATGTTATTAAAATATCGTCTTCTCCTTTTGACCCAAGGAAGCATTTCCTGAATGTGTCAAGTTTCCCTTGAAACGCACCGTATAAAGGGTTAACAATACAACCCCCCCCCCTTCCCCCCCGGTTGGACTATGTCCTAAACATTTTTAAGATAGTTGAGCATAATTTGTAATTTATGCTATGAAACATATTAATAATAAATCCAATATATTTTAAGTTTATTAAATTATCTGAATTTTCCCAAAAATAGATCCTATGTTCGATGTATCCCAAAAATGATTTCACACTTTTAATTTTTAACAGATACTTTATTTATGATCCAATGAATCTTGTGCTACTAAAAAAACACATTATAAAGTTTTGTTTTCAGTCATTGAGCACAAGTAGAAGTCATTTTTTATGTGTAGCTAGAGTTTTTATCAAGAATGACAACACAGCACATTTGCATAGACGTGTGTTGAAGTTTCAAAATTTTAAAAATGTGATTGCAGAGATCCGTCAGTTTCAGCTGGTCTTCAATGAAAATCCTCTTCAGAGACATAAAATATATCGCTTGATAAGACGTGACAGGAAAATAGTAACTTATTAAACAAAGATCGAAAAGATAGACGCAAATCTGGAAGTGGAGCTTAAAAACCACTATGCAAGAAGATAAAAAGTCCGCGCCAAAGATTAGCTACGCAGATGTTCTAAAGTCCACAAAACACATCGTTTTAAGTAGTAAATTTTCCCAATGGGTTTCAAGGTCTTGCCGATACACTTGTGTAGCACGATAAAATATTTTAGCTTTGAAACATAAATACACTGCAAATTTGTTATAAAATTGGTTTTCATAGAAATGTTAGCTACGCATCTAAGAATGGCAACAATAGGCCGCTTAATTATTGAAAACAAAACCTTATAGCCTGCCTTTTTAAATGGCACAACATTCAATGGTCAATCAACGAACATGAATAAACAAGCTATGAACAATTAAACGTGTGACATTATTTCTGGAACACACGGTATTTCGGATATAAATCATGGTTATACAACATATTTTTGTATTTATTAATATAGCTTAATATAGGATTATTTAAGTTATACATGAGACAACATCAATGTAGTTTACAAGTAGCACACCGATCGGACTAAATGTTATGATAATCGTGTGTAAATTTTCGAATGTACAATAGTGTAATTGTGTAAATTTTAAGATGAATTCAAATTAGAATCTACAGTAAATTTTGGATTGTCCTACACTAGCAATTATTAGATATTCCTAAGATCCAATTAATACAGATAACGTTGCTAACGCTCAACAAACAGAGACAAATTTATTTGCACTTTTTTCTTTCAAAATAAAGTTCTAGAAATAATGACTCGAAATATATTTTCTAATAACGCGACCCTTAAGAAAAAAAAATAAATCACGATGCATTAAAATAATTAAGTACGCTTTATAGTAAACATTAAACTCCTCAAGAACGTTATGAAAAATACGCTTTAGCAGAAGTTGACTTTTACACTTAAATTAGTATTTTAATAATATCTAGCATGTGACAGCGGATGCTTTAGTTTTCTCCAGTAAGTGTCAGTGTTGGAGTGTTCAAGCAGCCATATGATGCGGCCTTTACGGCGCCGCCTTCCAATCTCCTGCATGCAAAATGAACACAACCTCTGCATTGCCTTCAGCGCCTCAATATTCATATGTCTGACAAATATTACAATAAGAAATACATATACCGGTATATATCTTCTATTTATGTTTTTCAAACAATATATTTAGCAATGAATCGCTAAAGAAAATAAGTTTCTAACTAGGAGTCTTCTAATTTGTCCCATTCTTTTGTGTAGAAGTGTGTCGTTGAGAATCCATCCGAAGATATTTAATTTGGTTTTAACCTTTCATAATGCATCTCGACACAACATATTTTTGCGTTAATGTGCGTCATCTTGAGCTTATAAATTCAGGACATCTCGAATGATAGATGTCTCATTTCAAGATGATAACTATACCCTTATAGGGAGAGATTTAAACAGACTCGTATACGGTTTAAGGCAAGACAGTTAAAAATTATGATACTGATCTAAAACTAAGCCACATTTTAGTAAAATGTAGTTCAGTTTCATTACATTAATAATGATTTTACATTATTGTGAAATATCTTCTTAGAGCTGTAAGACTAGAGCTAATCGTATTACAAATGTAGCAAGTAATTTTCAAGTAGTGAAGTGACGCGTCGTCGATCTTATCTCTGTCAAACTTACGTGTACTTTCCTGACATGAGAGTGACATGACGATGTGACACGAAAACTAAATATAGTTCTGGAAGCCGTATAACAACAAAATATATTCAGAATAAAATGAAATATAGTTAATTAATGTTGACTAACCCAAAATAATCAAAATCAAAATACATACTATATGCGAGGTACGTTCGGAAAGTAAGTTCCGTTTGGAAGTAAAAAAGTTCTCAGTGCATTTACAACATTATTATTATGTACATCTTAAAGAGCGTACCTTAAACTACTTTTCAACATAGTTCCCACAATATTTAGGCACTTGTCATATCTAAGGAGAAGATTTTTAATTTGAGCTAAAAAGAATTCTGCCGCCTGTGCACGCAGCTACCCACTGACGCCATCTTTAAGTTCATCGTCATTCACAAACCGACGCAGGTTACAATGGTGTACAGAAGAGTTCGTGAAATTTGTGGGAAACACTCTGAGAGATCAGAAATTTTGAATTTCCTTTTTTCTTGAACTGTAAAGATTGTCACACTAATGTCCACGATGAAGAGAGGAGTGGCCAACCATCTGTCGTTACTGACGATCTCCTTGCCAAAATCAACGATACAGTTCGGGAAAAAAAGAAATTCAAAATTACTGATCTCTGAGTGTTTTCCACAATTTTCATGAACTCTTCTATACACCATTGTAAAATTTGTCAGTTTGTGAATGACGATGAACTATAAAGATGGCTTTACCGGGTGGCTTGCGTGCACAGGCGGCAGAATTCTTTTTAGCTCAAATTAAAAATCTTCTCCTTAGATATGACAAGTGCCTAAATACTGTGGGAACTATGTGGAAAAGTAGTTTAAGGTACGCTCTTTAAGATGTATATAATAAAAATGTTGTAAATGCATTGAGAATTGTTTTACTCCCAAACGGAACTTACTTTCCGAACGTACCTCGTATTTTTTACAATTTCAATATAATAAGATGAATTTAAAACAATCTAAAGTCTTCCCAGTAACTCATTATGCCCCTCCATCCTTTGGCAAATGATTCTTCGGATAGAGAGGGATTGTGATAAGACTGCAAAAACGCCTTAAGATTTGTTTACTATCTTAGGAATTATTGCCATTTGTTTATGTTTTCTATTGTTAGATATTAATAAAGCTTCCAAACAGGCTAAGCCTTGGAGGAAAGTAATATTCTCAAATACAAGAAGAAAGGTTACAGCTTGGTGTCTTATATATGTTTTTTATGTAATATTTAAACCTGTACCTTTCGCCCATTTGTATCTGTATTAGTATGGAGAAATTGTATTATTGTACGTGTGATTTGAGAAATGAACTTTTTTCTTTCTTTCAAAATTTTGAACGAAAGTGTAAGGATCTGAAACGGGCTACGGTTTCTCATTGGTGGAGCGGTCTTTCCTAAAAACAGTTTCAATCGCTTATAAGACACTGTTTTCGAATAAACCTCCATTTCTGAAAAGAATTTCTCTGCCTCTTTCATATATTAATTAAGAAGCGCTATTCTAGAACGGATGCCTTACTTCATATGCCCAGAGTGCTTGAGGGGAAGATGGTTTTCATACTTTGGACTCCAGGCATCTATTACCCTTCCAATGAGTACGATAGTGTTGAATTATTACAAAACATCTAGGGTAAAATTAAAGTTACTAATTTAGTCGAGTCCTCCTAGTTTTATTATTATGAATCATCTTGTAAAACAGTGCAGGGAAGCCTTGGAATAAAGACATTGCTTATATGTTACGATTTATGTGCCTATGAATAATACTAAACCTGGCTTTAAAAACATTATATATTTAATATTAATTTGGAATTGATGTGTATGAAGTCTATCCTTTCAAGCAGAGTATCAGATGAATTGAGAATAGTAAGTAAGTGTCAAGTATAAGAGCTTCGCCTCATTTATCTCCACTACTGATCTCTCAGGAAGACTTTCTTTGTTTATCTATCGTTTTGAGACAACATCACTACGTGTACGCTTGTATATCAACTAAGTTGTAGTACCTGGTGGACCGAGCCTTGCTCGGTGTTATTTCATGGTTACCATTTCATCCAATTATTATAAAATATTTCAATGTCATAAAATTTATAAATAGAAACCTTTTTTATTGCTCCATGAACTCTCCATCCCACTCGCTGTATTTTGCCTTGATGGCTGTAGATTGCAAACAGCTGATTTGACAGCATTTTTGATTGCTTCATTTGTTTACACTTTCCTTGTTTATTTTGTCGCTATCGTGACAACTCATAAGGCCAATGTTAAAATTTTACAACTTTGAAATTCGTTTAATTACGTTATTAGATTTTCTCTGGCCAGGTAGTCTGCATAAAACTCGTTTTTTAGTCATAAATTACTTATTTCCTGACTTTAAAGGAAATCCACGGAGCCGTTTTTGAGATAAGTGTGCAAACAACCAACCAACTAAGCAAGCACTTAAGCACGTTAACATTGCTCAAATAAGAGTATAGAATATAAGTTTTAGTGTAACTCATAGTGACGAGTTTGACTAGGTATGTATGTAATAAGAGACAATTCTTGCTAGTAATATTGCAATCACATTTTACAAACATGACCTTAACAGTTTAATGTTTATGAAAACTAATTAATATTCATTGTCCTCCTGATAAAGGAAATCAATATTAATAGAGTTTCTTACACTTCTCGGTAATTTCTCGGTCATTTCTTTCGTGGTAAAACTTAACCATGGACGAAAAGCATCACTTTCGACCCTAGTAATGAAATATACTCTTAAATCAAACTACACAGAAATATCTGTTTTTTTTGCCTCATTGGAGGCTGGAAAGTACTCTTTGCTGATTCCTGCTCCGTAAATTAACCATGCACTAGGAAACGAAAGTAAAAAATCAGCTGATTGCAAGGAAACCACATTCAAAGCATATTTATAGGAATATAACAACATTACAGGGGTTTCATAAACGTTTAGTATTATAAGTTAGTCTGTTGCCTCCAGATTTCTTTAACATTTAATATTATGTATAGTGCTGTGTGAGGTCTCTTTGCCACACTCAACCTACATGGAAAGACTTTTGAATTAGTTTTAACTGCTTTAATGTAATTGGGTTTTGTAACCTGTTTTAAAGCAAGGAAATAAAATAAAATAAAATAATAATTAAAATAACAGGTAGTAGTAGGGACTAGACAACCTCTTATAATGCATATTTATGTTACTTCAGAAGAATGGAACAAGAAATAGCGGTAGCAACTATTTAAGGATTTTCCAGATTAGAAACATATGTTAGTATAAACAGCTGACAACTGATGGCAAAAATACCACGCCAAATTTTTGACATGACTTTTTATTACAGGTTAGGTTTGAAGAAGAATAAGATAAATTTATTAATCTTTGTTGATTAATGAATCTAATTAAGTATTCTTATTTGATTTATCATCGCACGTGCTTATATTGAACTCGTTTATGTGGAATATTCCACAAATACGAAAAAAATTACTTTATTTAGGGATAAATTGATCGGGAAGGATTGGAGTGTAAAGTACCTGGTGTAATGATAAGTCACAAACTATAGAAAGATTAATTTTATACTTTTTACTATCGATTTTCTAAAGTTTTTTTTACAAAGATTTTTGTCCATTATTTGGCTTGGAAAAATTAAAACCTACTCGATCATACAAAATGTTCAAAGTAAAATAAGTTCACTAGAACTGTAAATTATGCTATCTCAATTAAATGGTTCATTCCAGATATACAAGTATGCGCTGTGATTCGCTGCCCAGTGACCGAGCGGCCCGACTGTTCTTGAGAGGAAGGAAATTGATTCCATTCCTCTTTGAGGGTTTGATTGGATCTTTGCGTCTCAAGCTCTTTCTTCTCTATCTTACATTTAATTTAGTTTCCCATTACGTTGTTCGTGAATTTTATCTTAAAAATACTTAATTTAAATTGTTATCGCTTTGCTGCATTTAGACTGCATATCCTTTTATCATACTGACACAGAAACATCTGTTTTCAGTTCCTTTTTGTTGGCTCGAAAGTTACCCATTGACGTCCTAGGCCGGAAAAATGGAAGTAAACAATCAGCTGATTTGCAGCAAACCGACGTTAAATGCTTTTTTATTGGTTGCTTTTTAGAGGAATGAAGTGGCAGCACTGGAAGCAGTAGCAAATGTTTGTTCAGTTTGTTATAGGTTAGGTTTGAAGGATTGAGAAACGTATTGGTTTATGCAAGGACTACGACTACGTTATGACTGAAAGTATGTTTTTTCCGAGTAGTATGATGAAAAGTATCTACGTTAAACGGCCAGAAAGTTTTACCGTACTCGCATGAAAATCATGCTCGTCCGGCAAAACAGTATTTTCTGGCCTAGTAACGTAATACTCTGTAGTAAATAACAAAATAATAACCGTCAAATAATGAGGTGTCAAATGAGGTTTTCTACCATGTAAGCTTTTTATAAAAGTTACCGTTCATAACCAGATGCGGATGATTTTCTGTAGATAGCCCATTGTTCTTGAGCAGAACTTGAAATCATTCAAACTAATTAAACCAATAAAAGCAAAATATTTAATTAAAGGGATTGGTAAATTTTGGTAATCGTTATTATGATGTTCCCTATTGAAAATTCAAAAAAAAAAGTAAAGGAATATTCAATGGTTTGGTTTTATTTTGAGTATAAGTGCATTTACTAAACCCAGTAGTTTGGTTTAAGCGATTTTGGTTTAAGAGACTATGGCAGCTGCAGTATCATCCGATTTTCTATAAGTTTAGTAGAAATTTTATTTTCTACGATATTATTGGTCAGTTGGTGAAATAAATCAGAAGCCACTATCCCCATTTTAGAGGGCGTTAAGCCCAACATCAGAGGGCTTCTTATCTAAAGTGAACAATTGAAGCCTTGAAATTTAAAATTACTCCATCATGTGTGAGTACTCGTTTATTTGTGATAAATCCTTTTCGATGACTGAGGATGAGGTGAAATTATCTCCTGAACAGTGGCGAGCGATAATGTGTATGCGTGGTATCAGTCTGAGGGTCGGTGGTGGGGGGGCGGTGGGTGCGGGGAGGAGGTCAGGGGACGTTGTGACCAAAGGACAATTAATCTGGACTACAGAACAGACCGACTGACCTTGCCAATGCTGACTTAAAGCACAGATAAAGAAGAAGAGCTAATAATAGTTATTCACCTGTGGCTATACAGCTATGTATTAAATACCCCCGATGCAGCAGACCTGCATACTCAGTGAATTTCAAATGCAAAACAACATATTTCAATCCAACATAGCCAGATTTGACATGGTTTAGTAAGCTCCATAAGAATAACATGGGGAATGAGTATGCAGGTTTGCTGCTACAGGTATATTAAAACTTGGTGGTTTTAATTCAATATTCAATAGATCTGAATTAGAAGAAGCTATTTACCAAGTTCTATCAAGATATGTTGAGAAATATCCGAGATGTAGAATTTTACTTATTTCCCATAAGGTTAACATTGGGACAACGTATTGTGTTTACCACTTTCAATATCTCGGTAACCAATGGACATGGAGCAGTGATTTAAAATATTTAATTGTTTGTTTTTGAGCTGAATTCAATGGTGCCAACAAAAATTCGATACATTTTATTTTCCTATGTAAAAAACTCAAAAACCCATTTTTGGGGGGGTTTATCCGCCTTTACTCCCCCTAATCTTAACATATCATAAGCCTTGTCTCCTGAAAATTGTTACTGTGAAAAATGTACAGACGCTTTTAAATGTCTTAAAGTTAACATCCAACTTTAGGTTATACTCGTCAGGTGAAATTGTCTCAGAACATTTGAAAAACAAGTTTTCCTATTTTTGCAAGTGTAAGTTTGTGATAAGGTGGACAATTGAAGCCTTGAAATTTAAAGTCACGCTCCCTCATGTCAGCGTATTGCGTTGAGTACTCGTTTATTTTCTAAAAAATCCTTTTTGAATGACCAAGGATAAAATCAGTCTTCATTCGATCGGTGAGCCACTTTGCAATCTTCATTCAAGCAATCTCTTCCCCAAAAAAATTGTTTGAAACGAGTATATTTTACGAAAATGTGACATTTTTTCATTATGTTTTAACCAGGGCTTACTAACGAAACATATACTATAGTTATGTTTTGATCACACATAGTTTTGACAAATCAAATTTCAACATCGCCGAATGTCCTTCGATAATATCAAGAGCTATCTCTCTGTCCTGATACTGTGTCAAATACCAAATATCACTGTGTCATTTACTGCAACTTCACATCCGCGAATACCCAGGGATGTAATTTGTCTCACATCTAGAGGAGAACAAAGAAAGTATCTCTGAGAGATTAGACGTGAAGATTGATGAAGCGTCACTCTTCTAATTGAAATTCACTTGTTTCATCGTAACGGATAACTCTTCATTTGAAGTAACATTACACTACGATGCCAAAGGAGTATGATGTGAGTTAATTATTTAATGTGTGTTAAAACATTTTTGGAGTCTTAAGCTTTTAATAAGTAGTATCACCCAAAGGTGATCGGAATAATCCGTGTCATTTAACAGACGTCCTAACAAAAGATTTGTTCTGTACAAATAGTTGAAACTGGTCCGTCAAATTCGCTGCAGTCCAAGAATAGTTAATTCATTTACATTCCTGATTTCCCAGACTATGGATATCGAGGCAGGTAAGGCGCTGTAGGAATGTCGTTTTGTTAGAATTTACATTTTATCACTTTTTTCTTTAATCTTTTTTATTTGTACACATTTTACAAGGAACGATCCACATTATTGATAAATTTAACTATTTTATTCTAACTATAACCATCCGTACTTACCTAGATCGCCTTACCGTTCTATCTGGAAATGTACATAAATTCACAAATTTTGTGAACTAAATAAGTTAAGCCAATTATAAGAAACCAAGCACAGCGTAAACTCACTTCTCAACTTACAAGAATGATACAATATTTTATTTAAAGTCCACTATCAGAATGAGACACTTTGTTCGTTTTGGGCCTAAGAATACACAGTGGTCCATTAACTGTTCATTTAATTCAGTTCATTTCACTAAGGCTTTCATTATTCTGCCTTTCATAAAAAAATCTGGTCTAAAACACTGTCAATCATCGCGAGTTAATATTATGAGTTGATACTATGCCGAGTTAAGGATAAGACATAATATCAATTCCACTTTTATATTTTGATTTTGATTTTTACACTGATTGTCTTTTACTAATCTGTGATGGCAAATGTCCGCAAAAATCAAAATCAAAATATAAAATCACCACCACCAACAATGAATTTCAAACAAAGAATTCCACTTTGGTCGTACATAAAGTTAACGCACAGATATGAGTTTTCTGTAAAACTCTTCTTTCAATCGGTGAGCCACTTTGCAACCTTCCCTCAAGCAGTCTTTCCCCAAAACAATTGTTTGAAACAAATACAAGTATATTTTACAAAAATGTGCCATGTTTTTCATTATGTTTTTAACTAAGGCTTACTAACGAAACATTTACTCTGAGTTTTGAGTCTACATAATTTATTATTTACAATTTAGAGGTCATCAAAAATAGGGAATTCTTTTACGGACACCCGGTACATTCGAGTAATCGTAGATTATTAAGGCTACTGATATAGTAAACATTAGTTTTCATAACAAGTACCCTTTTTAATGTTTCAATATATTTATTTGATATTAACTTAATAATAATAAATATTTTCAAAACTGCTAAGAATCAAAGGAATCTATTAGAACTTCAAAATCTGCCCCAAAACAATTTACTTCCCATTCTGTTTTCAACTTTACAATAGAATTAAATGATCAGAGCCACGACTGCAAGTCAAAGTATTATTTGGCCTAAATCATAAAATTACCTGAAAATATACCCATGAACGACTAATAATTTAATGAATTTTTCCAAGTATAAACTTTAAAAATACCAGATAATTTTCTCAGGATCGATTAGAGTATCCTAGCAACACCGAAGTTTTCCGATCAAGTATGTCAGCACAAGTTTAAAAGGCTTTTAGTACAAGTTAAGTTCGCCGGCCATCAGGGGTAATTACGATCCCTCTAGGATTCAGCCGGTGGCTGAGTGGCTGAGCGGCTGAGTCCAGCGGATTGTTGTGCCCCGAGTAGGGAATCCAATCCCGGACAATATTTTCAATCCCAGGACTGATCCCGGGATTGACCTAACATAGTATTTGCGGATACAAAAATAAATATTTAGTATTATTGATTCGCATGTATACATGGTATCGTAATATAATACGATATAGAAAGCAGTTTAGTATAGTTTTGAGTTGTTAACGTGATTTTATACATGAAAACTTAGAGCGGAAAACATTTTCGACATAGTCAGCCTTATCATGAAACACTAAATACAGTATTAGACATCAGAGTGAAAACGGAACGTGTTATCAGGATGGTCCTATATAACCGTGAACTAACCACAAAATATTTATTCAGACATAATTTAAAGAAAGTCTTATACAAAACATGAATATAGTTACTTGACCAAACAATATCAGGACTTGGAAAGATGTGCCTAATTAGAAAAACTAGAAGTACGATAAACATTATCATTAAAGCATCGTAATGAAACTTAATTGCAACTGCATTACATTGTATCAGAAACCAGTTAAAATCTCTATGTATTTTTTCAGAAGGTTGAAAATATTAACTGGAAACTACTTTTATACATACTTTAAGACAACAAACAACTCATCAAACCATGATTATTTGATCAAAAACAATTTTTAACTGGTTTTTCTTAGTTATAACATTGCTCTAGCTGATAAGATCCTAGTAAATATCGATTTTACACGTAATTTTATAATCCTGAAAATCCAGGGATTTAGCCAAAAACCCCTGGGATTGGATAAGCCCTAAAATCACGCGGGATCCCGGGATGCGGGATCCCGGGATTGGATTCCCTAGCCCCAAGCGTCGACGGTCCGTCAGCTGCAACCCGCATACGGTTTCAGCCGTCGTCAGCGCTCCTCCCTTACTGTCGGGGGAAATATAGGTGCTGAGTTTGAAACCCAATAAATGAATAGCGGTTTTCAAATTGAACCAAAAAATCAATAAAATTCATGCTATTTTATACTTTTTTCTTTTAGAAAGGCTGGTAAATTAGTTAGGCAAAACTTCTTTAAAATAAAGATTTTAACTTTTTTCGCGCTAAAATGTAAAAAACTTTTATTTATTAAAAACATATGTTATTATTCTTAAACTTTGATGTAGTGGGCATAGGTTTATTATGAACATATTAGGCCTGTATAGGTTATTTTATTTGCTGTTAACTTATTAATTATTTTGCGTTATGAGACATGATTGTTTATCCATGACCTGTTGAATTGTATATTTTTGAATGATTTTACTAGAAATTATATTTTGTGATTTTTAAAATCAAATGACTCTGGTAAGTTTCTTTGAAATTTGATCTTTTAATGTCCTGTAAGCATATTATGTCTTATATCTTACTGTAGCAAAGTCTATTATAGGATTATTTAAAGATACGCCTTTTAATAATACTTATTTTGGCTTCAACCATTGAAATTCTGTTTGGTAAATGATGTATAATCTGAGAATATGTGCAATGTGAATAATTCTGCGTATATTAAATTGATTGGAGGGGAAGTTTTTTTTAAATTTATTACTACATATATTGTACAAGTAAGTTTTACTCGTCTAATATCGAAAAAAAACACGAAATATATCAGGTTGTTACACTCTACTCTTATCTTTCTCATGAATACTTTGAAGTTAATCAGAGTCAGATCTGTACATGAGAGTGATCATGTTGCATCGGCGCCGTTGCTTGATCAAAAGAAAGAAATCAGTCTATTTAGTGGGAAATAAACCGTATTGCATATTTTATTCGACATTTTACCTATAAAATTTATTCAAAGTTACAGACGACCGAAAACTTTAAATACAAAGACTCATTACTTCCTAAACCATAAATTAACTCTTTACCTGAACAGTTATTGATAACTATTTCCACAATCCTCACTTAACATGCACCTCCATATAAATAAATGTGTAGCGCAGCCAAATCGAATTGAGTCCCTTTTGTTGCTTAATAAATGATATAACCTCTAAATCCTACAATATATGTTATCTTATTAAATCAAAATACAGATTTATTAAGATAAGAAACACAAACGTTCAAGTAAAGTGCAACTGGTTAATTTACCACTTCCTAAAGATATACACAATGTATCCAATCAATTATAATAACCCAAGACTTAATGCTAGTTAGAGATGTTTAACTACTTCCAATGAACTGGATGTAGTTAAAAGATGATGCAATGTAAATTAATCAAATTTATTCCCGATAAACGATAATACAGCAAACGATAAACTTTTTTCACTGATACCAATACCCATTCAGTGGTCGATTACGCTTCCTTAAAAACGATTGTAATATCTCAAGTTTAAAAGGCTGTTAGTTCAAGTTAAGCCCCCCTCGGGGGGGGGGGGGGGAGACGTGTCTCCATGGGGGTGCAACTGGTGGCGTTGCGGGGGATATTTTGTGTGGGCAAAGTTTTAAGCAACACTGCCGGAGTAATCTTTCTGGAACAAAAGGCAATTGTATCGACAGAGACACAATGCTCTGTGGATCTGACACCGCCTCTCCCCCTCTCCCCCTCCCCTCTCTCCCCCTCCCCCTCTCCCGCACCCCAAGTCATTGTTGCGTGTTTTATTATCTGACTGTACAGCGTATCCGGAAATTAAGGTAAAATATTTTAATATATTATAGTAGAGGTAAAAAAAATTATAAACGTAGGTCATAAAGTGCTTTGCTTTCAATCTGTGTGTTTGTGATGTTTACATATTTAATCATATCTCACGAACCTCTTAACACATACATTTCAAATTTGGTATATGGATGACCACTATTATAAATTATTTTTGTAAGAAGTATCGAATTTCTACTTTGTACCATTTCAAAATGGCGACTGTTTTTTTTGGTTCTTTAGAACATAATGTCTGAAATTTGCATGTTTTTATTCGGAAATTCATTTCTCCGTTACTAGCTGTCCGATTATTATAGTCTTAATATCAGCGTTAGTTGGATAAAATCCTGCAACCTTTTATATCTCTTGCATAACTTTTCTCAAATATACGGTTTTTAAGATATTTAGCTATGAAAACAAAAAACGGTCGCCAATTTGAAATGGCAAAAAGTAGAAATTTGATACTTCTTAGAAAAACAGTTCTTAATAGTGGTCATCCACATGCCAAGTTTGAAGTTTATGTGTTAAGAGGTTCGTGAGATATGATTAAATATGTAAAAATTACAAACATATATACACAGGGAAAACGAAGCAATTTAGGACCTATGTTTATATGAACTTATTTTCTTATTTTTACCTCTACTATCATATATTAAAATATTTTACCATAATTCCCGGACACCCTGTATAGTCTCTTATAACATTTGAAATTTAATTAAATGAAATGAATGAAATTAAATTAAATTAAATACATTTATATATCCCATTTTCTGACAAAAATTAAATACAGTACATAAAATAACATAGCATAAAGTGATGATAAATAAACTTAGCCTTTAAAGGATTAGGCCTACATGGGCAGGTGCCTGTGCGTAAGCCTTGAGAAGCTATCTTACCTGTGAGTTAGGCTGAAAAAAAGAATAAGAAATATCCACGTTATTTTAACGGGATGTAAATTAATTACAATTTGCTTAGAATTCATAATGTTTAATTCGGTGACAACTGAGCAGCAACTAACTGTCTAAGTGAAGTAATAATGGTAAACAAAATAGAGAGAAGGGCAGGGGATTGCAGTGTGTCAAAGGTTGCGTCTAACGTAGTCCGGTCTGATAAGGGCCTCGGCCTCATCGACACCAAAGTTTTTGAAACGATGCTTAAAAACACTAATTGATGGAGAGGTAAATAAATAATTGGCTCTATCATTTAGACTTAAGTTTCGGAAAAGATGTTGTGCTGCATAGAAAGAGTTTGTCAAAGAAAATGATCTGTTAAGTTGCAAAACTGTAATTCCAATATTCTGTGAACATCTTGTAAATTTTTCATGGGCAAAGGGAGAAAAAATTGAATAGAAATTTTTAAATAGATGAATTAACAAAAAATGTATGTAAAGGTGTCTGATTGTTAGGAGATTAGATTCTCGGAAAAGAGCTTCAGTGGGGTACCTTCGGGGCTTTCGGAAACCCACTTTAAAATCGTTCGTTGAATTATATTGAAGGGTTGTAAAATTTTTGGATAGCATGCTCCCCAACTCAAAATTCCAAAAGAAGGCAGAGATTGAACGTACGCAAAGTAAGCTAGTTTTACATCTTTTTAAAACTAGCTGTAAAAGCATTTTGTCGTTTAGCTTTTTAATTCAGGTTCAATTAGCTTTTTTATTCATAAATTCGACATAAATGAATATTTCATTGTTTAATCGATCGTTTAAGTTTGTTAAATCCATTTTTGGCTCGTAGGCCTACAGAAGCTAGAAGGCTCCTCCTCATTAATCTTGGGCTTAGTTTATTTTAACCTTTTACATAAGTTATTGCAAGTTATTTATTAGTGGCTCTAACAATAACTACCAAGCTCGAAGCTAGGGGAGTTTGAACAGAGAGCAGCATAAGTAATTTTTTAATTCGTGTAAACCTATGTTTGCTGAAAACACCGAGGTCACAACAATCATCTCTTCGTGGAGATTAAGGGTTTAGCATGATGGTTTAGGTCTAGGTGCTGGCTTTTGGAGGTTGTAATAAAAACTACGTAATGATATACACAATTTTACCCAAACTGATATACAATGTTTAAGCGAAATGATATCTTAGCAAACCTAAAGCCAGTCAGCTGTGTGGTAGAGAGTTGACAATCATTTTCTATTTTAGGGGAATTTCAGAATAAGCTGAGGTAGACTCACTCTTATCCGGACCTCGGGACCGAGACCTGTCCGGATAAACCGGAATTTACGTCTTCCGGTTAAACCGATGCCCCCTAAAACACGTTAAATTACAGCTCCAATGTAACCTCTAATGTAGTTAAATATAGGCTAAAACCTCTAATTTGGATACGTGATTAATGGTCATAAATGTTTCCCATGAGAATCGTCGATACAGAACTGTCCATTTCCTCCCGATCACGTTGATAAAACCAATGTGTTCATAAAAATCGTCCGGTTCACAATATGTCACTTCCGTAAAGTGTGGTCCGGATAAACCGATGTCCGGTTAAAAGTTGTCCGAAAAAGAGTGAGAGTCAGATGATGAGGAGGTTGTGCTGGAAAATGGATTGTTGAAATTTTTATTGGTAGAATCTGAACGTGTTAGAGAAAAGCGGGAAAATGAATATTTTTTGGTCCGTGATGAAGATGGGGAGTACGCAAGGATTTTTCCGGATCTTCTGAGTCAACCTGTGCAGCTTCGAGGACGTATCCCAAATGGCTCTTCTTTCGCAAATAGCTTAAATTAAGGCTTCACTAATCATTTTTATCACCTTTAACACGAGGAAGTACCTGGTGGACCGAGCCTTGCTCGGTGTTATTTCATGTTTACCAGTTCATCCAGTTACTATAAAATATCTCAATGTCATAAAATGTATCAATATAAACCTTTTTTATTGCTCCATGGACTCTTCATCCCACCTGCTGTATTTTCCCTTGATAGCTGTAGATTCCAAACAGCTGTTATTATTACTCCATTTGTTTACACTTTCCTTGTTTATTTTCGTTGCTATCACGGCAACCCATAAGGCCAATGTTAAAATTTTACAACTTTAAAATTCGATTTATTACGTTATTAGATTTTCTCTGGCCAAGTAATCTGCGTAAAAGACGTTTTTGAGTCATAAATTACTTATTTCCAGACTTTGAAAGAAATCCTCGGAGCCGTTTTTGAGATAAATGTGCAAGCATACAAGCAAGCACGCACGGCCGGACGATAACATTGCTCATATAAGAGTATAGGATACACAAAACAACAGTTTTTTAAACCTAAAAATATAAGATGCTACTGGATCAGCAGACAAAAGCGAACTGACAACTGGTGCAAGCTTGCATATATAGAAACCAAATTTTTTTGGTTCACGATTGGAGGCATGCAAGCTTGTGCAAGCGTGCGCCTCCTAGTGGCGAGCGCTGTAACCGTTGCTGGGCAAGTCGCCATCTGTTTCCAGTGATCTCCTCCAATTTTGTTTCTAAGGGCAAGCTTGGCCAAGCGTGCGCCACCATTTTACTTGCGCAAGCGTGCATCCAAACTGATCGCGGCCTAATGTTCTTGTACGGCTATTTCAAGACGTTTTCACGTCAGGGTCTTTTTATGGAATCACCTTAAAATACTTAATATTTTACGTAGTTATTTTGTCGAAAAAAAATTCGTAAAGACAAGTTGGCATTCAAGATGAAGGATTTGACAAGAGTCTCACTTTATATGCGGCGCTTTCCCGTTGTGTTATGTAAAATGGGAGCAGCTCGAAAAGGCCTGGAGGCCCTGCCACAGACGGTGCCACAACCCCAAATCAGTTGGCCTAACTGAATTACAAAATTTGTGTCTAACTCAAAATGTCTAACTCGAACTAGGAGTTAGACACACTTACATAACCATCACAATGAATTCTGAAGTTTTTGAAAGATGGAGTCAGAACGATTTTTATCTTTAATTAGGTGATTTAACTGGAAGAAATTATCTAACTATTTAATGGAAACCATTGAATTTTTTTGAGTAACGATGCTTCATCAACTTTAAGTCAACTTCGTTTAAGCTGAAATTAGTAAAATTCATACAATTCATTTTGCATTAACACTCTTTATCAGTATGATCAACAAATACTGTTTGGTACTCGAAGCGATATATCTACAGTATAACGCAAGATTGAAATTTACAAGATTAATATACTATGTATACAGGGTGTTGATAAAAAACCTTCAGAACTTCGGGATATGTTTACTTACATCAAAACTAAGAATAAAGTTCCTTTAAACATGGGTTCTAAAATGCTCGGTTATCCGTCTGTCGGTCTGTACGTGTTTTAACATGATTTTACATAACTTTGAAACCACTAAAGATATCAACTTCAAACATGATACGTATATGCTAATTAATGAGACCTATTTTGGTGCGGAGAATCGAGTTTCTAATTTGTACCATTTCAAAATGGCAGCCATTTTTGTATTTTAAAACTTGATAACTTAAAAACTGTAAATTTTACAAAAATTGTACAGGAGACAAAAAAGCTGTGCAATTTTGTTTCCTACAAAATCATATAGAGATTATTAAGATTGAACAACAGTTGACGGAGGTATTGCCATTTTTCCAACAGATTACATGCTTGTTTATGGCAGTTATAGCAAATTTGCTTGAGTGCTGTTAGCAAAATTGCAATAACCCCGTCAATTGTAGTCCGACCTTAATAATCTTTATATAGTTTTGCAGGAAATAAAATTTTGTAACTTTTTTGTTTCACAATTTTTGTACAACTTACGGTTTTTAAGATATTAAGTTTTAAAATGTAAAAATGGCAGCCATTTTGGAATGGTACAAAGTAGAAACTTGATACTCCGCACCAAAATAGGTCTTATTAATTACCATATACGTACTCAGTTTGAAATTGATATTTTTAGTAGTTCCTGAATTATGCAAAATCATGTTAAAAACTCCTACATACCGATAGACGGATAACCGAGCATTTTAGAACCCATGTTTATAGGAACTTTTTTCTTGGATTTCTGTAAGTAAATAACCATATCCCGAAGTCCTGAAGGGTTTTTCATCAACACCCTGTATATTACTATTATTGATGAATTTTTGACAGAAAGAATAGATATGGTGGCTTTATTCCACCATTTAAGTTCAATTTCACTACAGTATAAGAATAACTGTCGAATTTAACAATGAGTTGTGATTGGCGTTATTCACAGCGTTATAACTGAACGGCGTTATAGTCAGTGTTATAACTGATTTTAACACTGAGTTATAATCAGCGTCAGTGTATCAGTGAGTTATAGTCAGTGTAAGGATAAATAAAATATAAACTGATTCACCGTAATAGCAAACTGATCAGGTTCAGAATTTGAAAAAATTAAACCAAAATTTAGTGTATCCTTTGAGTTGCCCCCAAAATCCCCCATTTTTGGGGGACACTCAAAATTTTTACTAACGTCAAAAAATAATTTGGGTTGATAGGGCAATAATTTTTTTTAAATCAAACTCATAATTAGCGCAAACAGATGCTATAGTATCATTCCCCAAAGGTTAATTGTTTGTCTTGACAAACAAAACATTAAAGAGGGGGGACGGACCTTTTTTACACACTGTATGAAACCATATAGAATAGTATTTGTAGAATGCATGATAAAAAGCATGTTATATGGCAAATCCATTACTTTTTCCTTTTAAATAATTTCATTACACTCTCGCGTTCTATTTACGAAAACAGTCTGAAATTATAAATCAATGAAATAAAAATCTTGTAAAAAATAGGATAGCAGCCTACCGAATAACAACAATACAACTGACTAATACATTGCCGAAATTGAATTTTCTAATGTGGGTCTCCTTCTCCTTCTACCTACCGTAACTACTGCCAATACAAACTTCTTTTTTAAATTAATTTAATAACAAATTAATTATCTCTTTTCCATGTTGAACAGTGTTACACATTATTTAATCTTCGTAACCAGCGCGTTTGGGACGGCAATCTTCGGTGAATGGGAACTCCATGGAGCCATTGTGTTCGGGGCTTCCTTTTGTTCGAGACGTGTACCGATCAATAAAAAATGGCAATTTAATCCAAACTACAGCTGTAATAAAGTATTAAAGCTGCGAATAATACATATGATATCATATTTTATATATTTTATATTAAATACATAAATAAAATATATATAATAATTTTCACGTGGTTGAAAGACAGATATTCACACAAACATCCATACTTTCACATTTATAATATTAGTAGGATAATATATATTTCAATATTTATAAATTTAAAACACATAATACAGGGTGTTTTTTAACGCAGCCCATTTTAAAGATTGAATAATGCACATATGAATGTGTAATGAGGATTGTCTTATTGATCTTTACATTTTATATAATCTATTACTAAAGTTTGATCACATTTAAGTTACATTATGTGCTCAAACAGTCCGTCATTGGCATTTGTATTAATTTATGCTCTCTCCATTAAATTCCCGAACATGTGTTGCAAGGTACCTCTTTGAATTTCTTGCATCATATTTGTTATGTTTGTTTTGAGGTCCTGAATATATTGTGAATTGTTTTCGTAATGATATTAACTGGGATTTAATAATGCATTTTCCTAGTTTAATACAATGGCTATTACCTTATTAACCCATACAGCTTGTGTAAAATTAATTGCATCGATATTTAAAAAAAAATTCTTCAATGCTGTGTGGACTTTTCACGAAAAACTAAGATGGAGTCAGAATAGTCAATGTAACGAACAATAACCCTCTTTTTAAACCCCGTTTAAACTCAAACTCAAAACTCATTTTATTCGTTCTCAATGCATTGTACAATGGAGCACGTCACAATAAAATATACCGAAGTAATTACCTATATCGTGTAGCCATATAAAAGATTCTTAAAAAAATACCAAGAATTTAACTTACCAGAGCATCATTTAAATTGTAATAACATTTAATTAAATGAAATTCTTTAATTTTTTTCCTAAACACTAAAATACTCTTCTCTTCTCGGATTCTCTGAGGGAGTTTATTGAAGACAGTACTAAAGATGTGGTAAGGCCCTTTCTCAAATTTTGTAGTCGAGTGCTCCAAAACAGTTAACAAGTTTCTCGATCTTGTTGGATAGTTATGGAAAAAAACATTGAGAATTAACTGATTCTCGTTCTTTTTTACAAACACACAGGCTTCAAAACCAATAAGCCCTGCCAGCGATAAAATGCCGAGATCTTTAAAAAGGGGCCTACAGGATTCAGTTCTTAATCGCCCCATTATAGCCCTAATACACCATTTTTGTAAAATGAAAATCCGGTTGAAATTTCCAACATTAGATGTTCCCCAGAAAAATACTCCATACCGAAGAACAGACTCTTCATGGGAAAAATAGACTGTACGGAGAACATCAACACTACACACCCTGGCCTAAGGACGATATTTACCTACCTTAAGTCATTCACCATTTCAGAATGAAAGCGACTATAGTATGTTGTCATGTGTCTTGCACAGCGGTGCCTTCCAATCTCTCGCATGCAAAATGAACGCAGCTTGTGTATTGCCTGCAGCGCCTAGCCAGCTCGGATCTCCGTGTATGTCCTAGTAAAACTTATTGCTAACAAACGATTTTGGTCATCATGTGCAGAATATTGTCGATGATTATAAAATATTTTGTGATTTTAAATAAATGTTATATGTTTCCCAAATAATTAATTTCAGGTATCGTAATATTTCCTAACCAAAATTGTGGATAAATATTTCAGTGTTTTCCCATAAAAGGGATGGTGTTTCTAATACCTTATATTAATATACATAAGCAACTCGTACACTGACCTGACAAAGGCCATGTGTACTTTGTCTCCTCCCATTAATAAATTAAAAGGTTTACTATTTTTGTAATTTTTTAGAATAGTTTTACGTCTATTAAAAATCGCGCTTTTGTGTACGTGAAAGTGATATTTCATACAGACATAAAAGGTCACGGGAACTTCGATTTCATCTGGTAATTGTTCAATAAAAAGTCAATTATCTGATATAGGTTGGGGTCCAAAAAAGCAAAAATTAATAGTCAACTGGGATCAAATACTATTGCGTAGCGGTGTTGAAATAAATATAACTTTATTATTAACAATTTCAAAAAGATACCCTTGGTTCCAGGTAGGCATAATAATAATTCAATTTCATGAAAAGAAAGAAATAATCATTGCTCTGCAGAAAGACGCCTCGCTCATCAGTTAAATTATAAATACGGATCTGTTGATAAGTATCCAAAGCAAATTATAATTATCTTCATCTCTTTTGCTACATCATCCGTTCTTATCACTAAAAGCCTCTCTTTTTTATAACACATATTTTGTTTGATTTATTTCATTTTAATCGGCAATACTCCAATTTTAAGCTTTTTCATATAAAAAATTTCAATAGATAAAATGAAATACAACATATGGAACTTCAACGAACCTATTTTGTACCAGTATAAATCGAAATCTTTAAATAACTTTAACTAGGCCACAGGGAACATACCACAGAAGAAAGTTTTACTAAAATTTTAAAACACGATTACTAAAAAATATTCCCTTGATAAAGAAAAATGCCCTGAGTAAGGAATTCATATTCCGACCACAAGTAATGTAAAACACGCATAAGTATACTTTTAGGTTTGCTGAACGTAGAAATAAATCATCTAAGTATTTATTCCAGTCCCAAGCTCTGTGGTATTTTTAATAAATTAAATAAAATAACAAGCAGCGGGGAACATAAAGTTATATATTAGTAGAGATACCTTGACAGTACATGCAAGACTTGGTCTTAGACCAAACTAAAATAATGGATATTGAGTTAAAAAACTCTTCCCTGCTACAATGTTTTAGCAGATCATGCAAAAAGGTGTTTAGCTCGTAAAAACGAATCAGATTTTTTTTTCACACAAAACAATGTTAGTACCAAACCTCCTAGGAGCGGTTTTTTATTGACTTTGTAATTTTTTTATGCAACAGAACATTTTAAAAAGAGGTTTTTGACCTTATCTACAAAAAAAAACTGTTTTAAAGTTTTATGTCCTAAGGAAGTCGCCTTAATAACTATACTTCCATCTCCTAAACTTAAAATATAATATTTTCATTCATTTTGTTCTCCTTTTAGTACTAAAGAGTAAGGATTTAAGCCTGTTCTCTTTAGGGTTGATTCTAGTTCAATTACTTCTAGGGCTCCGGAAAACGCGAGTGGTTTAACACTAAGTAGTATTTGACAAATATATCGTTGATGGCCATAATAGTTTTAGATGGTTTTTTACTTTAGCAGATGGGATTTTAAATCGGTTTTGCCTGTTGAAAATATTCCACATGTCTTCCATCCACATCTTGTCATCATGTAAGCTTTAAAAACTGGAAAGGCCGCAATTTAAAATATAATAAATAATTCAGTTTCAGCTTTTTGAGAAAAAATGTAACTTCTCTCTTAGTACTCATCTATAGTGTATAAATATTATTTGTGCCAAGTTCCTTGGCTGAAAGCCTTACAGTTTTTGAGAAAATATGCTTAGAGAACAAAAAATTGCCGCAATTTGGAATTTTATAATGTACCCTATTTTAGCCTTTTGTGAAAGAATATTTTGAAATCCTTTCTTAGACTGCATCTAGAGCCTTTAAAGAATAGTTTTGTTAAGTTTAATGGCCCATAGCATTATAGTTTAAGAGAAACTGTGATCAGTGAGTGAATGAGTGAGTCAGTCAGTCAGTCAGCCGTTTCGGCTAATATTTATTTATTTATTTATTTATTTATTTATTTATTTATTTATTCATTCATTTATTTATTTATTTATTTATTTATTTATTTATTTATTTATTTATTTATTTATTTTACATGACACAGTACAGGTTATACACCCAATTACATTGTGCATGTTCAATAGCAGAAGACATGCAATTATTTTAAAGTTCACAATATTTCTGTCCAGTCCAGTGCACATACATAATTATCACTATTAGGCCTAACAAAAGTAAACAAATAAATAATAAATAGCATGTATATATGTATGGATTAAATATCCAGACACATAAAATTATCTTTCAGATTCAATAGTACTCATCAATTTTCAAGAAAAAAACAAACTATTTCCAAAACATTTGTAATTCACTTTCGAGATCTCCACGTAATGGAAACAGGAATCTGGTAATAAGTAGGGAGATTGAGATAAGAACCGGTGTTTCTCGAATGCGTCCCGAAATTTCGGATGGCGGGAGAATGTCAATAGCCCAATTAGCATTCCTCCGTCGTCTCCGGGGGAAAATAAAGCAAAAAGGTGGTTCTGCGCCTGCGCGAGCGCCGAGCACTGCATACGGCGGCCGCACTCGGCTAATCTATTATGTAGATCTTTTCCTTACGTATGCCAACCGAGTTCCTCTTCCAACTCCGAATAAACAATCGACTACTTCGATGGTGCCTCAGTTCTTAGACACGAACTGAAATGCACAACTTTTTACGAATTTTTACTTTGTGTTCGAGGGTCTACAATTTGTTAAGTATGCGATGACGAGTAGAACGTTATGATAGAGTATATTTTGAATTAAAAGATTAAAGTATATTAATACAGTACACTCTCGATTATCCGAGCCCCGGTTATCCGAGACTCCGGGTTATCCGAGGCAGCTCTAAGCTTAAATATATGTTTTTATTTTCTTACTAAGCGTCTTATTAATGCGTAAAACAAGTGTCTTTATTTAAAATTCTAATATTTGCAACTCGAAAGGACTTTCATTGGCATATTTATTGGTAAATACTATACCTAATAAAACATTTTTAATTGTGTTATTACAGCTCAACCTCAAAACACACTTAAACTCCGTATTATCCGAGATTCGTGTTACCCGAGGTAGCCTTGGTCCCGAAGACCTCGGATAATCGAGAGTGAACTGTAAGTTTATAAGGATAAGAGGTGTATTGCTCTATGAAAAAAGGTTCAGCATACGAATCACTGTTCGCCTAATAAAACTCATGATGACGATACAAAATTGCTTTTAAAACACATAATTATTTTGAATCCTCGGCATTTTAAGTTCGCCATCTAGTTTGCTACATTTTGTGTCACGTTTTATGTTAGATAAATCATAAAAATATTTTTTTAGCTTTATAATTAAGCAAAAATAAAAATTGGTATTTGATGTTTTACGTTCGAAAATCTATTGAAAAACAAACACATTGTCAAAGAAGTAAAAATTTATGAACTATTGTAGATTTTTAACTCCTGTCACCAGGGTTTAAGTATGAAATTAAAAATGCCGTGAACAAATTTAAGGTTTCAGAAACAGTTGTGCTCAATTACAAATCCTGTGAACATGAGTACATACATGTAAATGTTAGTCGAAATTATTATCACTTAACAAAATTCATATACTTGCACCCGAGCTCTCAATTCATGTTCACTCTTTTCCCAGTAATAATGGTTTCCATCAAATAATAAATCACTATTATCTTAAAACGTTTATTTAATAACTTTCGTTCCAATGTAAATATATCGTAATGGGAAATATTAAATTATTTAATAAATACCCCCGTTGCAGCAGACCTGCATACTCAGCGAATTTCAAATGCAAAACAACATATTTCAATCCAACATAGCGAGATTTGACATGTTTTGGTAAGCTCCATAAGAATAACTTGGGGAATGAGTATGCAGGTTTGCTGCTAAAGGTACATTAAAACTGGTGTTTTTAATTCAATATTCAGTAGCTCTGAACTAGAAGAAGCTACTTACCAAGTTTTATTAAGATATGTTGAGAAATAAGCGATAAATAGAATTTTACTTATTTCCCATAAGGTTAACATTGGGACAACGTTCTGTGTTTACCACTTTCAATGTCTCGGTAACCAATAGACATAGAGCGGTGATTCAAAATACTAAATTGTTTGTTTTTTTAGCTGAATTCAATGGTGCTAACAAAAATTCGATAAATTTGATTTTCCCATGTAAAAAAACTCAAAAAACCATTTTTGGGGAGTTTATCCCCCTTTACCCCCCCTTCCGGTGGTCCGATCGGGCTGGTTTACGAACTCGTCCGAATAATTACTACTTTACATGGCTGTGCCAAATTTCATTCAGATTGGGCCATTTTTACGGCCGCTATCGTGCTTAAAGACACATACATATATATCTATATATATATGTATATGTATGAATATATGTATGTAGATATAAATATATGTATGAAATTGAACGAATAGTGTTTTTTGCTTCTGGGGGCCCCAAAAAGAAAAGTTATCATGGTCTTGGGCTTAGGTCTTACCATGAGTACTACGGTAACAGCTTCTTCCCTATAGGGGAAATTCGCTAATAAAAACGCACAAACAAGAAGATTCAATAGTTATTTATCGAAGCATCTCGTTCAGAAGACTTGCTAATGGAAATTCGTTTTAATTTAAGATCGACAAAGGGTCCAGGATTGTTATGTAAACGGACATTTTAATGCCTTTCATCGCTTCTTCGAGGAAGAGCTGTGAAATGGAACACTCATTGGTATATCAGTCGATGAAAATAAACAGACTATTCTTCAATTTATTCAAAACATTTCTTTATTTTGACACAATAGCGCCTATACCTCAGGCGGAGTTATATTTTTGATATTGATTTATATTCATTAGTAACGTTGTACTCAGATCAGAGCTTTTCATTGCTCAATGGTAACGGTTATTTTAAATTGGTAAACATGGTTCGCTGATATAAAAAGAAATAAGTATGATATTCAGGGTGATTTTTTAAACGCAACCCAAAACTCTTTATCAGCAACTTTTATTTTATCAGTAAAGGATTATTTCCCCCATGATCCCCGGATTTGACCCGACTATATTATTTTCTATAGGGATTAAAAAGAAAGGCCTACGTAAACAATTCACAGGACACGCAGCACCTCAAAACAAAGATAATAAATTTAATACGACAAATTCAAAGAAATGCTTAGCAAAATGTGTTAAGGAATTTGATGGAGAGAGCATATTGTATTTTTACAATTGTCAATGGTGGACTGTTTGAACATATAATGTAAGCTAAATGCGATCAGACTTAAATAATAGGTTGTATAAAATATAAAGATTAACAAAACAAATACTCATTTCATTTTTATGTGTGCCTTATTTAATCTTTAAATGGGTTGCGTTAAAAAAACACCATGTATTTAAATTTAACACGTGGCATTTTAACAGAATATTACATTACTATCACGGTAGTACTCTTTGCCTGGCGAGCATGATAATTACGCATAAAGCTCATGCGAGGACGGGAAAACTTTGAGAGCGAGTTACGTGCAATAATCTACATCATATATCATACTACAGAGAAAAATATAATTATTTTAAATCATGATGCACTTTTTGCAAAAATCCCTAAGTATTTCTATTTTTAAACAAACATTAACCTAACTAACCTAACCTAACCTAACCTAACCTAGGTTAGGGATTGTTGGAATATGCTGTTCATTAACTAAATGCGTTACAAATCAAAAGTGCACGTTAGATTTACCATGAAATTATCGTCAAAGAGCAAGTTTCATGTCATAATGTTAATAAATGCATACTGAGGAATTTGAGGATGAATTCACAAAGCAACCGTCCGAAACTGACTCGCCAAATGTGGCCATTTGTAATTATTTTTGGCACTAGAGGCCAAAATATTGAAAAGGTTATTATTGTTCCATCCAGTGTAATTCCAAGCGTGTAATACCAAAAAATGGTGACCCAACCACTGTGGTGATATTGAAAAATAGGATTACAGTAGTAGTGTAGAAAGTAGTGCGAAAATAATTACATTTGTTTAATTAAATTGTAACAACATTTATTTTCAAACTCTTATGGAAATATCTTAAATAATGAGAAATTGAAGAAACAACGCGTTTGCTTTTATTTGGGATGTAACTACTGAAAATCAGTTCAGTAGACTGTGGAAAGATCTCTGACTTCCATCATTGTTTTAAAAAAGGCTTCCTAGCGGCGAATTCACATAAAATATTGGACTTAAAAAACCGTAAACAATGTAGTAAAATATTAATTTCATTTACATCCCACTACACGGAAACATTTGTTTTCTTTGCCTTACTCTTGGCTGGAAAGTTACTCTTTGCCGATAACTGCACGGTAAATTTCAAGGTCTGTAGAGCACAAGAGAAGAGAAGAGAACAATAACAGTACTCAGGTTGTCTCAATCAAAAATGTAAACTAATCGTGGCGTCTGTTATAGATTGGAAACTTATAACCACTTGGTTCCACAGGCCTTGGGGGAGTCAGGCAATCTGAGAATAATGAGTTATTTGTATTCTTTTTTAATCTGACTGCAGACCTTGGGTAAACTTACCGTCATGTGCACAGTAAATTTACTGTGCACTAGGAAACGAAAATAATGGAAGTGAATAATCAAAACAATCAGCTGATTGCAGCAAACCGACGTTTAATGCATTTTTATTGGTTACTTTAGAGGAATGTAGTGGCATCACTGGTAGCAGTAGTAAATTGTTGTTATAGGTTAGGTTTGAAGAATTGAGAAACGTATTGGCTTATGCAAAGAATACGTTATGATTAAATACCCCCGTTGCAGCAGACCTGCATACTCAGCGAATTTCAAATGCAAAACAACATATCTCAATCCAACATAGCGAGATTTGACATGTTTTTGTAAGCTCCATAAGAATAACATGGGGAATGAGTATGCAGGTGTGCTGCTACAGGTATATTAAAACTGGGTGGTTTTAATTCAATATTTAGTAGATCTGATCTAGAAGAAGCTATTTACTAAGTTTTATTGAGATATGTTGAGAAATAAGCGAGATATAGAATTTTACTTATTTCCCATAAGGTTAACATTGGGACAACGTACTGTGTTTACCACTTTCAATATCTCGGTAACCAATGGACATAGAGCAGTGTTTCAAAATACCAAATTGTTTGTTTTTTTGAGCTGAATTCAATGGTGCCCACAAAAATTCGATAAATTTTATTTTTCCATGTAAAAAATTCAAAAAACCCATTTTTGGGGGGGTTTATCCCCCTTTACCCCCCCTTCCGGTGGTCCGATCGGGCTGGTTCACGAACTCGTCCAATTGATTACCACTTTACACGTCCGTACCAAATTTCATAAAGATCGGACCATTTTTGCAGCCGCTATCGTGCTAACAGACACATAGATATATATATATAAATTCAAACGAATAGTGTTTTTTGCTTCTGGGGGCCCCAAAACGGAAAGTTATAGTGGTCCCGAGCTTAAGTCTTACCATGAGACCTACGGTAATAGCTTCTTCCCTATAGGGGAAATTCGCTAAAAATAAGTTTTTTTAATAGTATGATGAAAAGTATCGTACGTCAACACGCCCGGTAAGTTTTACCGAAACCCGCATGAAAATCCCGCGCTCGCCTCTGGCTCAGCGGGGACTAACATGCTCCTCCAGTAAAAAAAAGTCACGAATTATCAACAAACAACTGAGACGAGGGTGGTGGGTCCTCTAATCTAGCTACTTGGAAGTCACGAATTGTGGATAGTTATGAGCGATGGTTTGTGGGTGCGATATTCCCTGTCCTAGAACGAAGATTTCCATGTTACAAAACATTTGAGACCAATATTCGCTTTTGGGAATTTGAAACTTGTATAGGTGTATTTTCTGGAAATAATCTATTGATATTTCCTTGTATCTATATTTTCGAATACCTCTACTTTCTTGTAAAAAAAATTTTTTCTTGTCCAATTACTCGTCCATGTATTACTTAAAAAGGCGAGATCTCCTAACTAATCCCCGACACAACACCGCTTTTTTCGCAAACCGAACTTTTTATTCAGGAATCAAATTACTTAACCCCCTTCCACCCCACCTCAAGTTTGTTTCAGATCCGGTCACCTTCCGAAGGCGTCTGAGGGCATTTTTGCTTAGTAAAGAATTCTACATCGAATCGGAATGTTTAAATGATGCAAATTAGTTTTAGTTGTTACCACCTTCAGACTTTATTGTATTTTATTGTACTTACCTTGAGTTGTATTTTATGTTCATTGAACATTTATTTTACGACGTTTGTCAATGCTATTCACAGTCGGATGACAATAAATGTTTGATTTCTGATTTCTTATTTCTGATTTCCTGGTGGGGATTAACGTCCGCGCCGTCGAACACTACGCTTCCTCATAATTAGACCAGTTAGTAAGTGAAGTTGGGGAAATTGTGGTTCGGATCCCACGTTAAACGTCCCTTAGTTTCTATTTGGCTGTTGGCCTTAGTCAGTAACAGGACTCGAACAGTGAGTAGACAAGATCGCGACACTCATTTTACTCTTATATCTCATTCATACTTAGCTTAAAACACCTTATTAACATTTCAATTGAAAGTATTAAAGTATGCTAAAGACGAAAGCAATAATCAATTAATTATATTTGCATTGATAAAGGTAATTGAATGTAAACTAAAATTAAACGTCGTCACAGTTTGTTTTACAAATCAGAGATGGCAAATGTCCACCAAGACCAAAACATAAACTTACCATCACCAACAATGAATTTCAAACAAAGAAACGAATATTGTTAGAAATATCACATTTTTTAGCGTTAAGCAAATACAGAATGATGGAAGAAGACTAAAATTAGGCGACAAGTCAATGGAGAATAATAAAGCAAAATGGGAGTGATTCCAAAATATTTGTAAAAATAAAAACTCTCAAAATCTATTCCATAATGCAGCCTTCGCATTCTTTCAATATTAAAACCACTTCAAACTAGTACATTTACATTATAAACCAACAGCTGATACAGAGGTTGTAGTCATCAAGGGTCTTTTCTGTTATATCACTCGCGTTATCGTTAACGTTATTCGCGTTATTGTTTTCTCATTGAGCGCCGGCTGTTGTAGTATCGGTTACCAGTCGATGTTAGGACAGTCAGTATTAATCATACCATTGTTTGATTTGGTGCGTCGATTAAATACTACAGACAAACTCGAAGAATTTTTACAAAAAAAGGTAATTTTACAAGATATGGTAACCTAACCTAACCTAAACTAACCTAACCTAACCTAACCTAACCTAACCAAACCTAACCTAACCTAACCTGACCTCTATTAAACGTTTAAATGGTGAGTAAATATATCACTTCGCAGTATTAGTTCTATCCCGATTAATCCTCGGTCTATGGATAGTAGTTTGTATGCGGGGATATAACAGAAAAGACCCGTCATCCGCGTTTATAGAGGAGTACGGACGGTAGAACCGAAGCAAACGGTATAATTAGACGGTAACGAGTTTAGTTTGTGGGCGGGGCCGGGGGGGGAGGGGGGGAAGGTGAGTCGGAGAAGTTAGGGGGGGTGGCCACCCCTTGGGACTTGCAGACTAATAAGCTGATTCGAAGCAGAAGCTTCATCATTAGCACTTAATTGCCTCGAGACAGAACCGGAACGTTGCAAATCAGCAGCTTCTTGGGCGCCCGGACCTGAATACACCGATGACCCCTCGTCCACCCCACCCCCCCCGCCCCCGCCCCGGCCCTGCTGACGGGTGAAACTTGTGAGTGAGATAACACTTAGATTGAGGATGAAATGATCCGTCAGCAGGAGTGACTCTGTCGATTCAAACCTAATCGTTCCAGACGTGCATATAATACAGGGTGTTTTTTTTTAAACGCAACCCATTTTTAAGATTGAATAATGCACATATAAATACGAAATGAGTATTGTTTTAATGATCTCTTCATTTTATACAACTTATTATTTAAATCTGATCACATTTAGTTTACACTATGTGCTCAAACAGTCCGCCATTGGCATTTGTAAAAAGTTATGCTCTTTCAATCAAATTCCCGAACACGTGTTACAAGGTGCCTCTTTGAATTTCTTGCATTAAATTTGTTATGTTTGTTTTGAGGTGCTGAATATCCTGTGAATTGTTTTCGTGGGCCTTACTTTATTTATTCCCAAATAAAATAATATAGTGGGGTCAAATCCGGGGATCTTGGGGGGAAATAATCCTTCACAAATACAATCAAGTTTTGGGTTGCGTTTTTAATGTGTGTGTCTTTAAGCACGATAACTCGCGCAAAAATGGTCGGATCTGAATGAAATTTGCCACAGACATGTAAAGTTATAATTATTCTACGAAAAAAAAATTCACAAGATATTCAGCACCTCAAAACAAACATAACAAATTTAATGCAAGGAATTCAAAAAGGTGCCTTAAAAAACGTGCTCGGGAATTTGATTGAGAGAGCATAACTTTTTACAAATGCCAATGACGGACTGTATGAGCACATAATGTAAAATAAATGTGATCAAACTTAAATAATAGGTTGTATGAAATGTAAAGGATGTAAGGATGTAAGTATGTGTAAACAATACTTATTACACATTCATATGTGCATTATTCAATCTTAAAAATGGGTTGCGTTTAAAAAAAAACAACCTGTATTTTGATTTTAACGCTTTATAATATTTTTTCACATAATGATATATGGTTATAGATAAAATTTAAAACTTGAATTCCGGTCATTATTAACATATAGTTAAATTAAGCATATAGCCAGTAAACCAGAAACAAAAAACCAGCTGTAAGTGTTTTAGAACATCACTTTGAGGTTTTAGTTGGTGTAATTTGTCGACCGCTTTTAGGGAAGGAGGGCCGATCCCAAATTTGGGACATGAGGGAATTGAATTCATAATCCTTCGAGTCGAAGACCCAAACCAAAACTACAACGATTTAAAATGGTTATTGAAATTCCTGCATACTCTCTATGCCGTGAGGATTCTCTGGGTTATGGCTCTAGGGTATATATTTATTCATATTTTCGTTTAGAACAAAACAATTACGTGGAAAGCATTTTTGTTTATTTAAATTAATACGACAGTAAACTATTAATTGTTATTGTGAGCGTAAATAGATTCTTATTGCAATAATCATAAATTAACTTACTCATGTTATAATTTACTGTTCTAAATACATTTGGTAACAACCCAAAAGAATGAGATTCACGACGAATCGAACGAGTCTGCGAATCAAACATGGATCATTCCGCTTACGTGACCGAGTTGACATTTGTTTATGCAACGAATAATTAGAATGTTTACGATGTTTTGGTAGGTTAGCACTAAATTTCATTTTTTTAATTACCGGCTGGATATGGTAATAGTAGTGAAATGGCGGTTTTACAGCATAATCGATAGGTTATTCGATTATAATCCATGTTAATCTTATGGAGATCAGGTTTTTGGACACTTGATTGATCCTGGCGTTGGATCCATCTATCATTTTGGTATGTAGTTCACCTAATCAAGTACATTAGTAAACGGTATATACAGAGTGTTTGATATGTAAGTACACAATTAAAATTTCAAATTGCTGTTAAAATTGATGGTGATTTAAGCCATAAACAGCATTAACAGAAAACGAAATTCATGGGGTTTTCAATGGTATGAAGGATTACTTCTTACCTCAATGTGCGCTCGAGTTTATGATTTAAGTTTCATAGGCTATTAAAATTCAAATCAGTTTTTACCACCGATTGTTCACGTTAATTTCAATGACCGTACTCGTTCAATAACAGTGTTTGCATACAATTGAGGTTTCAGGGGTTCAAAAGAACTACTTTTTCTTCCAATATTTGAACGGCATATCGAGGATTCCAGGTTTCTCTGTAAATGATAAGGATTTCTTGGACCGTTGCTGAATTCGTTGTTTAATCTTGCAATGTTTATTTTAAGGAATAAAAGAACATAATCTTCTTAAAATTTGTTTGCTAGCGACAGATTCATCTTTTGGTCTTAGGTTTTGAGCTAGGAGAAAGTGAACAAACACATTTCACAACAGTTTTTATTTTATTTATAAATCCAATATTTAACTCCAGCATTAGGCAGCAGTTATAGCTTTTCATTCTCAGCCAAAAATTAAGGATTTTCATAACCACCACAACAATGATCGACTGTTTCAATAAAATCCTAATTGATTTCCGATCTTTTGTATGTAGCTAGGTACGTTTAGTCAGTACAAATAGTCAGTGAGCTCTATCGAATTAAATCTGTGTACTTATATATCAAACAAGCTGTATTGATCCCATACAACCTGTATATTTCAATTTACAAAATTATATACAAAACAGGCCTAAAAAGTTAACTTTAGTCTTTATTGTGCGATTTGTCTGATGTTTGGACACGTAGTTAAGTGCAAGTGTGTAAATGGCATTTGTAGTAAAATTGAGCTTGACGTTTGGCTGAAAGGTCCTTGTTACCATTAACGTTATTGATCAATACTATTCTAGTAAAACGGGCCAGCCGGCACTTTTATATCGCTCCTCATAAAACTTCCAGACGTTATAGGCCAGCAAATTGGCTTCAAACGTGTATCCAATAAACACAAAAAAGTTAACTTGTGTTCCCCCTTTTTATTATTCGCAAAGTTTATTGAAAAACTAACCCCGGAAAAGCCTGTAAAACGAGTTCTTAAAAAATTATTCCCTTATTTAACATCTTATAGTAGACTCCCTCTGATCCGGACACCTTTCAACCGGACAACTTTTGGAGGCAGTACATATTTTTAACCGGACAGTTTTGGGGCGATTTTCTTTTTCTTTATTTTGTCAAATTCCGTTATCTACCCACAACTGAAGAACTTTTTCCTGTTGCCTGTATACGTTTTGTGGATAAGCCTTTTGGTCACTGGATAGTTCGCTAAGCATATCGGGGTAGTTTCTGAATAATTCGGTCGGTAATATTGTCGCTCTTGCCTTTTGTGTCAAACATACAGATAACGGTAATATCGACGACGCATCGCCGCGCCACGCCGGCCTCTGGTTAGGTTGGGTTAGGTTAGGTTAGGTTAGGTTAATTTATTCTATAAAATACAATATTAAATATTAGATTAGATTTGATCCTAACCCAACCTAATCCAACCTAACTTCTTCTCTTGTGTTGCCGCTACTGCAGGTAACGGACATAAGATAATATAACGGCTCATAAGATAACTCTCGGGTATAAAATCAGGACGTGTATGAATAAAATTTCTTCCTATATTTTGTCCTCTGCATCTCCAATCACCTCTGCACATCCTATTTATTTGTTATATTACTCTATATTGTAAATATACAGTTGTGGGCAGATAACGGAATTTGACCGATGAGTCCCGACTCGACACATCACTAATTTCCGTGGTCGTTTGCAGGCGCGGGGGCGACCTACACAGGCCCCTTCTTCGTGAAGGAGCCTCCCTCGCGGGTGGACTTCGCCAACGAGACGGGGACCACCGTGGACTGCCTGGCCTCCGGGACGCCGCCGCCCTCGGTGTCCTGGGTCTCCGGCGACGGGAAGCCTCTCCTGGCGATCCCCCAGCTCGTCGAGGTCCTCGGCAACGGGTCGCTCCTGTTCTACCCGTTCCACGCCAGCGACTACCGCCACGACGTGCACGCCGCCGTCTACCGCTGCTCCGCCGCCAACGCCGTGGGCAGGATCCTCAGTCGCGACGTCCGCGTCAAGGCCGGTAGGTACTATTAAAATAATCTTTTCGCAACACTACACTAGTAAGTAGCCAATTTCCGCTTCCATTTCAGTGTGGGAAGTCGGCGTTTACAAAAGAGTACGGCAAATATCAGCTGTAGTGAGGTAACAAATCAGCTGGAGTGCGGTAAAGAGTTTGCATTGAGCATTTACCGCACGAGTGCGGTAAATGCTCAATGTTGCCAACTCAAGAAAAAAATAGTATATCACACAATTTACATACATTATACATAAACACAACATACACATTTTAACTATGACGACCATATCTCAATTGTAACTAAACTGGTTTCCCAGGTTGCGACTACGTACAGTTAACAGCGATAAGTTAATAAAGAGTAGTATTGTTTAATCAATTGTTGCCGTCTGTGTGACGATAAGATGTATTCCTAGAAAGGCTTACTCGGTCGCTGAACAGCAGAGATAACGCTTTTTGTTATCTCCCCCGCACCGATAAATATAGTTTTGTTCGTATTTTCTCCCTACAGTTTATTCAAAATTTTTTAAATCTTTTAACTTTAATAGAAGTGTTGTTTTTTACCTACCCTGTATATTTGTTGCTGGTAGTGTCGCGAAAACTATCGTACGCAACTCATCCGGGAAGGTATTTACGTTGCTCGCATGACATTCCCGCGCTCCGCAAGCGTCGCGCGTGAACTATCATGCTCGCACGTAAACACCTACTTCCCGAACTAGTTGCGTAATATACTATTATGGTAATTTGGTATTACACGGAGGCCACCCTTATACTGCGCGCTGCGGCGGTAATGGTAGGTTTGGTTATCATAAATATGTTAGAGGGATTTTCCTCGTTTCATTAAGAATCGAACGACGTCGGATGATTCATACTTTCAGACGCCAGAAATCCCGTTGACAGATTATGCATGCACCCCAGTCAACGACCAGACCTTGGCCTACTTGGAGGGTATTTGACGGGCGAAAGTATGGCTCACCTGGTATCGTTCAATTCGTAACGAAACAAGGAAAGTCCTACCAATATATTGATGCTAACCTGACCTAACATAACCGCCGCAGCGCGATGAATAAGGATTTCGTTCGGGTGTGGCCGCTATCGGTGGTGACAACGCGTTCAACTTAATCCTCGCCGACATCGCTGCCTTCTGGGAGCCAGAACATAAAGACCGCTCATCATAATTATATCAAATTTTGGACTTAAGTCAATTAAAGTATGTTCTTTTCAATTATGGAATCATTTTAAGCATTCGTTAAAAATATGCTCCAAAAATTGTGGCCTCCGTATAATACCAAAGTACCATCTTGGAATGCATTTGACAATTTATCACAATTGGATTGCATTCGTCATTAAAATTAAACTATAGCTAAAATTTGGCCATTCATGCTACATTCAGACATACAATTTCTTCATGCACCCGCTTCCTATTTATTGTTGATCATCCATGCCCCCCAGTTTTGCTACCCTGTTATCTAATGTCCTACAATAATTTAGAAACTCTTTGACACTGTAAAAGGCTCTTTCTGTCAACAACTTTTTGAGACAAACCTTGAAAACTTTGGGTTCGGTTTCGTCGTTCAAGGAAATTGGGAGGATGTTGATCATCTGTACACCTGCCTGTGATAGCAGGTGCTCATGAACCGTTCTGTGTTGACCGTTATTGTAGTTATCCCTGCCCCTGGTGTTGTGATGGTGTATGTCATGACCTTTGATCAAGACGCATTTTGACATACCCAACATCGCCGTTTCTAAAATATAGAGGCAGTGTAATGTCAACCGCTGTAAATTTTAAAAAGATTGTTTACATGACTCTCTGCTTTTGAGGTTAGCGATGATTCTGATTACTTTTTTTTGGAGGCGGAAAACTCTCGTGAGCTCTCTCTGCGGGAACGCTCCCCAGAGAGACATTCCATAAGAAATATGGGGGAGGATGAGCCCATAGTATACCATCATCATTACCTGAATCGGGCATTTTTTTGCCAGGGACCTCAAAACATAAAGTCCTGAGGACAATTTTGAGCACACAATTCATGTGTGTGTTTTTATAATAGTGACGTTGTTCCATGTCAACCATCGATGAACGTGTCTGACATCATCACTGCCGGACTGCCCTCTAAGTCTGTAGACGCTAAGAAAAATTGGTGAAAATTTATTTTGATGGATTTGTTTTCAAAATTTCGTTGAAAAGCCGAATGAATCTGTTCATATCAAGGAATGTTTGAATTTCCAGGACGTTTTTTGATTCCGCGAGAAAACAGAGACTCGAGTCGTCGGCATACTTTACGAGTCTCCCGTGTTGCAGCATTGAACCAGTGTCGTTAACGTAAATGAGAAACAAAAGTGGACTGAATATCGATCCTTTTGGGACGCCGTAACTCAATTTCTTTGATTCGGATCGTTGATTCGAAATTTGGACGATCTGTGTTCGGTCACTCAGGTAAGAGTCAATCCACGAATATGGAATACCTCTGATACTATGAGACTTCAGTATTTTTGCCGTCCCTATAACGATAATCGAAATGACAACAAGTAATCTATATTCCAGCTTAAACTGCAGAAGGACACTTTCGATTTAAGCTGTTAGAAAATCATCGAAACTACGAGCGGAGAGATTATTACGACAAATCTGGTATTTATCAGATAATCTGTACCGATTGTTGAAAGTTCTACATACGAAAAACAGGGAGTTCTTTTTTGTCCGCACCACAAAGAAATCGTTTAATCGATTAAAGTAACAAAAACACTACCGCAAGGAGTACATTCGCTAAAACTTTTCTCGCAACTGGTTATAACTACAAAAGAATGAAAGGTAACCTAAAAGTAGTGGAGTGTGTATAACAAGGGAAACTCGAAAGAAAGCTTTATCTCTTTCAGACCCAAGACATAAATTTTTGAAAAAAAACTTAATGATTGCTCAAAAACGCTTCATTGGGATCCTTAAACACGTTTTAAGCAAATTAAAAATTTTTGCGAATTTTTTTGTAATTTACAGGCATGTCCTCTGGAGAGGTCACTGAGCAAATATGTCAGTAAAAATTGGATTTTTCAATAATAATTTTATATTTTTCCATAAAGAACATAATTTATGTATATAAAACAGTTTATATATAATAGATCTCAACTGTAAAAGTAAAATAAAGCCAAAAACATGTAAAAAATAATAAAAAAAAGTTTTGTAAAAGTGACGTTGTCATCTTTTTTTTAAGATTCTAATGAAAATTTTGAGTCATTCCAGTAAGAAGCCATGGTTATAAACTTTAAAAGGTGCATAATGCAGCGAACACAATTAAATAATTTTCATTTTAAATTTCTTTCAGAAAGTTTTTCTTCAAAGATAAGTCCTCTGTAGAGGACCTTGGGCATACGAGTATCTCAAGGTAAACATGAGAAATAAGAGTTCCTAGGTCTTTTTTATGACACAAAAAGGTTTTGAGTAGCCTAAATGACAAAAAAACATAGTTTGATATGATAAAAAATCATTATAATTAAAACAATTTCTTTTACTCCAACTGCAACTACTGGTCCTTTTCACCTCCTTCATATGGAAGTTCAGGGAAGTACACATGGAAGTTCATATGTAAGTTAATGTTGAAGCGCGTAGGGTTATAATGGAATCAGCTGGCGTAAAGTGCTTTTTGGCTTGCTCCTCAATAAACAGCTGTTTTACAAACAGTTTTCAGTGCACAGACTGACTGAGTAGTATACAAAGTGGTCGGGCCCAGATGACAATATCAAAATGCCCGACGCTGCTTAGTGAACGTAGCACTGGAGATAGCTTGATTACCCGTTTATTCACTATTCTTCTTTGCGTGTTTGCGCGAGCGACAAATGCCTGAGATTCAGTCACAAAATAATTATTCCATTTTATGAGTAATTGACAAAGTGCTTAAGTAATTCTTTAAACCTTAGTATTACTCCAATCACATTTTTATTTCAACTATCAAACTGCTTACGTAGGCCTGCTAAATAAGCGAGAGAAATACACTAGAAACGAATTAACTTTTGTTTTTCCAATGAACATTTTTTCAGCAGGGTTATATTATTGTTTAAAGTAGCCATTTATATATGTATCATCAAAGAACGTTAAACAGTGACAATACCCACCAAACCACCTCCAGGTAACGACCACTGTGTACTGTCCTGTTAATTAATATTCATTTTGCCGCTGTCGGCACAATATACCCCACTTAATATCAAGGTGTTTCAATAGTGTAGCTCTCCTTTAATATCCTTTCAGCTAAAACAAACAGATTCTGATATAGATGATTATAGATTTCCTTCGAACTACAAAAAATAATTTACAATGGTAAAAAAGCGTTGTTGTTGTAGTAGTTTTTTGGAAGTGATTTATCTTGTCTTTAATATTCATATATAAGAAACATATATATGTTGGAATATTAAAGAAAAATAAAACCTCTTCTATCTTTGAAAGAGATTATTTTAATAAGTAACGTAGACTTATTCATTAAGTTAACATCGTTTGCACCAAAGGATATTTTATAAGAAAAGACGTCAAAAGGAAAATTAGCATAACTAAAAGTAATGTTCATTATGTAAAATAGCCCTTTTGAAGCAATATTCATTAAATATTTTCCTAATTATCAGCGAGCTCTTTCACAGGAACCATTCGAATAATCTATTCTACTTTAAAACGAGCTTACACTTTCTTCTGTAAATATTTTCTTATTTAATTGCCTTGTTTCTGAGTAGGGAAAATTATTTAAAAATAAGTGTTTGCTTGTCAAACAATTTTATCCAGAATGTTTGAATGTTTGAACTCGTTGTGTAATATTTTTTTATTCGTATTTCAAAATACAACGTATTTCGTATTACTTTTCCGTGTGTCCCAAAAGTCCCGGACAAGTAATACAGCAACTTTAAAATCAAATAGGGTTGGTTAAAAATATTTCACTCGTGAATTCCTGCTAAAAACACTACTTGTTTATGTGTATGTCATATCTAACCCTGCCCCCAAAATGCGATTAGGGTCGATCGCCCCCAATTTAAAGTTTCAAATACAAACCCCCATCTAGTGAACAATCGCTTAAAGGGCTTAATATAAGTAACAAAATCCCCGAGGTCAATATCAAGCTTCTAAACAAAGTTACAGCCGTTTGAAAAATCAACAGGTCCCCTCCATGGCTTCATGACTTTTCGAAGATTGTAAAACCAATTTTTACATTCAACCAGGTGTGAAACCCCTTCGGTTGGATTTTGATATCACAACCCCAACACAAAAAATATTTTTTTGTGACGGTGATTGCCCCGTATTAAAAACGATTCAAGTTCAATCGAGGGGCCATTTAAGTTGAAGGGCTTGTCGACGAGACTCACCAGTGCATATTCCAAATCGATTTCCAGCCCTTCTTAAAAAAGGTCAGCCTCACAAAATCTCTTATTAGAGAATTTCTCCAAAAGGGAAGAAGCTGTTACCATGGTACTCATAGTAAGACCGAAGCCCGAGACCATGATAACTTTTCGTTTTGGGGCTCCCAGAAGCAAAAGTTATCATGTTTTTTAAATGTCAATTTAAAAACATGGATGGTTTTTAGTTGAGGAATGTAATCTACTTCAGGTACGTACCATCGTATCGTACTTAACGAGCCCTTCAAAATAAAGGGCGACTCGATGAGGGTTTGAATTGGTTTATGTGGTACAGCACCGATCCCATTTTGTAAGTTGGTATCAACATGTAACCTAAGGGTAAACTTCTACCAGAAGTCCTTCGAGAATTGTTTTAAACGATTTTCGTTAAACTCAGAACCCATTTGCATGGTGCTGCCTTGTCATATGAGTACTTTTCAATACAAACCTTAAGGCGATTTTGAATTTTCAAACGGCTGTAACTTTGGTTAGGAGCTCGGTATTTTCGGATATGCGGTATTTTGTTTCTTTTATTTATGGACCTGGAACTGGGAGGTCGAATACACGTCATAGGGTGCACATGTAAAAGCTATGTCGTTTTTAAGAGGTATCCTCGGGGTGTCAAGAATGGGTCTGAGCGCCCTCAACCTTGGGGCTTTCTCCAAAGTGGACAAACTTGAAAGCCGAAAAAAACTTCTAAGTTTACGTCAAAAAGTGCACTAACACAATATTTGACATTTCATTCTTAGGTATTCAGGGACCTAAAACCACTTAGGTAGTCAAAATGTTTGGGGGCTTTTCCCAAGGAGGACAAGACTGAAAATGTCATGTTTTGCATTTTGAATTTTTAACGCGCCTATCCAACCGAAACGAACCGATCTTGAGATCGGTTGGAATTATACCCAACCGATTTCAAGGATTTTTTAAGGGGCCTTAGAATGTAACTGAAACAACTTATGTGAAAACATCTGAAAAATAGGGATTATGTATTTGATCGACTTGGCGTATGGCCGACTGGGGTTCCCCATCACGGAGTGATCTCTCCGCAGGGATGTCCGGGAACTTTTGACCTTAGGGAGTTTAGTCAGCGTCTGTGTGAAGTTTCGACTCGGTCTTGATTTGAAAGGTCGATTTCCTTAATTCATGGTCCATTGTTAATTTACATTTTCCCACAAGGCTATATATAGAACTTAGATCCCACGGAGCATATTCTTAAAGGGATTAGGAATGGAAATATGGCCCGAATATTAAATATCAGGTAAATTGGGTTATTAGTTTAAGCATGATGGAGTAATAAACAAATAAATCAACACCCAAACTACAAATATTTCAGACTTGTAATAACAGTTAGATCGAACCTTGTAAGCTTTTACGAGTTCATATCCACCATTAATTGATAATAAATCAACATAATCTGTATTCCCTAACTGAATAGGACCCAACTTATATTGTTAGTTTTTGCTGAGTCTCTACTCGTCAATGTCAAACACACAATCCAGTTTCTATGATAAATTGCCAGCGGTCCACTCATTTACTAATGGTCGAGATTCATGGGCTAAAGATTAGGAGAAGCCTTCTGTAGGATAATTGGACATAAAGTTAACAGTTAGTACTTGAGTCGAACACTCCGACAAACCGTCGACTGATGATCCACTGTTAAATTGTTGTTCGCGTCATTTATCTAATGGGCGAACTAAATACACCCAGTTTCCACTGTCTTCAGATCAATGGCATCGTTTGTTCCAGAGAGGCTTTGTTTTAGCAATTGATCGTCGTTTTCAATGGAATCTATTACTGCACAAAAACTATGATATTTTCCTCAGAATTTTTTCTTCGAATTACATTGCTGGTGGGGTCAGTTTTTGATATTTCATTGATATTACTGAACATTTGCTATCGCTGATTAGCGAAAACAAGTTACACGTTTCGAAATCAGTTGTATGATTTCGTCTCCAGGTGGGATGATCCTAGAACATTACAAGATTAATAACGAACAACCTAGACCTGAACAAAAACAAAGTAAACATAGAAAATTGTAACTGCAGTAAAATCACAAATAGTTGGAAACAAATCCGGAACTCACTGATGCACACAAATCACCAAATCGCCAATCAGAATAGAAGCACGTCCTTAACCAATCACAGACAAGCTGATTCTCTATTTTTGTTTGAAGAGAGGATTTATAAGTTTAATAGACCGTGTTGTAATGCAACCAAGCAAACGTAGATAATTTGCATAAAAGAATGATATTTATCCCGATCCAGCCCTGAGAAATGCCTGATGAAGTTTTGTTCATTGTACAGGTTGGGTGTAAGTAACTAGGAACAAGACAGTGATGAATACATCATAACGCCAATTCTGCGATGGCTGTAGAGAACAAATAATCACTTCTTGATTAGCATGAGACGTGATTATGTATTACTGGATAATTAAAAAAGACGTCTTACAACAAGAATAAGAATAAGAATGATTTATCTTCTCTATATTTACATTAAATTTATTACATTAACAGATTTTTCCTTCATAAGAAAACAAGAATCGCACAAGAACACAAAGTCTTCTATATCGTCCTCTCAATGTCCTCACAACATACTCGTCATACTGACTTATGAAAGAAAACTCAAATACAACTACTTATTCACTTAATACATTAAAATAAACAATGAAAATGAATATACAAAAAAGAAAAATCTGTCGCACACTTATCATACAGAAAATATAGGGCCTCCAAGGCTTAGCCTGTTTGGAGGTTCCTTCATTTCAAGTATAAAAAAAACATTCAGCGTTCAGACAAAAAAATACCATATAAAATTTGACGAACGTGATCTAATAATAATTAGTGCCATTTGACTTAATTTACAAATAATAATAATAATTTGCAGCATTTAATATATACTCACACTTACACTGGCTCTTGCATACAGTACTGTTTCTGCATTATCCAGAATGCTTAGGCAAAATAGAGCAGGACAGCTGTAGTGAACCGTCGCAGCTAAAGCTGAAGAAGCAATATAGCTGGAAAGCTGATTTTCGACACACGTAGGCACCCTCTTGAAGTAGTGCAGACAGCGTTTCTGAGAGAGGTCCAATGCCTGGACCGATAGGTTTTTAGTGGGTGCGAGTCCCACACACCAGGGTAAAACACCTAATCCCTGGTGGTGCATGATGCATTTTCCTATGGAAAAAACTACTGTTACTACCTCTACTACTACTATTACTACTACTAAAACTAGCACTACTGCTTTTACCACCACCACCACTACCAGCACTACTACTACCACCACCACCATCACCACCACCACCACCAATACTACTGGTCTACTACTATGACTGTCCGGCAATTCGAGGGCCCAGTCTGAAATAAGTCTAACATTTAACATGAATGTAACTGATTTGTCGTGTTCTGTTTCAGTGGTCAACCAATAGAACTTTGTGCACAATTCATCATGTCTGAACCCATTTCTAATTTTTTCTGCTGAAATTATGAGGTTATTTATCTTTATTTTAGCGAATTTCCTTAGAAATATTCTATTACCGTCGCCGTCGTTTTAACAGAATGGCCAAAACATATCCGTTCGGGGTAACCTCAGCAATCATATTAATATTCATATTAATTTATAGCTTTATATGTGTACTTTTCGGATATGAAGTGAGTTTATTGTGAAAACGCATTTTTACCTGCACAAATCACGGTTTGTTTCATAATTTAACATGGTCTTATACGGTAAACAGAATTTTCATTTTTTGAGTGTCTTTAAGCACGATAACTCTCGTAAATATCGTCCGATCGTGACAAAATTTGGTACAGACATGTGAAACTATATTCTCTTGGACGAGTTCGTAAACCAGCCACATCGACCTATTCTAAGTGGGGTAAAGACTCCATTTTACCCTCTAAAAATGGGATTTTTAGTTTTTCAAATTCAAAAAATAAAATTTATTCAATTATTGTTTCCACCATTGGATTCTGCTCGAAAAAACTGGTACTGTATTTTAAATCATTTCTCTAAGTCCATTGGTCTCCAAGATATTAACGAATTTCCTTCTGGAAGGCTCCCTTTTGCTCCTCAAAAATGGTTTTTTGAGATTCTCAACTTAAAAAATTAAAGTTATAAATCATTTTCACCTTAGGATTCAGCTCGAAAAAACAAACAATTTGGTAGCTTTATTCATTGCTCTAGGTCCATTGGTCTCTAAGATATTAGCGAATTTCCTTAGAAATAAGCTATTAACGTCGCTGTCGTTTTAATAGAATGGACAAAAAATATCCGTTCAGGGTAACCTCAACAATCATATCAATATTTACATTAATTGATAGCTTTTTATGTGTACTTTCTGGATATGAAGTGAGTTTATTGTGAAAAGGCATTTTTACCTACACAAATCACGATTAGTTTCAAAATTTAACATGGTCTTATATGGGAAACAGAATATTCATTTTTTGTGTGTCTTTAAGCACGATAACTCTCGTGAATATCAACCGATCGTGACAAAATTTGGTACAGACGTGTAAAACTATATTCTCTTAGATGAGTTCGTAAACCAGCCACATCGACCTATCCTAAGTTGGGTAAAGACTTCATTTTACCCCCTAAAAATGGGGTTTTCAGCTTTTCAAATTGAAAAATTAAATGTATTCAATTATCATTTTCACCATTGGATTCTGCTCGAAAAAACAAACTATTTGGCGTTTTAAATAATTTCTCTTAGTCCATTGGTCTCCAAGATATTTTTACTTTCTCCTGATTATTTTAGTATCAAGGCAGCAGAATGTTGTCTTTGTTAATTTCTTCTTCACTTTCTACTGATGTTGAGGGGTATTTCTTGAGTTTATCTCAATAAAACTTGGTATATGGCTTCTTCTAGTTCATATCTTCTAAATATTGAATTAAAACCACCCAGTTTTAACCCACCTGTTGCAGCAAACTTACGAACTCATTCCCCATGTTATTCTTATGGAGCTTACAAAAACATGAAAAATCTCGCTATGTTGGATTAAAATATGCTCTTTTGCATTTGAAATTCGCTGAGTATGCAGGTCTGCTGCAACGGGGGGTATTTTGTATTTAGATTGCTGTAATCTTGTTCAGTAATACTGCAGACATGCTTACAATGTTTAATCATGTGTCGTGTTCTGTTTCAGTGGTGCTCCAGTACTACGAGCTGAGTGTCCAGTACTCCAAGACTGTCATCAGGGGAAACACGGCTTTTCTCAAGTGCTCTATTCCTAGTTTTGTAAAAGACTACATTACAGTCACCTCATGGCTGCAAGACTCTTCCTTCAACATATATCCGTCCATTAAAGGAGGTAAGGCTAGTTTTTTTATCAGTAATTTAGTTTTAATATTTAAAGCTCACCTAAGTATGTACAAAATGTATTCACGGTTACCGAGCAGAACAAACGGGAATTTCGATAACGATGATGCCCTGCTTACCTTCTCATTCTGTAAAACATGTGATGAAGAAAGAAGGGAGCTCCAAGCAGACATCAGACCAGTCTCACCAGTCACCCTTATCCATGTCCTAATCACCCACCTTACAGGTCCTTACCACATATGCATATTAAACTAAACTTAGTACTAATCAACCTACCCTCTAGGTCCTAATCACCCACCCTCCAGGTCCTAATAACGCATCCTCTGGATCCAGGTCCTAATAACGCATCCTCTGGATCCTAATCACTCTCCAGGTCTTAATCACCTACCCTCCAGGTTCTAATACCCACCCTCCAGGTTCTAAACACCCACCCTCCAGGTCCTAAACACCCACCCTCCAGGTTCCAATCACCTGCCCTCCAGGTTACAATTACCCACTCTCCAGGTTCCAATCACCTGCCCTCCAGGTTCCAATCACCTACCCTCCAGGTTCTAATCACCCACCCTCCAGGTTCTAATCACCCACCCTCCAGCCTAATCACCCACCCTCAAGGTTTTAATCACCTACCCTCCAGGTTCCAATCACCCACCCTCCAGGTTCTAATCACCTACCCTCCAGGTCCTAATCACCCACCCTCCAGGTTCTAATCACCTACCCTCCAGGTCCTAATCACCCACCCTCCAGGTCCTAATCACCTTCCCTCCAGCCTAATCACCCACCCTCCAGGTCCTAATCACCTGCCCTCCAAGTCGTAATCACCTACCCTCCAGGTCCTAATCACCTTCCCCTCCAGCCTAATCACCCACCCTCCAGGTCCTAATCACCTTCCCTCCAGCCTAATCACCCACCCTCCAGGTCCTAATCACCTACCCTCCAGGTCCTAATCACCTGCCCTCCAGGTCGTAATCACCCACCCTCCAGGTCCTAATCACCTGCCCTCCAGGTTGTAATCACCTACCCTCCAGGTCCTAATCACCTACCCTCCAGGTCCTAATCACCCACCCTCCAGGTCCTAATCACCCACCATCCAGGTCCTAATAACTCATCCTCCGGATCCTAATCACCCAGCCTCCAGGTCCTAATCACCTACCCTCCAGGTCCTAATCACCTACCCTCCAGGTCCTAATCACCTACCCTCCAGGTCCTAATCACCCACCCTCCAGGTCCTAATCACCCACCCTCCAGGTCCTAATAACTCATCCTCCGGATCCTAATCACCCAGCCTCCAGGTCCTAATCACCTACCCTCCAGGTCCTAATCACCTACCCTCCAGGTCCTAATCACCTACCCTCCAGGTCCTAATCACCTACCCTCCAGGTCCTAATCACCTACCCTCCAGGTCCTAATCACCCACCCTCCAGGTCCTAATCACCCACCCTCCAGGTCCTAATAACTCATCCTCCGGATCCTAATCACCCAGCCTCCAGGTCCTAATCACCTACCCTCCAGGTTGTAATCACCTACCCTCCAGGTTCTAATCACCCACCCTCCAGGTTCTAATCACCTACCCTCCAGGTCCTAATCACCCACCCTCCAGGTCCTAATAACTCATTCTCCGGATCCTAATCACCCAGCCTCCAGGTCCTAATCACCTACCCTCCAGGTTGTAATCACCTACCCTCCAGGTTCTAATCACCCACCCTCCAGGTTCTAATCACCTACCCTCCAGGTCCTAATCACCCACCCTCCAGGTCCTAATAACTCATCCTCCGGATCCTAATCACCCAGCCTCCAGATCCTAATCACTTACCCTCCAGCCTAATCACCTACCCTCCAGGTCCTAATTGCCTGCGATCGTGGAGTCTCTACCTGACCTTTGTCCGCAATGACCCGTTGATAGAAGTACAAGTTATTTTACAATTTTAACAGGTTTCTTCTACAATCAATACTTTTGCCTTGGATGTCATGGTATGTTGGCATATAATAATCCATTTTTACATTCAGTAGCGTAAAAACTAAGCATCTTAATTTTTTTAATAGTTGAGAATAATTTAGCATGATTATTTATGGACATAAGTCATTATTAACGGATGTTTGGTTTCAATATAGTTTGGATCGGTTGATGATAATTAATTGTAAAAAATGCATTTTAGTAATTAAGTATTAATTTCTTCTCTGTAGCAACGCCCCTACTACTAATTTGGCTATTACTTAAGATGTTTAACTAACGTTTTCTCATTGTGATATACAGTACCTTAGGTCTAGGAACGAATTAATTAGGCCTAAATAAATATTATAATTCTGCACTAGCGAATATAAAGTCAGCAATGTATGTGTCAGTTAATGGACTAAATCTTTTCATACGAGTATAAATTTATATTTAGGTTACATAACAGCTTGTTTTATAACAGTTATTTAAAATAAATAATGCATTCCTAATTACTTTATGGTATTTTACAACCAATAGTAAAATATTTTGAAATTCGGAATGTTTTCTGCATTATAAATTTTCTAAACACCGGGTTATTTACAACTTAAATATCATATAATAATAGTTTCACTCTTTTATTTCAGTTTCAATATTCTAACTCATTCCTAAGGAAAATATATTCTCAAAAATCTCTGATTAATTTCAAGTCGGATTTAAGATGTGCGTCTTTTAAGCCTCCTGTTTTTAATTACTGCCTTTGCTGATGGGAGGATTTACAGTCTTCTAATACTACATTTATTTAACAGGTTGAGCTTTCTCATTAAAACGTAGGATTCTGAGCCGGAGGATTCAGCGGCGCAAGCGTGGCGTGTTCTCATTAAACGGTGCTCATTTATTCAAAGTTGTCCTAAGTAGTTGAAGAAAACAACCGGGAAAGTCATCTAAACAGCGCGCCCCTCTTAACTGCATGACAGCATAAAGACTGCAAGGGAAGTTATTAATCTTGAAGTAATGCTACTGAGTGTATTGTTTTCATCATGTTTTATAGTATCACGTTTTATGATAAATAAACTATTTTCTATATTATTTTTTTGGAAAATTAATAACCTATTTACAAAATTTATTTTTATTGTGTATTTAACCATCAAAAAATTTAAACGCACGTGAAATTAATGCATATTCCATGGACATGAAAAACATAAACTTCTGGAGGTTTGTATTCATTTACGTGACACAATGGGATATTGCTTGCTGAAATAAATTGTACTTAACATGTATACACAATTTTATATGCCAAGTAAAAAATACATTATTCCATTTTAAAAGGAAAACATACAGATGGATTTTTCAAATACATCCTCTGTGCTATTAAACTTTGAAGTAGCGTGCAGTAATTTATTTTTTGAAGGGAAGAATATTATAATATTGTCGATAAATATAAAAAAATCGGAATCTTCCCAGAATTGTTGGATCTACCCATCCCTAATATAAATGAATGTAAACACGTAAAAACTTATATTAAAACTGTTTTTACAATTCTTTTAGCAATAATAAACTGGTGGTAAAACCTAAGTACGTTCGATGTATGTCTATTTCGTCCCGGATTTTTGTTTCCCCTATCCGATTCCGGGGGATGGGACACATTCCTACCGGGTACGTCCCGGCAATTTTGATGTTTAAAAGAATCATTACTTGAAGGGTACATTGAATTCTGATGACTTCTCAAAAAATGCGTAAGATGTTTAAAATTAAAACATTTTGTTGATTATATTTCAACACCAACACACAAAATAACCGCTAACACTAAATCGCTTTTTCACACCCTTGGTGTACTTCATACACACTTCATTGTAATATAAGTTTTTCAAAAACACTCCTTACATCAAGACATGTGACATGTGCTACCGAAAAAACATCCGTAAATCATCTTTCTAAGTGCACATGAGGAAAAGATCCGGAGTAAGTGCCAAACAATGTGGCATATCGTAGATTTATGTAAAGTTTAAGGGAGAATTCCGAGGTAAAAAGTAGACCTCAATTTGTACTTAGGTTCTAAATGTGGTCGTATTACGGGCGGTCCCACGGGCCCGCTAACTTGCCAACCCCATTAGACTCTTGTAAACCTCCCCTCCCTCCCCTCCCCCCCCTCTTCACCCTCCCACTCCTCCTCCATCCACTCTCTTTATCAAGTAACATCAATGGGCTGTATATGTTTAAGAGCAAACCGTTTACGTTTAAGTTTAAAATGAAGGATATAACCATGGGAAATTAGTATAGCAAATTTTATAAGACACATTTTTTTTAGAATTCTGTATACACGAATTAGGCGTCTTGTTTGAAATAGTGTTATTTGGCAATCACAATAATTGATTAACGGAACAGTTTATTACGTTATCAGGCCGGAAAGTACTGTTTTGCCGGACTAGCATGATAGTTCCCGCGCGAGCGGAAGCGAGTGCGGGTTTTTCATGTGAGTACAGTAAACTTACCCACCGTGTAACGTACGATACTTTTCATTATACTACTCAGAAAAGACATACTTTCAATCATAACGTATACCTTGCATAGAAATACGTTTCTCAATCCTTAAAACCTAATCTTTAATAAACAAAACAAACATTTGCTACTGCTGTCATTGCTACTAATACAATCCTAAAAAAGTAACCAATAAACACGCAACAAAACATCAGTTTGCTGCAAATCAGCCGATTGTTTACTTCAGTTTCCTGTAATCGGAGTCCGGGAAACATTTACCAGTCCGGAAATGTTTTCCGGAATGGTTCGGCAATGGTTACCTTACGAGCCAACAAAAAGGAACAGAAGACAGATGTTTCTGTGTCTGTATGATGAAAAATCCATTTTACAAAGGTGACTATACAGTCCTGTTTAGCAGATGGCTGAAGAATCTAGTGGTAACAGTGTTGCCAATGAATACAGACCACTATACACCATAGTGAGATTGGTAAACACAGAACATTTTCCTAATTTTAACCTTATGGGACATAAATAAAAATTTATATCTCGCTTATTTCCTAACATATTTTGTTCAAAATAGGGCTCTAGCTTCATCTAGTTAATATCTACTTGGTTATGGTATACAATTTCCAATTTCTTAGCTTCCTGAGGCAGCAAACCTGCGCACTCATCTCCCCAAAGGAGAAAAACTCATGATAATACCTCGAAGGAAATAAAAAACGTTTAGTTTGCTTATTTCTCAACTTATCTTGATTAAACTTGGAATACCGCCTCATCTAGACGAGATATACAAAATTATAATCTGAATTCTGTACTTTCACGATTATATGGCAGTAAACCTACTTAAGTACCACAAATGTAATTTTTATACAGTTTATTTTTTCTTCCCTGATTGGACGACCGTTGATTTTACTTCGTTTGAGGCTTCATCTTAATTGATTATTTAAGCATTTTAAATTCCCTGAGATTGCAGGTATGATGCAACAGGTGTATTTTATACTATGAGAAAAATAGATTATTAGAATCTTCTTCGTTATACGTATACACTGTTTCGGGTTTGTTTTTCAAGCTTGATTTTGGTAAGTTAGGCTAGGTTAGGTTAGGTTAGGTAACCTAACCTAAACTAAACTAACATAACCTAACCTTACCTAACCTAACCTAACCAACTGCAACTGGGACCACTAGACGGCCAGACGCTGGCTAATCGCTTGTAAACAAAGATAACGGTATATAAGGTAACGAAACCGCAGGTAAAATATTCATTCTTACAAGGAATTTCCACTTAAAAACGATTAATTACTATTATTTGACCTAGTTTATGGTGCTCGGTCAAAAATCAAGCTCGAAGGGTAAATTTGGAATGGTGGTATACGTATAACGTAAAAGATCCGATTATTTAATCTGTTATTTAAGATTTTGAACTTGCAATGTCTCTAAAACAGTTGAGGTTGTAGGGAGGGCAGCCCTAAAGCAAGGCTCTTTGCGTTGAACCGGGAGTCCGCTCCCCCATGTCTACACGCACAATATTTCAATATTCCGCAGAAAACAATAGAAATGCTTTTAACAAATATATCCTGCCTTGAACAGTCATTGTTTGGTTTTACTTCAGTATTAACAATCTTAAGAGGTTTCAAGCTTAAACGCAGGTCATTAAATAGAGATGTAAAGAGGGTCCGTGAAGTAATGTGATTCGAAAATTGTTTAAAAGCATTTTTTATTATGGAATAGGCTTTTTTTTACTTGCTTCAGAATGCGTTTAATTTATGTAAATAATTAAAGTTCATTAATTAATTACTTTCAAAACAAACTAAAATATCACACAATTTTCAAGACAGTAAATTAAATGGCTTTGAACTTTAAAACGAACCTCGCTAATAATAATGTTTTATTGACATATGGATACGAGCATTTCTTAACACAAGAATCAAGACTCTTTTTTGCCAGAAACATAAGACATTGCATGGTCATCGATAACATTAATAACATACATAATATTCTAAAATTAAAACTGTACATCCTTAATATAAAACAATAATAAAACTGCACAAAACTCAGAAAATTATATTAACACCTACTGTCGAGGAAGTAATGGATACTGTATAATGCAGAAGGCGCCCTCTAGTTCGGCCGCCTTGGGACTGGACCACCGGCCGGATTACAAAGTGGCCGGACTATCCGGATGTACTATCAAAATGTAAAATAACCCTATTAAACTCATTCCTATGCTTAAAAGTCAACAAAACACGTTATTTAAACATGTTAACAGTGTTTGATTGCCAAAGAAAATATTTTAACGTCTCTATGTTGAACTGTCATATTGCGTCACTCGTATAGGTACGTTTTTACCGATACCGTACTGTGGATATAAAGTGAACAGAAAAACTCATCAAGTAACACAAACATGTTGACCCCGCGGAGGAATATTTACTACATTCATCACTGTTTAAACATTTCTATTAATGAGCGACGATATTATATCAGCCAATGAAATTATATTTTGGACATTAAAAGTGGAAAAGAGTACTTTATATGCTAGTTAAGACCGTTATTTTAGAAAAACTGATTATTTACTCCGTCGCACTATCTTTTTCATCATCATCGCGGAGTAATGTTAGTACGTATCCCTCCCGCGAGGGCAACACCAAATTGCCTTTAGCCCCCTCTTAAAACTACAAACGTGTGTTCGTAGGATGGTGAGTTAAAGATTCTACCTAACAAGGTAATGAAATACACTATTTATGAATAGTGTAGTAAGCTGACACGGTTGTTTCAAGTTGTTTCAAGCTAACGCTCAAGTTAGCTTGAAACAACTAATACGATAGCACACGCACAATATTTCAATTAAGGAGGTGTATAAGGATTGCATCCTATTCTGCAATCCTTATACGCCTCATGTCCTGCTGAACCACGTCTAACCAAATAGTTTATGGTAGGTCTTCTTTCCTCGAGTGTTTTGAACATACAGAAAAATCATTACACTCATTTGTTTCAGATGGAAAGTACCACATGCTGCCGACAGGGGAGCTGCTCATTCAGCGCGTAGACGAGGCCGACAAGTACCGCAGCTACCAGTGCCGAGCAATGAACAGACTGACGGCCACGCCGCTGCTCAGTGTGGGGCGGGCCAGGTTCTCCGTCACCGGTAAGTAGAGCCATGAACAGACTGACGGCCACGCCGCTGCTCAGTGTGGGGCGAGCCAGGTTCTCCGTCACCGGTAAGTAGAGCCACGAACAGACTGACGGCCACGCCGCTGCTCGTGTGGGGCGAGCCAGGTTCTCCGTCACCGGTAAGTAGAGCCATGAACAGACTGACGGCCACGCCGCTGCTCAGTGTGGGGCGAGCCAGGTTCTCCGTCACCGGTAAGTAGAGCCTTGAACAGACTGACGGCCACGCCGCTGCTCAGTGTGGGGCGAGCCAGGTTCTCCGTCACCGGTAAGTAGAGCCATGAACAGACTGACGGCCACGCCGCTGCTCAGTGTGGGGCGAGCCAGGTTCTCCGTCACCGGTAAGTAGAGCCTTGAACAGACTGACGGCCACGCCGCTGCTCAGTGTGGGGCGAGCCAGGTTCTCCGTCACCTGTAAGTAGAGCCATGAACAGACTGACGGCCACGCCGCTCCTCAGTGTGGGGCGAGCCAGGTTCTCCGTCACCGGTAAGTAGAGCCACGAACAGACTGACGGCCACGCCGCTGCTCAGTGTGGGGCGAGCCAGGTTCTCCGTCACCGGTAAGTAGAGCCATGAACAGACTGACGGCCACGCCGCTGCTCAGTGTGGGGCGAGCCAGGTTCTCCGTCACCGGTAAGTAGAGCCATGAACAGTCTGACGGCCACGCCGCTGCTCAGTGTGGGGCGAGCCAGGTTCTCCGTCACCGGTAAGTAGAGCCATGAACAGACTGACGGCCACGCCGCTGCTCAGTGTGGGGCGAGCCAGGTTCTCCGTCACCGGTAAGTAGAGCCACGAACAGACTGACGGCCACGCCGCTGCTCAGTGTGGGGCGAGCCAGGTTCTCCGTCACCGGTAAGTAGAGCCATGAACAGACTGACGGCCACGCCGCTGCACAGTGTGGGGCGGGCCAGGTTCTCCGTCACCGGTAAGTAGAGCCATGAACAGACTGACGGCCACGCCGCTGCACAGTGTGGGGCGAGCCAGGTTCTCCGTCACCGGTAAGTAGAGCCATGAACAGACTGACGGCCACGCCGCTGCTCAGTGTGGGGCGAGCCAGGTTCTCCGTCACCGGTAAGTAGAGCCATGAACAGACTGACGGCCACGCCGCTGCTCAGTGTGGGGCGAGCCAGGTTCTCCGTCACCGGTAAGTAGAGCCATGAACAGACTGACGGCCACGCCGCTGCTCAGTGTGGGCCGGGCCAGGTTCTCCGTCACCGGTAAGTAGAGCCATGAACAGACTGACGGCCACGCCGCTGCTCAGTGTGGGGCGGGCCAGGTTCTCCGTCACCGGTAAGTAGAGCCTTGAACAGACTGACGGCCACGCCGCTGCTCAGTGTGGGGCGAGCCAGGTTCTCCGTCACCTGTAAGTAGAGCCATGAACAGACTGACGTCCACGCCGCTGCTCAGTGTGGGGCGGGCCAGGTTCTCCGTCACCGGTAAGTAGAGCCACGAACAGACTGACGGCCACGCCGCTGCTCAGTGTGGGGCGGGCCAGGTTCTCCGTCACCGGTAAGTAGAGCCAGGAACAGACTGACGGCCACGCCGCTGCTCAGTGTGGGCCGGGCCAGGTTCTCCGTCACCGGTAAGTAGCGCCACGAACAGACTGACGGCCACGCCGCTGCTCAGTGTGGGGCGGGCCAGGTTCTCCGTCACCGGTAAGTAGAGCCACGAACAGACTGACGGCCACGCCGCTGCTCAGTGTGGGCCGGGCCAGGTTCTCCGTCACCGGTAAGTAGCGCCAGGAACAGACTGACGGCCACGCCGCTGCTCAGTGTGGGCCGGGCCAGGTTCTCCGTCACCGGTAAGTAGAGCCAGGAACAGACTGACGGCCACGCCGCTGCTCAGTGTGGGGCGGGCCACGTTCTCCGTCACCGGTAAGTAGAGCCAGGAACAGACTGACGGCCACGCCGCTGCTCAGTGTGGGCCGGGCCAGGTTCTCCGTCACCGGTAAGTAGCGCCACGAACAGACTGACGGCCACGCCGCTGCTCAGTGTGGGGCGGGCCAGGTTCTCCGTCACCGGTAAGTAGAGCCACGAACAGACTGACGGCCACGCCGCTGCTCAGTGTGGGCCGGGCCAGGTTCTCCGTCACCGGTAAGTAGAGCCACGAACAGACTGACGGCCACGCCGCTGCTCAGTGTGGGGCGGGCCAGGTTCTCCGTCACCGGTAAGTAGAGCCACGAACAGACTGACGGCCACGCCGCTGCTCAGTGTGGGGCGGGCCAGGTTCTCCGTCACCGGTAAGTAGCGCCACGAACAGACTGACGGCCACGCCGCTGCTCAGTGTGGGCCGGGCCAGGTTCTCCGTCACCGGTAAGTAGAGCCATGAACAGACTGACGGCCACGCCGCTGCTCAGTGTGGGCCGGGCCAGGTTCTCCGTCACCGGTAAGTAGCGCCACGAACAGACTGACGGCCACGCCGCTGCTCAGTGTGGGGCGAGCCAGGTTCTCCGTCACCGGTAAGTAGCGCCACGAACAGACTGACGGCCACGCCGCTGCTCAGTGTGGGCCGGGCCAGGTTCTCCGTCACCGGTAAGTAGAGCCACGAACAGACTGACGGCCACGCCGCTGCTCAGTGTGGGCCGGGCCAGGTTCTCCGTCACCGGTAAGTAGAGCCACGAACAGACTGACGGCCACGCCGCTGCTCAGTGTGGGCCGGGCCAGGTTCTCCGTCACCGGTAAGTAGAGCCACGAACAGACTGACGGCCACGCCGCTGCTCAGTGTGGGGCGAGCCAGGTTCTCCGTCACCGGTAAGTAGCGCCACGAACAGACTGACGGCCACGCCGCTGCTCAGTGTGGGCCGGGCCAGGTTCTCCGTCACCGGTAAGTAGAGCCATGAACAGACTGACGGCCACGCCGCTGCTCAGTGTGGGCCGGGCCAGGTTCTCCGTCACCGGTAAGTAGAGCCACGAACAGACTGACGGCCACGCCGCTGCTCAGTGTGGGCCGGGCCAGGTTCTCCGTCACCGGTAAGTAGAGCCAGGAACAGACTGACGGCCACGCCGCTGCTCAGTGTGGGCCGGGCCAGGTTCTCCGTCACCGGTAAGTAGAGCCACGAACAGACTGACGGCCACGCCGCTGCTCAGTGTGGGCCGGGCCAGGTTCTCCGTCACCGGTAAGTAGAGCCATGAACAGACTGACGGCCACGCCGCTGCTCAGTGTGGGCCGAGCCAGGTTCTCCGTCACCGGTAAGTAGAGCCACGAACAGACTGACGGCCACGCCGCTGCTCAGTGTGGGGCGGGCCAGGTTCTCCGTCACCGGTAAGTAGAGCCACGAACAGACTGACGGCCACGCCGCTGCTCAGTGTGGGGCGGGCCAGGTTCTCCGTCACCGGTAAGTAGAGCCAGGAACAGACTGACGGCCACGCCGCTGCTCAGTGTGGGCCGGGCCAGGTTCTCCGTCACCGGTAAGTAGCGCCACGAACAGACTGACGGCCACGCCGCTGCTCAGTGTGGGGCGGGCCAGGTTCTCCGTCACCGGTAAGTAGAGCCACGAACAGACTGACGGCCACGCCGCTGCTCAGTGTGGGCCGGGCCAGGTTCTCCGTCACCGGTAAGTAGCGCCAGGAACAGACTGACGGCCACGCCGCTGCTCAGTGTGGGCCGGGCCAGGTTCTCCGTCACCGGTAAGTAGAGCCAGGAACAGACTGACGGCCACGCCGCTGCTCAGTGTGGGGCGGGCCACGTTCTCCGTCACCGGTAAGTAGCGCCACGAACAGACTGACGGCCACGCCGCTGCTCAGTGTGGGGCGGGCCAGGTTCTCCGTCACCGGTAAGTAGAGCCACGAACAGACTGACGGCCACGCCGCTGCTCAGTGTGGGCCGGGCCAGGTTCTCCGTCACCGGTAAGTAGCGCCAGGAACAGACTGACGGCCACGCCGCTGCTCAGTGTGGGCCGGGCCAGGTTCTCCGTCACCGGTAAGTAGAGCCAGGAACAGACTGACGGCCACGCCGCTGCTCAGTGTGGGGCGGGCCACGTTCTCCGTCACCGGTAAGTAGAGCCAGGAACAGACTGACGGCCACGCCGCTGCTCAGTGTGGGCCGGGCCAGGTTCTCCGTCACCGGTAAGTAGCGCCACGAACAGACTGACGGCCACGCCGCTGCTCAGTGTGGGGCGGGCCAGGTTCTCCGTCACCGGTAAGTAGAGCCACGAACAGACTGACGGCCACGCCGCTGCTCAGTGTGGGCCGGGCCAGGTTCTCCGTCACCGGTAAGTAGAGCCACGAACAGACTGACGGCCACGCCGCTGCTCAGTGTGGGGCGGGCCAGGTTCTCCGTCACCGGTAAGTAGAGCCACGAACAGACTGACGGCCACGCCGCTGCTCAGTGTGGGGCGGGCCAGGTTCTCCGTCACCGGTAAGTAGCGCCACGAACAGACTGACGGCCACGCCGCTGCTCAGTGTGGGCCGGGCCAGGTTCTCCGTCACCGGTAAGTAGAGCCATGAACAGACTGACGGCCACGCCGCTGCTCAGTGTGGGCCGGGCCAGGTTCTCCGTCACCGGTAAGTAGCGCCACGAACAGACTGACGGCCACGCCGCTGCTCAGTGTGGGGCGAGCCAGGTTCTCCGTCACCGGTAAGTAGCGCCACGAACAGACTGACGGCCACGCCGCTGCTCAGTGTGGGCCGGGCCAGGTTCTCCGTCACCGGTAAGTAGAGCCACGAACAGACTGACGGCCACGCCGCTGCTCAGTGTGGGCCGGGCCAGGTTCTCCGTCACCGGTAAGTAGAGCCACGAACAGACTGACGGCCACGCCGCTGCTCAGTGTGGGCCGGGCCAGGTTCTCCGTCACCGGTAAGTAGAGCCACGAACAGACTGACGGCCACGCCGCTGCTCAGTGTGGGGCGAGCCAGGTTCTCCGTCACCGGTAAGTAGCGCCACGAACAGACTGACGGCCACGCCGCTGCTCAGTGTGGGCCGGGCCAGGTTCTCCGTCACCGGTAAGTAGAGCCATGAACAGACTGACGGCCACGCCGCTGCTCAGTGTGGGCCGGGCCAGGTTCTCCGTCACCGGTAAGTAGAGCCACGAACAGACTGACGGCCACGCCGCTGCTCAGTGTGGGCCGGGCCAGGTTCTCCGTCACCGGTAAGTAGAGCCAGGAACAGACTGACGGCCACGCCGCTGCTCAGTGTGGGCCGGGCCAGGTTCTCCGTCACCGGTAAGTAGAGCCACGAACAGACTGACGGCCACGCCGCTGCTCAGTGTGGGCCGGGCCAGGTTCTCCGTCACCGGTAAGTAGAGCCATGAACAGACTGACGGCCACGCCGCTGCTCAGTGTGGGCCGAGCCAGGTTCTCCGTCACCGGTAAGTAGCGCCACGAACAGACTGACGGCCACGCCGCTGCTCAGTGTGGGCCGGGCCAGGTTCTCCGTCACCGGTAAGTAGCGCCAGGAACAGACTGACGGCCACGCCGCTGCTCAGTGTGGGCCGGGCCAGGTTCTCCGTCACCGGTAAGTAGCGCCACGAACAGACTGACGGCCACGCCGCTGCTCAGTGTGGGGCGAGCCAGGTTCTCCGTCACCGGTAAGTAGCGCCACGAACAGACTGACGGCCACGCCGCTGCTCAGTGTGGGGCGAGCCAGGTTCTCCGTCACCGGTAAGTAGAGCCATGAACAGACTGACGGCCACGCCGCTGCTCAGTGTGGGCCGGGCCAGGTTCTCCGTCACCGGTAAGTAGCGCCACGAACAGACTGACGGCCACGCCGCTGCTCAGTGTGGGGCGAGCCAGGTTCTCCGTCACCGGTAAGTAGAGCCATGAACAGACTGACGGCCACGCCGCTGCTCAGTGTGGGCCGGGCCAGGTTCTCCGTCACCGGTAAGTAGCGCCACGAACAGACTGACGGCCACGCCGCTGCTCAGTGTGGGGCGAGCCAGGTTCTCCGTCACCGGTAAGTAGAGCCATGAACAGACTGACGGCCACGCCGCTGCTCAGTGTGGGCCGGGCCAGGTTCTCCGTCACCGGTAAGTAGCGCCACGAACAGACTGACGGCCACGCCGCTGCTCAGTGTGGGCCGGGCCAGGTTCTCCGTCACCGGTAAGTAGCGCCACGAACAGACTGACGGCCACGCCGCTGCTCAGTGTGGGCCGGGCCAGGTTCTCCGTCACCGGTAAGTAGAGCCACGAACAGACTGACGGCCACGCCGCTGCTCAGTGTGGGCCGGGCCAGGTTCTCCGTCACCGGTAAGTAGAGCCATGAACAGACTGACGGCCACGCCGCTGCTCAGTGTGGGCCGAGCCAGGTTCTCCGTCACCGGTAAGTAGCGCCACGAACAGACTGACGGCCACGCCGCTGCTCAGTGTGGGCCGGGCCAGGTTCTCCGTCACCGGTAAGTAGCGCCAGGAACAGACTGACGGCCACGCCGCTGCTCAGTGTGGGCCGGGCCAGGTTCTCCGTCACCGGTAAGTAGCGCCACGAACAGACTGACGGCCACGCCGCTGCTCAGTGTGGGGCGAGCCAGGTTCTCCGTCACCGGTAAGTAGCGCCACGAACAGACTGACGGCCACGCCGCTGCTCAGTGTGGGGCGAGCCAGGTTCTCCGTCACCGGTAAGTAGAGCCATGAACAGACTGACGGCCACGCCGCTGCTCAGTGTGGGCCGGGCCAGGTTCTCCGTCACCGGTAAGTAGCGCCACGAACAGACTGACGGCCACGCCGCTGCTCAGTGTGGGGCGAGCCAGGTTCTCCGTCACCGGTAAGTAGAGCCATGAACAGACTGACGGCCACGCCGCTGCTCAGTGTGGGCCGGGCCAGGTTCTCCGTCACCGGTAAGTAGCGCCACGAACAGACTGACGGCCACGCCGCTGCTCAGTGTGGGGCGAGCCAGGTTCTCCGTCACCGGTAAGTAGAGCCATGAACAGACTGACGGCCACGCCGCTGCTCAGTGTGGGCCGGGCCAGGTTCTCCGTCACCGGTAAGTAGCGCCACGAACAGACTGACGGCCACGCCGCTGCTCAGTGTGGGCCGGGCCAGGTTCTCCGTCACCGGTAAGTAGCGCCAGGAACAGACTGACGGCCACGCCGCTGCTCAGTGTGGGCCGGGCCAGGTTCTCCGTCACCGGTAAGTAGCGCCACGAACAGACTGACGGCCACGCCGCTGCTCAGTGTGGGGCGAGCCAGGTTCTCCGTCACCGGTAAGTAGCGCCATGAACAGACTGACGGCCACGCCGCTGCTCAGTGTGGGGCGAGCCAGGTTCTCCGTCACCGGTAAGTAGAGCCATGAACAGACTGACGGCCACGCCGCTGCTCAGTGTGGGCCGGGCCAGGTTCTCCGTCACCGGTAAGTAGCGCCACGAACAGACTGACGGCCACGCCGCTGCTCAGTGTGGGCCGGGCCAGGTTCTCCGTCACCGGTAAGTAGCGCCACGAACAGACTGACGGCCACGCCGCTGCTCAGTGTGGGCCGGGCCAGGTTCTCCGTCACCGGTAAGTAGCGCCACGAACAGACTGACGGCCACGCCGCTGCTCAGTGTGGGGCGAGCCAGGTTCTCCGTCACCGGTAAGTAGAGCCATGAACAGACTGACGGCAACGCCGCTGCTCAGTGTGGGGCGAGCCAGGTTCTCCGTCACCGGTAAGTAGCGCCATGAACAGACTGACGGCCACGCCGCTGCTCAGTGTGGGCCGGGCCAGGTTCTCCGTCACCGGTAAGTAGCGCCACGAACAGACTGACGGCCACGCCGCTGCTCAGTGTGGGCCGGGCCAGGTTCTCCGTCACCGGTAAGTAGCGCCATGAACAGACTGACGGCCACGCCGCTGCTCAGTGTGGGGCGAGCCAGGTTCTCCGTCACCGGTAAGTAGCGCCACGAACAGACTGACGGCCACGCCGCTGCTCAGTGTGGGGCGAGCCAGGTTCTCCGTCACCGGTAAGTAGCGCCACGAACAGACTGACGGCCACGCCGCTGCTCAGTGTGGGGCGAGCCAGGTTCTCCGTCACCGGTAAGTAGCGCCACGAACAGACTGACGGCCACGCCGCTGCTCAGTGTGGGCCGGGCCAGGTTCTCCGTCACCGGTAAGTAGCGCCATGAACAGACTGACGGCCACGCCGCTGCTCAGTGTGGGGCGAGCCAGGTTCTCCGTCACCGGTAAGTAGCGCCACGAACAGACTGACGGCCACGCCGCTGCTCAGTGTGGGCCGGGCCAGGTTCTCCGTCACCGGTAAGGGTTCATTCCAATATGTGTACCTCTCCTTTTCACGGAAGCCACCCGAAAGAACACAAAAATGTGGTAAATTGTATTTCTTCTTTTCGGCCTTCCTCAAAATCAATAGTTCCGCCCTAGGGAGGAAAAGAATCAGCTGATGTCAAAGACATCGCGATCGTAATCGACACAATTATTAAATTAGAATATGGTGTAAAAGCGAAATATCGAAAGTAGTTTTTGATTGAATCTTGTTTATTTTGCTTGTAGTAGACTTACGCGATATTCGATAAATTTATCGTTAGCTTAAACTAACACAAAAACAAATAATGCCGTCGTAACAGCTGTTTGCTTAAAAAAGAGAGGGGCAATTATCTTTGATGAAAGCAAACTCTTGAAAACAAACAAGTCATTAAATGTTTTTTTGTTAAATAGTGGGCGATATAACAAAAAAAATATTTATCATATGGCCCTAAAGTTGCTTTTCCTAACTTTGTAATTTTTCGACCTTGGCTTGACTCCTCGATCGAACACATAACCTCGCTCGAAACGCGTCACTTTTGGCCCTAGTGATGAAATGTAATATTTTCATCATTCAGTACGATATGACGTGTTATAATAGTCTTGTTGATCAGAGTTGTTGTCGCTTTACGTCTGATTAGATAATAGATAAATACATAGAATTTTATTTATTTATACAAATTATAGATAGTTTAAAAGTTTGACTTGAGCTATTAGTTTAAAAATAAGTAGAACAGTTATTTTAAAATTTCAACTTTCAATATTCTGATAATCTTTATTTTTGTGAACTATCAAATCATTTGGCTTGCAGGCTTTACTCTCTTACAGTAAACTATGATTAACAAAGGGTTGGGTTTTATTAATGTCCCAAATGCCTAATATTTATGCATGTTCATTCCAGCACGAAAAGTACAATTAAAACGATCATCTATTCGAGAATTTTAAGATGTAGAGTCTGGGAAAAGCGAGGTTGTGGTGAGTGTTCCTGCACGGCGGGCTTGTGTGCAGTTGCGTTTTCCCTACCTCCCATTTAAGTAAAAGTCACAAAACATTTTAATTAAATGAAAAATGAGCGTTTCCAAAGGAAAGGAAGTGTGTAGGCTGATTAAATTATATCGTTGTTCAAAGTGAACACTCAGAACATGTGTTGTAAATTTCAAAATAGAGCAAGTGAATTGTATACTAACAGGCTCGGTGATTATATTTTCACTATATGTTTGTATATAAATTCGAAAAACGACCGCCATCGTAATAATTCCTAAATAATGCAGTATATTTAAATAAATAAGAAAAAATAATGGAACAACTTTCACAACTAAACTTACCGTACAATAAGACGCTCGCGGACGACCTGGACTCGCCCAAATCGAGTGGGCCATTTCCGTCGTGGGAACAACGTCGGCCGAGGTCAGACTCCGCTCTTTAGGAAAACATAACAATGACACCGCATAAAAAGTATTATGATTGACTAGTATTAAAGACATAGAAAATTTATAGGATTATAATAGTCAGTGTAAAAATAATCAACAAGTGGAAATAAATAAACATAGCTTAAGTTTATAAGAATATAGACGCAATTGATTTTTATAAACGAAAGGAAATTATACATATAAATAATAATACAGGATGTTTTTTGTTTTTTTTAATGCAACCCAAAACTTTATTTTATCAGTGAAGGATTATTACCCTCATAGATCTCCAGATTTGACGCCACTATATTATTTTCTTTTGAGTTACATAACAAGTAAGGCCTACAAAAACAATTCACAGGATTTTTGGTACCTCGAAACATACATAACAAATTTAATGAAAATGAACGAAATTCAAAGAGGTACCTTGCAACACGAGTCCGGGAATTTGATGGAGAGAGCACAACTTTATACAAATGCCAATGGTAGATTGTTTGAAGACATAATGTAAACTAATGTGATCAAACTTAAATAATAGGTTGTATAAAATGTAAAGATAAACAAAACAATACTAATTTCACATTTATATGTGCATTATTCAATCTTAAAAATGGGTTGCGTTAAAAAAAAAACACCCTGTACTAAATATCAAAGACATACATATTTTTAATATTACAATAATTAGTATAAAAATAATTATTGGATATCAACAAACATGGGTGCAAGCACCACCCATTGCATACTTAACTATTTCGTGATGAGTTTTAAGCACTTCATAATTTAGATGAGGATAAAAGGATTTCTCGGAATACAATCCTCGACCATTTTGTTAATTTATAACACGCATTTATTGAGCCTGTGACAAACGTTTTGCAAAACTGTTCACGGGGCTAAATTAAAGTTAATAAAGAAGCTGGGGCTAAAGGCCAAGATAATAAAGAAGCTGCCAACATCGTAACCTAGGCTTGCTGAAATTAAATAGTCTATTTCATTGTTTGCCTGCTAACAGACGTTAGATATTTACTTATTAAAACTAAATTTCTCAAATCAATGTTTAAGTTATTATTGTAATTTATTAAAAACATTTCCCAGTTGATTAAATCACATTAAAATTGTTAGTTTGCTTAAACATAAAACATATAATTATGGTGAAAAATCAACACTATTTAAATTGATTATTCGAACCCAAAAAATCATGACTTAATAAAACAAATTCGACAGTATGCTAATGTACAACCAAATGTAGAACCAGGAAAAAATTATTATATAATTTTTTCTACTGATACTAATGATGAATTATACTTTTCAGATCTCTTACACTTGCTCAGGACTTAAAACTTTTCTTTGCACAGTAAAAGAAATTCCTTTATAAAAAGGATTCCTTTTTCTTGGCACTAAAAAAAATGAATCCAAAACTTAAGTCTCGGTCATGTCCGTTCTAAGAAAAATCTCTTCGAACATCAAAGAATTGCTAAAATAAGTAAATCTCAGAATCTCAGACAAGTAAACGTTTTAGTGTGGAGAGTGCAGAAGTAATAACTTTCACTTTTCTTTCCTTTCCACTCGGCTATTTCTTTCTGCAAGGAGCTCGTTAATTTACAGAATTGCCAGGCAGAAGGAAATGGCCACGCTCTGCTCCTCTATTCCACGAATGTCTTTGTTTTACGTATTTCAAAACGTCTGCTTATGTTTTTATATTTTAATTGATGATAAAGTAACTATGTTAAATTAAATGGATTAAACAAGTTAATATAAAATGTAATTTTTGATGAAATTAAAAATGAAATGTCCACATCCGATGTCACTATTTGAAACTGAAAAGTGTTACACAAATAATTTGTTTCCACGGTGGCCTCAGGACATAAGTGTTCAAAGTACCAAACCAACCATTGCAAAGTTATGGAAAGTGATTTTGTATTCGAACTATGCTTTATTATATTTCAATTTATGTATTTTATATATATGTTATGTTCTTTTATATATATATATATATATATATATTAGTATATCATATAATATTATATATTATAGTATGATAATATTTATAGTACATTAAATGTTTATTTTGTAATAAGCTCAATAAAAAGGCGAAAAACAGACGTGATATCAAAACAATTTGAAGAAACTATCCATTCATTTATATAATTAAATTAACTCATGAACCCTTCCTTTTTTATCAGGAGGTTAACTCCGAACTGTACCTCAGATAACGTCATAAGCATAAAACCGTATAATTAATCTATATTTGACTAGTCGTTACCCCTTGCGTAGTTTGGGCTGTGCAGCATCAATGAATGTTTTCTGAATCAATTAAATTCAAAGTTTGTTTCTCCCCCAATATAAAGAAAATTAACGATAAACTCTTGTTTAAGATTATATATATATATATATATATATATATATATATATATTATTGTATCAGTTAAGTGTACTACGAAAGTCCTTATTATTTTACCTGTGAGAAAATAACTTTTTACAAACTGCCCTTAAAACTATTCCCCAATAAATTTGAACAATTAATAAAATTAGAGTATTCTTCAACACTAAAGCAAGATAGTAACTGTTGTGTGTGATAGTGGTAGATTTTAATCTGTGATATGGCGTGGCTTGAATGGGGTCCCCAGCGTCAAGGGTGCCCTTTGGGGCTGCACTGATAGCGCCACAAAGCCTACACCCTACACCTCTCGTATCAAAAGATAAGCAGCTCCCCCCCTCTTCTGCGTTTATGCTAAACATGTCGTCAAACAATTACTCGTAGGCACCCATAATGCTTCTACTCTTCGAGCAACTTCCGTTTATGAAGGCTTGTTTGAAGTAAGTCAATATTAAAATACCCCCGTAGCAGCAGACCTGCATACTCGGCGAATTTCAAATGCAAAAAAATCAATCCAACATAGCGAGATTTGACATGTTTTGGTAAGCTCCATAAGAATAACATGGGGAATGAGTATGCAGGTTTGCTGCTACAGGTATATTAAAACTGGGTGGTTTTAATTCAATATTCAGTAGATCTGAACTAGAAAAAGCTATTTACCACGTTTTATCAAGATATATTGAGAAATAAGCAAGATATAAAGTTTTATTTATTTCCCATAAGGTTAATATTGGGACAACGTACTGTGTTTACCACTCACAATATCTCGGTAACTAATGGACATAGAGCAGTGATTCAAAATACTAAATTGTTTTTTTGAGCTGAATTCAATGGTGCTATGAAAAATTCGATAAATTTTATTTTTCTATATAAAAACCCAAAAAACCCATTTTTGGGTGGGTTTATCCCCCTTTACCCCCCCTTCTAGTGGTTCGATTGGGCTGGTTTACAAACTCGTCCGAGGGATTACCACTTTACATGTCTGTACCAAATTTTATTAAGATCGGACCATTTTTACGGCCGCTATCGTGCTCACAGACATATATACAGGGTGTCCCGAAATTATGGTAATATATTTTAGTATATGATAGTACAGGTAAAAATAAGAAAAAAGTTCATATAAACATAGGTGCAAAAGTGCTTCGTTTTCCGTCTGTGTGTCTGTTTGTGATTTTTACTTTAATCATATCTCATGAACCTCTTAACGTACAAACTTCAAACTTGGTACATGGATGAATACTATTAAGACCTATTTTCGTATGTAGTATCAAATTTCTACTTTGTACCATTTCAAAATGGCGACTGTTTTTTGTTTTCAAAGCTAAATATCTTAAAAACCGTAAATTTTAGAAAAATTATACAAGAGACAAAAAAGTTGTGAAATTTAATCCAATTAACGCTAATATTAAGATTATGATGATCGGACTACTAGTAACGGAGAAATTTTAACTTTTCTCAATAAAAACATGGTCCTTTAGAACAAACTGTCAGAAATTTCCATGTTTTTATTTGGAAAAATTAAAATTTCTCCGTTATTCGTAATCCGATCATCATAATTTTAATATCAGCGTTAATTGGATTAAATTTCACAACTTCTTTGTCTCTAGTATAATTTTTCTAAAATTTACGGTTTTTAAGATATTACAAAAAAACAAAAAACAGTCGCCATTTTGAAATGGTACAAAGTAGAAATTTGATACTACATACAAAAATAGGTCTTAATAGTGGTCATCCATGTACCAAGTTTGAAGTTTGTACGTTAAGAGGTTCATGAGATATGATTAAATATGTAAAAATCACAAACAGACACGCACAGACGGAAAACGAAGCACTTTTGGACCTATGTTTATATGAACTTTTTTTCTTATTTTTACCTGTACTTTCATATACTAAAATATTTTACCATAATTTCGGGACACCCTGTATATAAATTCGAACGAATGGTGTCTTTTGCATCTGGTGGCCCCAAAACAAAAAGTTATCATGGTCTCGGGCTTAGGTCTTACCATGAGACCGACGGTAATAGCTTCTTCCCTCTAGGGGAAATTCGCTAAAAGTAGATTTGTTTTCTAAAAAAGTTACACTCTGTTAGTAATGTTACAGTGATTACTTTGTTGACTGATAAGATGACTTCCTGGCTTTGTACAAGTAAAACTAATGTATCATCAATACGTACTCCATAAAAGATAAACACTAATAATGTTCTCAAAGGTTAACATGTAACTAATGAAATACATACGTTGCATAATATACTATATAAAGACAAAAATTGAGTTTTGTAGCATCACATCAGAAGATAAAATCAACCTTAAAGTTTAATGTTAGCATAAAGTGCTATCGCGTTCTATGAAATACTCCTTTTCTTAATATTTAGATGTTTGGCAAGTCTAAAAGCATTGGAACAAAATGTTTGCTTTAGGCTTACAGTATGACGTTTTAAAGTGCTGTTGTTTATCCACGACATCTTGGTATTTACTTCTCATTTATTTGAGATATTGTAATCTTTTCTGTTGGTATATCACATCAAAACTTAGTTTTGATTTTCGGTTGCCCATAACCATAGCTTTCTAAAAATGCTTTTGAATCAAAACTACAAAATAGTATTTCAATTCAAATTGTCTTACATGTTATTGTTTGTTGTTATCCGTAGTGCTTCTAGATCCCTATATATTGTAAAAATATAAAACTATCATATTGTCAATTTTATCAAATAGTTAACCGGTCTAAATATCCCCGTTGCAGCAGACTGCATACTTGGCAAATTGCATCTGCAAAAAAAAACATATCACAATCCAACATAGTGAGATATGACTTGTTTTTGTAAGCTCCATAAGAATTCAATAGGGAATGAGTATGCAGGTTTGCTGGAAAAGATATTTTAAAACTGGTTGGTTTTAATTTAATATAAATTAGATCTGAACTAGAAGCTAGAAGGAGCTATATACTAAGTTTTGTCAAGATATGTCTAGAAATAAGGAAGATATTTTTTTTATTTCCTATACGCATAACATGACGAATGAGAATGCAGGTTTGCTGCCACGAAAATGAAAATATCGGGGATTTCAGTTATACATTATATCTCACCTACATGAAGCCACAAACCAAGTTTTGTTAAAATATGCTGAGAAACAAGCGATAATTAGAATTTTACTTGTTTTCCGTAAGAATTAATTACATTAAGACAACGTAATGTGATCACCACTTCCAATACATTTCCAATACATCTCGGCAACCAATGGACGTGGAGCATCGAGTCAAGATACTTATTTGTTTGATTTTTTGGGGGGTTGTCTTCCTTAACCCCCCCCCCTTTCGATGGTCATAATCGAAAATGAAGTAAATGAACATGGCGAGTTGGTACACGATGGAAATTATGTTTACTTCCAACAAGATGGAGCACCCCCTCACTATCGAAGGCAAGTAAGAGATTGGTTGAATTTACATTTTCCAGACCAGTGGATTGGACGCAGAGGTTCTACTGAGTGGCCCGCAAGATCGCCACATCTAACGCCCTTAGATTTTTTCTTTAAGGGTAGTTGAAAACTGTTGTACAAAACCCAGCCCGTTGAACTCAGAAACCGAATTATAACCGCATGTAGGTCTATTCTTCCAGAGACGTTTCAAAAAGTAAGAGACGAGTTTGAGAACAGGCTGTACTTCTATATTGAAAAAACTGTGAACATTTCGAAAACTTTTTTTCATTTCAGACATTTGTAAGAAGACGGCAACTGTTAGAAAAGTAATTTTTTTAATAACTGACCCCACTTCTAGTTTTATTAACTTTTTTGATTTTAATTTTACCAAATTAGTAATAATGTGTTTTTGCAGCAAACATTGCACACGAGACACTCGGATTATCTGGCGTGAATCAGCTCATAAATTTATTTTCAAAATTCAATTTTATTTTTGCAAAATATTTGTTTTTATGCCTTTTAATGTGATATATCACATGGGATACTTTGATTTTTGAAAATTTTAATGTAGGGGTTGGGGAGGAGGGGATTAATTAAGTATTAAATTTAAACTTCCCCTTCATCAAAAGACGTTTCTGCAAACTGCATCTTCATATCTGTTTTAGTTTTTAATTAAATAAGGCTTAACATTTTTGTCAAACACACCCTTAAAAATGCAATATCTCGGGAACGCTTGATGCAATTTCAATTTTTCTTCCACCAAAATGTTTCTTTTTTATGATCTTTAATTTGATGTGCCACAAAGAATACCTTGCTATTTGAAAATTTTAAGTTTGGGCTGGGGGTGAGAAGGGGGTGATGGGGGGATGAAAATTTGATAAGAGAACGGGTTCCCCCAACGGGAATAGACATTTTCAGCAAACGGAATGCTCAAATTAATTTTAGTTTTTAAATATATTAAGATGCAGGTAAAAAAAACATCCTGTATATGTGTTTTTGTCAGCACGATAGCGCTCACAAAAATGGTCCGATCAGAATGAAATTTGGCAAAGGCGTGTAGAGATTACTTGAACGAGTTCGAAAACCTGCCCATTCGAACCATCAGAAGTGGGGTAAACCACCAAAAATGTGATTTTTACATATAAAAATTTATGTAATCTGATTTTGGTTTACTCCGTTGAATTCAGCTTGAAAAAAAATTTAGAATCCTGAATCATTGTTCAACGTTCATTCCTTACCGTGATCTTGAGATTGGTAAACATAGTACGTTGTCCCAATATTAACCTGATGGGAAATAAGTAAAATTCTATATATCGCTTATTTCTCAACAAATCTCAATAGAACTTGTTTGGTTTGTGGCTTAATTTAGATGCGATGTAATATATAATAGTCTAAAATCCCCGATATGTCTATTTTCGTAACAGCAAACCTGCATACTCATTCCCCATGTTATCTTTATGAAATGAAATGAAATGAAATTTGTTTATTCCTTCAACAAACAATACAACAGTGTTATTCACAATTCATAATTTACAATAGGAATTAGTTCCCCACATGGGTCAAAGCCTGTGGGTGGGGAACGAGTCCACAATCAGCCACTGTAGAGGAATTTTTAATAAAACCATTAAGAATAGAAAATTTAAATTAAACAGAAAAGCATAGAGATATTTAACAAAGTAAAGTATGCACGCAAATACAACGGGAAACAGTAATTAACATTAAGGACGGATGTAGAGAGTAATACAGGATAATACAAAAGTATAAAAACGCCATTGAAATAACCGAGATCTCGGCCCAGTCATGCTCACACTCACATGAAACGCGCTCGACGGACGGACGGACCCACACTCACACACACACGCACACGCACTCACACACCCATACGCAATTTCAATCGCTCTGTGACCTTGACCCTAGGTATACAGGGAAGTAAAAAAAGTCTTAATTTTATCTCGCCCTATCTCCAATAACCATTTGTCAATGATTTTTTTATACGTGCGGTTGCTACAGGGTAGGGGATATTTAATATGATTCGGAAGTCGAGGGAAAACTAGATTAGCTACATAAAAAGATGAGGTAGTAGTTATTGTTTTATTCAATCGAGGGGCAACAATGCCGGTATTGACGGCAGATCTTGTAGAATATGTATGAGCAGGACGACGAAACAAATAATTCAGATTACTACCACGGATGTATAAAATTAACGTTTTCATAAAAAGTTGGGGGATACTGAAAACTTTGAATTCATCAAATAAAAGGTTTGAAGGATATCGTCGATCTTTTTTTAATGCCGCTTTTATGATGGATTTTTGGGTAATTTCTAATGGCGATAAAATACTTTGAAAACAGCTGCCCCAGGCTAAGATTCCATACTGCAACAAAGACTGAATATAAGCAAAATATACAATTTTAATCAGATCTGGAGCAAGAATATTATTTATATTCCAATTTATGGGAAATAAAAAAATATTTCTTTATTATTTCTTTACATATCTTGATAAAACTTGGTGTATGACTTCTTCTAGCTCAGATTATTAAATGAAAACCACCCAGCTTTAACAAACCTGTTGCAGCAAACCTGCATACTCATTCCCCATGTTATTTTAAGGAGCTCACAAAAACACATCTCGCTATGTTGCAATGAAATATGTTTTTTTGCATTTGAAATTCGCTGAGTGTGCAGGTCTGCTGCAACGGGGGTATTTTATGTTTTAAATGGCTCAAAATCAGAACATGAACTCACTATCATCAACAAAGAATTTCAAACAAAGAAACACTTTATGTTACCTAATGTAACATGAAATGCGCTAGAGGTCAGGTCTACGGCAGTAGCTCCAACAAAGCCTCGATGACTAATGGACTAATGGCGGACTGGATTTCACGAAATGAGCCATCATTCCCCCCTTTATTTTCAACGTCATCGGCGCAATTGATTGGAAACGCCAACTGAAGATGCCGTTTACTTTTCCCACCCCCCTCTTTTGATTACCTGCATTCTTTCTTTTGACTCGAATGAGAAATTAAAAAAAAACTCGCGTCGCATTTTGTGGCTAGCTTATTATTTTTTATATATTGTTTTAATGTAGAGCTGGAATATAAATTATTTCGAACAATATAGTGGTCTAACTGATTGATTAATTTAAAATAAAATCTTAAACGCAACAGTATTTGAAATATTATTATTAATTGGCTTAATCTAAAAGTTATAAGATGAGAGAAGTAAATCTATTAAAGTACTCTTCCCTTGAGGGTAAACCTTTTGAGCCGATATGTGGCCGCAAATGAAATTACCGGCATTGTCTAGTTTTATGTAAATATCAAGGAATTTAAATATCACAGTTTTATTTAAATATAATTATATTTAAGCTTTGGTAACTAAGCATGGGGACACGTGCTTTTATAAAAAAAAGTAAATTTTTAGTGTTTAATTTGGATTAAACACAACATTTATGTGTTTTGTATTTAGAGGGACGTTTGAGTTTATCCTATAAAATTAAAAGCTAAAAACCTTTTACGTTTTTGTTCGCTTACAATTAATTTGCATAATTTTAAGAGAAAAATTAAAATTGAAATCTTCACTTAATTAGATTAAACTATCGTTCGCGTTTTATTGGTGTAGTCATATAGTATTCTTATGTACCTTTAACATTATGTTCACCACCATGAGAGCAATACGACTGACGCAGCCCCTATTATAGGTCTGATATTATTAAAATACATGGTATCAAACTTACCTGTGCCACCATTGGCATCTCAGACACTATTAGATTTAAAGAAAACTTTAACAGGTTGGCTACCTCTTACTTTTTTAAGACAATCAAAAATACGTATTACATTCTCTCGTAATTGGTCACCATTTGCCAATATGGCGGACAAATTTGATATCTCCTATGTACTTTGTATTTTATGACGTGTTTGGATTGTACCTTAATTTCTAGAACTTTTTATTCCTTGATATTTTTCCTAAACCCAATGGTTGAGGAGATACGAGCAGTTAAAGTTTGAATTTTCCCCATTCGAAATGCTTTCTGATATTGTTGGTAGTCTGTATATCGATAACGGTTGGGTTAAATTACACATACCAAAGGACAATACCCCCGTTGCAGCAGACCTGCATACTCAGCGAATTTCAAATGCTTAAATAAATCATTTAGACGGAGCTTCAAATAAAATTAAAGCAACTTAAATCCTGAAATGAACATACAACAATTTTCTCCATACGAATAACATGAGAAATTAGTATGCAGGTTTGCTACCAAGTAAGTGTGAAATTTAGACATTTTTGCAATAATTCTTTGGATATCAACTAGATTAAGCCATATAACAGGTCTTATTCAGATATGTTGAGAAATTAGCAAGATATGGAATTTGGTTTATTTCCCATAAGGTTAACATTGGGACAACGTACTGTGTTTAGTACTAGCGATATCTCGGTAACCAATGGACATAGAGCAACAATTCAAAATACTAAGTTATTTGTTTTGTTTTTTTTTTCAAGCTGAATCCAATTGTTCAAACAAGAATTTTATTATTTTTATATGTAAAAAACTCAAAAAAACCTATTTTTGGGGATTTATCCCACTTTACCCCCCTTCCGGTGATTCGATTCGGCTGGTTTTCGAACTCGTCCGAATAATTTACTACTTTACATGTCTATGCCAAATTTCATTGAGATCGGGCCATTTTTACGCGAGTTATCGTGCTTAAGGACACACATATAATATACAGTATACAAATTTGAACGAATAGTATTTTTTACTTCTGGGGGCCCCGAAACGAAAAGTTATCATAGTCTTGGGCTTATGAGACCTACGGTAATAGCTTCTCCCCTATAGGGGAGATTCGCTAAAAGAACTCTTACCTTCTTTTTCAATACAAAATATTGTATACTAGTGGACACGCGCTGCTCAGCTGTTTTTAATTTTCCGTTTATTTCTTTTTTTAGAAGATCTGATGATAAAACAACATTAAAAATGGTTTAAATACCTGCTTCTAGGTAATCGTAATGTTGCTTGATAGCTACTAGTTTCGCCTTCTCATGAAGGCATCATCGGGCTGCAAGGATGTATTTCTTTCTTCATATTTGAAGAGTGTCATCACACGTACACACGCGTTTAAAAAATGTTGTTTAAAAACCAATAGAAATGATAAAACAATGTTTATTCTATTCACCTGCTCTTTGAAGTTTCTATTCCAATGGCAAATCTCATAAGTAAGTGCCAAACTTAAAGTGAGTCTGGGTTCTTTTCAGGCTTAACCTTCATAAAGTCTATGTATTTCAAAAATGACAGCGAGCTCATTGACATCCAATTCATTAAAATCGGTTCAGAACTAAAGGAACTGCCTTTTCTTGACCTCAAATAAAAAGCTAGTGTCCTTAATAATTTTTGGTTCATACTTAAACACTTAGATTGTAAAAAATTGTATAGGAGTAACTTAAAAGCTTTTTCTGTGAAATAAAAATAGTATATTCCATTTGTAGGGACTAAAGTGACGATTTTCGTTTCTAAGAGGTCAAGTTTTACCGAGTAACGAGTAACAAGTTTTACTAGAAAATGACCGTAACGAAACGCAGCTTTAGGCCCGTGTGATGAACTACATTTTTCGTTATACCGTTCAATGCAACACGCTGGCTAGTTAAGAAAACCATGATGTTGTAACTTATTTACCTTTAAAGATATCTCCCAAAGATGCTTTCATCTTGCTCTTGCTACTGAAAACAATCAGCTGATCGTCTATTTCATTTGTGTTAGGTTAGACTGACAACAAAGAACAACTATCGATGTGTCGAACTGTCGATGTGTTGAACTATCGATTGGTGAAATGAACTTGTTTCACAAATCGATTAAGCTGACAACAATGCAACAATGAATTAAAATTGATAATAAAAACCGATAACTACCATCAAAACAATCGATAGCTTACCATCGACACTGTCATAACCACGTTTGAATTTTTAGTACATTATAAACGAACAGCTGACGTCCTTGACATCAGCCGATTCTTTTTTCCCTAGGGTGAAAAAGAGCTTCTTTAGGCCCGCAACACATTTACCAGAACTATGTGTTTTCTGTATGTAATGAAAACTGCCATTTTCGCAGCTGTAAAACGAGAATTAATTTTTTTTAGATCACCCCACGATGTCGGCGCCCCGGGCCTTGGACAAGACTGTCGCCTTGTCAGTCAGGAAGGATCACTCCGTGGTCATCCCCTGCTATGCCGAGGGCAACCCACCCCCGTCTTTCAGGTATGTACCCACCATTTCTCTTCTGTTTACCAACGGGCATCATCAGTGTCTCACAATCTTCAAGTGAAAACATGTCTTGAACCTTTAAAGTGAGGTCACAAGATAATACCGGGTGTCCATAAAATATTTATTGGGTTTTAAAATAGTTTATTGAACTTACAGATACATGATTGCTACAATAAATTGCATGGATTGAAAGAGAAAGCTCTCAGGTTTTGTTTTTTATCAGTATAAAGCTGCTCAATACGCTGCCCGTTTGCAACGAAACATGTTAACAGTCCATGTTGCAACTCCGCCCAAACGTTGGTAAGCATATCCTGGGTTACTGTTGTCCCTGCAACGCGAATCCTTTCTCGGAGCTCTAGCAGGCTTTGAGCTAAAGCGGGATGTATACGCTTTCCTTCACATAGCCCCAGAGAAAGAAATCGCATACATTAAGGTCCGGGGAAGGGGGTGGACACCTAAGGAGAGCTAAGTCGTCCTCAGCACAGCGGCCATTCCAACTATCAGGGAGTCGCTATTTATTCGATCGAAAGATATACACTTGGTCGACCAGGATTCTTACGTTTCAGCAGGCTTCCTGCCAATGTCTTCGCAAAATGCCCTGTTGAGTTGGAGCGGATCTTCCAAAGGGTCTGAAGAACTCATGCTGGACAGTTATCGAAGAAAAACTTTTATCATATCTTAAGACACAGACTTTTTTCTTCAATTGTAGGCATTGTAAAAACAACTAATGAAAGTAAATAAAAAGGGTGAGAATGAACATATTCTTGTAAAATGTAGAAAAATTATCTTTAACCATATCTAAGTCACAGTGTCGTGGGACGAAAATTAAATGAAAAATATGTAATAAAAACCCGATGCATATTTTATGGACACTCGGTATTACACAAAACACGCATCACATAAACATAAACATCATAATAAAATCAAACTGCAGTTGTCCTGACCTAACCTAACAGCGTTGTAGACGAACCCTGGGGTAATATAATTAGATGTCCCTTCACTAAAAAATGTAAGCAAATCGTGATGTTATAGACGGACCTGAAAGATGCAGATCATATGTGGCCTCAAGCAGGGACAAAAATATATTTTGGCCCATCGCGACACAATTTAGACACCTTTACTGAGGCTATTTTGTTTTACGCCATAGGCTTATAAAGTTGGGATGACACCGGAAAGGGGTCTTGCACTGACACAACAAGATCCGGCTTTACAGGCCTTGTGGGAGTGGGATAACCTCATAATAATTCCTCTCTACAAAGCTTGAGACTTGAGACGAACTGGTAGACATTTCCAATTCAGGTATCGTTGTTATTGCAGTTAACGAGTTGTCATAAGTCCCCCCCCCTGCAAAGTTTGTTTGTGTGCTCATGAGAAGCTAAGTCTCTGTTTACCAACACTTCATAGAATAAAGAGCCTGATCAATGAAATGATGACGTCAAGATTTACTTTCTAATATGCTGACGTCATCATCACGAAGTGTGTTTTTGAAAATCATATCGGAGCGGAGCGAGGTTCGTTACTGTTGACACGACACTTAACCTCAAGTCATCTGTTATCGCTTCACGGCAGTTCGTTCTTACTTGTCCATTTATTTTACGAACTATGATAGAAAGACCTTATAGGTTACGTGATATGAAGTTTACAATAATATTTTACAATGCTGATGTAGAGTTATTTAGATTAAAAGTTAGCTAAACGTAAAAGCGTCTTTGGTTTAGTTACAGTCTACACTTTGCATCATATTAGTTTATTTAGACTATCATATTCATGGCTGAAAACTTAATAATGTATAATATTCTATAAGGTCATACATTATACGTGTTATATTAGACTTGTTATATTACACATTATACTTGTATAGTGTCTTAATAATGTGCAATTATTCTTTTAATGTTTTTCAATAATTCTAAGGAAAAATATACTTCTTTTTTGGTTTGAAGGTTATTTCGTCATGGTAGCACACAGTGAGATGCCTGTCCTTTGAGCAGTCATAAAATAAGGCATACTTTGTTTGGTGTTTAATTTACTAAATGGCTTGACCAAAGTAATGTTTTAAGTTCAACTATTAAAAACCAAGTAACTCAACATACCAAATTCTAGACCATATGAATTATGTACTAGAATGAACCTCCTTTACTTAGGCTGCTTTATTTTGAATAACACTTCTTCTTGTTATATGAAATTTAGAATGTCAATATTAATTAACAATGAAATTATATATGAATATATGAATATGAAATTATACTAATTAGAGCTTAGTTATTGCGGAGTAATTTTTTGAATACTAAATTATTGAAAATTTAATTCGCAGTTATATTATTGACGTTGACACAACCTAATTCCTTATATATCTCACTTAATTCAATGAAAAACTATGGGATCCTGGTCTGGAAATTTCATTGTTTAAAAGTGTTTATATAACAGATTCCTTCGCCCTCTGGGCGCGAGCCAAGCAGATTTGTTGGGGCGGTGTACATCACCAGTTGATATTTACAACCTTCGTTCACGTTATTTTGTTGGGTTAAACATTCACGGGTCCTAAATTTGCCTTCCCATCTTTACATGAAACTAGAATACAAAAATTACATCAATTCAGAAACAGCCTTGACACATCTTAATTCAATACTATTCAAAATTATTAATTTACATGAATGGTCTTAAGGGATCGGTGGTAACCGTTTGATGTTGGAATCCATGTTAAATCGATGGTAACTGTTTGATGTTGGAATCAATGTTATCATCGATGGTAACTGTTTGATATTGGATCAATGTTAACATCGATGTTTTTCTTACCGATGTTTTTGCCACATCGACAATAACTGTTTGATATTGGAATCAATGTTAACATCGGTGTTTTTCTTACCGATGTTTTTGCTACATCGACAATAATTGTTTGATATTGGAATCAGTGTTAACATCGATGGTTTTCTTACCGATGTTTTTGCCACATCGACAATAACTGTTTGATATCGGAATCAGTGTTAACATCGATGTTTTTCTTACCGATGTTTTTGCCACATCGACAATAACTGTTTGATATTGGAATCAATGTTAACATCGGTGTTTTTCTTGCCGATGTTTTTGCCACATCAACAATAACTGTTTGATATTGGAATCAATGTTAACATCGGTGTTTTTCTTACCGATGTTTTTGCCACATCGACAATAACTGTTTGATATTGGAATCAATGTTAACATCGGTGTTTTTCTTGCCGATGTTTTTGCCACATCAACAATAACTGTTTGATATTGGAATCAATGTTAACATCGGTGTTTTTCTTACCGATGTTTTTGCCACATCGACAATAACTGTTTGATATTGGAATCAGTGTTAACATTAGTGTTTTTCTTACTGATGTTTTTGCCACATCGACAATAACTGTTTGATATTAGAATCAGTGTTAACATCGGTGTTTTTCTTACCGATGTTTTTGCCACATCGACAATAACTGTTTGATATTGGTATCAATGTTAACATCGATGTTTTTCCTACCGATGTTTATTGCCACAACGACAATAACTGTTTGATATTGGAATCAATTTTAACATCGGTGTTTTTCTTACCGATGTTTTTGCCACATCAACAATAACTGTTTGATGTTGGAATTAGCGTTAACATCAATGGCCAGCTAAATTTTAATTAACCCATTATAAATCAATACGAATAACTAGAACGTATTTTGATTTTGAATTAGAATCGGGCTTAAGGATAAAAATGATTGTAAGCCTCTGTAGATAGGCCTAAGAGAAATGATATACGGTATTGATCAGACGTACGACGTCTTGACTAATCAAGCCCTTAATCCAAGCGTTCCACTTGTTACCATTGTGCCTTTGCTTGAGCCTCTTACAGCTAAAGAGTGTTTTCAGAGTGAAAATCACTTACCTTACAGTGGACGTCAATGCTCTTATTACAAGCCTAACATCTGTGTTTTTCCTATACTTTTAATTTTCGAAATATTAATCAATCGGTCATTGTATTGGATTGACAGACTGTGAAGTAGATTATTAATTAAAACATTATAATACATTTGATTTACATTTATTTGCGTTCTCTTTTGTCCATGCCGGTGGTAAACAGTAGGTGAACACTTTGGGTATAAAAGATGTAAATAGCTTTTATTATTATAAACTGGATTTGGGAATATCTATGGATTAGGATAGGATAAAGGCACTGTACCATTTATGTACACACGTAGAAAAGCTAACAATTTTTTTTTCTCAAGTTAGTTTGAATCCTTAGTTATATGTCATTTAGACAGAAGAACCCCCCCCCCCCCCAATAGAACATTAATATGAAGAAAAATAATTGAAATGTGTAAAAAAATTTGTACTATTTCAATTACAATTTTTAGACCAGGGTAACTGTTGAGTATTTCAAATTATTTCATGCACTATCAGAACTAAGTGAAAACTATATATCAATTAACACATTCAAGGCCTTATGTTGGTATTAAACGACATAACTTAAGAACATAAGGCCTTTATCTTAATACAAATCCAGATAAAAGGATTCGTTGTAAGCAATTTTATAGTCTTCATAGGATTGTATAAAATTCAGCAGTCCGTAAGTTGTTTTTACCAAACAACCAACTGTATAAGCCTGCGTTTATGGGAAAAGACACTTCATAATGGAGAAAGGAGATTTTCCTCACTACGAGCGTAGTTATAATAAAATGAATAAACTGAACCTTAACGCATGTTGAGGGCTCATAGTGTTTATGGAAGAGAACTATATGAAACATAAGGCAAGAAGTTTATGTAAATTAAAACACGACCTTCAGTTATGTGACTTGTAGACTCAAGTACAGTTAATTTTAAACAGATGAACTAAAACAAAAACTCCGTTCAATTGAGAAAGTTTTGCCTCGCTAAATGGAGCAAGGACATTTAAAACTACAAACGTTTCAACAAAACATCGACAACGTCGAGTTACTTCGCTTGATTATTGCATTTCCAGCTGGAAAGGGCATCAAGTTAAACTTCTTAAAGATGATTTAAGACGATCTTCAATGCGATTTACGGATGGCCAATTTTCCTTTTACCTCTAAACCACTGGGCATTGATCTTTGAGTAGCTGAGCTTGCTTAAAACTTCTGATTAAATTATAACAGATCTGAAGTTGTTCTCCCTAGTTTTTGTACCCAGTCATACAGGGTGTCCCATAAGTAAAGTACCAAACTCCGGGAGTAGGTAATATTCCTAGTATTCGTGCACGATCGCGCAGTTGGCACGTAACAAGTTCACGATAGTGAATACGATTATCGAACTATGTAGTGTAATGGTGAGATATCATCAACTAAATTACAAAGATTACTTTTTTTGTTGGATGTTGGTATTTTTACTGTGTAAAGGTACAATTAACATATTAATTGCTACTAAAGAACTAGGTATATAGGAAGTATGTGTATGTATAATATTAACGTTTAATAAATTGTATTGGTTAGGTTAAACGATTTAAACGTTAGGTATAATGTAGTATGTAATTTATTAAAAAAAAAATATATGCGTAATTTTTAATATATATTTAACAATAAAAAACCATACGAAAAAAGAAACAGTAGATCTTTTAAAATTCAAACCTTTACCACCAAACCGCACAATGAAAACCGTTAAACCCATTACAATCACGACACCAACCTTCCTTACAAATAAGCTTACAATAGCTCAACTTAAGAAAACTTAAAATATTGAAACTTGATATCGACAGAAGTTAGTCAACTCGAGGCTCCGTTGAGGGTAATGGTCTGTATCCAAGGTATTCTGGGAGAGCGGTACGAAGAGTAGCCACACCGTGCTAATTTTAACAGCTAAGTTATGGCATTCAACAGATATTTGGTAAATTTAACATTAATATAATTAACTACAGACTATGCGCCGCATATGGTGACTGAATTTAATTTTATGCTAATTTTATTTATATCTACCAACTTTATATGTTAATTAAGTTAATACGATGTCCATGGATTTTTATTTTTTATATATGAGAACTATGCGTGCTAAACTCGTCAAAATTGCCGGATGAAAAAGTGTTCGTTATTCGTCTTAAGAATTGAAACAAATAATTAAAAAGGTTACATATATCATTTTTTATCTTCAATTTAATCTTGAATAATATACCAAATTAACTCTAGTGTGTAAATTCAAAACATTTCAAATAAATACAGAAATACTTTGCCAAAAATACATAATGCCACCCGCTACAGATAGAGCACTTTAAACTAACGATTATTGCAGTATGATATAAAAATTAAAACCTATGAATCTAGCAAATAGCCGTTAGCAACAAGTACAAGTTATATAGTTAGTTTAAGTCATATTTCATAGTCATAGTTAGTTCATTAGATACATAGTTCATTAGTTAGTCATTAGTTAGTTTAAGTTATATATGATGATTTTTTAAATGTAGGAATGTAGGAAATATACTTAACAGTAAACAACATTTTTTGTCATCATAATGGACGATACCATTTATTGCAGGATACGGAAGATAGCATTGAATTTGAATTGTCAGACAATAGACAGTAGACAATAAACAATATTTCTTTGTTTACATATTTATTGAGAATAGTACAAGCGTCAAAAGGTTGCAATAGTTACAAACTGAGTAATTACTGATTTTATTTATAAGAGTTGAGGAAGATCTCCACTGGTGTTGATGTTGATAAGGAATTCGGCTTTTAAGTTGTAGCTTGATTGAAATAGGTGGTTGTGTTCCTTTCAAGAGTGTCTGTTCTTTTATCGGATATAGTGAAAACTGTATCGTCCACAAACATGACTGTATGACAGTCACTTTGAAGCCAGTCTGGCATGTCGTTTGAGAGGAGTAGGAATAATACTCAGTCGCAGTATTTATAAATACCCCGTTGCAGCAGACCTGCATACTCAGCGAATTTCAAATGCAAAACAATATATATGCGTCCAACATAGCTAAATATGGCAAGTTTAGTAATCTCCTTAGAATAACATTGGGAATGAGTAGCAGGTTAACTGGCACGAAAATGAAAATTTCGGTGATTTCGGGGTAAAATATATTAGATCTCATCGAGATGAAGCCACAAACTAAATAGAACGCATTAATAAGGGAAATGTTAAATAATTCATAAAATTGGTGGATGCCTTTGACGATTTATCAGCGATCGTCTAATAGTAATCAGACCTATTATTCGTACGACTATAAGTAGTTGTAAAATAAAATTTGGTATAATTGTTATTACTAACCTACATTATGAATTTAGAAGGTCCTACGTTATGAAACTAACATAGTTCAAATGTAACTAACCCATGGACTTGGCAGGAATTCGAGTTTGAAGTGAAAGGATAATTACTTAATGATCGACCGAAGTAGGAAAATCTATTTAATATTTTAACTTCGTTAACGCGATGAAAACTCGAAATATGATATCTAGGAAGGTAATGTCGATTCTCCGGGTCGATGGTTAGAGTTATCGAATGACCGTATCGCTTGCAGGTGGTACCGGCAGGAGGGGCAGCAGCGACGCGCGGTGCCTGAAGACGACCGGCTGTTCCGGGTGGGCGAGTGCCTGGCGGTCCTCCACGCCGACGAGACGGACAGCGGCCTCTGGGTGTGCGTCGCCAACAACTCCGTGGGCGTCGAGCACATAGAGGTCACGCTCAAGGTGACATGCTTATCCTTCTCCTACACCTCTAATAGTATACAGTAGAACCTTGATAAGAAGACTCTCAAAGGGATCCTGGAAAGAGTCTCGTTATCAAGGGAGTCTTCTTATTGAGATTCGTGTTAACAAGACATTAAATATCATTACAGTATCAAGGAGACTTGAAAAGTTCACTTTTTATCAAGGTTTTTGTGTTATCAAGGGTCTTCTTATCGAGGTTCTACTATTACGTTACTAGGCCGGGAAGTACTGTTTTGCCGGACGAGCATGATAGTTCCCGCGCCGGCGAAAGCGAGTGCGGGATTTTCTTGCGAGTACGGCAAAACTTCCCGGCCGTGTAACGTACGTTATTTTTCATCATATTACTCAGAAAAAGTGTATTTTCAATCATAACGTAGTCCTTTCATAGACATACGTTTCTCAATCCTTCAACCCAACCTATAACAAACAGGACAAACATTTGCTACAGCTGCCAGTGCTGTCATTACATTCCTTTAAAAAGTAACGAATAAACAAGCATTAAACGTCGGTTTGCTGCAAATCAGCTGATTGTTCACTACAGGCCGGATAAAAGTTTTTTCCGGCCTAGGACGGCAATGGGTAACTTTCGAGCCAACAAATAAAAACTGCAAACATGTTTCGGTGTCAGTATGATGAAAATTGCCTTTCTTTCTTGTGATCCTCGTACTGACTTTTAGGATGTTTCCTATGACACAAAACACTCGGGGGTAAACTTTTAAAGTAAATTCCCAAGTAATTTAAAGTGCCCAAAGGGAACGTTTATACCGGATTTCAGCTCTGTATGTAGTTCTAATAGTTTTGGAGGTTCGACTTTGAATAACAAAAACTTTTTCGATAAAACTAGTCCAAATTTATGGTTTGTTTTTGTCTTTAAGGCTCGCCTGTGGTAAGTTAAGGTTTTTATTGAAGGTAATGTAAAGATTCACCGACACTAAACGATGAAATGCCACCACTGTTACTAAAGCTCTAAAACTATATCGGTATACCGGGTTTGCCTGGCTCTTATCGCTCTTGTAGTAATCTAGGTTTTCCAACTGAAGGCGGTTCTAGCGGGTCTTTCTAGTACGTACCTGGATTTTGATTTTTTTTCTACAACCACCGCTATGGGCGAATTTGGGTCATAATCTTTGGGGGTGCCAGCTTTCCTAGCGTTTGAAGTACAAATGCTCAAATTCGAACATCAAACTCCTGTTTAAATGGTCCGTTTTAAGTCCTACTATTTAACAACAACCCCTTTGTAATTTATGCAGTACGTCAATCAAAGTTACGTTGAAAACATCCCCCCCTTTACTGCTAACAAAGCCACCAAATATCAGGGGGTGTCATGCATCCTCTGGCACCCCCAGAAATCCGCCCATGCTACCGACCGTGTGTTAGTACAATTGCAACACTATTGTAGAAGGCAAACAATCCGGCCGGATAAGTGAGACTTGAAAAGGCCGGGAAGTAATGGTACCGTGGTAAGTTAGGTTAAGAGCTAGGTTTTCGGCAATAACACCGCTCACGATCTAAACGGGTTTATTGAAAAGTAACCTGCATTTTCAAATTGTATTCTGAAGTAAACTTATCAGTGGTCAGTTACGACCTATGAGGCCCATTGTCATATTACTGTAACAGACACCATCAGATTTAACGCAAGTTGACATTTAAATGTATAACATAAAGCGTTATTCGTGTTGCGAACCGAGCTTAATTAGCCTTTGTTTGAAAAAGATACAAAGCTTTCTACGCGCCTCCCATTGTTAAGAAAGGAACAAGTGGAAAATATTATGAAAAAGAAGATCCGAGCTCGCTAGAGACAAAAGCGCCGAATGTACATTTAAATACGGTTAACAAAGAGGAGTAAACCGAGAACAAAACAGCCTTTCGTTTGTTTATAAAATTCCCCAGAGTAGCGTCAGAGTGGTGAAGGGTTATTTCACTCTTCTTTACTAAAGTGCTGTAATAAACCGAGGAATTCCAGTCGGTCTTGATAACTTATAAAGTTTCCAGTGAGGAGTGGAGTTTATTCGCAGATTTATACTGCGGCAGACCGTTGTATCGGGACCCCCGTGGCCAGCAATAATTCACCCTCGGCTTTTGCTTGTTTATGCGCTCATTTGTTTACATAAGTCCCAGCGCATCTTGCCTCCAGTGCGTGCTTGATTTAGTGCTGGGCGATTACGGTTACTTTTGCAGCAAGGATTCGTAATAAAAGTTTATACCGTTTATACGGAGAAAGTAATAAGAACGAGCGCGAAATGGGGGGTACATATCTTTTGTATTAAACTGTAGAACTAAGCTAAAGTTATGGTTTGTTCCAACACGGCGGTTTGGCTCTCTGGGGGGTGCTCACCTGCAGTGCTCCCCTCTCCCCCCTTACCACCCCCCCCCCACCACCCCCTCGGCTGTAAAACGACTGTTTGAGCTCTTATTTGTTTAAGCATATATATGCCCGCTTGTGAGGTACTCAAAGGGAAATCTGGAAATTTCGCTTAACGTTGGACGAATACCTGGAACAAATATTTTTGACACTTTTTCTTTCTGTGGCAGCAATAAGCTGTTGATATATATTTATCTATATTAACGTTTAAGTTAACTTTTTGAAGGAAAAAGTGTATATTTTTCAAACAATGCCTCAAAGTCAACTTAGGCGTAAACGACGGCTGATTGAAATCTGTTAGTTAAAAAATGTGACTAGGTTCTATAGCTCTGGACAGCCTTTCTGGCGGGTGAGTGAGTGCGCTGTTGTCGTAATTAATGTTTAATATCTGCAATGTTTTGGTAATAAATCACATGGTCTTTTGTTTATGTAAAGGTACTTTACACAAGAAAATATTTGCTGCATCCGCAAGTGCAACTAATGTTAAATGCTTGCAAGCTCAACACAGAACATGAAGTACGACGACAAAAGTGTGGAAACACATCGTTAAAGGTAAACAAATCATTTAAGATGAAAGTTTGCCAAAACAAAAAGACCAGCTGATGCATTGCGCAATATTTCCAGAAATTTTAATTGCGTAAGAAATCGCTCGGTGAAATATTACGGGGCCTTCTTTTGTAGTGTAAATGAGGTGAAACGTAAACAAAGTTTTGACAGTTCTACCAAAACATATGTTTATCTAGTAGACATTATGGGAGATTACAATTTTCGCCACCCACCAGTAAGGCTGTCCAGAACTATAAACTGCAACCTTCCAAATTAGGCCTACCTCTTGTTTTACTATGAAATAATTTATTTTTACTCGTCAAAACTTTTATCGAGGCCTTCGACGTAAAATCGGGAAGCTAAAATGGTAAAACGGTAGAAATAATTTATACAACAATAGATCTCGTAACTTATGAATGCTGTTTGTCGTGCCGCGCTGTCAGGTAAGCTGGTGCCTTAGCTGTCAAATTTTCGGCTCTAGGCATCGGTTCAGAGGCTAAAATCAACCCTACCTTCGATTCCTCTCGTTTTAATCTCCTGCAAGAAGGTAAATTTTGGAAGATATATTTTGATGAAAAAAAGCTTATCGTAATAGAGGTTTATTTAAATTTTTTTAAACTGCGAATGTTCATCACTTTTACAAATTCAACAATCGTCTTAAAATATTTAATTTATTATCTCACGTCTCGGGTTAGGAAAACGTTCGCTGAAAACTCTAGGAGTCGATTGGCTCGAAAACTATTTATTGTAATAGTATAACTGGAGCCAATTCTTGGGGCCCACGCCGTCCATAAGACTAATATTAATTTTAGCATTGGGCTTATGGACGGCGTGGGCCCCAAGAATTGGCTCCAGTTATAAAATTTTCCCGGAAGGGCAGCGTTATTCAGAAAACATATGGGCTGGGTCCTCGGAGGTTCGACATGTTAAACCGGATAGAAAGACGGTAACTGTGAACTGACAAAAATATCGGCTGTTGCGTGATTGCCACACAGTATTTACCCGGTTTTCGGGTATTTTGGAGGACGTGCGGGGATTTTGTGGGAATTGAAGAAAAATGGGGAAAACCGGGAATTGTATATATGCTTGGGCTGCGGGGATTCACCCAAAAATCCGGATATTAATATATACGGGTAAATCCGGGTATTTTGGACAAACTGCAAGAATATTTGGGAACTCCAGGTATTTTATTTTTTTGAGCGAATGTTGGTATTGTATTTGGTGTGGTTGTATTGGTTTTTTCGTTGCAGTGTTGCCAGAAACCGGGTATTTGCCCGGTTTGCGGGTATTTTGAGGACCGTTCGCGGATTTCGAGAAGAAGATTAAGAAAAATTCGGATTAAGAAAAATTGGGGTACAACCGGTTGAGCTGCGGGGATTTTCCCGGCATCATGAAGCCATGAAAAACTGATCAAACCATGGACTTTGGGATTATGATTTGCTTCGAAAATATCTAATGTTCATGTAAGATGAGAAAAATAATTTGTTTTTAATGTTTTCAGAACAATACTTGAAGTAAATAAACATCTTTTGATGTATAGCATACAGTTTAATTAAGCATGATTTCCACCCTAATCTAGAAATTTTAGGAAACTAATCGGTTTTGTGAATTTCTGAAAGTCAATAAGTGGTTTTTCGGGTAACCATTTGGTTTTTTGTACTTGCGGGGATTTTTCCGGGATTGTTGTCGAAAATCCGGGTAAAAGCGGGGATTATAATCAGAGTTGGTGGGTAAAATGCCAAATCGATAATTCCGGGCTACATCTGGAAATCTTACAGTTTTTTAACAACACTTTCCAAATCGCAGGTTGAGTCGAGTTATGAATTATGTATGCATAAAGTAGGTAGTACAAATAAGACGATTGCAAACAAAGATAATGTTAGTTTACCTTACATTTACATATCAAAATTACTTCGTAAACTGTTGCATATGTACTCTTCAAATAACTCACCCGTATCAAGAATCAAGAATAATGATTTCTGTAGTTTACGTTTGAGTAAATTTGACATTGTAGTTAAACATTTTTGTCTTTTGAGTAGTCGCTTACAAGAATGATCTATTTAACTTTCCAAAATCAAATCTCGTCATATACAAAGTGGCCCCAGGACCGCACTTCCCTAACGGCGCACTAGGCGGCAACCGGGGGCCTCCGGTTGAAAAGGGGGCTTCAGGGGCCGGAAAAGGGGCCCTGGACGAGAAAAGCGGACGAAAATCGCCGACGGACGGGGAAGTTTCGTACCACGTAGAGACGTAATGAAGGGATTTGGATTAGATCTCAAAAAAAGGTCACACTTTTGCCGAGACCGTAGGGGCCTCCTTTTTGAACTCCGCCCGGGGCCTCGGTGACCTCGAACCGACCTGGGTGAGATTTTACAACAAGGAGAGCTCCCAGGTGGAGGTCCTTGTCTGGGGATGCTCGGGAGGTCTCGGGTTGGGGTGAGTCGTCCTCAGAAGAGCCTGGAGGATGGGTCGGAAATATGTCTCTCTTCCTTCAGGGGCGAGGCTGACTGACCATATCACACTTTTCCCATCCTGACAATCCTATCCTCCCGTAAGCTGCACAATATCCCTAGGGAGACGTGCCTGGCTGGCTATGCTGGGCTTATTCCTCCAAAGTCTAACAGTCTACCCGTGTTGCAGGTGACGTCGCCGCTGACGGTGACGGTGCAGCCGGCCGGACAGGTGACGGCGGACATCGGGTCTTCGGTGAACCTGACCTGCCAGGCCGGGGGTCCCGCCCAAGGTACGGATGTACAGTAGGAGTCACCTAAGTTGGCCTAAACGAAAGTAAACAAACAACAAACTATTAGCTTTTTACGAATAAGCGTAAAATCAGCTGTGCTAAAAACATTGTCAACGAACATCTGTTTTAGTCTAGCACTAAGTAAAGGAAAAGTTCTGATGCAATATTGCAGCTGGAAGTTTTCTTGTGCAACTTAAAATATTACTCATGGGCTTTTTTTCAAATTTAACATGTATTAACACGGAGAGGGCGAGTCATGGATGCGGCAGGATTAACAGTCTTAAAGTTTCTTAATAAATAATATATATATAAAGGAAAATAGGAGAGTTGATGAATAGCCACTACTTGCTGCAAGTTAACGTCTAACAAGAAAGTTTGTCCCGAATTTCGTTCAAAACGTTGTCAAAATTGGCCCAAAAAACATAAACAAAGCAGATAAATAAACTAAAATAAATGTAAATCGACAAATCGAATCAAATGACACTTTTGACAGTTCGAAGAAAATGTAAACAAATACCATAAAACTAACAATACCTTCAATGTAACTTGTATAAAAGTTTTTGATGATATGGTTAGTTCATGCTTTGGCCAACTTAGGTGACTCCTACTCTACCACATTAGATATTTTGTGGTATTAGCTACTTCCATATTAGTTACAGAGAAATATTAGTTGAAAAACTTAATATTTGTATTAGGTTTCATATTAGGTGTTCAGTTTACTGTTCTGAGAAGCTTTAGCTAAAAGTTGAGCCCTAAACTGACAAAAACCTGTTAAAAATTTATTTATGTCGATTGAAAAAATATTAAAATTACAAAACATCACCGAGATTTAATAATGTTTACGAAATTATTTGTTAATTTAATGCTGTTACAGTTATTAATAAATTTTTGTGTAAAACTATCACTACGGTTTTAAAACAATCACAATGGTATTAAATATACTCAATTCCACATTCACCTTTCAGTATAGAATTTCCATAAGCTGTGAATTTCATATGGCATTTTAAGCTGTACAAGCCAAATCATGTTATAATCAGCTGATGATTCAATGACACTTTAATATGGAAATTTGCAAACAAATATACCCAGCAAAGGTAGTAGAAAAGCTATCCCTCATATGAACTGTACTGAAAGGGGAACGTGGAACTGAGTAAAGACCTTTTTTTAGTTACTTATAACGATTAATTTTATTTTGCAACACATAATATATTTGTAAAATTAAATAATCGTAATACATAATATGCAGAATATGATATCTCATGCCCCGGCTACCGCCTACATTTAGCTAGAATTTGTATTATACATGAGATAACTCTCGCATTAGTTTTAAAACATATTAGGAAAATATACCAAATTTATTTTGCTAACGCAAGCAATGAAAGATACAGAAAGTCGAATTGATTATATCGGTGGAGAGTGTAAAATGAATAAGGCAAAGATGTATTAGTATTAGTCAGAATCACATATTAGTTACTTTGGAAATCGGTTACTTTTCCATATCTAATACGAAAAACCTAATACTAACACAGGGTGTTTTTTTTAACGCAACCCAGAACTTTATTTTATCAGTTAAGGATTATTTCCCCCAAAGATCCCCGGACTTCACCCCACTATGTTATTTTCTTTGGGGATACATAAAAGTAATGCCTACGAAAACAATTCACATGATATTCAGCGCCTCAAAACAAACATGACAAATTTAATGCAAGAAATTCAAAGAGGTACCTAGCAACTCGTGTTCGGGAATTTGATGGAGAGAACATAGCTTCATACAAATGCCAGTGGAGGATAAATAATAGGTTGTATGAAATGTAAAGATCCATAAAATAATACTCATTTCATATTTAGATGTGCATTATTCAATCTTAAAATGAGTTGCGTTGAAAAAAAACATCCTGTATTAGTCAGAATCACATATCAGTTACTTTGGAAATCAGTTACTTTTCCATATCTAATACGAAAAACCTAATCCTAATATATTCGGCCATCCAGTTCGACAACACATTCGGCCAACACAAGCGGCCACCACATTCGGTGAGGTATTCCAGTTCTCCCTCATTGCAATTTCTTTTTCTCTTCAATCTAAAATAGGCCTAAGGTAATTTTATTAAGGACGCATCTCGAAGCTGACGCACAGGCATTTGTGCCCATGTCGGCTTATTCCATAGATCTTCTTAAAGTTTGTATTTTTTACATCATATATTTAATAAGGTTCTTGTATTCATATCATGAAACTTATTTATTTGTTTACTTTTATGATACATCAAGATACATCAGGGATGTACAGTAGGAGTCACCTAAGTTGGCCAAAACGAAAGTAAACAATCTATTGTCTTCTTACGAACCTAAGCATAAAATCTAGTTAACGAACATCTGTTTTAGTGTAGCACTTGCAGTAAAGGGAAGGTCCTGATGTAATATTGCAACTGGAAGTTCTCTTGCGTAACTTAAAATCTTACTGATGGGCTTTTTCGAATTAAGTATATATTTTCACGGAGAGGGTGTGTCATAGATGCGGCATGATTAATAGTCTCAGATTTTCTTATTAAATAACATGTATGATGAAAAATAGGCGAGTTTATGAATAGCCATTACTACTTGCTGCAAGTCAGCACCTGACAAGAAAGATTGTTCCATATTGCGTTCAACACTTATCAAAATTGGTCCAGAAAAAAATAAAAAGCAGCTAGACAATCTAAAATAAATGCCAATCGAGAAATAGAATCAAATTAAACTCTCCCGCTATGTAAAATGGTTGAATAAAAATAGAAAATTCTAAAAAAGGTGATATTGTAAACATTCTATAACCTATAAGATTACCACGAATGACAACAAAACAATATTGTAAACAAACGCAACGTGGTGATTTGACAGTTCGGAGGAAATGTAAACAAAAACCATGTGTAATAACAATGTTTTCAATGTGACTTGTATAAAAGTTTTATATGAGATGATTAGTAGAGTAGGATTCACCTAAGTTGGCCAAAGCATGAACTAATCATCTCATAAAAAATCTTTATACAAATCACTTTCAAAACATTGTTGATTACACATGGTGTTTGTTTACATTTTTTCCGAACTGTCAAATCGCCACGTTGCGTTTGTTTACAATGTTGTTTATAGGTTATAGAGTTTTAATAATATCGCCTATTTTTTAGAATTTTCGAGTTTCATCCAACCTTTTTACATAACTGTGAAGTTTAATTAGAATAGATTTCTTGATTTACATGTATTTTAGTTTGTTTAACTACTTGATTATTTATTCCTGGGTCAATTTAATAAGTTTTGACCTCAATATGAAACAATCTCTCTTGTCAGATGCTGACTTGCAGCAAGTAGTACTGGCTAATCGTAAACTCGCATATTTTTCTTTGTAAATATTATTTTAAAAGAAAATCTAAGACTATTAATCATGCCACATCCATGACACGCCCTCTCCCTTTTAATAAATACTTTACTTGGGATAGCCCCCAGTAATATTTGAAGTTGCGGAAGATAACTTTCAGATGCAATTTTGCATCAGAACTTTCTCATTACTGCAAGTGCGGATCTTTTCCGTTATACGTATACCACTGTTTCAGGTTTGTTTTGCATGCTCGATTTTGGTAAGTTTGGTTAGGTTAGGTTAGGTTAGGTAGCCTTACATAACCTTACCTAAACCTAAGAAACAGGAAGTGGGACCGCTAGACGGGCAGACGCTGGCTTCTCGTTCTAGACAGAGATTCTTTGTTTGAAATTCATTGTTGGTGATGGTGATTTTATATTTGGATTTGGATTTTTGCGGACATTTGCCATCACTGATTAGTAAACCAGTAAAACTTGTTTTTTACTAATCAGTGATGGCAAATGTCCGCAAAAATCCAAATCAAAAAAGACAGAGATAACGATAGATAAGATAACGAAACCGCAGGTAAATATTCTTACAAGGGATTTCCACTTTAAAACGAATAATAACAATTATTTGACCTAGTTTATGGTGCTCGGTAAAAAGTCAAGATTGAAGAGTAAATTTGGAATGGTGGTATACGTATAACGGAAAAGATCCTGCAAGTGCTATACCGAAACAGATGTTCGTTGACAATGTTTTCAGCACAGCTGGATTTTATGGTAGAGTTCGTAAGAAGATAGTAGTTTGTTTACTTAAATTTTGACCAACTTACGTGAATCCTACTCTACATGCTTTGGCCAACTTAGGTGAATCCTACTCTACAAATAATTTTATTTTTTGCAATGTAATATTTTTGTATTTTCCTGGAATAAATCTATTCATTCATTCATTCATTCGTTCGTCCGTAGGCCAGGGGCTGCAGCGGGTGTGGCTGAAGGACGGCCACGTGGTGGGGCACGTGTACGGCAGCCAGGACCCCGTGCTGCCCATCCCCCGGGTGCAGCGCGACGATGCCGGGATGTACCAGTGTCTGGTCCGCGCCGAGGCCGACTCCGCCCAGGCCGCCGTGCAGCTCGTCCTGGGCTGTGAGTTCGTTCATCTTTATATTAATAGACAAGCATTTTTCCATAAGGTTTTTATCCTCCTTTTTTCTCAGCCAGTGTGCATCGTAGCGAAAATCTAAGCACACCGATAGAATTGTATTTTCCTGTAGATGTGCAGAATCCCATTGAAATTTATATTAGTCTTTCATACATGTAGAAAATTGAATTTAAAATTTCAAAAAAATTGACATTGGCCTTATGGGTTGTTGTTTTGGTGATTTAATAAAAACCAAATGTAAACAAATTTAGCATCATATGTAGCTGTTATTATATCCTACTTTTCGTAGAGTCAAGATATGATGTAGAAACACAAATGTCAGTGTAAAAAATTGGGTGAAAATATACGTTGTTTTTTCTGTCATCTGATGAAATATAAAACCAAAAAAGAACAAAGGAAAGGTAAATTCTTACCATTACCATTTAAGTATGCACGTCATGATCAACTAATTACTTTATGGTTTTTGTTTTTTTAATGTTTTCAGTGGTACAGTGTTTGATCGAAATCAGGACTATTTGGAGGTCGAAGATTTCAGATTCCAAAAAACATTTCTCGCTTAAATAAGATGAAGAGATTAAAATTTGCTGATAAAAAGGCAAGAAAAAAGTTCATTTAGTTGAGTCTCTACCGTCCAAAGTACTAACTAACATGCAACTGGAGTACGACTGGACATTAAATTGTGATTTTTATTGGGAGAGAATGGGTAATATAAAATTTTAGTGATGGTGATATGAAGAGAGGGGTGGAGGGGACAAAGTCAGAAAGGTAGGAAAGGACGGAGGGAAGGTGGAAAGAAAAGAATGAAAGTGAAAAAGAGGGAAGAGGGAAGAATGTAGGAAAGAAGGGAAGCAGAGAGTAAGGGAATTAAGGAATGAAAGGCGGGAGAAACGGAGAGAACTGTGGAGGGGTACAGGATAAACTGACTGGATGACTGAATTTTTACTTTTATCTGAAGCAATACTCGATTCAGTCTTAAAAATAAACGTGTAATCTTATTAAAATACTAATTACTAATCCAGAATATAAACTATGCCATAAATATAAGCCAGAGGTGAGATAAAAAAATGAGTCCAAGAATGGCTCTTTCTCTTTTGCATTCGGTTCTCGTTTGGTTGTATTGTTTGTTTACATAGAAAATGTATCCTATAAGAAAAGTATTTAGACTATGCATTGTTGTCTGCGAGGATCATTTTCAAAATTAGCTAATCCTATTTCTCAATTTGAAAATTGGTCGAATTTTCGACCACTGGCGATCTCTAGTACATAATAATTGTAAAGAAAACTAAAACTGAATTATGAATTGAACCTTTATTAAATCATTCATAACATCAAGCAAACACTAACATAACTGGTTACCAACCCAAATATAAACAGAGCAATTAACACATGATTCTTTCCTTTGGAAGTTAACACACAGACGGAAAACGAAGCACTTTAGGACCTATGTTTACATGAACTTTCCTTCTTATTTTTACCTCTACTATCATATTCTAAAATATTTTTCGTTATACTGCTTCAAAGAAAGATAATTTAATGCATGTTTTCCGGACCTAAATACACTCTTTTTATTCCTAGGAATTAAAAGCTGATGTACTCGATACCAACTGACTATTTATAGTCCTAGGACTATAAAAGTCAAAAAGTGCCGAGTACCTCGTAATAATCAAACAATATTCATTCTATCACAAATAATCGAAACATTCATCTTTATTATCGAAACATTCATTGTTGTCAGTTTAATCAATTTGTGAAACTCGCTCATTTCACCAATCGATTATTACATGCGTTCGATACGTCGATAGTTGTTCATTGTTGTCAGTCTACCCTAACACAAATGAAACAGACAATCAGCTGATTGCTTCAAATAGCAAGAACAAGGCGGTGGCATCTTTTGAAGGCATCTTTAAAGGTAAACATTTTGTAAACAAGCTGTAACATTTTGGTTTTCTTAAGTAGTTTACGTATTGTATTGAGCAATATAACGAAAAATATAGTTCATCACACGGATCTAAAGCTGCTTTTCGTTACTCGGTCATTTTTCAACCTCGGCTTACAACCTCGATCGTAAAACTTGACCTTGTACGAAAAGCGTCACTTTAGGTCATTGTAATGAAATATACTATTACCACAATATCCGGACACCCTGTATAGTTCAAAAAATCCCCCCCAAAATTTTTTTTGATGGTGCCCTGAGCGCCCTTATTCTGGGCACCCCTGCTGGCAGAGGTCGGTTGGCCGCTAGGAGATTAGGCCTTCTCACCACAACACAATGCGTTTCTATTGTGTAGGCGAAGGGTCCTAATCTCCTATCGGCCATCCGCCCTTTGCCAGAGAGTAACTTGAGGGAGCAAAACAAAATTGTTACGAAAAATGCACTGCTTGACCAATCTGTTTTGTATGTCATCTGAGCCATAACGTAACTAATGAGATAAAAGTAAACAAAAAGATAGACGATCGAAAAAAATCTCTAACCAAAAAACTTAAATTATAGCAAATTTTAAACAATCACATATTGTGATGATTTATTTAAAAGTTATATGATTTGTCTACCTAATCCTCTATACTCCATTAATATGTATGTAACACAACGTGCATACCAACATACATATTTTTTATCTTTAAGGATTAAAATAAAATGGTATATTACGTTACTAGGCCGGAAAGTACCGTTTTGCCGGACGAGCATGATGGTATGGTAAAACTTATCGGCCATGTAACGTACGATACTTTTCATCACACTACTCAGAAAAAACATACTTTCAGTCATAACGTAGTCCTTGCATAAACCAATTCGTGTCAATCCTTCAAACCTAACCTATAACAAAGAAAACAAACATGCTACTTCTGCCAGTGCTGCCACTACATTCCTCTATAAAGTAAGCAATAAAAAGCATTAAACGTCAACATTTAACACAACTCTAACATTATAATAAATTTAACTCAAAAGATCTTTAACCTTCAATATACTCGTAATATGAAAACTATAATAAACAAATACTATACACATTTTTTAACTTTACCGACCAAAATTAATACTCTTACCTCATTAAAAAGTTAAAAATTTACTTGAATACACTTACAGCTTTCGTTTTCATACTGTACTATTGTTTATAGAAGTGATTTAAGCCAGGAAGGAATGAAATAGAAGTAAGGAAGACAAAGGTCGAGGAGAAATCTGTCTGTTTGCCGTGGAACGTCACTGGCTGGAGAGCTATACATTCCTTTAATTGGCACCGCAGTTTGTCTCATTTATCTTGGTGGAAACTCCGATCATCCTTAACCCCCGCTCCTTCCTTCTATCTCCCCTCCTTCCATACTCTCTCCCGTACCACTAATGAGAGTTTTTTTTTTGTATTTAGAGCATACATCCTTTTTGATATTTTTAAAGCTTAGTTCCCTTTTTGATATTTTTTTAAGTTCTCTGTTTCTGGGAGATTTTTATTGTGGATGCAGTTTACCCAATAAGCACACATAGATGTATTGTTTTTAATGCGTGGTTTCATTTACATCAAACTTTATTTCATACTGTGCGGGTGTTTATACTCTAAAATACCAAATAAAACCCTCTTAAAAACCACATCTAAAAGTAAATCTAAATTATAATTTGAAATAAAATTATATAACGGTTTATTTTTTAAATTGCTGAAAACTACAAATGTACTCATGTATTAACCTTTTTCTGAATTTTTACCAGTTGTTGAGGTTGTATAGCCCCCAAAAGCTGATAAGAACAAATAAAACAGGTTATATTACCTCCGTCTAAATCTTTTGTAAATCCAACGCACTACCATTGATTCAGAAATATCTCTTTCATCTTCAGCTATGATTTAATTAAGCCCAACAGTTTGCTGAAAAAAGTTCATAGTTGTCACAACACATAATACTTACAAAAATGAACATGTATAAAAAATACAAGAGAATGACGCGTGCCGTCCGGTAGAACGCCGACCGAACGAACAACGAGATAGATGAATAAGTCGTGAATGGCCTGTTGTACTTTGGATTCCTTTTTCTTTATCCCTACCCTTTTTTTATCAAGTCTGTTCTGTTGTGTAATAACTTGCTCCAATATTTTAATTTACATTCAAAATTTTCTCGTAAATTAATTCCTCTAATGCGTTGAGGAGTGGATATTTTTAAATTTAGCCTATGTAAGACTTCCGAATTTGCATCTTTGCTAGTTATTTCATTTCGAATCGCCATAAGTTATTCGCTGAATTGAATTTTTGAGGGGCGGAGCTAGGTTTAAGAACATGCTCTTTAAAATATTGTTTTAAAATAACACCCAGTCTGATCAATGTAATATGTGGGACATCTGAGCAAGTTAAATTAAGTTCCGTGACAAGATTCCTGACTAAGAGCGGTAGATTTTAATTTTATTTCCCATTGAGTTTATATATAACAGGATAAAGTGATGTTATGCTTTTCCAATTCATTCTTAAGAGTGTAATGCAAATTTTCCATAATGCCACACTATAATATATTGTTTTTAGTTCTTGCCTGACAGGGAGCACTTTTTTGTGCTTCTGTTCATTAATTATCTTATCTATGAGACCAGAATTCTAATTGTTAACGACTGCAAAATTTGATGAAGACTAACACATTTTCATTATTAATTTTACCCATAGGCACTATTAATGATAGATGGATTAGGCTGTTGTAGGCTATTTCGTGCGCTAAAGGGCGATAGGAGTGATGTGTACAAACGCTTTGTATTTGTTCTAAACGTTCTTTTTCGTAATGGTTGTGTGTAGTGACAATTTTAAAATCTTGACAAAAAACTGTTTGGCTTAATGTAATCAAACTTGAAGAAGGAAACTTGAAAAAATTGTGCCATAGATACCCTTAAAACCATGGAAGTCCTTTATCGGACTTGTTAAATAGCCGAAAATGGAGGTAATGTATACTTTTTTGATTTTTACCAGTTGACTAAATTAAATCTTTTGTGATTAAAATCAAATTCATAATATTTAATCAATTCTCTTCAATAATTAACATTTCCTCAATTATTCTTTAAGTTACCTGGAAAACGATATATAATTTATCTAGACGTATATAAACGTTCATATTCAGAAAAGGTGTTACCAACTTGGAGGAAAGAGGAGTCGTGATCATTATGAAAAAAATTAGAGCAAAGCGTTGATTCCAGATTATTCGTAATCAGTGTTAAGGAGAAAATTATTATTTTTATTCTCTCCCAGCTTCTTCAGATATCGCTTTGTCTCTCTGTGAACATTTTGTGTATCTGTGTTCTGAGACATTTCATATCCTCTGCCTCATGTATCTCGTAGGGGTTCTCTCTCATAAAATGATTTAATAAGAAAAGACTTTACCTGCCTCTGAATGTTTATCCATTGTCTGTCTGAAACATTTTGTGTGGTTACAAGTTACTTTCCTGCTTCTATTAAGTTTTTCTTTACCAGAGAAGTGTAATTTTCTTAAGGTGAATTATCACTTCTTTTGAAAAATCAATTAAGAAATGTAGTTTAAGAAGTGCATACCGGTAGATTTTTACATAATCCCTAATCAGTTCTAATGAGAAAATAATTTGCTTCTTCCATCTCCTAATCCTATTATAATATTCTCCTCGCTTTTCTTTTAATTTGTAAGACGAACAAACTTGTTATTGAAGATGCGAATCTTTTGTTCAAAACAACTAGAGTGGATGTTAGTTTGTGAATTCTTCATTCAAGAAATTAAACTGCAATTCTAACATTTAAAACGTATTTGTATCACCATATTAATTAAACGTATGCTTAGGGCTTTCAACGATAATTTTTAGAAATATTCAATGTTGTCCTCCTAATAAATTCTGTAAATGTCCTCCTTTTTAACCCAACTCTCCTCCTTGAAAAAGTTTCCGTCTGGTCACCCAGGACGTATTTATTTATTTCTTTTCTTTTCTTTTCTTTTCTTTAATTTTCATACAGTGTCACATAACGCCATACATGGGTGTAAACCTACACGTAGGCAGGTAACTAGTCGAAATTACAAAATATATACAATGTAGACTTAACATAAAACAAGAGTACTAAGTATGATACACAATATAACTCTTATGATACACAATATAAAACTGGCTTTTTGTGTATTTTTGTCTGAGTAGTGGGCATAGGTTTAAAAATTCATCCGCCGCATAAAAATTATGCTCTTTTAGGTTTTCACCAAACAATGACAAGAACTAGTTTTTTATGTGGTTGGGGAGCTTGTTGAAGAGCTTCTTGCCCATGTAATTGGGTGATTTGTCAAATTAAGCTGTTTTATGAGCAGGTAGAAACACGCCATGTCTGTGTCAAGTGGAATAAACATTCTGGATTCTATTACACTCTGGTATGACGCCGATGGCCCCTACCGGATTAGACGACCATTCGGACACAACAGAAACGCATTGTGTAGCGGCGAGAACGTCTAATCCGGTATAGGGGCCATCGGCGTCATGCCAGAGTAGGGAAAACTGAAGGGTTGTTTTTGACAAAGATCAGTAGTTGCTGAATGTAAATACATTGTAGTGGAAGGATGCCAAGTCTCAAAACTGTGGTTTACAAGATCATCTTCGACCTTTTCCAGCTATCAAGCGGACAATTTTCTTTTGCATCTTAAAAAACTGTGGTTCTGTGAGAAGACAAACCCTAGAGTAGGGCTTATGATTCCAAATATGAGGTGTGATATACATAAGAGTAGTATACTGCCAACAAGGTATCTAGGTTTACTACCTTGAAAAGTGTCGGTAGCTTGGTGTTGGTGTTGAAAAGTTTCTTTGAGCGAATCACGTGTTGAATACGAGGTACAGTCAAAAAGTTCCCGGAATTAATTTTTGTAGACATTTAGCGCGATCGCCAGAAGGAAATTCGACTTGCATTAGTTGGTACGACTCCTGGGGAGGGCAATATCGGTAGTGGGGGTATAGCTAACTTTCCGTAGTGCAGCACTGGAAAGCCCTTTTCGTGTTCCTGCAAGTCTACATTGTCGAATTTTGAAAAATGGTATTTCATGACCAGCGCGCGAACATTAAGTTCTACATTTAACTTAAAAATCACATAGTGAGACTCTTGAGTTGTTCATTCAAGCTAATGTAGAAGAGGCGATGAAGAAACGTCAAGTTTATGAGTGTCACAAACGGTTCCGTGAAGGCCGTGAAAGCATTGAGGATAACCCTCGTAGTGGACGACCTTCAAACATCAGTTAATGACGAAAACATTGAGTGAGTACGACAAGTTGTGCATGAAACTCGGAAATTAACGATCGATGAAATTGCATTTCAGGTAAATTTATCACATGGAAGTGTTCCTCCATGATCATTTGAACGTGCATCAAATTTGTTCACTTAACAAACAAATCCGACATTTTGGACATGCAGGTACACAAAAAGCGCTTTCCAATGCTGCTCTACGGCGAGTCAGCTATACCCACATTACCGATATGCCCTCCCCAGGAGTCGTACCAACTATTGCAAGGCGAATTTCCCACTGGCGATCGCGCTAAAAGTCTACAAAAATTCATACCGGGAACTTTTTGACTGTACCTCGTATATCCACGTCTTCTGTTGCAGCCGCCCACCCCAGCCTGGTGTACAAGTTTATCCAGCAGACCCTGCAGCCCGGGCCGCCCGTGTCGCTCAAGTGCATCGCCGCCGGCAACCCCACGCCGCACATCACCTGGCGGCTCGACGGGCTGCCACTGCCCTCCGACACTGACAGGTAGGATATCTAAATAAATGAAATAATATTTAAAATAATGAAAAATGTTATTTTTTCAAAAATAAAAAAACAATAAATATACATTTATTATTTGGAAAAATCTTCACCAGCTCTATCCTCTTCTGTTGGCTGCTAAAAAACCAAATACGTATAAAACTAGTCTACCTAAAATGACACTTAACTTAGGACTATGTGGTGAGTTACAACAAGGTATACATTCTAATACTTGTGACGTTGAATACAAACAAGTGACTCAAAAATACAACCGGCTATTACATTGAAACAAAAAGTAAGAAAAACAGAAGAAATATAAATTTTGAAACAGGATGTATCAGAAAATCGTTGGTTGTAATCGCTTTATATGTACCACTTACTTTAAGCAGTGAATTCATAATTCTACACACTCTGCGAATTAGAAAATGTAAAAAACTGCACTAAATCAATTAGAATCGATACTTAGGATTTTGTAACATAATGTCTGAAAAACTTTTATGACAATGATAAATTGGATAATCACCCAAAACAGATTAACGAATGAATTTACAAAGATTAACTTAAATTTGTGTTCACAAAGTTTAAAATATTCAGTAATTGAAAGTTTGAACTAGGAGGGAGTACACTTTGCCTGTCGGCATTCCAACAGAGGGCTTCGCATAGTTTCCAAGCCGATATATTTTAATAGTCGCTTCGAAAACTATTGCGAGTTCCAAGTTGAGAAACGAACGTAAATCACTGGATATACTGCCTCCTAGAAAATTAATGGAAACTTATTTGCCTCCCGATCGGCTCTGCTCACAGTTGCATAAATTGTCAATAACTGCTATCAACCATTGATATCGAAGATGAGTTTTTGCTTATTTTTTGTTAAGCGGCAAGATTGTAATTGAAAAAACAAAAGATAATGGTGACACTAGGATTTATTATTTTTATCCACGCTGAAAATTGTAGGGGTGGTTGTAATTTATTGTTCAAATACGTTATACGTATACGTTATACGTGTATACGTTTATTTCACATAAAGGGTTATTCAAAAGCATGGGCCGAATTTAATTGATTTGTTTTAGACTAAGTAACGACTGGAAATTAACAATTAATATACTAAAAACAAGGAGCTGCATCTTTGTTTTCTTTTTCTCTTTTCTTATTATAAATTATTAGTTTTCAGTCGTTAATTTATCAGACACAGCCAATTAAATAGGGTTCTTGTGTAGTGAAAAAATATGTTTCTTTGTTACAGTTTTTAGGAACAATAATACCTTTTTCTTTTTCAAATGGGGCAAAAGTAGTAATAAAGTTGTAATTGTTACACCTCTTTCATTTGATTTCCTCAGGCTTAAATTAATATAAAGTAAAATGGAAATTAACGAATATATAATTTATTTTTCGCCGTAAAGGTTTTAAAATTAATGAAGAAAACAGTGCACAGGGGTGCTGAAAAGCCTGGGAACGGCTAAATATTTTTTGATCCGAATTGGTTTGAAGAATTAATTAAACTTGGCGAATTCGCTCCCATGTAAAAAAACTAGTTTCTGAGGTATTTACTGACTGTTGGCCCCCAGTGGGGGACGGCCCACAAGAAATCGGTACAAAATCTTAAATGTAAGCAAACCGCAATCAATGCCGCAAACCGCATTTTAAAAAGTTCATTCGTTACAAAACTGCGGCTGATCAAAGACCGAAGGAAAGTACATAGTGTTAGCATAAATATTGTTTAAAAATGTGTACAGACTATGTCTGGAAAATCAAAACTCTGGAATCGAATGTCAGACCTAAAAACCTATTTTTAGCCAATTTTGTAACCAATAATCCTTTTGAAATGTGGTTTGCGGCATTGAATTCTATTTGAAAATGATGTGCATATTGACCTATGCTTACATTTAAGATTTTGTACCGACTCCTTGTGGACCGTCCCCTATTGGAGGTAATATCCTATTCGGCACCCTAAAAATAGGTTTATAGGTCCAACATTCAATTCCGGAGTTTTGATTCTCTGGCCAAAGTCAAAAATTGTAAAAAATGTTCCAACGATTTTCATGCTAAAACTATGTAATTTCCTTTGGATCTTCGATCAGCCGCCATTTCGTAGCGAATGTACCTTTTGAAGTGCGGTCTGTGGCATTGAATTCTATTTGATAAGCCCTTTAAAATGATGTGCATATTGACCTATGCTTACACTTAAGATTTTGTACCGACTCCTTGTGGACCGTCCCCTATTGGAGGTAATATCCTATTCGGCACCCTAAAAATAGGTTTATAGGTCCAACATTCAATTCCGGAGTTTTGATTCTCTGACCAAAGTCAAAATTTTTTAAAATGCTCCAACGATATTCATGCTAATACAATGTTCTTTCCCTCGGATCTTCGATCAGCCGCCATTTCGTAACGAATGTACCTTTTTGAAGTACGGTTAGTTACATTGAATTCTACTTGATTAGTCCTTCAAAATGATGTGCATATCGACCTATGCTCACTTTTAAGACTTTTTACAGACTCCTTGTGGGCCGTCCCCCACTGGAGGCCAAGAGTCAGTAAATTCTTCAGAAAGTAGTTTTTTACGTAGGAGTGAATGTGCGAAGTATGATTTCTCAAACCAATTTGGTTAAAAGAAATACTTAGCCGTTCCCAGACTTTTCAGCACCTGTATAATTAATCCATCGTCTAAATACATCACAACCATGCTCGGATATCAGTCAAAAAGACAGTTAAAACATAATACGCCACTTTCGTGTTTTATTTGTTTACCTATTTATTTAAAAATACTACATAACGGGCTGGTGCCCAATTATAGTGCAGTACATAATAAATAATACAAAAAAAATTATAACAGGGAAGTCCATGCTAGTCTTTCACTGGGATATCTTCATGCTCACAACAGTACAAGACAATATAATATCAAAAATAACAACTACTGAATCTGCATTACAATACAATAAATGACATGCTACTGAAGCAATTCTTTTAAATATCAACAATCCAACATAAAAAAAATGAATAAATAATAAATAATGAGAACATACAACATGGCATGCAAGCAAAATAAATAATGCCACCTCTACTCTACATAATTCTATTCTATATTCTATTTTTATGACTTTGAAACATGCATACGAAACAAATTTATTGAACTATTAAAGGAATCAGTGTTTTCAAACTGTACCAAGGAATTAAAAATGCGTAGCATAGAATTAATTTATTGGAGAGAAGGCACCAAGATTAGTGCGTGAGTAGTTTATAAACTTTGTTCTAAAGGAAGTTCATGAGACCCTAAATTCAAACATCCCTCACCTTTCCTCCTTTAGAAACTTAACAATTCCCCACAACATTTTCCCTCAACATTTCGGTAAAAACTATTTCAAAAGCTTTTAGAAAATTCGATTTTTCATCGCGAAAATGAGGCGTGTAAATAGAATTTAATATAAAGATATTGTCTCAGCAGACACTTTGGAAACTTTTCACTCGGTAAAATGAAAGTTGAGGCGAAGTTATGGAGTGCGCGGCGCGGCTCAGGTGGCTCCGACCGACTTGCAGCCGGCTAATTCACGATCGATACAAGCTTCTAGCCTCTAGCCGCTCCGTTAAGCCGATAAACTTCATTATGCGTTACCTTTCAGTCGATATTCACAATCGTTCTTCATCATTATACCATAAGGGCCAATTTGTATAGTATTAGCGAATTTCCTTAAAGGAATAAGCTATTTCGGTAGTACCCATGAAAAGACCTAAGTCCGAGACCATGTTCACTTTTCATTTTGGGGTCCCCAGAAGCAAAAGCACCATTCGTTCGAATTTATATATATATATATGTGTGTGTGTGTGTGTGTCTGTTAGCACGATAGCGGCCGCAAAAATGGTCCGATCTTTATGAAATTTGGTACGGACATGTAAAGTAATAATCAATTGGACGAGCTCGTGAACCAGCCCGATCGGACCACCGGAAGGGGGGGTAAAGGGGAATAAACCCCCCAAAAATGGGTTTTTTTGAGTTTTTTACGAGGAATAATAAAATGTATCGAATTTTTGTGGGCACCATTGAATTCAGCTCAAAAAAAACAAACAATTTAGTATTTTGAATCACTGCTCTGTGTCCATTGGTTACCGAGATATTGAAAGTGGTAAACACAGTACGTTGTCCCAATGTAACCTTATGGGAAATAAGTAAAATTCTATATCTCGGTTATTTCTCAACATATCTTGTTAAAACTTGGTAAATAGCTTCTTCTAGTTCAGATCTACTAAATATTGAATTAAAACTACCCAGTTTTAATATACCTGTAGCAGCAAACCTGCATACTCATTCCCCTTGTTATTCTTATGGAGCTTACCAAAACATGTAAAATCTTGCTATGTTTGATTGAAATATGTTATTTTGCATTTGAAATTCGCTGAGTATGCAGGTCTGCTGCAACGGGGGTATTGTTAGTAAATGTTGGGCTCTGAATTTGCTGTCAGGAGTGAAATAACTGTCTTCATGGTACAAGGACAATTTATTGACAGTATAGTGAATTATATATTACAAACTTCAATGCAGGAAAATAAAAGAATATTCTTACTTGGTATTTTTGGTGGAAGGCTGGCATTTACAAAGACTGGTAATCTTCTAACCTTTATTTATAAATTTATACGTCCTTGTCTGGAATATTACTCATTTTCAGATATTCGCTGGAATGCAAACTTTTGGTAGACTTCGTTAGCAATTTTAAATCCTTGACTGGAATTAAATCATATGACTCGAACCTCGTCTGGAAACAAACAAATAACCCAGACTAATTAGTATTTTACATACACAATCATTCTAAATTAATTTAAAAGCAAAATTACAAATTATAAAACATGTGCAAAATGTATGACAAAACAGAACATGAAATATGAAACAGTGATTTTAACAATCTTAGTTTTCTAGTTATTTACACATATTAAACATATACCAATTGAGAATTTAATCATGGACTTTATATAATTTGTTTTTACAATGTAGATCCATCAATTCTTAATTATAATTACAAGAAACTTATATGTCTTATATTACAATAAACTTATAAGTTATAAGCAACTTATATACGAGGAAGGAGTCGAATTAATTTAATCCTTGCCAGTTCCTTCCCCAATTAGAATAGACAAAGTCAATTTAAGTTAGCTCAATTTACAGCAAAAGCTAACATCACAAACAGTAAGTAATTAATTAATCATACCATTGATCATAACATTTTATATATAAGGAAGTATTTTGGATAAGACAACAAAAAAAATTCTAACGGAACATTTTGAATTAAATTAAAAACATGGTATATGATTTCAAACTCAATTTTAAGATTCGATTTCGACATTCGGATAGTATTATGGCATATTAATGATGGTAAATCGAAGTAATGAAAAATAACCATCGGTGGTGTTTATTTTTCGTTTGTGCCGCCATCTTGGTTATTTAACCTGAAATGAAGCAACCGCTTGCTTGAAATATAAAAACTGTTTGAAACATAATGAATGGGGTACAGGGAGATATAGATATTTTGACTACGGGGAAGTCAGTTCAAGGTCGATTGTTATTGGATTTAAGTATTAGAGCGAGAAAACAATGAACAGCTTAATTCTGTGTTGAAGAGTTAAGAAAATGTGAAAGTTTTATCAGAAATGACGTAATGTAAATTTCAAATTCTTATACATACGTTATTTGAGTTATGTTGGTTTTTTAAATAATGATTGTGGTTAATAAAAATAGTTTACTCGTTAACGAGGTTTCCGTTCATCGTTCGATCACATAGCCTAGAGTCCAATTCCAGATTTTTCTGTAATTTCAGTTCCCGTGACCTAATCGAGAAAGAATCGAAAAATTTATATCAAGCGTCTATTTCACAGCTCTGGAGATGGTTAGCGAAGACTTGCCTTCCAAAATTGGTCTTTGTGACTTTCACATAGTGAAACGAAGCGTAACGTTTATTCATTGATCAAGTTGATGATCGATAGTTCATATATTTACGCTTTTCCTACTAAATTCTTAAGCAAACGTTTAAATGGACAACGTCAAGCATGTTTCTTACAAAATTGACGAGATGATAAAGGTTTAGTATATTATTAAGTACTTATATTAAATTAGAAATTAAATTTACCTAGGGCGGAGAAATTGTTTTTCGAATTTAGTTCTCAATAGACTAGACCTAGATAAACTCTTAAAAGACTTTCAACTAATATATTGGTTTTCTTGAGCTGGTTATTTAAACAAATTCTTCTCTTACGATTTGTTGGTTGTTGGTTGTATCTACACTATTATAAAGAAGAGGTGGTTTCTGTATGAATGTATGTATGGGACAAGTGAACTCGAAAAATATTGAACCGACTGGGTTGAAATTTCACACAGAGGTAGATCTTGAACCTGGGAAACACATAGGCCTATTCACTTCCTTAAAATCCCCTCGGGCTACACCCCGTGAACGTTCTCAGTTTAAATGTTTACATTTTAAAGGAATGTAAACATTTAAATACTGAAATGTAAACAGCTGTGGATAATTAAATTTGACAGTTCAAAGAGCAGAGGTAAGATCAGCTGTAATTTTCATCGTGAGCGAAGCCACGGGCAACTTCTAGTAACAAATAATTATGACAATGCATTTGAGATTTCAGACCTATTATTAAAAATTTTTAAAACAATACGGAAACCATAGGAAGACACTCATACCAGATACTAAATCAAAAATTTAAGATTTTTCTCAACTTTTAAATCTACGACATATCAGCGCAGGGAGTAATAATTTAACGTTGGAATTTGGAATAAACACGAAACAAGGATTAAAACTTGAATCCCACACTACGATACGGCAGCAATGTTCGTTGTAGCTCTTTTTATATTTTGAAAATAATCTCGTTAAAAATGGAAATTCTCTCATTTTGGATAGGGATTTAAGTTCATTCCTTTCTGTTTCTATCGGTGCCTTGATGATAATATTTTTTTCATTGTTTTTTGTGCATAATTAGGTTTTCTCATGAACATGATTCACTTTTCAAATAGAGGCTGTTTCGATTGCTTTATCAAATTCCACTCCAAAAATATTTATTCGTCATTTGGAATTAAAGATTTTTCAAAGGAGACTTTTTGGACAGGGATGTATATTCCTCAATGTAAATAATATTTAAGAATTAATATCAATGATATAAATTAATGTTAATAGTTTCGTACGATCTATGTAAATTCAAATGGGTGAAATGGTCGGTTATGATTATTTATTTTCGCCCTGAATTAGTATTTAAAATCAAAATTAATATTATTTTGGGTCTTTCATTTTAATTATTCACATTTTTTAATTAACTCGTTAAATTAAAAGATGCATGAAATATGTTATTAAAGTGGAGTAGGTAAAGAGGAAAGACGTTGGAAGTATACACCCAATAGCCTACGGCTTGTAAAATAATATAAGTAACATATTCCGCTATTGCTGTAGCAAAATTCATTATATCATAAATTTTATTTATTTTAAAACTCTATATATTTCAATTGCTTCGTTTTGATTGGCTTTAAAAAGTTTATTTATAGTAAAATGTTATAAGGTTCTAATATTATGTGATAAAAAATCATAACAAATATTTCAAATATCTTGCAAGAAAAAAATTACCTCTGTCACAGCAAACTTGCGTTCACGTTGAATTTTCCATACTAAAGCTGTAGTAATTACGAAGAATGAAAAAGTAATAAATTGATTATAAAAATCATATTTTAACGATTTTCGTAGGCTTCATAAAATATTAGGATTAGGTAATCAAGATTTTTAAAATTGTAATATCTGATTAATAAGTAAACACAAAAACCTATTACAGATACTTTTGTTAAAGAACTGAAAAACTGTTGTTTCATTTTAACTTCAGTGAAAAGTGAATAAGAAACATTCCTAGTGATAGATTCCGCTGTCTTGATACAATGCGGCGAGCCGATATCTCGACGAGCACTTCTGGTAGGATTCAATGGTGAGAATATTATTTTAATAAAACATTTGTTATGGAACTCATACCATAGAACTTAGTTTAACGCGTCTGTAGTAAAATACATTACGGCCGGAAAGTTATTACGAGAGTTATCGTTCTAACCGGCGCTCAAAAAAGGAAAATTATATTCCCCATATGAGCAAACGTTAGTTTTCGGATCAAAATTGATTTATGCAGTTAAAAATGCCACACAGAACCCGTTTAACATCCGAAAGTATTTACTCAAAGCTAATAATTAATATTAATAATAATATGATTGCTGAGATTACCCTAAAAGGAATATTTCTCCTTTATGTTGTAACAACTATTATAGTTCATATATGAGAAAATACAGTAAGGAAAATTAATGTATTTATATATTAATAAATGATGATCACTGATGAGGGCTACTATTAAGGCCTGATTTCATCAAACTTTAAACCACCGTTAAGGCTCCGTTAGTTTAATTTTATCTGCTGTTTAATACTGTTTTCCTATCTTTAACGAACGGTTTTTTATCTGACATTTAACTGATGTTTGGTGAAATCAGGCCTAAATAAGTAATTTAAATTAACATGAGTACCGTGTTTTTGTAAATAATTTTATTCGCACTTAAAAGTACGAATAACATTATTTAGAAAAACAGGGTTCTCATGTTAATTTAAATTACTTATATATATATAATCAACATACAATTACTACTCGACGCTATTGATAGGCGTTAGGGCTTATTTCAACTAAATCTTAAAATTTAAATACCACACTATAGTTCCACCATAGTACACGTTGCACCTTAGCAGTTTTAAAGGTTGGCAAGGAGTTAGTAGATTTCAGCGTCGCAACTACACACGAGAAGGGTGGCGAACAGTCAAAGTCAATAGCGCGAGGGACATTTAAACTGGGGTTTGTTTACCTGAAATTAAGTAGGTTTAGGGAGCCTAAACAAATTACAGGTCGGAACGACCCTTCCTTTGACAGGATCGGCTGTCAAATGTAAGGGAAGTACAAAGTAAAAATGCCTACTTAGCCTAATTATCGGGTAAAGCGACGAATTGAGTTAAAAAGCGTTTTTCAGATACGTTTACTCACGTATTGATTTGCTACCTTCTAGTAGTGTTTTTGATGATGTATTTATCGTTATATTTTTCTAAAAGCGAGATAAAGCTGCTAAAAATACGTTTATATTACATTTGAATTACGTTTATATTACGTTTGTATTACGTTTATACGTAATATGCATTACGTTTTGATATTATTTATTATAGAAATAAGTATTAAATCTATAAACCCCCTCAAATCGGGGGAAAGGGTTTTATACTATGATACAAATTAACTTATTGTCAAGTTAATAAATGTACATATAATATGTTTTGTTTGATTTTTGAAATAAACTGTGGTCAAATGTTTGTTTGTATGATTTTTTGGTTGGGAAAAATTTATTTGTGGTGTCTAATGCGATGAAGGCTAAGGAAATGAAGACTCGGACGCCAAACATGAGGGTTGAAGTTTTATATTTACTTCAAGAAGTAAAAAAGTTGAATGATGACATGTATGAATTTAAGGGTATTTGAAAGTCTCCCCTTAAGATGATGTGTTCTAATAAAATGCGCAGGTAAACGCCCTAAGGCGATTCTCCATCTCAGAAATATTTTTCAGGGGTCTAAAGAGTTTGGCTCAGGGACGTAAAGTATGTGGTCTAATTATTAGTAGAACGTATATGTTAAAATATAGGCCTTCTTAAATGCATTCCATTTCGATCTACAAAAATTACCAAATACAGGACAGTAGGGATTATGAGCCGGAATAACGCCCGTTATTCTGATACCGATTTTTTCATCCCCATAGCATACACGAGACGTAACACCATAATAGTAGTTTATGCAACGATTGAATAATGAATGCCATTAAGCCACGAGTGAGATGTATAAATATCTCACGAGTGGCTTAAAGGCATAATACAATCGTTGCATACACTACTTTATCTACGACCAAAAATATACAGGGTGTCCAAAAACAACTAAATAACTTACCGTATTTAAATTGTGACTGCTATATAAACTGTTCCCAAGCGGTCACCCATCCAAGTAGTGACCCCGCTCGACGTTGCTTGACTTCGTAACACAACAATTAGGTTTTGAGGTTAGGAACAAAAACATTAATTTCTCTTTTATTGATAATAACCATACAAAATAGATGAATTAAAGATAAAGTGAGCTAATCAAAATTTGGGAAATGTTGATGTAAATAAATAACTGGCGTATTAGAGGACGATTGAGGTTAGGTACAATAGAACACTAAAACCGGAATCTTATGGGTGCAATCAGCTGATGTGCGAGTTGTTTAATTTGTATTAAGGTACTACTTCCGCCAAATGCCGAGCTCTCATTGGTCTAGAACCAGTACTCTAAAGTGACTCCATTATCATAATTTCGACATTATGCAACTGCTTGGTTTTTGGTGTTTTAATGTATATCATCAAAATGTTTATTGTAATACCATAATTGGTGCTTATTGCAATGGACGTAGATAAAAGGTATCACTTTACCCGTGCCAGGGTGTCATTCATGATCCTGTGTGTGGATTACGCGCGTTTCGAGGATCAGTTCCTTTTGAACGGAACGAGAACCTAACACATCGTCGCAAGAGGTCGTCAGTTAAATTTTAAACACGAAATAGTATATTACGTTACTAGGCCGGGAAGTACTGTTTTGCCGGACGAGCATGATGATTCATGCGAGAAGGCCTACATGATGATTTTCATGCGAGTCATGATGATTTTCATGCGAGTACGGAAAACTTTCCGGCCGTGTAAACGTACGATATTTTTCATCATACTACGCAGAAAAAAAACATCCTTCAATCATAACGTAGTCCTTAAATAAAAATAGGTTTCTCAAACCTTCAATCCTAAGCTATAACAAACAGAAAACATTTGCTACGGATGCAGTGCTGCCCAACGCATGTGTCAAAAGCAGCTGTTTAAAGCAGTATGACGAAAATATTATGAAACACGATATAATTTTCAAGTTTGTAACAAACTCTGATACAACTGTCAGTTTGGTCTTTACACAGAATTTCTTATCGACAAACTTTAATTACCGAGCCACCTGAGCTGGAAACCACTGGACAGTTCCCAGTAATTCGCCTCACACGTTGTGGATTAAATGTGGTGGAAGGGCTGCCTCAAGCCTCGAGTCTTCTGTTCCGACGTCTGTCAGGTCGATTGATCCAACTTTTTCCGAAGTTTATTGAGCCTCGCACTCGTCAGTTATCAGTAAAGGACGAAATTCGATATTTTCTCCATGAAGTGACTACCTATTCTGTGAGCTTTAAATCGGATGGAATTAGTAATTTTCTTAGAATTAATGACAGTTAAAGTTTTCATCAGAAGAATTTGGCTATATTTCTAGAATACCTTCTGTTCAACGACCCATAAATAGTATATTACGTTACTAGGCCGGGAAGTACTGTTTTGCCGGACGAGCATGATAGTTCTCGCGCGAGCGAAAGCGAGTGCGGGATTTTCATGCGAGTACGGCAAAACTTCCCGGCCGTGTAAGGCACGGTATTTTTCATCATACTACGCAGAAAAAACATACTTACAATTATAACGTAGTCCTTGCATGAAAATAAGTTTCTCAAACCTTCAAACATAACCTATAACAAACAGAACAAACATTTTGTTACGGATGCAGTGCTGCCACTACATTCCTCTAAAAATAAAGCAATAAACAAGCATTAAACGTCGGTTTGCTGCAAATCAGCTGATTGTTTACTTCCGTTCTTTCCGGCCTAGGTCGGATAAGAGTTTATCCGGCCTAGGCCGGCAATGGGTAACTTTCGAGCCAACAAAAAGGAACTGAAAACAGATGTTTCTGTATTAGTATGATGAAATAGTATATTACGCAACTAGTTCGGGAAGTAGGTGTTTACGTGCGAGCATGATAGTTCACGCGCGACGCTTGCGGAGCGCGGGAATTTCATGCGAGCAACGTAAACACCTTCCCGGATGAGTTGCGTACGATAGTTTTCGCAACACTACCAGCAACAAATATACAGGGTAAGTGAAAAACAACACTTCTATGAAAGTTAAAAGATTAAAAATATATTAATTAAACTGTAGAGAGAAAATACGAACAAAACTATATTTATCTGTGCGGGGAAGATGACAAAAAGCGTTATCTCTGCCGTTCAGCGACCGAGTAAGCCTTTCTAGGAATACTTCTTATCGTCACACAGACGGCAACAATTGATTAAATAATCCTGCTCCTTATTAACTTATCGCTTAACTGTGCGTAGTCGCAACCTGGGAAACCAGATTACAGTATTTACAATTGAGATATGGTCGTCATAGTTAAAATGTGTATGTTTTGTTTATGTGTAATGTATGTAAATTGTGAGATACACTTTTTTTCTTGAGTTGGCAACATTGAGCATTTACCGCACGAGTGCGGTAAATGCTCAATGTAAACTCTTTACCGCACTCCAGCTGATTTGTTACCTCACTACAGCTGATATTTGCTGTACTCTTTTCTAAACGGCGACTTCCCACACTGAAACGGAAGCGGAAATCGGCTACTTACTAGTGTAGTGTTGCGAAAACGTTTTAAAAAAGTATATTGAATCTAACAAAGCGAATTATTAGAATCTAGTCAGAAACGTCTTTAAAATTTAACAAAAACATTTTTGGTGATGAAACGAGAAAGAAGATTATAAACAGTTTAACTATGCATTAACTTTTATTTCGAACTTCGGGTTGTCTTTTATGTTGTGGTATGTCTTTTTGTACCCGGGGGTCCGTGCACGCGCGCCAGGTTGAGAACCGCTTTGGCCAAGCCTATAAAAACTGTATCATCCATCGACATTAGGGATGTGTTATATTAGATATTTTGTGATATTAGTTACTTCCATATTAGTTACAATTAAAACCTGGTTCCATAGGTTTACAGTTTACTGTTTGAGAACCTTTGAGAAATATTGAGCCTTAATCTGATAAAAACCTGTTAAAAAAGGAATTACATGTACTGAAAAAAATATTGAAAATGAAAGTTCATCTACATTATTTAATATGTTTTATGAAATCATTTGTTTAGTTAGTGCTGTTACAGTTATTATATTAAATAAATAAATAAATGAAATTTTCTATGAAAAACTATCACTGTATTACTATTGTTTCAAAACGATCCCTACAGTATTAAATTGACGTATTTAAATAGTTTAATTTTTTTGTAACATGTAAAATATTCTATAGTACAGCTACATTTAAAATAGTTATATTATTAAATACTCTAAATATGCAGATGTTTCATGCCGGAGTCTACCTTGCATTAGCTACGGAAGTGAATTATATGAGATACCTGTCACATTAGTTTTAATTCACATTAGGAAAATTATTACAGTTATTTTGTTAATACAAGCTATTAAAGAAACAGAAAGTCGAATTAATGCTAGGTTAGTCTAGAGAAAAGATGACAGCGGTGTATAGATAGAATAAGGCAAATATGTACTAGTATTAGTCAAAATCACATATTAGTTACTTTGGAAATCAGTTACTTTTACATATCTAATACAAATACCTCCGTTGCAGCAGACCTGCATACTTAGCGAATTTCAAATGCAAAACAACATATTTCAATCAAACATAGCGAGATTTGACATGTTTTGGTAAGCTCCATAAGAATAACATGGGGAATGAGTATGCAGGTTTGCTGCTACAGTTATATTAAAACTGGGTGGTTTTAATTCAATATTTAGTAGATCTGAACTAGAAGAAGCTAATTACCAAGTTTTATCAAGATATGTTGAGAAATAACCGGGATATTACCGAGATATATTACTTATTTCCAATAAGGTTAACATTGGGGACTGTATTTACCTCTTTCAATATCTTGGCAACCAATAGACATAGAGCAGTGATTCACGATACTAAATTGTTTGTTTTTGAGCTAAATTCAATGGTACCAACAAAAATTCGGTAAATTTTATTTTTCTATGTAAAAAAAACTCAAAAACCCATTTTTGGAGGGAATTGCCCCCCTTTACCCCCCTTCCGGTGGTCCGATCGGGCTGGTTCACGAACTCGTCCGAGTGATTACCACTTTACACGTCTCTACCAATTTTCATGAAGATTGGACCATATTTACGGCCGCTATCGTGCTAACAGACACACACACACACACACACACACACACACACACACACACACACACACACACACACCCACACACACACACACACACACACATATCTATACATAAATTCGAACGAATGGTGTTTTTTCTTTCTGGTGCCCCAAAACGAAAATTTATCATGGTCTCGGGCTTAGGCCTTACCATGAGACCTACGGTAATAGCTTTTTCCCTATAGGGGAAATTCGCTAACACGATTACTAATATATTGGCCATCCCTAATCGACACTGGTGTTCCAGGTTCCTGATCGGCCAGTACGTGACGCTGCACGGCGAGGTGATCAGCCACGTGAACATCAGCAACGTGCAGGTGGAGGACGGCGGCATCTACCAGTGCACCGCTACCAACAGGATCGGCGAGGTCTCCCACTCCGCCGACATGCGGGTGTACGGTACGGATGTGCCATATTACATAATTTGTGATAGTGATGGACAGTTCGATTCTTCTCAGTGAATCAATCAATATTAAAGAATTGAAATTTGAATCGATTCTTTGATTCATGTAATGCTCTATTTTGAGAGTAAACGTAAAATTAATAAAATCAATGGTTGTTCTTGAAAAAGTGTGTTTTTTTATTTGGGCATCAGAGTATAATTATTAATCCAGAGTCTAATTGTGTATGCTACTTCCAAACCCAAAATGTATGCTTTATTGATCCGAGAAATAACACAGAGACTTGGGTGTAAGTTGGAAGCAATGCAAACCATCGAATTCCAAATTAATCAATACTTTAAAAGAGTATGATAGAGCTTGTGTGGACTATCAAGCTACTTTTTTTAATTAATATGTCATTGGCCTTGATGAAACAAAAAAACCCTGAAAAACAAAGACACAACCCAGAACCCTCAAGGTCAATAACCAAAACATACATTTATATGCTTTTTTTATTAATAGCTAATACAAAACTGGCGTTTGCACCTAGTTTTGGTTTGCGAATTAAAGAAATAAGTTCAAGACTTTGTGTGTTTGATTCACGCGAAGAATCGACTCTTTAAAAAAAATGATCATGATTTGTTTGATTCACTCGATAAGTCGTTTGAATTGAACGATTCGTTCGCGAATCGCCCATTACATATATCTATTTCCTGCTCGATTCACAACCGTCTGAAATAAAATACTAGGTTCCTAACTTAAACGTACCCAATCTAAATATGCAACTTAAGAATTACTATTTTTGGGCCCCTTTTCCCATTTATCTACTGAAGGCTGAGAGCCTAAGGGATAATCGAAGGGAAGCTTCCTTTCCTTTCCGGTAGCCGTACAAAAAGACAAAATAATGGCTGAAGTACCCTTATAGGATTTACCTGTGGGGTGGGGAAACTCAGACTACCAAATCCTCTTTACAAAAAAAATAGCTATACAGACTTGCCATTACAACGAGAGCTTCCATTAACTGTGCCCATCACTGACCCTGTACTAACATAAGCTATTCAGGAAGCCACCTAAGGGCATTTAACTCTTATAATAAATAACTACTTAGGGCCGTTTTAATCGCATCAACCAGCTGTTGTTGTTGAAACATCTAGGTGCAAACATCGAATGAGAGAATGATTTCTAAGGAAAGTTCAATTGAGCAATCGAATAATAGAAAGCAATAATACAGTCGTTGTTTTATTAATGATTTGCCATCGGAAAAATTAGTCATATTTCATTGTTGAAATGATTAATGGGTAATTCGTTATTTATTCAGTGCATAACAGATGATTTTGTCAACCAAAAAGTGTCATCGAATGATTTTTTTCATCATTAAAAAATAACTAAAGCCCCACAACACATGTGTTAAACGGTTTTCTCGTAGTACGACAAATAAGAAAATCACTAATTTATTTAAATGTCACCATGAAGACAAAGAGTTACATTAAATAGATACTTCACAAAATTGTATTATAATAAATTAAATTTTAGCCTGTACTTCTGATCAGATTAAATAAGAACCATAAAACATCGAGAGAAATCACACGGGCACCTTTTATTGGAGAGCTCAGAGCGAATAAAATTAGTTCGGAGGACCATTTTTCATTTTATAGTGATTACCCCTACGGCAGGTAAGGGGCTTTAAATTACTCCCCACTAGGGAGTAGGGTTAGAAAACGACTCGTGTTGAACTCTGAGTAGCAGCTTACTGTGTCATATATAATTAATAAAAAATATCAAATTTCTTAAAAACAATTTGATTTTAACTTAACTTCATAAGAACACAATTATCTTCAGAGTGATAGTGTATGTACAAAAATTCTCGCAACAGTATAATAAAAATAAGGCCGTTTTTTAGTGTGACCTTGTTTAATACTTAATTACTTACTTTAATTCCATTGTGGAATGTAGTAAAAAGATTAATGTCCTTATTTTCAGTAGTTTAAAGAGTGAATTAAGACATGTTGCGTTAAATTCACCAGTGCCCATAATTCGGTTCAATCCTTACTTTTAATTAAAATTAACTGTTCTCTTTCAGATGATTAATTTTATAAAAAGTGTTGTCTTTATAAAAGTATAGCGTGGATTGTTTTCCATACCACCAAGATAACTTGACAATAGGTATATGAAAGCTAAAAAGTAATATGTAATAATTTAAAAGAATGATAAATATTTAAATAATTAAGTTTGAAAAATATCTCTGTATTTGGCCTTGTTGACAAACTGTTACTATTGGACATTATTGATATAATCCTTAGAGCTTTTTTTTATAATAAAAGAATTTTTTTGAGATTTCCTAATTTTGTAGCTCCATAGATGACGATTCCATAGGATATATGGGATTGGATAAGTTTTTACCTCTACTATCTTATACTAAAATATTTTACCATAATTTCCGGACTCCCTGTATTGTTTCTAGACAAATAAAGATTTTGAATTTGAATTTTGAATTACCGAGTGGCGTTGTGTCCAGGGCCGCCGTACGTGCGGCCGATGCCCAACATCTCGGCCGTGGCAGGCGAACCGCTGCTGATCCCCTGCCCAGTGGCCGGCTACCCCATCGACTCCATCACCTGGGAGAAAGGTAACACCGACAACACTGTGACCATCTACGATATCGCTTTCGTATATCGTCGCTTAAGATATGATACTTTACTTTATTAATCATAAAGTATTAAATATAAATTAATGTATGGTAAATAAAAAGATGTAATTAGTTGTAGATCAACATTTGTATTCTTAAGAAAGATAACAACTATAAAAACAAAAGTAATCACACCAAAAAAATAAACAGAATAAATGAAAAAAGGTACAGGCTAGTGGCAAAGCCATATGATTTAGCCACAAACTCCTCTCCTTGTGTCAACGGGGAGCAAAATGACCTGGTGCATGAACACATCGCCCTGACCTCGTGAACACCAAAGTTTTCTGAGTGTCTTTGTTATTTACACTTATTTTTTGTCAGGATTGGATCTCTCGACTCTGATGGTCTCTCGGTTTGTTTCACCATTCGAGTCGTTAAGGAGGAACCGTGGTTTCAGCCGGTCAATAGAGATCGATTTAAGCCCCCTAGGAGTCAGCACCTTAAACCATTTCTCAGACCGTGAAACAACTTGGAATGGTCCATCATAGGCAGGCTGCAAAAGTTTTCTTGATGCATCATGGCGTACAAAAACATGGCTGGATGTTCGCAAGTCAGGGTGGATGAAAATCTTTGACGAATGGTATTTTGCTTCAATCGGTTTGAGTTCTTTCATTTTTCTTTTCAAATTATTCACAAAATCAGGAATGTCAAATGTACCTCGATACCTCGTATCTCTAAAAACACAACTTTACAGGAGGGCCCAAAAACTGAAGAAGAAATACTGCTGTGATACCTTGTATGTCATTAAACAGTGGCCGTGTGATATCACGTATGTCATATTTTGAGGGTTGTAGGTTAAGTTTTCGTAATTACTTAGTTGTATTAGCATACATATGTTTGCAAACAATACTAAAGGTATTATCCTACTGTTTAAATGAGGAAAATGTATAATTTTACCAATGTAATACAAGAGACATACTAGGTCTCACCAGAAAGAAACCACTGCCATCATAATTACTGACTTAAGAGGTCCCACTTCAAATTAATAGTCTACTGTATAAAATTCAATTTTTTCCTACATACAGGTTCTCATCATAAAAATGGGTCATATAACAAAAGCAGCCTCGGAGCTGGGTTGTGAAGTTAGTAACGCCTAATTAACCTTATAGCGGTCAGATTTGGAGCTGGGTAGATGTGCCCCCGGTCCATACCCCCTCCACCCCCTAGGGGGTCCGTGGTGTGTAGACTTGGAACCAGCTTGGCTCTGGACAGCCCTGTTAACCCTTTGCAATCGGATTGAATATTTTCCGCTATTCCGTAGCGATCGCGAGGCCAGATTTACTGGCCGCCACCATTAGCGTTCAAAAGTCGGATTTTTTTCCACAGCAGTTTTCATTTGCGACCGGATGTCCAGCAGGGCTGGCCAACATAAAATCCAACAAACGCTCGGGTGTCCAGTTGGACTGGCTGATAAGTGCCGATAACATATGTTTTTTTTTTGTTTTTCTAAATTTTACCTGATGCCTGTAGAGTGCTGCAACCTCTTGAGGAGTTATTTAACTAAATGATTGGCGGGCTTGCAAAATTGAATCGTGAACATACCCTACGATAACACTGCTGGCTTTCAATAAAAACAATCCCGAGCTACCGGGTGTGAAAACAATTCCGAACTGACGGGAGTGAGCAGCCATGATGAATGCCGAGCTGATGCGGAGTGGGGCATGGCCAGTACAGCTGGCTGACCGACCGGCGAAACCAAGCCATATGGAAATTGATTCCAACTAGCTAAGTGCGTTGTGGCCACTCATGCTGGCCTTACGATCGCAAAGGTTAAAAGATTTTGTATTTATGTCACAGAGGGGAGGAGACTGCCGCTGAACCGGCGCCAGCGGGTGTTCGCCAACGGCACGCTGCTGCTGGAGAACGTGCAGCGGGAGCCGGACGGTGGCGAGTACCGCTGCGCCGCCGAGGACAAGCAGGGCCGCACCGCCGCGCAGACTCTGCACCTCTCCGTCATCGGTACCCCCAGTCTTACTTACTCTTACTCCATTTTTTGGGTGATTTTGTTACAGGATTGCTTATACAATTAAATTGTTGTACTTACTGCCTTAGCAATCCAATATATTAAATGTTGTGATGCGTTTCGCTAATTATAGCATCTTCAGACAGTCACACATTATACACAAACTAACTGTTCATTTCATGAAAATTGCCTTGCGGGTTGTTAAAAATATAAAATTGAGACATAACACAGATTTAAAAAATAGTACACATAAAACTCGCATGATATTGGGAGCTCCCTTTCTTGATCTTCAGTGAATGAGGTTCGCACAAACTGGCTAATCCTGGTTGGTCTGGAGCCTGTTATCAAGGCACAGCTGATAACAATACCTCACTACACAGAGCAAGCTTTATTGTACACTCTTTATTAGTTTAGTTTTGTTAAAAATTGGATTCATCCTAGGTCCTATTTTTTTATTTAAAATGTCATTACTGTTTTCTAAATGTCCTTTGTTTATTTCTATTTCTTCTAAGCGTAATAGCCTTTGACCTTTTCTTTCATGGTGTAATCCCACTGAAGATCAAGAAAGGGAGCTCCCAATACCATGTGAGTTTTATGTGTACTATTTTTTTAATATGTGTTATGTCTCAATTTTATATTTTTAACAAGGCAAGGCAATTTTCATGTAATGAACAATTAATTAGTTTGTGTATAATGTGTGACTGTCTGAAGATGCTATAATTAGTGAAACGCGTCACAACATTTCATATATTGGATTGCTAAGGCAGTAAGTACAACATTTTAATTACTCTTACTCACACGGCCATTTGAACCCCAGCAGGGTTTTGGTCTCGCCAACAAGACCCGGCAGGGACAGGGTTTTGGTCTCCATCGTTCCCGATCCCTTGCCTCCAGTCCGGTGTCTGGCTAAAATGACAAATGACCAAAACCCCAACTCTAAAGAATGCAGTCATAACGACAACTATCCTGGGTCTGCCACCTGGGGAGAGTCAATCCAAACAAAACCAAACAAAAATGTGTTTGTTTTGTAATCCAAACAAAAATGTGGCAGCCAAAACCACAATGATTCCGTCAACCGATAGAAGTACAAATTTTGATGACTTTAGCGATTTTTTTAGTAGCGCAGTTATAGCTCACATAGGTAGATTGTCTTGAAGTTTCACGTTAACTGCTGATGCAAAACAAAAATCTTGTTGTTGTCACACATAAAGATATCATCACACCATGAGCACACCGTTATCACACTAAAAATTTACCATCACTTTGCTACTCCAAAGCACAGACCAAGAAAAAAACTTTTTATATGGTCTGTGGTCTAAAGCCATAAAGGGTGATGGAAATCAAATTTTTGTTTCGCTTCACTTAATGTGGAACTCCAAGACAAGCTTTTGCCTCAGTTAATGTGGGATTCCAGTTTATGGTATACGTTTCCGCGAGAAAATTATTGGACCCTACCTTAATTTAAGAGATTTCTTTTACTTAGGTCTACAGAGAGACATCCCAGCTCGCTGTAACTGCGCTACTTTACGAATTGCTGAAGCCATCAAAATTTGTACTTCTATTGGTTGATGGGATCGTTGTGGTTTTAGCCGCCAGATTTTTGTTTGGATTACCTACTGACCCTCCCCAGGTAGCAGACCCAGGATAGTTGATGTTATGACCACATTCTTTAGAGTTGTGGTTTTGGTCGTTTTTTGTTTTAGACGGCATTCTTTTTAGCCGGCATTCTTGAACCCCAGCAGGGTTTTGGCCTCGCCAACAAGTGCCTTCCATTGTTCCCAATCCCTTGCCTCCTCCAGTCCTGCTCCTACTTTGGTCACACTGTCCCATCATCTTCTTCTGGGTCTTCTTGGCGGTCGTCTTCCATCCGGTTTTCCCTCTTGAACCTCTTTTAAAAGCGTACCCTGCTCTCTTCTTTGATTTGTTAGACGATATTGTACTTTACCTGCTCAACACACAAATAACTATTTATTATCATTAGGCTTACAAAAAAGCAATAGACAAAGTCAACAGGCAAAATTATGTATAGTAAGTATTTAAATGGGTTTTGACACTATTCAGTAAAACACTAATTTGTAATTGACAAATGATAACAATCTAAGTAATTCATAAAACAGATAATAAAAATACAATTAACAAACTCTTAAGTAAGTATTGCAATAAAAGAACTTAGTTTTAAGTACAACTGAATTTCTTATTTGAAATAATTCTTCTAGAGAATAAAAAGAATGTTCTTGAAAAATTCTAATGAACAGTTTGATATCCTACATGAAAATTTATTATAGCATTTAGATCCAATTTCATCACAGCTTTTTAATATCTTGGTCAATCTTTGAATCTGTACATTGATGTTTTTTTCTATTCCTTGCTTGTATTATATGAAATTATATCTTCTATAAGTTGCTGACTTGGTAGATTGTTCATGGTGTATATGTAGAGATTAACAACAGTCATAATTTAAAGTTTCACAAACAAACGCTTGCGAAGGTCAAGTCTGCGTGATTAAGTGATCATTCTAACAATCTTTTTTAGAAGTAAAATTTTGGACATGGCTACTATTATTACCCAAGAGTAATATACTATAAGAAATCATGCTCTGGAAAAAAACAAAAAATGGAGATATAATGTACTTATCTGATACTACATAATCTTCTAATTTTCCTAGCAAATAAATAACTCTAAATAACCTACCAGTTATATAATTTATAAGCAATATAATCTTAATAAATAATAAACTAACTTTATCCACAAAAAACTACACAATCTACAATTACTGATTTTTACACATGTACATAATTAACATATTACGAGTCACTGAGAATTAAAGAGGGTCATGAGTAAGTTTGTTCCAATTTTGGTAATTTAATGGGTTAATAAAATTTACTCAAAAAAATATACTGCAAAAACCACAGAAAAATGACTTGAAGTATATCTTTGCGAACATATATTCTATGTAATATCGGTAGAGCGACCTAAAATTGAGGGCTTAAATGACTTCAGCTACTTTTATCCTATACAGGAGCAAGGTAGGTTAAAATTTAATTCTTATATAAAAAAGATAAGGCAAAACAAATAACTGATGTATTACTAAATGTAAGTACTTTTCTCATTATTGACATGTCCTTAGTGTAATATTTTTGTAAATTATCCTTTGTGAATTTAATTCAATTATAAACGTGTGTTTGGTCTAGTTCCAAAAAGGTTTGATTTGTATCGCTCGAACGTTATATTTTAAGTTAAAAATAACTACTTTGCTTCTATTCCGTAAAGTATTAATTCTATGGCTTTGTGTTATTTTACATCCGAATCATAAAAAATAACCGAACCAGATTATTCATGGAGGTAGTGCAGACCTTTATCTACCGCACAAAATAATATTTTATTCTGACCGATATTGTTGTTGATATTGGAAAATGTAGGTGTTTCGCGTTTGACACAAAATCTTATGAAGCGATCGAGTTTTAATATTGCATGCAAAAATTAAATGTATTGGTTTTACAGTCTGCCCTGTTGGCTATTAATAACTCTCATATATTAAAACCAATTCGTTCATTGATATGGAAAAATATTGAGAAAATATTTTTACTAAATACTAAATAGACTAAAAACAACCATTTAATAAACCTATATAAAAGTTGTTTTTGTACCTGTTTAAAATAAATTGGTATACTGATTAGAAATGTTGATATTAAACTGTAGTTTAAACTGTAAAAACGAGTAATCTGAATTCTGCTTTAACTAAATACTCTCACCATACAGATTACAATCGAACAAGGAGATTAACGAGGGTATCTAGATTACATGGAATAAAATTAGTAGTTTAATGTGAAAGGCCAGAGATAAAGAAAAGCCACCATTAACTAAACGAGAAGGGACGACCGCTTGGCAATATGGGGCAAAAACATCTCAACACATCCATGTACCACGCCTCGTGTGGACATGATACATAACTTTCTTGTTCGTGTTAAACTTTGCCTAAAACCTACATAAATTATTACGTCGGTTTAAACTTACGAAAATTTATAAAAGTTTGAAGATAATAATTTCTGCCACAGTAAGATAAGAGTGATGAGAACATTTGTATAGAGTCTTAAATTTGTTGCATACTTTTAAATTTCTATTTAACAGTCCCTGTATGTCATACATCAGTATGTCATTTGAAAAATTACATTTTTTTTCAAAAAACAAAGAAAAAGGCCTTCTTTTTTTAGAGATAAAATATATGTTTTCATAGATTTTATGGAGCTATCCTCAGGGCCGCTGAGAGGCCATGTCAGCGAAGTCTGAAACTTGGGGCCCGGGCTCCGAAGGGGCCCGGGATGAGCGGATTTTTTTTTAGATTGAGAAAATATTGCTAACGACTTCTTAGAAATAAAATTTGGCCTAAATAAAAAATAAAATGTCTAACTTTATCTGATAAATTACTTTGATAATACAGTATTTAGTTAAGGCAAAAGCGATTGTTTTGTCTGTCTGTCTGTCTGTTTTTTGTATTTGCGGCTGACTGAACTGTACACTAGCTACGGCGGTGGCGGCCAGCGAGTTGTGAGCGTGAGCGACTCTACCTCCCTCTCCATCCCTCTGAATTAAAATTTATCAACAACAACTTAAATACATTAGGTAATTATCCACGTTGGTAGTCAACGAGAGCACAACATATGTTGCAATAAATGAAGATGGCCGGAAAAAACAATCGTGCAAAATGATCGCGAAAAAACGGAAGAGTAACTTTGTGAGTGGAATGAACGCGGAAGTTATGGGAAAGAGACAAATGAATGAAAAATGCAATAGTGCAGGATCGCTGATAATTTTTAAGTTTTTGATTTTTAATCATAGTAGACTATTTTCTAAGTTCGACCGACCATTCAGCCTCAGTTGGTTCGGATTATTGTTTTTTTTTTGGAGGTTCGGATATGTATGATGTTCCACCTCTAGACTCCCTAAAAACGCGAGTTTAGAGACCTAATACTCAAACATTTTCCGGGGGGGGACCCCCGGACCCCCCTTCCACTGGGGGGTATTCCATACCCCCCCAACCGCCCGGAAGGCCCGTGCTGTGTGCAGACTTGGGGCCCGACTTGGCTCTCGGCGGCCCTGGCTATCCTTATACAAAAGCCTGGTTACAAAATAAATACTCACTTAATTGAAAACTGAATGAGTATCTAATCTATTTTCACGATTGACTATCTGATGACCATTGCTTGCATTCGTGGATTATGAATGGATAATTTCTTATGAAAACTGAACCTCTTACAAAATAATTGTTGATGAAACATAAGTTATTAACAAGAGAGATATAGTAACACAATGTAGATAACACCCTTAAAGCCCTGTGAAAAGATAGCATTTGATTCTGATTTAAATTTGACTGATCAGGATAGTTTCTAGGTTCGATTATTTTCCACCAAAGTCAGTACCATCGATAAATAAACACATATAAAACTGCATTGCACTTTTAGTTCGACTATACCAAAAATTAAACTATGTCCCAGTCGAGACATTGTTGCCCCGTAAATAACACACAACAAAAAACCGTTAACGTAAAAAAAAACCGTTTTCTCCCAAGTAAAGAAAATATCAACTTCAAAATACTGTATCACTTAATTATGATTACACAGACTCAATAATGCAGAATTACAGGTCTTAGGTCATATACTGTGTGGTTGACCGAGCATATATTTAACTCAAAGATAAGATCTTTTTATGATGGCTTAAAGCATGGTTTATGTGGACTTTAGTACCCGGTCGTCTCTTGTGTTTAGACCGTTCCCCAAAAATTGCTTACTGGGAATAATATAATAAGAGAGTGGTAAAGAATTCGAAAGACAAAAACGTCTTATAAACGAGCCATAATTAACAACGGAAGGTCCACAGATAGCAGGTGCTTGTGTGTCAGCGGCGCGGCGATGTGTTTCAGTGCCGCCGCGGATCACGCCATTCTCCTTCCTCACGGATCTGCACGTGGGCGACCGCGTGGGCGTCCAGTGCTTCATCACCAAGGGCGACCTGCCCCTGGACATCCAGTGGCGGAAGGACGGGGGGCCGTTGGACCGGGACGTGAGTGTCCAGCATCTCGGCCAGTACACAAGCAGCCTCAGCATCGAGTCCCTGGCCCCTGGCCACGCCGGCCGCTACACCTGCGTCGCCACCAACCGTGCGGCCACCGCCACCCACTCCTCCGACCTCCTCGTCAACGGTAACCCTCCTCCCCCTCGCTGATTGCTTCCGTCTGTTCCAGTTCCTCCTAGGATAGGCCCGTTCTCCTTCGGCGAGCTGATTGAGGGCGTCCGGACCCAGGTGCAGTGCGTCATCCAGGCGGGAGATCCTCCCCTCAAGCTGAAATGGCTCAAGGACGAGGCGGAGATCCCGGCGGCTCTAGGCGTCCGGATAACCCAGGACGCGTACTCGAGCACCCTACACATCCCGCACGTGGGGAGGGGCCACTCCGGCAACTACAGCTGTGTGGCCGCTAACGACGCCAAGTCCAGCCGGGTGACAGCCCCGCTGGTCGTGAGCGGTAACGTATCTCAGGAACCTCCTCCGCACCGCAGCACAGCACCGCAGCAGCAACTTGCACAGTCACTCTCACTTTCGCTGTCTCACAGTCCTGTCACTTCGCACTTGCCGTTGCAATAACTGTACACCATCGTGCGATGGCGTCCTGTTTCACTCTATTCGTTCCAGGATTGCGCACGTGGAGGGGACACCGAGGTTTGCTCAGCACTTGCACTGCACTCTCGCAAGCCCACTGCACGCTTGCGCTTGCACACTGCACTTATAGAAACACGTGTCTTATTAAAACACTGAGTATTATGAGTGAATTAGGTGATTACAGTTAAGCATAGCCATCTCTGGACCGCGCCCTTCGAGCTGGCGACGCCGCTTTGCGAGGGTTGTTTGAGTGATAAAACCCTGACAAATCCCAAGGTCGGTAAAGGAAAAGATAATATGTTTAATAAATACACTCCCATAAGGCCCTTGGAGCCAGACCTTGTGACGTCAAAACCTAAAACTTTTCCTGGTTCATCCAAACTCTATTATTCTTTTACGAAAAAATATAGCCTCAGTCAAGGTGTCAGTAATATATTCCCTTTGATTGGTCGAGATAAATTTTTGTCCCAACTGGAGGTTATAGATTTTCGATCCTATGATGTCACAATTTTTTTGTGAGGTAACCGTTCAAACTAATTGTATTCTTCTCTTCTTCTCCACCGACCTTGAACAGAGTCAGGTGATTTGAATTAGCCAACTAAAGAGCGCGCATTGGATTTGGTTCAGTTCAGTTCTGCCAGATTCAAATATATCCACAAAGGATGAGAATAAAGTTCGGAATCAAGGATTATGATAGGATAAGGTTTACAACCACTGGCATGACTTTTCAAAAATATTTTCTGACAGGTTAGGTCTACATTTGACTTGATAAACATTATTACCGGCTGAACCTCAAAAAAGTACAAATTAATAATGACGAGATTTTTTCCACTGATTACAATGCCACAATCCGTTTTAAATATCTTAATTAGTTCTCAAGATATGAGTCCTCTTTATTAATTTATTTTCAGCTACTTTTTACATTACAGATTTATAAAATAGTTCCATAACCACAAAACAATGCTATAGGTAATGAAGATTAAAGCCTTGTTTACACTAAGACCAGACAGTTGAACAATAAAAAAAATTCTTTTATCTTTAGTTCAAAGGTATTCCTGTCCACTGTACTAGTTATGTAAAAACCTTTGTTTTGTAAACATTTCAGCCACCATCTTGGATCCACCATTTTGAAATGTGATTTGAAATTAATTCAATACCGTTCCCCGTTTTTAGTTATGGTAATCAGTTCTCAAGATTTCAACATTTTTCTAATAAAAAGCTCTAAGATAAAGATTTTTCAAAAACGAACAACCAAAATTCAAAACAGGTTATGGCATTGAATTCTGCGTATAAAGTTAGTTTGAAATGATGGGTCAGAATACCATAATCTCTATAATTTCAATAACTTTTCACATTTAAGAACTGCTGATCCAAGATAGTGGCTGAAAAATTTAAATCGGTGAAAAATTGACCATTGAATTGATAGTTCAACAATGACTGGTGGTAGCATTTTGTGGTTATTGGGCCGTTTTATGAGACTGCAATGTAGTAATTTGTTGAAGATAAAATAATATAAGTTCCGTACGCATATCTCGAGATTTAATTAAGATATCAAGAAACGGATTGCGACATTGTAATCAGCAAAAATCTAGTTTGAATTTATGGGTCACAACACTTTTACATTAGCAAAAATTACTTTGGATCCAATCAGGGGTGCCCATCCCCCCCATGGTCCATGTCGCGAAATCCCCCCCAAAAATTAATTGGCATCGATACCTCGGCTTACTTAAATTCTTGGATAGTATGAGGTTTGAGAGATATTGTTACCCTCGTATCCAAGTGTAACAATAAAGCATTTCTAATTTTAGATGCTGTATACTTATAGAATGGTTGGGTGAGGCAAAAAGCTAACCCCACTAGTAATTTTCACATGAAGACTATATAATAAAATAATATCCTAGAGATTAAACCAACTCAGATGACATAGATGTGGTGATTTTCATCCACACTTTGAAACCACACTTTGAGTAACGAAATGGCCAAAAATAATGTCATAGTCTCGTTCCAAACCAATAATAAATTAGGCTCAATTTTAAAGGAACAAAAAAAATAATAAAGTTGAAACGAAGACAAAACCGGAGTCTACAAAATTATAAATGTGAAAAACTGCCCAAAATATTATATAGGTCAAACCGTCCGTTCATTCAAGAAAATGTTTAATGAACATATCCCGTCCTGCTCTAACTCCAAATCTTCCTTTGCAAACCACCTATTGAATAAAAATCACAGTTATTCTAGCTTTGACAAAAATTTGGAAATTTTACACTTTCATAACAAAAGGGACAGTTACTTAAATTGCTTACAAGAATTTGAAATGTACAGCTCTATGAAAACGGACCACAGCAATGTTTTAAACGAGCAAACATCATTATTCCAATCAAATAGTATTTATGATGCGGCGATAGGGTGGCAAGTAAACAAAAGAAAAAGAACAGGACCACGGCCGGCGTTCCAGTTATAACAACGAGGGGATCAAGTCCACCTGCGGCCCCCAGTCATGACATCGCTTCCGCCCGCGCCGGATCGTAAATTCTGTTTTAAGTTTGGCCAAACAGTTTTATGTTTTGTATTCGTGTCGTTTTTGTGCCACATAAATGTAGAAATGTGTTTATAAAAAAATTGACGACCACCCAGGAGTGACAACGTTTTTGTATGTTTTTGTAATAGGATATTCAAAGATATGTAGAAAATTGATTCTCCATCTTCTACCGAACAATCCAGCAAAAATCAGGGGGTGCCGGGCACCCCCTGGCACCCCCAGAAGTCCGCCCATGACTTCGTCGCCGGCAGGCGACAAACGACATAAATTTCGAATTAGGCCTAAGTATCGATACATCGATTTATCAGGTACAGGGGAAAATTTCAACTTTTACTGTGGTATTTGCGTAGATTACAAATGGTTGTTGTTAAATAAAATAAGTACCTACTTGGAATAGGCCTTAAACGGACCATTTAAGTAGGAGTTTGATGTTTGAATTTTTGCATACAACACTTCAAACGTTAAGTGAGCTGGCACCCCCAAATGTTGTGACCTAAATCCGCCTGTGTTTCGGTTGTGTCTTTGGTGGTATACTTTTCCGTATCATCGCATCAGCTTTCCTGATGTCATCACAAAGGTCCAACAGTTCATCAAATGAGGTTTTACACATTCTAAAGTAGTTAACATTTTACACTTATCGGCACACAACTCATCAAGCGGGGTATAATAAGGTCCTTTATCTGCTTTTTTGGTTGACATCGGGTGATCGTGAATATTTCGCGCTCCCCTTTTCTCTTGACAACATCTTTCTTAATTGGCGCGGAAGAGTGTTTGGGACAAAGTGCCCGCTGCGGTTGCCCGAGCAGACACAGTTGCTGGTAACAGTGTCCGGGCACAGTTACGGGCAACTGTGTCCTAGTCTAAAAGGAGCCTTACGGCTTAAATAAAGTCTAGGTAGTTTACAATAAATAACTAGCGGCACACGAGCCTTCTCAAAATAAAAACACATCGACTCGACTGTGTATGCAACGCAACTGTGCACTTGGCTATAAAGATCATATCCCGTTTTATAACCCGTTTATAAGTTTTATAAAGACAAGTAGGTATTGGTGTTGGCGTTGACAAGCGGGAGCCGGGAGTTGAGCGGCAGCGGCGCGGCGCCTGCGTGACGTAGCGCCGAAACGGCGAATTACGATCATTGCACCACGCGACCACAGGATATTTTACCAGTGTAACAGTGTCAGTGTGAGCACAGCCCGACCCGACCGATTACCTAGTACGGTAACACGTCAACAACAGTCGTGTCGTCTAACTTTTGACAATTGAACCTGAACTCATTGTTGCTATTCGACCATTACAAATTTTCGATCCAGATAAAAACTGAGCATATATTAAAAAATCCCCCCCATTTTCCCTAGTTTTTTTAAACCCCCCCCAAAATTTAGTCTGATGTCGCAACTTGCGACATCAAAACATGCTGTGGGCACCCCTGGATCCAATATGGAAGATCCAAGATGGTGGCCGAAACTAATTACCCACTAAAAAAAAAGTATCAACTACCCAACATTTTTTAAGGATGGTGTTGGATTTATACAGTGTGTAAAAAAAGTCCCGGAACGGCTAAATTTTTTTTGAACCGAATTGGTTAGAGAAATAAAACTTTACACATTCACTCGTATGTAAAAAATCTACTTTCTGGGGTACTTACCGACTCTTGGTCCCCGATGGGGGGCGGCCCACAAGGAGTCGGCACAAAATCTTAAATGTAAGCACAGGTCGATATGCACATCATTTTAAAGGGCTAATCAAGTAGAATTCAATGCCGCAAACCGCACTTCAAAAGGTCCATTCGTTATAAAATGGTGGCTGATCAAAAATCAAAAGGAAATACACAGTGTTCGCTCAAAGATTGCTTAAAAATTGTTTACAGACTATGTCTGTAAGATCTAAACTCCGGAATAGTTTGTCAGACCTAAAATCCTAAATTTTAGGGTGCCGTAGAGGATATTACCTCCAAGGGGGGATGGCCCACAAGGAGCTGGTACAAAATCTTAAATGTAAGCACAGGTTGATATGCACATCATTTGAAAGAGCAAATCAAGTAGAAATCAATGCCGCAAACCGCACTTCAAAAGGTTCATTTCTTACAAAATGGCGGCTGATTCAAGTTTTCAACAAAAGTTCATAGGTGTAGGTTTGGGGGGGGGAGGGGGTTGGAATAAAAGATTTAATAAATCAAATTGCGTAACAAACCTAAGCCTACGTATTTTTATTGCAAACTTAAATAACCCGCCATTTTTTAACCAATAATCCTTTTAAAATGCAGTTTGCGGCATTGAATTTTATTTGATTAGACCTTTAAAATGATGTGCATATGGACCCATGCTTACATTTAAGATTTTGCACCGACTCCTCGTGGGCCGTCCCCCATTGGAGCTAACATCCTCTTCGGCATCCTAAAATATAGGCTTTTAGGCCTAACCTTCAATCCCGGAGTTTTGATTCTCCAGACATAGGCTGTGAACAATTTTTAGACGAAATTTAGGCGAAAACTTTGTAAGTCTATTAGATTTTTGATCAGCCGCCATTTTGTAACGAATGGACCTTTTGAAGTGCGGTTTGCGGCATTGAACTCTACTTGATTAGCCCTTTAAAATGATGTGCATATCGACCTATGCTTACATTTAAGATTTTGTACCGACTCCTTGTGGGCTGTCCCCCACCGGGGCCCAAGAGTCAGTAAACACCTCAGAAAGTAGTTTTTTTACATAGGAGTGAATGTGCAAAGTTTGATTCCTCAAACCAATTCGGTTAAAAAAATATTAAGCCGTTCCGGGACTTTTTTTACACACTGTATGTGAAAAAATATAGAAAAAGGTTTGGGGAAAAGTATTATGGAACACCCAACATATAAATTTAACAGATGATATTTTTGGCTTCTGGGGGCCCCAAAACAAAGTTATCATAGTCACTGGCTTAAGTCTTACCATGAGACCTACGGTAATAGCCTCTTCCCTATAGGGAAAATTTGCCGAAACAATCACATTGAGGCCGCATTGGGTAGAATTGAGCCGAATGCAGTGCGCGTGTTAAGTCTTATCTGAAAAGGGACGAGCCATACTGAATCGAATCCAGTGCGCGCCCTGCTTAACGTTCCTATAAGAAAGTATAGATTTCAAATCAGCTGAACCCTTAGGTGCGGTGTTGCCTTATACCAAAGATGGCTATAGCTATAAGCAAGTTCAAATTTTTTTTAACAGATGAACACAGTTTTCTTTTGTGGAAATATTAATGAAACTTATTAATGTTCCACCAAAACACATTTTGCCGTTTGTTCCTAATTAATTTATTAGTAAAGATAAATTTAAGGGAACTAACAACAAATAATTTTCAGTCTGAGTTTAATTCAAATTATATACTATATTCAAATAAATTCATATTCCTTAAAAAAAGTTATATCTTCAAGAAAGTAAAAATTCATCATTTTAAGCATGTCTCAAATTTTTATCATTCTACTAATTGGTAGTTTATCTCTCTTGAAAAAGTTATCACAAGATGATTTAGAATGATCAACAAAATGTTTAAGCACTTTTGTACATGTCTCCATCAATTTTCCTCTTTCTTTGAATGGTATGTTCTAGTTTCTCGTAGTTAAAATGTGAACTCTTTTACTCAGCTAAAATATGTTAACTGTAGACTCACTGGATCTGGTGAATGTATTCCAGTTCCCCCGAGATGGGTGGCTGAGCCCCAGGACAAAAACGTGACGAGAGAGAGCTTCGTGTCGTTCGACTGCCAGGCGGAGGGGTTCCCGGCTCCGACTCTCGTCTGGAGGAAGATAATCGGTGTGTGTCGAGAGTTCAACACTCGACAAGTATAATTGTTTTTCGGTTGTTTATTCATAAATACCAGGCCCGGTGACAGGATTTTCGGGCCCTGATGCATTTGATTGAGAAATCCGGGCCCCTAACCTGACGACCTTTTTTTTTAATTTCCACACAACTTGTGTGGATCCACGCCCTGTGTGAGTCTGGGTCCCTGTGCATTTGCCCCCCCCCCCCCCCCCCCCCCCGTCGCTGTCCCTGTTAAATACACATATTTATTTTTATGAAGCTCACTGAGCATTTGTGCCATCTGTCACACACACTCGAGGAAAAAGAACAATAATTTAATTAGGTTTTATTGGAACATTTGACCAATGTTTTGGCAGTTATTTATTTCTAACCTTATCGTTTGGTCAGAATAAGATAAGTGTGCTTATAGTATTTGCATTAGGTGAAAACTGCCGCTAAATGCAAAAGTTTTATATAGATTTTGTAGTAAAAACAAAAATGTTTGTAAAATGCATCAATTCGCTCTTTTTAGTTCACAAACTGCGAAAAATAAATTTAAGTGGTCACTAGCGCACAGAAATTCAGACGATCATATTCCTCTCTTTCTGAAGTCTGAAATAAACAGTGCAAGAGTGGTCGTTAAGATTACAAGAGTGGTCCAAAAAACCTCATTAATTCCAAAGAATTTTGGATTCCTTACCATGTTATTAATTCGATCTTAAATTACTTTTTTTAAACCCATCAAGAAATATTTTGTACAAGGACTTTTCTGAAACGGCTATCATCATTGAAATAAATTCAAATTAACAGTGGCGGAAACTGAATAGATTGATCATGGCTTGCTTTAAATTGATCATGGCTTACTTCAGAAATTGAAATGAATATTGAATTACGATTGATTCCCTTTTGTAATTAGAGACCCTATGAACAGGGCTTTCTATTTATGCTTTTACAAATTAAAACATCGCCAAATTAAAGTGTACCTTAATTAAAATTTTGTGTTTATCAAACACTCTATAAACAGAAACCAGCATTGAATTCACACTTGTTTAGACATCCTATTCTCGTTGTAACAGGTGTGCCAAGTTTCATCTAAGCCGTGTTTGAAAGAGAACTTCATTTACACGTGCAACAACAGAGTGGCATTTTCAAAAACTTTGGAAAATTTTGAAGAGAAAAATGGGGTGGTAATTGTTTTGACAAAGTTCATTTTCTTTTTTGTGGAGAGGCTTTATAATTGCTGACATTAATGATGTGGTAAATATACCTTCTTTAAATAGAAATTGATTAAGGAACGATCCAAAGGTTACCCTACATTTCAGTATTTTGAAATCGATATGCCCTCTTTACCAGTGCTGATCTTTAGAAGTTAATTATACTGATAAACTCAAATCTATTAGTATAGACTGCATGCAAATAAATGAACAAGAAGCCAATTCAGAAAATGATTTGTTGACAGCAACTGAATAAGGAGCAGATTTGCTGACTCTTTGAAAGAAGAACGTAAACAGTTGAAATGAGGAGCCTAAACTCCCATAGTCAAGGCCAGCCCTCCGTGTGTGTCACATCTCCCGGGAGTTTTCTTAGTAATGTGTTTTGTTTTTGTCCGTTCGTCCTTTTATGTGTATTGCGTCATTGATGTTTTTTAAAAATTGACGAGTTCTACAAGGAGAACAAATTTGATGTTCATTCAGCCTGATGAAGATTCCATCGGAATTGAAACTGCAGTAGCCATATCCTGACTACTATAGGGTCACTCGACATTAGAAGGTATTTAAACTATTTGTGACCCGCCCAGGGAAAAGGGACCTTATCTTCCCAGACAAAATTTTACAGGACAGCAAGTTTTAGAGGATAGGATAAAAAAAATTTACTGATTTTCATTGTTTCTTACTGTTTATATGTTTCCAAACAATATTTGGTCCATCGTACACCTGAATTTAACTTTTTAAATAGTTAAATTATTTTTTTTTTAACCCTTGCAATCTTGAGAAAGGGGACATTGACTTTCCCGATGCTACTTTAACGCTTTAAAGCTAAGAAAATCCGAGAGTTATGTGAGGAAGAAATGCAGGACTTGCTAAGCCCTGATCCAGGAATCAGATCATGAAAATGTACAGGATCTTCCAAAAGAAGTAGTTGATGACGTAGCTCCTGGTCCAAGTAAAGTTTCAAAACAAACAAAAATGTACGAGAAGGTCAACAAATAAAAATGTAAAAACACAGTCACCAAAAAAATGTCATATTTTGTTTAGATTTTTCATAATAAATTCTTATTTGAGTATAAAATTAAAATTATCATTATTTTTATCATGTAATAAGACATTTTCTAATTGAAACATTGTGTTATTTTTCATTCCCATCTATTTCAGCAAAATTTGACAAAAAATGCAAACAATTGACTTAAATCCAATGGTGGATTCATACTCAGCTTTAAGTTTCTGACAAAATGATATACAAAACATAAGCAATAATGTAAGTAGTAACAAAAAATTGAAGTTAGAAATTTCCAAAACTTTAGACCTCGATTTCCTAAAATCAATGTTTTCAATATTTCAAATTCAAAAATTTATAACTCAGGCACTTTTTAAGATTTCTTGAAAATTCTTTCACCAATTTGTTCGGTGTTTAATGTAGATTAAGGATATACTAACTCAATTTCGAAAAAGTGGAAGTCAAGGTCCCTTTTCCCATGGCGGGTCACATTTTTGTAAATAAAGTTATTGATTTGCGTGTTTGTTTTTGCGGCAGGAGGCCGCGATTACCAGGACCTGTCAACGTCGCGGGCGCGGGGGCTGCAGGTGTTCCCCAACGGCACGCTGACCATCCGGCAGGCGGGGCCGGAACACCAGGGGCAGTTTCTGTGCGAGGCTACCAACGGCATCGGCGCGGGCCTCAGCGCCACCGTCTCCCTCGTCGTCCACAGTCAGTCCTACACATACTCTCCATTTTTTTTTTGAAAGAAAGGGTGGCGACCTCTTTTTTCACCTTGCCTTTGCCCTGCCCACATAGACTATTGATCTGTGTATGTACGTTATCAACCAAAGACAAGGAGTGAGCCGGTGCAGTACAAAGGGTGAACAATACTGCTAAAAGAATGCTTCAAGCTCGAGTCTCGAACCAGCGACGCTTTGAGTCCACAGTTACGAGGCCGAGCGCATTACCAACTGTAACACTGACTCACTGTGTATGTATATGTACATACTCTGCATATGTACATACTCTGCATCAAACAAGAGCGAGTGTCAAAATAATTTTAAAACATCCAGTCACACACCTATAATTATTTATCAAATAAACAGCTGAATTTCCCCTAGAGAGCTTGTTACCATGGTTCTCATGGTAAGGCCTAAGCATGAGAACATAAAAAATTTTCATTTTGCCAAAAACGCCCCTAAAAAAGGGCATTTGGGATTTTTACATAGAAAAATAAAAACAAATCAAATTTTGATTGAGCCATCAAATTGTGACTAAAAATAGTTTAGTATTTAAGTAATTGCTTTATATGCCCATTTGTTACCGAACCACTTGTGATAAACATGCACGTTGTTCCAATGCTAACATCATGGAAAATAAGTGTAATATTAGGCCTAATATCTCACATATTTCTCAACATCTCTGAATAAAAACATAATATGTGGCTTCATATGATCGAGGTCTACTGGAGAATGGCCTAAACTCCCCCTTTTATACATTCCAATCTCACCAAGAGTGTAACTGCTAACATTACAGAACAGTTTCCAACCGATCTAACCATCTGTAATTTGTATCTGTGGCGTGTTTAGACCCTCCCGAGTTCGAGGTGAAGTCGGCGCAGGCGAGTGTGCGGCGTGGAGCCAGTCAGACACTGGAGTGTCGGGCACAGGGCGACCACCCCATGACCATCACCTGGCACCGCGAGGGCCAGCCGTCCGTGCAGTTCAACCCCAGGTAAGGCGCAGGCCAGTGTCAGACACTGGAGTGTCGGGCACAGGGCGACCACCCCATGACCATCACCTGGCACCGCGAGGGCCAGCCGTCCGTGCAGTTCAACCCCAGGTAAGGCGCAGGCCAGTGTCAGACACTGGAGTGTCGGGCACAGGGCGACCACCCCATGACCATCACCTGGCACCGCGAGGGCCAGCCGTCCGTGCAGGTCAACCCCAGGTAAGGCGCAGGCCAGTGTCAGACACTGGAGTGTCGGGCACAGGGCGACCACCCCATGACCATCACCTGGCACCGCGAGGGCCAGCCGTCCGTGCAGTTCAACCCCAGGTAAGGCGCAGGCCAGTGTCAGACACTGGAGTGTCGGGCACAGGGCGACCACCCCATGACCATCACCTGGCACCGCGAGGGCCAGCCGTCCGTGCAGGTCAACCCCAGGTAAGGCGCAGGCCAGTGTCAGACACTGGAGTGTCGGGCACAGGGCGACCACCCCATGACCATCACCTGGCACCGCGAGGGCCAGCCGTCCATGCAGGTCAACCCCAGGTAAGGCGCAGGCCAGTGTCAGACACTGGAGTGTCGGGCACAGGGCGACCACCCCATGACCATCACCTGGCACCGCGAGGGCCAGCCGTCTGTGCAGGTCAACCCCAGGTAAGGCGCAGGCCAGTGTCAGACACTGGAGTGTCGGGCACAGGGCGACCACCCCATGACCATCACCTGGCACCGCGAGGGCCAGCCGTCCGTGCAGGTCAACCCCAGGTAAGGCGCAGGCCAGTGTCAGACACTGGAGTGTCGGGCACAGGGCGACCACCCCATGACCATCACCTGGCACCGCGAGGGACAGCCGTCAGTGCAGTTCAACCCCAGGTAAGGCGCAGGCCAGTGTCAGACACTGGAGTGTCGAGCACAGGGCGACCACCCTATGACCATCACCTGGTACCGCGAGGGCCAGCCCTCAGTGCAGTTCAACCCCAGGTAAGGCGCAGGCCAATGTCAGACACTGGAGTGTCGAGCACAGGGCGACCACTCCATGACCATCACCTGGCACCGCGAGGGACAGCCCTCAGTGCAGTTCAACCCCAGGTAAGGCGCAGGCCAATGTCAGACACTGGAGTGTCGAGCACAGGTTGACCACCCCATGACCATCACCTGGTACCGCGAGGGACAGCCCTCAGTGCAGTTCAACCCCAGGTAAGGCGCAGGCCAATGTCAGACACTGGAGTGTCGAGCACAGGTTGACCACCCCATGACCATCACCTGGCACCGCGAGGGCCAGCCGTCCGTGCAGTTCAACCCCAGGTGCATTAGAGGGACTTTCATAAGAATCGTAAAGCACAGAAAAGGATTCATCCGATAGGATTTATATATCAGAGAAATCACAAGTTTAGCATTCTTTTCAGCAGGTTCATAATTTGTATGACAAATAAACACATAAAATAAATATGATATTTATAAATGTTTTACTATCGATACATTAATTTTGCCTTCATTAAAGCAGTAACTTCAGTTAGGCCCACAATTCAGCTGGTATGACAACTAATTTCTATTCTTCATCATTAACACGTTAACTGCCACGATGACCCGATTGGGTCGGCAAAGGTAGGTCGGGCGGAGCGACCTGCCGACCCAATTGGGTCGGCAACTGGAGTGGTGCAGTGATTGACCAATTCGCCAATAGATGTCTCTGGTAGGCACCTAGCGGCACTCTTAGGAACTAACATGACGTAATACAACCCAGGCCTTCTTGATAGTGTTGCGGCAGTTTTCTAAACCTAATGGACGTTTCTCAAGCATTCGTGTCAATTTCGCCAACCCATTCGGGTTGGCATCGTTTCCTAGCAACATTTCTCATTATTAAAAATTATTTAATATCGTTGAATAAACCAAATAGGCCTATATCATTGTTCTTGAGTTCATCTTTTTTGTTGTGTGCCCAAAAATGGTGTACAAAGCAATCTACTGGTATATAGCATTGTTTTCATATGTTCTAATTATGCTTTGTTGGCCCGATCGGGTTGGCAGGTCAAAATATTATCGTATATTCCTTAAAAAAAATTAATGCCGACCCAATCGGTCTCTAATTATTAAACATGTAATTGTATATATTTCTTTAAAAGTCATCATAACTAACCTCAAAGAGAAAAAAAAACATCACATGACTAGAATTTCGACAAAAAACGGGCGTGGCACTACGGTAATCAGCACAAAAATATGCTTGGCAGCTAACGTGTTAACTCCTAACAAGTTTGTCACATGTGTTAGGTATTCCATCAAGGAGAACAAGGTGAAGGGTGGCCTGCTGTCCGCTCTGTTCATATCCAGCTCTGTCAAATCAGACAGCGGCACCTTCGTCTGTGTGGCGACCAATCCCTACGGCCGTGCCGACAGAATAGTTCATCTTCAAGTCCAAGGTGAGTCAGTTTCGTCGATTTAAATTGAACATTTTTACGTTGAAGGTGTTTTTACAAGAGAATAAATACAAATGTTTCTTAGAGTAAGCTGTACAAACATGGGCGGATTTAGGGCGTAATATTCGGGGGTGCCAAAGCTCCGATTTAAATGGTCTGTTTTAAGTCCTATTCCAAGGGGGTACTTATTTTATCTAACAACCGTTTGTAATTTATACAAATACCTCAATTAAAGTTATGATGAAAACATTTTCCCCCTTCACTGCCAACAAATCAACCAAATATCAGGGGGTGGCAGGCACCCCCTCGCACCCCCAAAGATCCGCCCTTTTGTACAAATGCTTTGGATTTCATTAAATGTGTCGGGAACTGAACCCGTGATCTCCTGAACCAAAGTCCAAAACCACGAGGCTGGCAAACACACTCAACTCATTAATATCTAACATTCAACTACTCTCTGTAGATTTTAACTACGCAATTATTTTTGTTTGAATTTTAACATTATATTCTAATATTAAAGTACGACAAACAAATACCTACTTATTTTGAAGTGAGCTAAGGCTTACAGCACCTATGATAGAGTAGCAGTTACACAAAATTTTCAAACTAAAAATTGTTGAAAAATAACACCATACCTTGGGCATTCAAAATGAAAAATTCAGAAACAGCATAATGGTTGATTCCTCCTGTTAGAAGATGCTGAATAAGTTGCAAAAAGAAAGTATATTGTTTCATTTTATACATTATGTGACTGTCATTTATAAGATTTGAGATATCATTTAACTACACAGGGATACAAAAATCCCTACACTAATACATTGTTATATATTTTGCATAAGCTCCCTGGTTATTGGAAGAGATAAACCCATTGTAATTTATTTTTATGAAGTTACGAGTGTTATTACATATGAATTGTAATTCTCATTAAGTAATTTAAATTCAAATATCTTCGTTTACATAGCACACAAAGTACATAAAATAGTGTCAGTATTTATTTACAATCAATAGCCTTAGTTACTAATATACAATTTTACTTTGAAAAATGGAAATTCCTCCTTCATTGTTTCATAGTATAAAACTTTTCCAACAAGTCATGCAGCTTATTTATCAAAAATTGTTTAAATTTTCCCTTAAATTGAAGCTGATTTTGTATATCCCTCTTTGTATTTCTAATGGTAACAAATTCCAAAATTTGTACCTATGTGAAGTTATTACATAGGTACATGTAGCTGGTTTTCTTAGTAAAAAGAGAAAGTCTGTGTTTTTTAATATTACAGATAATAACAATAAAGAACAACTTATGAACCAATGAAATCCCATCTTTGTGGAAACGAGCCGCTAGAGTTGTCGCAATAACCATCTTTGTGATACACGCGGGTCGAGTAAACTTTTGGTAATTGGTTTTTTTAGATCATTTTGGCATTTAGATTTATCGTAAATAATTTTTAATAAAAAACTTTCATATTTAAAAGTTTTCATGATCAAACACTTGAATCATTTTGATATAAATTTAATATAGAACATTTTACTTTTACATCAATTTTATATCATTGATAACCTTTTTACATAGAATCATGGGCGGATTTAAATCATATCATTTGGGGGTGTCAGCTCATATAACGTTTGAAGTACTGTATACTCGAATTCTAACATAAACTCCTATTTAAATAGACTGTTTTAAGACCAATTCCAAAAATAGGTACTTATTTTATTTAACAACAACCATTTGAAAGTTACACAAACACCTCAATGTCAAAGTTATGGTGAAAACATTTCCCCCCTTCACTGTCAACAAATCCACTAAATATCAGGGGGTGCTTGGCATCATCTGGCACCAACAGAAATCCGCCCATGCATCGAATTGACATGTTGTGCTGTATTGGAATATAAGAGTCTGTGAATTTTCACACATAAACATAAACAATAAATGTTGATTTCAGATGCCCCCGGGAGACCTAAGAACTTGCGAGTTGTGGACGCGACCAGCAGAAGTCTCTCCGTCTCTTGGGCTGCGCCTTCCGACGAAAGGAGCCCGGTTCTGCAGTACGTCGTGCAATACCGACAGGAAACTGGTAGGAACAAAATTATTAATGGAGTTCTAAGTATTAGTTACGTGCATCATCAAGTGTTTATTAAGCTTCATTCGGGACAACTCCTTTAGATAAAAATGTGACATTGTGAGTCGAAATTAGGTTGTAGACCATATTTTCTAGCTGAATACAGTTAACTTGTAATTGAAAGAGATCTTGTTTTCTTATGTGACGAATTGTTTTCAAATGTGAATCAAAATACACGTTGTCCAGCTTCGAATGTCCAAAACTTTTTCAGGTTATTTAGTAGGTCAAAACAAAAAAAGTCACTAATACGGATGACTTGCTCAGAATTAAACCTCCTAATAACCGAGAAAACTCAAATTGTACGAAGATACAACGTCTAATTTGGGTCAATTTTAGCATTTTTCATGTTTAACTCCATGAAATTTACTATTTACAGGTTGTTTAGGAAACCTACTGTTAATTAATTTGCTAATATTACTAAAAAACTGTCAAAAGCTATTAACAACATTTTGGTGCACCATAGAATGTTTTGTTCAAAGATATCAACAAAATTGCAAAATATTTATTAAATATTGTTTGAATATATTTAAAAATATCATGCAAATATTTTTAAAATATTATATTATTTACTTTAAATTAAGACATTTTTTTAATTAAAAAATGAAATTAGCCCACGTTAATTAGCATGTGTTCTGTCATTCCAGACATATAAATACAGTTGGCTTTTAATGGGATTTGAACCAAGGACCTTATGTTTTGAAAGTAGAACCTGTTACTACTAGACCAAAGATGTTTATAGCTTTTGCATAGGGAAATGTTATATTTACCAAGCGCTCGGGTAGGGAATATGGGGACTAAGAATATATTTTTAGAAATATTATAACAATATTTCTCATTATTGTCTTAAGAATACCAAGAAAATATTGTTTCGATAATCTTTTTTTAGGAAATATTAACATGAATATCGATTAATATTGTTTTAACATTGTAAGAATATTATTTGTCTACTTAGGATGCATTGCAGATATGATTGAATTATAAAATCGGAGTTAAACATTTTTTCAATGTTTATAAAATATTATATTTTGACTAAGTGATTAAGCAATGTTTTAAAAATTAAAAAATATTGTAAATATATTTAACTATATTTTTGTAAAAATATGACCACCAAACAATCTTAACAATATCTAAATACGTTTAAACGAGCCTCAGTTTTGGGAACTCGCCCCCTCACGCAAAAACTATGTCTAGCACAACTTCTAGCTACTACTTAACTAAAAAAAACCTACACTATAAGGCACTTTAGATCACCCCAACAGCTGTCGTTTGAATAGTGAGGGATTGTATTTTATGTCCTTAAGTGAAATCTAAATGACAGCTCATCAATTTTAAAGTACAGTATTTTCAAACCGTACAGTGCTCTTGATTTTCAAACATTACTTTAAATTTATATTGTTGTTTTAAAATGTTTTTAAATTATATAAGTTTATATAATTTTACATTATTGTTGGTTTATTAGTATTGCAAATAACTATGTGTCTATTTATCTCAAGCCTTAAAGTCAATACAGTTTCTCTTCATTTAATGGAGGCAATTTATTTTTAATATTTTTCACTTTAAGCCGGCGAAGGCTATATTACAGCAATAATATTTTTTGATGATTTAGTTATTGCAATGACGGCAAAGCAATTAAAATAATTACTATGGGCCTGTTTTTTATGATGATTATGTTTTTAGTTAAATAAACCATCAGATGATGTCCTGTAATTTAGTATAAAATTATAATACAGTAAAACTAATATAAATTCTGTTTTAGTTTAGATGTACATTTTTATTCATCAACCAATTGCCAACTTATTTATTTATATAACGAGAAGCACACTATAAAGTAACTAAAGTGTAACTAACTGTGAGCGAGGGTTACTCTAAAATACACTTCAGTAACCTCGAAAACCCATCTGTTGGCCAAAACAACCTTGATATCATAACCCTCGATAAGAAGGCTTTTTTCCAAATCTCCTTGAGAGTCTTTTTATCAAAGTTCTTCTGGGGGGCCTGCTACAGTGGTACAACGTGGGACTTCGGCTCCCAGGGTCCCGCATTCGAATCCTGCCAATCACCAATGGCAATTTGCTATGTGATAATGCTGTAAACTTGAGGGTGCACAATTAGCTAAAAATAAGCTGCAGTGCATGTCCATAGAAACTTCTAAGCCTGGCCCTCGTCGAGAAAAAAAAGATTATACTGTACCTGTTCATTGCTTAATTCCTGGCCCAGAAAATGTCTTCCACACAGGAGTATTTCAAGTCCTAGCTAACCCACAAAGGATCCCCCAGTGGGATCCTAACTGGCTTTTGCTAGTTTAGGTACCAATACTGGATACAGTAACGGAAGTTGTCACGATTGGAGGCAGTGTTGTTAATGTCTTTCAGTGAACAACTTCAGTTCCCCACTAGGGGAGGCTGGGCTTGATGGCTATACTTCATTCAGCGAGAGTGTAAAGTAAAGCCACACCTCCTGCATCAGCTGTAATGTTGACAGGCTGTGTCACATGAGTACCTGATGTTATAGCTACAAATTGCCAAAGAGCTTTATTAAAACCTGGAGCTGGAACTGGATGTCTGTTGACAAAGCCAATTTTGGTTATGTTTGTTTGCAGTGAACATAGAATGCACGTGAGCTTTACAATAAGTAAATAAATTGTCCACAAGACAAATTAATGCATCCACACATGCTTAATTTATTATTCATATCATAAAGTATTCATTCAATTGAAATCACTAAGGGGAATAGCTGTGAATCATCCCTTGGATCATATGGACTGCCTCTTCTCTAATAGGTTCTTTTCTATACAAATGTTATTTAAAGGGAGGGGCTTTACTTTACACTCTCACTGAATAGACTATAGGTGGACAGGGGTGTACTGGCGACCAAGATGAGGGCCACCTGATCTCTTGAGGCCCTGTTCCAAGCAAAGGTAGCAAAGGTATACCTTTGTCCACCCCGTCGAAGCTTGGCCGAACCTATTCCACCTACCTATTCCTTTATCCTTTTACTTCCCTTGTATTAATCTACTAAAGGCTGTGAGCCTAAGGAATGATACAAGGAAAGCTTCCTTTCCTTTCCGGTAGCCTTAAAAAAAGACAAAATAATGGCTGAAGTACCCTCACAGGATTTTCCTGCGGAGTGGGGAAACCCAGACTACCTGATCCCACCTACAAAAAAAAAAAACCACAAAGGAGGTCATGATGGGATGTCTTGTTCCAGGAGTAACGGACGAGTGGCAGAAGATCGCGGTGAACTCTGACCTCTCCTGCACCATCCGCGACCTGACGCCCGCCACCGAGTACGCGGTCAGAGTCCTGGCCGAGAACGAGTTGGGGGCGGGCGAGCCCAGCGAGCCCATAGTGGTATGATAACAGCAATATATCCGTATTTGTGACCCACCGAGGGAAAACAGAATAAACTACATGTGATAAACCGACATTTGATGCAATCAGTTGATTGTTTTAATTGCTACTTCTGTTATTTCCGTTTCCTAGTGCACGGTAAATTTACCGTGCAGTTACCAGCAGAAAGTGACTTTTTAGCGAAGAGTAAGGCACAGAAAACGGATGCAATAAGCTGTGACGGCACCTGGGGAGACCAACTCCGGGGGTTAACCTCTGAAGAGGTGCCAGAGCCGCCTGGTGGCAAAAGTGTGGTGTGCGGTTTGGAAATCAGACCTTAGGTATTGAGATTTTGTCAATAAATTAATGTTAAAAATTGAAATATACTTTTTAGTTTGCTCTGAATAAAATATATATTTTTACAAAATGCACGTAGGGTAATGTGTTATTATTTTTTGTTATTTTTTATTGAAATCACTGTTATTGTAGAGACCTAAATTATTATTTTTTAATTTATATGAGTTATAGTTCTGTTCGCTGTTTTTATTTTTAATATTAAGTGAAGGAACCTCAAAACAGGCATTGCTTAAAGAGGCCCTATTTTATTTTCTCAAGAAAGTCTAATTTTTATTTATGTTTATATTTCAGCCTGGCAAGTGTGAGGGATTAAGTATTTTTATAGACAATTTAAAAACTGTGTGTTTGGCCCTTACAAAAAGAAATTGTATTAAATTGTTTGTAGTACTGTATTTTGAGAAAATAAAAATGTATGCCACTCTATGATTTTGTGTCGTATGATATGAAGTTAATTTCGTGTGCAGGTGCAGACGGAGGGGGAGGCACCGGCGGGGGAGCCACAGAACGTGGCGGTGACGGCCGTGGCCTCGGATACCCTCCGCGTGACGTGGGCCGCGCCGCCCCACCACCTGCGCAACGGAGACATCCTCGGCTACTACGTCGGCTACCGGGAGCACGGGTAAGGCCCCTTTCACATGAGGCTACTAGTGGTCACCACTGGTTGCCCGCCACAGCTGAAACATTGTTTTAAATGGAGGCCTTCAGACGCAGCCACTGCAGTTGCCCGATGGGACACAGTGGCCGAGCAGTGTCTCCTCGTGCAACTGCGGGTCGGCCACTGCGGTGGTGGCAACTCGTCGCAGGGCAATGCCACCAATGGCCGCCACTTCACCTTTTGCAAGTGCACGCATCACCTATTGTTTTGGGGTAAACTCAGGCAGTTCTCAAGCGGAGACAGGTACAGTTGTGAAATGATTTTTCTAAACAAGTTTTAAGTGTCTATTTGTTTTTTTAAATGAGTGATCAGAAGAAAAATAAAGATGATGTGTAAAAAAGGAAGAGGAACATTCAGAAATAGTTAAAAAACTTTTTATGTCAGCACATAGTTCGTCAAACAACGTATAATAAAGGCCACTGCCTTTCCTAGCCGTTAGTATTGGATGAACATGGAACATACGCCTGCATATCCGCCTTCTTTTCTTGATTGGTAACACGAGAAGAATGAGTTGTTCATTACAAGTCAGCATTTTCTTGACTAAATCGGAGGTGGCTATAGGTGGAGTGGCCTGCCACTTGCCTGTACTGTCAACTGCAGCTGCCCGGCTGGTAAACAGTGGCGGCCACTAGTGGCCTCGTGTGAAAGAGCCCTAACTCTCCCATGTATATCTCTATAAGGTCAAAAATCAAACCACGATTTACCACTTTTGACAAACTGCAAGTGATCGGCTACTCGATGGATTTATCTTAGTGGGGTTTCGCAATAGTTTTGACTCAGCGAGATTATTTTGGCAGTTTTAAAAGACTAATGCCTGGGAGAAACGATCAATCACCAAATGTTTACTGAAGTGAAAAGCTATCAAATCGGGTGATAGGTCATGAAAAAAATTGTTTCGAATCTATAGTGATATAGGTCATGAAAAAAATGTTATTGAATCTATTGCGATACACTGTATAGAGACATTGACCCATCAATGTTGTCGAGATGCAAAAAAGTAGATGTTAGTTTACATTTCCGTTGTAAAAAGTGTGCGTACCTTTGCGTTACCCTACAGAAGGAGATTATTTTTGGATCAATAATAAAAATATTTTATATTTCCACTAAACCCAGCGACTGATCTTAAAGTACTTAGAAGTTAGTTATCTTATTCAAAAATGTAGCGGGAAAATTAAGGCAGGTAATTGAGTACTGTTGTGCTTCTCGAGCATGGAACATACATAACTGACATTCCTTTTTGAATGAAAGAGTATTCTTGAAAGAGTATCTCGAAGAATAAGTTGAGACCACATGATTGAGCGGTCAGCAATCATACGTCCGGTTGAGATGGGTTGAAGACCAAGTTGAATGTGCAGATTCTCCACAGGAACCTCATCATATCCAAGCATCAGACCAACAAATTTAGTGAAGCGGGTCTAAATGTGCTCCAACTGCTCATCGTGGCCAACTCGATAAGGAGACCAAGTTGGTGAGCTGTGTACTCGAGGCTCACCAGAGATTATTGGGTTAGAGGATGAGTCGTCTCTGGAGGAGCCCAGAGGATAAGTTTTGAATGCTTCTCTCTTCCTTCAGATGCGTAGCTGACTGACCATGACCTACGTTACCCTTCCCTTATTTTCAAAGGCTGTGCAATATCCCAAAGGTAAACGGGCCAAAATAGGCAATGCTGGGACTTTTAAGACCTTCACATTATAAAAATCTAACAATCCGTAATGTTTCAGGGTGGGGCGGTTGAGTGGCTACAATTTCACGACGGTGGCTCCCCGGGCCAGTGGCTCAGGACTGGCTGTCATCAAGGGACTCAAGAAGTTCCGCAAGTATGGGGTCGTCATCCAGGCTTTCAACGAGAAGGGCCCCGGACCCATGGCAGCCGAGATTGTCACCCAGACATTGGAAGACGGTTAGTGCGTTCAACAATCAATCCCTTATATCTGATTGAGCAACATAAGGGCATGTAATGATAAGATTACTGTGGAACCACGATAACCTGAACTCCAACTGTTCAAATCGTTGGCTCTATATTTTAGTTCAAGGACCAAGAGAAACCACGTTCTTTAATTTTTGTTATTTACCTGTTTAATCCCACGGGCGCACCGATGCGTCAGCAGCCTCTGGTGGTGCTTAAGAGAGTTATACTCACCTAGTTCAATGATTTGCCACCAGACCAGTTGCTCAAGCGGTTCAATGAATCGCCTCCAGGCATCGCTAGAGCCGTAGGCTTTATGAGTCAAACGAGCTTCTGTCCGTCTGGTTGTACGCAGCCAAGGGGTTTAATAAAGGCGTTGACTGACGAGGCAACGTCAATACATTTGGAGCGTCACGAGTTCGAATCCCGCTCATGCAAAATCTCTATTAGGCTTGCAAATGTGTGGTAAAGTTGGTGGGAGGGCCCACCTAAAACAAACGGTGACTGGCTTGGGTGGAAGTTGACGGCATTTTTACGTTTAATAGGGATTGCACTGAACACCTGTTTTGCTTCTTTTTACCCTTGTATAGAGGAGGGGGACAAGTTTTTTTATTTTGTATTATTTAATTCAGCTTATTGTCAATAAATATGGACAATCAAAGAGGTAATATCAAATTTTTAGACCAAATACAGACAAAATAAAAACATTTAAACTAAAACTTGAGAAATAAAAAAAAACTTTGGAGTCAATGGGTTGATTTATTAAAAATGGTCATACATTAATGTAATCAAAACATAATGGTCCATCCTTTTCAGATTTTATAATTCATATGCGATACTGGAATTTTATCAAAAATATACTGGTAGTACTGGAAATATACTGGAATTCCAAAATGAGAACTCCCTGTTGGTGTTTCGACTGAAGTGTTTTGTTTGCTCGCAGTTCCGTCGGCGCCGCCAGTCGAGATCCAGTGTGAGGCACAGAGTTCCCAGAGTATCCTGGTGCGGTGGCACCCGCCCCCCCAGCCCTACCAGAACGGCCAGATCCAGGGCTACAAAGTCTCCTACGAGAACATGGAAGAATGGCCTCCAGGTGTGTAAGTCGTTCTCCAGGCCATCTATCCTCACTGGCCTTAAAGGACGAAATCCTAAATTTAATGCTAAATAAAATGCTTATCTGTAAATGCTGGTCAAAATTGTACCAAAAATGTATTGATACGTTTTGAAAACGAAACAAAATCCATTATGGGACAAGAGTTATATCCTATGTCACAATAATTTAATTTTGAAATGATTGTATGAATTTTGGGTTCCATCTCAGCCTGTCCATTAAAACAGTCTGGGAACTTTAAAAAATTCTTATTATATTGATTGACATTAAAAGACACTGTAAAAGGGGTTTTTATAATATTTACACTTAATTTCTAATAAGGTTAGTTGATCATATATTTGACCTCTGTTGTTACCATTATGTTTTAAAAGGTTTTGGATTCATTAAGATAAAAGAAATCTACTGACATGAACTGTTGTGCTTACTTTTAAGGTAGACTATTTAGAAATTTTTTGTCAAAAGCAAAACACAAAACATACAAAACAACAAAGAGGACATCCCAATACAAAAATTTACCCTGCTTTGGGGGGGGGGCATCATCCCAAACCCCCTAAACACACCGTTCCGGCACTGGAGAATTTACCATTACATGACTGTTTAATACCACATATAACTAAATAAACTGGCTATACAGTGTGGGTTTTATTAAATTACAAGCTATTTCTAATTGCAGGTTGGCTCTAGATGGCTGGCTTATATTAGTACAGATTTTTGTAATAGATACAGTTGTTATTGTATTGGTAAGTCTTTGTGGGTTGACCCGATTCGTCCTAACCTCGATTCCTCCTCGTCTCTCTAGGAACTTTGATTTTTGACTGACTTTGATACCCTGTCTGGTCTGAGCACCGAAATGAGAAGTGGATAATCTTGACTTGTCCATCTGGAAGGAGATGACAAACCTTTACCTGACAAACTCTCAAAGTCTCCCGGTCTTGAGGGCAAACTGTCCCAGATGTCCTGATAAAGGACATGTTCCCAGTTGTCCTAACAACGGCGTCACACCAAAAAAATTCTAGGGGGGGAGGTCACCTGATTTCCCAACTGTTGATGGTGAATTTCCCAACTCTTGAAACTGAATTTCCCAAATGAAGTCATTTAATTCTTATACGCAAATTGATTGGAAAAATTATTTTTGATTAAATCCCCTTAAAGACCTTAAGAGTTGGGAAATTCGGTATTACGAAATTGCCATGCATAATTACTGGATGCTTTGAATGAATTATTTAAATGAAGTGTCTACTCGTGATATTCATACTTTAGAATTGAAGCTAAGCCAAAAATGAATAGTAGGGCACAATATTACAGCACTTGAACGACATTTGTTTATACTAAAATTAAATTTACTTTGACCAGTTGTACTGTAGGTTGATTTACCCAAAAGGTAGTTGGGAATTCAAGAGCTGAGAGTAGTAAGGGTAGAGAAGTTTGATTATTGTTAAAGTAGGATTAGAGTATTACAGTGACTTAAATTTGGCTGTAAAATTACTGCAAAATATACAGATAAAGTTTTAGTTGGAACTGAATTAATTTTGCAATTACATTCAATTTCAGTCAAATGTTGTTCAACTAGCTGACTGGAAATTCCCAACTTTTTGATCTTCCAATTCTAGAGCAACTACAAATTTGAATTCGACCTTGAATTCAAAGGACCCTTTGGGAGGTGAGGGGGGGACAGTGGCAGCCGGCCCATAAGGACTCTCGGACGCCGCCCCTCCAGAAGATTTTCAAACATACTGAATTAAATTAGTTTACATGTGTATCCAATAAATGTGTAAAAACTACTATTTTTCACTATATACTGACCATTAATGATAAATTCATTTCAATTATATGCATCGAAATATTTTGCGGAAGTATTTAGGTGTCAACTGCTATTGCGCGTTTTTCTCGCGGACGCTGGCCAGAGCGTCCCAATCCTAACACATGCTATCTTATGGCAAATCCAGCAATCCAGCAGACAGTGGAGTAGATGCTCTGACGTCATTGCTGTGTTGTGTTATACACCGTCTGGGGCAGCATCCGAACATGCACGCGCACATCAGTAATCAGTGCAGCCACCACAGTCTCTTTAGGGCAATAAGAAGGTGAACCTTTGCTGCCGTTATGATTGCACGATTCATGTTGGCGCACATGTTGTTTATTCGTTTTGGTAACCATAGCAACCCACCAATCTCTCTAACCTCTAGACCGTAACCTAAACGGTGAGGCATGGGAGCTGAAGTGAGGTTATTTGTTTATATGCTGTGTTTCATGTATCTATTTTACTCCAGTGAGTCTGTAATCAAGGATGGTGATAAATGATTGTTATTATTTTCATAGTGAATTCAGCAGATAATGGTAATATTACAGACCATGAAATTGTGAATAGCAATCGAAGGTAGGTGTAATACACAAAATCCTTAATACTCTTTTAGTAGTTAGTAGTAAGAGAGTCCTCCTGTTCATTTAACCCACCAGCCGCCACTGGGGGGGTTAGCCTCCCCCCCCCCCGCCCCCCAAAGTGGCTCCAATACATGGAGGGCTCCTGGGTGGCAGTCGTAGTTTGGGAGACGATCAGGCTGGAGGGTGAGTCATCCCCCTTATTAGTGACCAAGGGATGATTCGGAAACGTTTCTCACTCCCACTTCCTTAAAATGCAAGACTGACTGACCATAACATACCTTCTCCAACCCTGAAAACCCTTCTTCCATAAGCTGCAAAACATCCCAGAGAAAGATTTGCCCGTAGACTTCAAATTCCAAATTGATTGCATCCACGCTTTACAATATAAAATCTACCCTCAGGTCACATAGAGGCGGAGACGAAGGTGACGACGGACCAGAGCACAGAGTTGTACGGTCTGCAGAAGTACTCCAACTACAGCATCGTGCTGTGGGCGTTCACCCAGGTGGGCGACGGCGCCAAGAGCCGACCGATCTACTGCATGACTGACGAGGACGGTGAGTCAGGGTAAAAGTCCCTAGATAACTTGGCATGGTTCCTTTTATCCATGTGTTATAAAAGGAAGGAACGTGTATCAATAGGAAAGTCCCCCACTCAGTTGAAGAGAAGGGTGCCAACAGGTGGGGGGTCATCACATTATTATGCCTTCATCAAAAATAGCGTTAAACTTTTTTTAATGAATAAATTTCAAAAAGTAATTTTTATTTGGCTGGGGCTAATACCAAATATAATAATGAAACAATATTATTGTTTATCACTTTCCTGTCCCTCATTTGAAGAAATCCTTGACAAAAGAGAAATAATGAATGATTTACAAACCAAATGTTATCTGGACATGGACTTCAAATTGAGAGAATGGGTGTGCAAGCAGGTTGAAACATGTTATTTCTCACACAATTTCACCTTAAAACTTTGAAGCTCTGGCACTCCGCTTGCCTCCAATCAGTAGAGCTTTCAAAAAGAGGATTAAATTTACTTCTCTCATATTTTATAATTTATTCAAATAAAATCATTGGAAATATTTATTTCTCACTTTTAGCCCTTATTTCTGACTATCCTGACACTTCCAAAACTCTTCACCCTCTCACTCTATAAAGAGCTGTAGGGGTGTATAGCTTAGGCTATTTTTACGCTCGGCTCATTAATGTGTTCATGAAACACGTTACCGTACTCACTGCACGTCTCACTTCAACCATTTGCAACACTAAAAACTTTCGTTCACACTGTTTAGGTAAGTTTCCGGATATAGAAAACCGACCAGCTGCAAGTCAGCTGTTGTTGCCCATGAGTACCAACATAGCAACTCTGTATTTACACTACAACACAAGAAACCCAGAGACCATACATACAGTATATGTGGCCGTATCCCTATGAGAACGGAAAAGTTACAAAAGTCGGAAAAAAACAAAAAAAAACCAAGCCCAGGCCCAGGCTGTTGGGCTGTGGTCGGTCGGTTGGAATGTTACAAAAGTTTCAAGCCTCTAAAATAGACGGGTATCTCACGATCGACCATTTATTTACACCGTAACACCGGCTCATATCAGAGCCCCTGGGCTGTTTCGATGGACCTGGCCGGCTCAAATCTGAGCCGGTCAGGCTATAGATTTTTTTATGCATACCGGTAGTGAAAGTGTTAAAATACCCCTTACTGGTGGTCATGTCTTAATGGTAATGTAATGTAATTGTCCCCCAGTGCCAGAGGCCCCGGCAGGCATCAAGGTGATGGTAGGCTCCCCCACGTCGCTCATCGTCAGCTGGGCGATGCCGACCAGAACCAACGGCAAGCTGACGAGCTTCACCATGTACTCCCGGGTGTTGGAGGGTGGTCGGGAGCGGGACTCCACCAAGAAGAAGCTTCCCCCTACCCAGACGCACTACCAGACCTCGGAGTTGCGCAAGGGAGAGGCTTACGAGTTCTGGGTCACGGCTTACACTAAGGTAATACAGTAGAACTTGGTAATTTAAACTTTTATAGTCAAAGTTTTCCACAATTTAAATATTTTTTCCGGTCCCTGGCATCGCCCGGCCACCGATGTCGGGTTTTTTTGTTATTTGTGACTTTATTCCATCGATTCAGTATGTTTCCGCATGTTTTAAAAACTTAATTTTTGTTCTTGTATGCTGATGATGTTAGAAAATCGAGGATGATTGAAATGAAAACTTGGATAAAGAAACTTTTTATGTCATAATTAGAAAATATTAACAGTTTCCATACAGAGAATTCCTAGCAAAGATGTAATGATGCAGAATTAGGAGTCAACAATACTCTTTTCAACACAATATTTTCATAAGACAGGTGAACCAATCCCATTATCCAGCTGATTTCACTTCTGCTTGACTTTATTCCATCGATTCAGTATGTTTCCGCATGGCCAATCGTCTTTTGTTTATACGCATTTTAAAAACTTAATTTTTGTTGTTTTGCCTCTTCAAGAGATTTTATTATTAATAAACTTCTGGCAAAGATTTAAAGCAATTTCAGGAAGTCCCCTACACACTTTCTAAATCATTATAAGAGGTTTTTATTGAAAAATAATTTTATAATCTTTTTGAGCTCCTAGTTATCTGCCTAAAACATTTATTAGAAGAAAATAGGCAATTAAAATTTGTACTTTTATAAGTTTGTATTTTAAGCATTATTTTATTTTTTGCTATTTTTACAGTTTTTAGGTTTGAGATATAATATGAACTATATTTATAATCAGATGATGTATCTAGTCAGAAATGAACCGTGTCTATGTTTATGTTTAAGGTTGGGGAGGGACAGAGCACCCAGGTGGTCTACTCCACTATTTCCAATAGAGGTGAGTCTATTATTGTTTTATGTCTAGCAATTTTTTTACTGATACAGTAGTTATATTTTTTAAATTGAACAGTACAAGTCAGTCTTTTTATGTTTTTATCAGTGGTTAACTAATGTACATTATTTACAAGTAATTTGTTTTTTTATTTAGGGTAAAATTTTTATCTCAGTTAATATAAAATTTAGTTAGTATAAAATGAGGCTTGTAAAGTTTAATTATTTGTTTGCAATTCAATGCGACTATCAGTGAGCTTATAACACATTTGAAGCAAATTACGAAATAAGCTTGTAACATATTTAATTCAAAGCCTTATGTAGTGGACTTTGTTGCATTTAATCCATGGCTACACTTCCGCACAGATATTTTTTTGGCATTTTAAATAATTGTTTTGATTGTTCTCAATTGTTTCATCATATTTTCAGTATTCCCATTTTCTATTAGTTTAATAAGCTATTGTTTTCCTTAGATGGTTTATATAAAAGTTATGGATATGAAAGGTGTTTTCTTCACACCTTCAACACTCATCAATACTGCATTCACAGAATTGAACTTAACAAAACTTCAACAAACAAAAACATGTTCTTTGCTAAAACTTGCCACAGTGACTGTTTTTATAGAAGGGTTAACTATACATTTAGGAATTACATCAGTTAAATGATTTCTTCATGACAGAAAATAAAACTCTATGGTCAGATCTTTTTGCTCGTCTGTTTGATAAATCTGAGGTCATCAATAAAGTAGCTATGAAAAAGTATAAAACGTTTGAAAAAAGTGTAACGTTACTTTTTTGACAATAGGTATCATTATCCCTTTAAGGTGGTTTGACGAGTAAGACACATCATGAAACTAACATTTTTCTATAAGCTTCATAAACTGCAGTGGAGACTTGTCCGTGTAATTCACTGAAATGCCGCTGAGTCGAATGTAAGCTGTAGGCAAAAATGTCCATGCGTAGTGATGGTTGTAGTGGTGTTTTGGTGGTGGAGTGGTGGAGGTGGTTGTGTTTGTGGTGTGTTTGTGGTGGTGGTGTTTGTGGTGGTGGTGCATGCGTGGTGGTGGTGGTTGTAGTGGTGTTTTGGTGGTGGAGTGGTGGAGGTGGTTTGGTGGTGGTGGTGTTTGTGGTGGTCGTGGTGGTGTAGGAGGAGGTGTTGGTAGTGGTAGTGGTAGTGGTGGTAGTAATGGTGGTGGTATGTGGTGGTGGTGGTGGTGGTGGTGGTGGTGGTGGTGGTGGTGGTGGTGGTGGTGATGGTGGTGATGGTGGTGATGGTGGTGGTGGTGGTGGTGGTGATGGTGGTGGTGGTGGTGGGGGTGGTGGTGGAGAATGAAGTGTTGGTAGTGGTAGTGGTGGTGGTGGTGTTGGTCGTGTAGTGGTAGTAGTAGTGGTGGTGGTGGTTTTAGTGGTGGTGGTGGTGTTGGTAGTGGTAGTGGTGGTGTTGATAGTGGTAGTGGTAGTGGTAGTGGTAGTGTTAGTGGTGGTAGTGTTGACAGTGGTGGTGGTTGTGGTGGTGGTGGTGGTGGTGGTGGTGGTAGTGGTGCGGTAGTGGTGTGGTAGTGGTGGTAGTGGTAGTGGTGTGGTGGTGGTGGTAGTGGTGGTGATAGTTGTGGTGGTGATAGTTGTGATGGTAGTGGTGGTAGTGGTGGTGGTGGTAGTAGTGGTGGTAGTGGTGGTGGTGGAGGAAGTGGTGGTGGTGTTGGTAGTGGTGATGGTAGTGGTGTTGGTGGTAGTGGTGGAGGTAGTGGTAGTGGTGGTGGTGTTGGTAGTGGTGGTGGTAGTGGTGGTGGTGGTAGTAGTGGTGGTAGTGGTGGTAGTGGTGGTAGTGGTGGTAGTGGTGGTGGTGGTGGTGTGGTGGTGGTGGTAGTGGTGGTTGTCTTGGTAGTAGTGGTGGTAGTGCAAGGCCGTAACGTTAACTTAGGGGGCCCCGGGGCAAGTTTGGTTGGCGGGGCCCCCCCATACGTCACTTGCGCATGAACGTCTATATTAATAATAATTCTATATTAGTATAGATATGCTACCTAATCATAATAAATCTGTTGACAACTACTTTGAAAATAATTTTTATGAAAGTGATATTAAAACATTTTATAGTTTCATAATTATTCAATCATTTACTTTATTAATAATAAACCAAAAAAGATTACGTATCACACTTATCAAAATATTAAAAACATGAGTTTTAAAATCTATTCATTTACGACCATTGCAATAAACACAAGTAATTATATTAGAATTAACATCAAAAATAGGTAGATTATTAAACCAAGTTGCATAAAGTAAACTTTACAGTACAGGAGTCACTTTATGCTATAGGTTCTTCTAGATTCTAGACCAATGAGAGCTCAGCAGTCGGTATTTGATGGAAGTAGTGCCATCACAAAAATTATACGCAACTCGCCCATCAGCTAAACGTTTTAATATGATTCTGGTTTTAGTTTGTTTTTGTTACTAACCTGAAATCAGCTGATTGATCCAATACATTTCATAGTTTTCACGTTGAAACTGTCGGAACCAATGAACCACTGTGCATACCTTTCTTCAAAAAATGTGAGTTCTCCATCATGAGTGTTAGTGATGGGTTTAGCTTTTACGGAGGAATTTATTGTTGTTCGTGGATAAAGTAGTGTATGTGACGATTGTAACGAGCCTTTAAGCCACTCGTGAGATATTTAGAACACTATCTCACTCGTGGCTTAAAGGCGTTCACAATACAATCGTTGAATAAATTATTATAAATTTGCATGTGTTACAGTTTACAAAATACAATTTACAATTAAGCAGTTCTTAAAAACTAACAAAATATTGAGAAACCACAACAATAAACTAAAACCTCCAAAGAATTTAATAGCACCCGGCAGCGTATTTACAATCCCCCTACGGATTCAGCGCGAACGGGCGAGTTCGTAGGGACTTTGCAATATCCACGCGCGCTGTAGTTTTCTTAGTTTTTAACCTATTTCAAAACTTATTTTTTAAAATTTTTAACCTAATCTAACCTAACCTAACCTAACTTAGCGGTGGTTCGCCACGTGTGAGCATCTTGGCTGAACGCGCTGAATTCGTAGGGGGATTGTAAACACGCCACCCGGCACTACAAATGACAACGTAGCTTAATCTTAAACTAAAGCATTAAATAAAAACGATGACGCACGCAGCACGCTGACGTGAGGGAGCGAATTTCAATGTTTAAAGGCTTAAACTACCATTTTAGACAAAAAATGAGTATGGAAGACCTTTTGTTAACCACATCACTGTAATGTTACACAACGCACTCAGTGGCAACTAATCAGTCCCAGGGACATATCCTGCAATGAACAATCCTATCTTAACTAACAAATTCGAGACCTGGTTTGTTCCACCTATAAAATGCGCGACACAAACTCATGCTTTTGGGGGTATTCATCGAATGTGTTGGAACATACTAGTATGGAAGATCTTTTGTTAACCACATCACTGTAATGTTACACAACACACTCAGTGGCAACTAATCAGTCTAAAAATTACTATGTACAAAATTCAGTCTCTCGCATTTTACAAATATATTAGGTCTATACATTTTTTGTTGATTTTTAATCTAAAACTTACGTTTTTCGGAAGTAGTACGCATTTATGCCCCTCGATCGGGGGCCCCTTCGGGGCCCCCTAGGCTTGGGGGCCCCGGGGCGGTGCCCCGGTTGCCCCGGTGGTCGTTACGGCCCTGTGGTAGTGGTACTGTAGCCAAGCGGTCTAAGGTGCTCTATTGATTGGTGTAATGTTGAAGTCTTTTGAATGTGTATGGGCTTTATCCTAACATGTGCAAACCCTATTTAAATCTTGCAAATGTGCGGCCACCAGCGACCAAAGAATAATATAGACTGGCCTTCCCTATACTCAATACACAGTGGCTCTTGTCACCACTTCTTCACTAAACATAGGTCTCACCGGCCAAACCGCCGTGCGCCACTAGCGCAAATTTTAATTCGCAGCGTTTCAATAACACCGCCGGAATAAATAGTAAGAGTTAAGATAAAATTATGAAACTTTGTAGCAATGAAGATAACAATATAAACTTGCCGACGACACAAAATTTGTGTGAGAAAGGTAATTATAAGTAGATTTAAAAAATCAAAAGTTGAAAAAGTTGACCTGTGAGGAAATTTTTTATTATTTGGTCAGGCAATTTTCGTCTGCGAGAAAGTTGTCTAGAAGGACATAAATAAACTTTTTTACATTTAAAATCCTCTCGTAAAACGCTTCGTTCAGCCTACAGGCAGCCTCAAAGGTGAGCGGTTAGATTTTTCAATTCCCGCCCGCCCATGGGACGAGCTGGCGCGGATCTATTGACGCTCTTGCTCAATAGATTTGTTTTTAAAATTTGATTTCTTATTTCATTATTTTAATCCAACTAATGTTCATTCATTTAACTAGCTGTTTGTAGATTACTAACATTTATTATTGATTGCTTAATTAATTATTACGAAGAGAAAAGTCAGTTAACAACTTAAAATGTAACAATTGTAAAATGAAATTTTGGTTTTTGCTGTTACTACCCTAAAAAGTTATTTTTCAGTTATTAACATGTAAACAGATCTAATATTCTTTACAACTAACTTTAGATTATGCGAGTTGTTAAAATAATAAAACTAAAATAAGAAACAGTTGTACATTTTCTATTACAAAAACAAACAACTTTTTTTGTGGGTTTGTCTACAAATGTCATTTTCTCTTTAAATCCTCAATTACTAATGCTTTTTTTCATTAAAAACTCTATATCAGTGGTTGTGATTTTGAGTGACTGGGCTCGCCCAGTCAATACCGCCTACAAGCTCGGCGCCGCGGCGGTAGCGTTGCAGTGGCCGCGCGGCGTGGCCAATGCAATCGAATAGGGCAGTCGCGGCTCCCCGCCGCTCCCCCCACCACTCATAGGTCCCGTCAGCGCGGCCGGCCGGCTTCAACTGAGGCGCGGAATGGCCAGTCTATATTATTCTTTGGTCGCTGGCGGCCACCTACGATGAACACTTCCTAGCTCACTTCAAAGTCGGCAACATTTGTATATTCGGTAGGGATCGCACGATCACCCGAGTTGCTTCTTTCAACACTCATATAAAGGACTATTTTTCAATTGAATCAGCACAGTGTCAATAGATACAGACGAGTGACAAACCAAGAAATTACACCAAAACCAAACAAAACTGAGATTTTAAAAACTTAGGACACATAATAGTACAGCCTTTTAACGAGAATGTTTTGCGCTGTCAGTTCCAGCGGCTATCGTGTCATGGGGGGAGCGAGTGACGGTGCGGCGGCGCAGCAAGGTACTGCTGCCGTGTCTGGCCGTCGGGCAGCCTTCACCCAAGCACTCCTGGACCGGCCCCGACGGCTCTCCCCCCCACGCCGACGGCTTCACCATCACCAAGGTACCGTCAGGAGCATCCGTGCTAAACTATGTCACACTGCCGTGGCGTCGTGTCCGTCTCAAATGCGGATGGATGTTTGAAAAAGTTGCTAACCATGTTAACCAATAGGACAAGTCATACTGGCCCAACAGATATTGTGTCGCGTCCATCTCGCCCGTGGAAATCCACCTAGACTTGCATCTGGAGCTAGTGGCAGATCCAGAGAAGGAGTTTGGGGGGGGGGGCAAGTAAGGATTACGAGGGTAACCTTCGGGGGGTCTGGGGGGTATGGAAGAATACCCCCCAACAGAAGGGGGGTCCGGGGGCCCTCCCCCAGAAAATTAGTGAAAATTTGAAAAGAAAACTCTTGTAGACAATCTATAGACAAAAACATGCTCAGTTTTCAATTTAAAACTATCGTTTTCACTGGATTTAAAGTATACTTGATTAGGTGATAAGGGAAATTTAAAAAAAGACTTGTTTAGAAGTTCTGGCCATAAATTTATTATTTGCAATACTTTCTCCAGAAAACTTAAACTAAACATTAAGTTCTAATAAGTTTATAGCATCAGGGTAAAGAAACTATTTCGCACGCGATTTAGATTGCGGCGGCCGAAGAACTGCTTCTAATTTCTAACGTTAGAGCGTGAGCATGGTTATTTGCTTAACAGCAAAAGCAAGCAAATGTCTTACAGCACTGATCGGATGAATAAAGTTCAGCGACAGAGCTTGGGAAATTTGCTTGTGGAAACAAAAAATGAATATATAAAGCTCTCTTTAGCGTGGAAATAAAAGCTCAATCATCATTACCATCATCCTCAATTTAAAAACATATACACTGATTTTTTCCCCGCATTCTTGGAGGGAGGGGCAATTGCCCCCTTTGCCTTCCCCTTGGATCTGCCACTGTCTGAAGCGACTCTTGAGTAATGTCACCGGACAGACGGTGGCTTGCACATGCGCATTAAACACCTTTCCGGTTTCTGAGCTTGCTCCTTCCTAGAGATATGAGGAGTTGCCTATAGATGCACGTCTGGCAGTGTGACGGGGTTTGAGACCGTCACAGTGGACAAGGATGGATGTGGCTGGAAGGACGGACATGATGCCATGGCAGTTTGACATGGCAGTGGTTCTTATGCCATGATGTCTTAACCTCCAGATACTGTGTTAGCATGTTAACTATATGCCTATTTTTGGCCTAATTACCGTATTGCCAAACACGGTCCTGATTACCCTCTTGCTAAAGTTTACAGGATTCAATTTGTTTGATCCTTACAATACACCTGATTGCTTTCTTCTGCCACTTAAATGCTATTTTTGAACCTGGGGAGTTAATTCACAACGTAATACCGTATAACAGGTGAACATGGGAAAAGGCAAGATATGCTTTTAAAACTAGATCCGGTCCAGTACATTTCTTAAGTTTTTTCTAAAGGAAAATAACCCTTGCTAGTCTCATATATTCAGGTTGATTGACCTATCCAGGAGGGGTCTCTGGAGATCTTGGAGGTCCTTGCTAGTCTCATATATTCATGTCGATTGACCTGTCCAGGAGGGGTCTCTGGAGATCTTGGAGGTCCTTGCTAGTCTCATATATTCTTGTCGATTGACCTGTCCAGGAGGGTTCTCTGGAGATCTCGGAGGTCCAGCGGCAGCACCAGGGCAACTACACCTGCTTCGTGTCCAACGCCAACGGCTCCGACCAGATAGTCTACAACCTCCATGTGCTGGGTCAGTCGTCCTACTTTCCCTAGTAAAAGTAGGAAAGTCTGAATTGTCCTGCTTTTAAACAAATCTTCCTACATTTCCTATTTTTCCAGGACTTTTATTAATAACATTTACATTTAAGCAAAGCCAAATTTGTTAACATGTGTTTATGAGTGTGTTTTGGGGTTGTCAAGTTATGGTGGTTGTCAGAGAGGGGCATTTTACTGACCATAATCATGAAAGATATCTACTGAGTGTCCAATTGTGTATTCGAGACAAGAGTTTGTTGAATATTTGTTGATTCCTGTATGTATTGTTATTATGGTTTTAACATTATTTTCTATTTGATTGTTACTCACAATAAATTCACTTTTATACAAAATAATTATTATATTTTGGATACTTAAAATTCTGTATCCATCATCAGCTAATAACAACATACAATGAGCTAATAACATAGAGTTCTTATATCTCTACCTGTCTCTCTTGTGGCATATGGACTACACATACGATCCATGATTTTCAAAATGATATACACAAATGAAAACACTCAATGGTTTAGACTTTGTCAACTGTTGACCATTGTTTTGCACATTGTAATAGAAAGTGATGATGAAAATGCACATAATGGTTTTCGACATGCATGCTGTGCCTCATATCCGAAGATGGGCCTCAAACATCTAAAGCGAGTTTTGCCAAATCAAACATATAATATTTTTATGTTGCCAACGCCCAATTGCATTATATAGAAGAGAAAAGAACCAAACTTGGTATTTAAGGTTGATTGAGTTTTATTTAGTTCATAGTGTTGATGAGATACTCTATCAATTTTTAAACATGTATAAAACTACCTATATAAAAATGGGATGAAGTTCTTTAAAATAGTAAAAACAATAAATAGCTATTCTAATCAAGAAGGCTGTATAATATCTTAGGTTAAATTACTGGTCCTATACCCTGTGAAGAGAGTTGACTGTTGACTGGTTGACTTTGGAGGTATGAGGTCAATAACTTGGGGAAAAAATTTCCCAACTCTAGAGCATGAAAATTTACATCTAGTCCTAATTTTCCATGACTGATAACTAAACTCAGTTTCTTTATTTTTAATCAACTTTACACACAGGAATCGCAAAAGAACAGTTACATATTTTTATTCCCGAGGTTTATGTAATATTATTATTTAATTGTTTGTACTGGAATTACGGAAGAATGTAAGCACTGTATGAAAATATAGGGAACCCAAATTTCCTAGCTTTTAAGATAATTAGAATCACAGTTAATTTTAAAGATTTTAGATTTTAAGAGCTAAGCTCACAAGTTTTACTAAATGAAGACAACGTTTTTAAACTAATAATTTTTACATTCAAAGTGAAATCTAGGAAACCAAACTTTGAGTTCATACTTTGTTTAACACGTTGAATAGTTTTTTGAAGAAATATATCAAGGCTTTAAACATTTTATTTGAGAAAACAATAATTGTCATGCCTTTTTTTATCAAATAGTTAAAAACTCTTTTGAAAATAATTTTTCCTACAGTTACGCTTAAAGTGTCAGTTTACGCACCAAAACCAATCGTAAAAAAGCTTTTTACTGAGTAGCGAGCAATTAAGTCTTTGAAAGTCTTTGGAGCGAGCGCAAAAGTCTTTTGGGCTCGCCACGTGATTACTTTCACGCTCGCCAGCTGATTGCATTGTTACTCGGCACGCTACAGCGCTCCTTTCCGCTTCCTACTGAGCTCGACTTGTTTATAACCTCAAACTGGCGCATTAAGCTACAATGGATGTACTAAGTGATGACGAATTCGTGTTCCTATTATTCATAAGATAAAATATATATTCATTAAATCGTGTTTGTTCTTTCAAAAGTCTTTATTTTTACTCATTGTTTATAGCCTCAAAATCATAATGGCGCTCTCAGCTACGATGGATGTGAGTAACTGTGATTGTATTTATTGTTTGGGAAATTAAAACTGCAGTTGTAGGAAAAATTTAGGATGCATTTCGCGTGTAAAGCGTTTTTCTCGCTTTCCCTAAAAATACTGCACTCCGCTACGCATCGCGCAGTAACTGAAATGAAATTAAATAAAAATTGCTTTATTTCCCGAGCGATAATTATTACAATAAGATAAATTAAGCAAAATTAACAAGATTATTTAAAACAAAATGCTACTATATAATTAAATGTACAATCTAATACATTAAATTGCCAAGGGAAATGGCCTGCTTGGGCAAAGTGCTTGTGCGCAGACCAGAGCACCTATCGAACTGACAATGGCTGTAAATTAAAATCATAAAAAAATATCTTGGAAAAAAGCAAAGAAAAGTTTTTCAAAAACTAAATTGATATTTCTATTTTAAACTGATTAATTAATGAATGATTTTACACAATGGCACTCTCGATGTCGTCATGCGAATAATGAATAGTGAGGTGAAGAAAAAACTAACTATGCTATTGAAGGTAGTACAAGACTATCCGTGGTGTTAAGAGGTGAGGGGGGAGGGGGCAGCGGTCGGTTGGCCGGTCGATCGAACTGTTTAGCTCAAGCGAGAAAGACCTGCTTTACGCTCTTAATACATAAATAACTATTGATAACTTTAAAATAATTTGAACCGATTGTCGTGGCAGTGCCGCCGTCGGCGCCGGTGGTTGGCGTCACTGCCACGGGAGCGTCATGGCTGCAGCTGCAGTGGAGCGTGGTGGACACAGGTGGCAGCGCCGTGCGCGGCTTCGTAGTCAACTACCGGCAGCAGGAGCCCGGGGAGTGGGAGGAGCGGCCCGTCCCACGCGACTCCACCTCCTACCGCCTCTCCGGGCTGGTCTGCGGCACCGAGTACCACGTCCAGGTAACTATATACAGTACCCTCTCGATTATCCGAGCCCCGGTTTTCCGAGACACCGGGTTATCCGAGACTCTGGGTTATCCAAGACAGCTCTAAGCTTAAATATACTCATTGTGAAAGAACCTCCAGAACTGACGTTTACAACAAAAATGATTCACAAACCTGTATCCGTCGTAGTTCTCTCAAATCCTTCTGGTGGATGACCCAGGTTTCGGTCTGTTTCAGACCATTTTCATATCCTTATACAGGGAAATTAAAATCCATCATTTAGATTTCGTTGTCACAAGCATTACATAAACACGAATGTTCTGGCACAAACACATTTGAAACATACAGTTTCAAAAAATGTGATACATACACATTCAACGATAAAAACGTTAAAAACAACAAAAACGTGGTGCGCAAACATTTTTGTTCTTAAATATATGTTTTTATTTTCTTTAAGCGTCCTAATAATGCATGAAACAAGTGTCTTTATTTAAAATTCTATTATTTGCAGCTCGAAAGGACTTTCATTGTCATATTTATTGGTAAATTCTATATTTAATAAAACATCTTGAAGTGGTCTCATTACAGCCCGACCTCAAAACAAACGTAAACTCCCTATTATCCGAGGTTTGTGTTATCTGAGGTAGGCTTGGTCCCGAAGACCTCAGATAATCGGGAGTACTTTACTTAGAATTCTATTTTTATTTTATTTTGATATTATTTTTGTCTTATAGCCCAGTCATTTGACACCTTGGAATAGGAAAAAAATCCTATATTTCTGATAATTGCTTTACACTTGACCATGCACCGTAAAATATAGAAATAATACAAAATAATACTGTATAAAAATATATCAAACTAACATCAAAGAAAGTAGCAACTCAGATTACTTTTCATTTAAATAACCAAAATAAGTCAACTAAGTAAAATCATTCTAACACACTCTGTCAGCGACCTTGTTCAAGACAACCACTTAGGACACAGTGGCCAAGGACATCTATTCGAAGAGCAATTTTTTCAGTGCCACAACAAACTGACGATGACTATCGAGGGAGTCATCTTTGAAGGATAGGAACTCAGCACTCACAAACTCAGTATCCTAATGGAACACTTTACACCGAGTTTGTGGAACTTGACTGTACCAAGATCGATGAAGTGCAAACAAACTGTATTAAAAATAACCCATCTAACTTAAACTTACTTCCTCTCCCCAGTGGGATCCTAAATGGCTTGTGCTGGTTTAGGTACCAATACTGGGTACAGTTGTAACAGAAGTTGTCAAGATTGGAGGCAGTGATCAGAAATCAGAAACTTTATTATCATAGACATTTACAAAAAATGCATAGACAAACATCAGACAGAGTATTTACAATAAATTACAGAACATAACAATATAGTACCATTCCAAATAATCCATTACAAGTGTACTTAATATATATAACAACATTATCTAATAACAACATTATATTTGTCGGCTTCTGAAAAAAGTCTATTAAACAACACAAGTTGGCTAAACCTACTCATTAAAACTTAGCATCTATGCTAGTAGATGTAGTTATTTGGAGAGTCATGATAGTAGTTATTTGGATATTTTATCTCAAGGAGACACGCAAGCTTTAAGTAGACGCGTTAAAAGTGATTTCATAAAATTCCTCAACACTGTACAAACATTTGTCGATGAGAACTGATTTCAGTTTGTTTTTGAATTGAATAAATGGCAGTGACTTGATTACTGGGGGTAGAGAATTATAAAGTTTAATGGAAGTATTAGCTGCCTTTCAGTGAACAACTTCAGTTTCCCATTGGGGGGCTGGGTTTATTGCCAGGGTGGGCGGGGGTGTACTGGCGACCAAGATGAGGGCCAATATGAGGGCCACCTCATCCCTTGAGGCCCTGTTCCAGCATCCATTGGATAAAGGTATACCTTTGCCCACCCAGTCTAAGCTTGGCCAAACCTATTCCTTTTGCTTCTCTTGTATTAATCTACTAAAGGCTGTAAGCCTAAGGGATAATCGAAGGGAAGCTTCCTTTCCTTTCCGGTAGCCATACAAAAATAAAAAATAATGGCTTAGGTAACCTCACAGGATTTTTCTGTGTTTGGGGAAATCCAGACTACCAAATCCATCTACAAAAAAAAGTTACTCCCTCGGTTTCAGGTCATGGCTTTCAACTCTGTCGGCAGTGGAGCTCCGAGTCCGATAGTCGTGGCCAAGACCGATGGTAACAAGCCGGGCCAGCCGTCGCACGCGGAGTTCCTGGACCCGAACAGCACCAGCATCACGCTGCACATGAAGGCGTGGCACGACAACGGCTGCCCCATCACCAGCTTCAGTGTGGAGTACCGGGAGGGCTCCCACCACGAGTGGATCACAGGTAGTCTTTTATACTGTTCATTGTGCAGTCTTTTATACTACAGTAGACGCCCTCTAGTTCAGCCACCTTGGGACCAGACCATCGGTCGGACTAAAAATGGCTGGACTATCCAGATGTACTGTCTAAATGTAAAATAATCCTATAAAATTCATTACCTTTGCTTGGAAACCAACAAAACACATTATTAAAACATGTTTACAGTGTTTAATTACCAAAGAAAATATTTTGATGTCTGTATGCTGAACTGGCATACTGCATCCCTCGTAGATAGGAATGTTTTTCACCGATACTGTATTGAGGGTATAAAGTGAAAAAAACTCATTATGTACTATAAAAAGACACTATAAATTTATTTGATCAAATTAATTTACACGTGTTACTTGAATCATAACCTATACAAATTAAAAGAAATCTGTTATTTTCTTTTGTTATGCAAATGAAATCCCAGATCAAATCTTACCATACAGATATTGAAAGGATAACAACATCTTATGGTCAAGTCAAGTGTGACCATCTTGCCTGTAAACTAAACTGACATAAGTTTACTTCTAAGGCCAGAAACTAAACATTCAGGATAAATCCTGTCGAAGGTCATTTCCCCGCGGTGCAGCGTAGTGATATGACGGATATGAGTCACCCTCCTAGGACCGGCCTGACCATCCGGCGGCCAATCCAACCGAAGCCGAACTAGAGGGTGTCTACTGTATTGTAAATTTTTCTTTATGAGGTTGATACCGCATTATTTTTCAAAGGCAATAGCTGGGAGGGTGTTTACAGGGACGCGGAGTGTGGCCTGCTCACTGCCGAGCTTTGGTTTGATCAGAACGGACTGACTCTAAATTTCTCTAAAACTGAGTGCATGCCAATATCTTTCAGAGCCTGTTCTGATCCGACTAATTTAAGTCTTAGGTTGCATACTTGTGGTGCTGGGAATGGGTGCAAAACGTGTGAGTTGAGTGTGTGCATGAATACAAGTATCTATGAGTGGTGTTTGATTCCTGTACAAAATAGTCGGAGCATGTGACCTATATTAGAAATAAATTACGGAAATTTATTTTTATTTTTTTGAATCTCTCAAAATTGCTTTCTTTGTCTCTTCTTAAAATTATATATTTTGCTTACGTTCAATCATTACTTCAATATGGGATTTTAGCACGGGGGGATGCATTTAAAAGTATTGTTGCTCCATTTGAAATTATTCAGAAATCTGAAAAAAAGCTCTGTAATTAAATTGGTTATTCGATCAAACAAGATATGCCTATGTGAGGTTTTTTCCAATTTATATTTGTAACTTGCTGTGATGTGTGTTTTTTTCTGGAAATAAATATTGATTTAATTTTTGATTTGATTTGATTGTGACCCTGGATTAGAATATATAAATAACTGGAAGAAACCCACGGCTTCACCTGCTGAAATAACAAATTTTTAATATATTTATACTTTGATCGATATGGAAAATTTTTTACAAATTATGAAATGGACTGATTGCTTTTAATAATATATTCAGATTTGAACCTTTTGGGAGAACTTATTTTACAGGGCTTCCTTAGTATGTGTCTAAAGCCTATAAAAAATACTTGCGTCAAGTTTCATGATCCAAAGACTAATAGTTTTTGAGACACTGTCATCAGTGAGTGAGTGAGTCAGTCAGTCAGTCAACCATTTTTGATTTTATACATATAGATTTTAGCCTTTCGAGAGAAAATATTTAAAAATCCTTTCTTAATGTGAATCTAGAGCCTATAAAGAATACTTACGTCAAATTTCATGATCCAAAGACTTAAAGTTTTTTGTGAAAAAAGAGTGAGTGAGTCAGTCAGTCAACCATTTTTGATTTTATATATAGATTAACGAATGGTGTTCAGCATATGGGTCCCCCAAAACAAAAAGTTATAATGTAATATATATCAATTTTGTTGCAGTGGGTAACGACGTGCAAGCGAGGGACAGTTTTTTAGTGGTGGGACTGTGGCCGAGTATGCAGTATGTCATCAAAGTCCGAGCCACAAACAGTGCTGGAACTACGGTAGCTGAATATCGAGCCTCGACCCTAACCATAACTGGAGGTGAGACCTACACCCCAGAAAACCTGGGGTTGCGGCTGCAAGCCATGTAGCGCTATTGTTTACCCAACTCTTTGTTGACTAATTCATGTTTTATGGTGAAAAAAACTATTTTCAATAGCTTTCAATTGATAGAAGACTCAGCGTCTTTTTCCACTTTTTCTCTAATTTCTATTTACCATATGTAAATATATATCAAGTGTTGGGTTGTTTTTTTTACATGAGCAAATGCATTATGTTCAATTATAGAACATAAGACCAATACCAAACAGAACAAGGAATTTTATATTCATGCAATTTTGATATCACTAACTGAGTAGCATTCATACCAGGTATTTATAATTTAAGTCTTCCATAGCCCCTGCGAAAAAATCTAAAACAAGCGTTCAAAGTACCCTGTTTTGTTTGCAATTTTTCAACCGATTTTCACTAAATTACCCTTAATTATTCAGGACCCTCCTTGCCTCTATTACCTCCTACCTAACACAAGATTCACAGATAATACACAAGTACATATTAAAACATTGGTAGTCTACTTTCATTTTAAAATCAAGCACTCTAAATAGTATAAAGTGGTGGCACTTTGTAAGTATCAAAATTTATTAAAAAATTTGAAAAGTCAATTTATCTAAAGTAAAAACATCTTCAATTGAGTAAAAAGGATTCATGGATAAACATTTGTAAAATTTCTGCTTGATTGTAGTTGTAGTTTATACCGCATATGGGATTAATGAGGTCCTAATTTTTTCAAACAAATTACATCAGGTCAAAAATGTAAAGATTAATGATGGTTTGTAATTCTTTTTTAACAAATAAAGGTCTGCAAAGGGCTCTGGCTTCTGATTTAGTTACTCTAATTGCTTTTTTCTAATGAATTAATAAATTGGTAACTTTAGGACAATATCCATATAAAATCAAGCCATGTCTAAAAAAATATTTAAAATATGCAAAGTACCGTAGGCAGTTTTCAGGTAGCTTTCTGGAACACAATAGGCTAATCGTCTTAAAAGTTAGACTACTCTTGAAAGTGGTGGCACTTTGTATTCTACCAAGCATTCACTATGAAATTTACTTTAAACTGAAACTGTCTAGTAACTATTTTTAAGATAAGACTGAAAAAACAAATTATTGTTAGAAAAGCTATAGTCGTTAAGCTTTAGTAACAGATCATCATGGTTTATAAAGCGATGTGGGGCATTATAAATAAAAAAGTAGGCATTTATTCAGAGACGCAAGAAAACATTACTCTGGGAATGGCACTATGGATATTGATGATCCAAAAGTGTCAGTTCATATCTTAATTACTAACATGGTTGAGTCAGATTACATCTTTATGAAAACCTAGAGTAACTGGCTTCCTCTCCAGCTTTTTTCCCTTGTCTCAAACTTTGATTCCACATTGAGCTTGAATACCCAGGCAGGTCTGCACCCTGAAAGGAGTAGTGATCATCCTGGCTTGTCCATCTTGGAGGCAATGAGGGAGCTTTCCCTAAAAAACTCCCTCTCTAAGTCCGGAGGTGAACCGCCTTGGGGGAGACTCTCCACAACACGGAGGGTCACTGGGTGGAAGCCTTTAACTGGGAGGTCTGAAGCTCATCAGGTCTGAGGTTGAATGCCTTTAACTGGGAGGTATGGAAGCTCATTAGGTTGGAGGTTGAATGTCTTTAACTGGGAGGTATGGAAGCTCATCAAGTCTGAGGTTGAATGTCTTTAACTTGGAGGTATGAAAGCTCATCGATCGGAGGTTGAATGTCTTTAACTGGGAGGTATGGAAGCTCATCAGGTCTGAGGTTGAATGCCTTTAACTGGGAGGTATGGAAGCTCATTAGGTTGGAGGTTGAATGTCTTTAACTGGGAGGTATGGAAGCTCATCAAGTCTGAGGTTGAATGTCTTTAACTTGGAGGTATGAAAGCTCATCGATCGGAGGTTGAATGTCTTTAACTGGGAGGTATGGAAGCTCATCAGGTCTGAGGTTGAATGTCTTTAACTGGGAGGTATGGAAGCTCATCAGGTCTGAGGTTGAATGTCTTTAACTGGGAGGTATGGAAGCTCATCAGGTCTGAGGTTGAATGTCTTTAACTGGGAGGTATGGAAGCTCATCGATCGGAGGTTGAATGTCTTTAACTGGGAGGTCTGGAAGCTCATCGGGTCAGAGGTTCAATGCCTTTAACACATTCAATGCTGATCCCACACTTGTGCGGGATCGGGCCGGGGCCCAGGTGCGCGTCCCGCACTAACGCGGAGTCGGTACGCCGTGCATTTATTCAGTCGTGGAGCAGTTAGCTCGCAATGAATGGCTATAATACTGCATGAGCTATTTGTTGAATACTTCCTTTGTATGGGACTACAAATAGTTCCGAGCTACTCCACCCACAGCGCCACCTACTGGACCAACAATCAAACAGTGTGATCTAGCGTTCTATTGTCAGTCAGCTGGTTGTTTTAATAGTTCCGAAGTGAGGTTATGTGTACACGATTATTTGTTTTGATATTTGTTTTGATGTTATAAGTGTTTATATCGTGGTTTGTGCTAAACGATGGATCTTCCGGGCCCGAGTAATCAACGTGATGTGGACATGGACTTAGAGGACAAACGTGCTGTGTGCTCATCCCGCACATATGCGGACCGGAAATTAGACTACAGAAAAATGACGAAATCGACCTTTTTCGAAAAATAGAACATCATTTCCAGTCTTTATACACCAAAAGGAGTGTGATTACGCAGAAAAACTTTTTAGCACATAGGGGACCTAATACCCTTAATTTCAGCAGTGAATGTGTTAACCGGGAAGTCTGGAAGCTCATCGGGTCGGAGGTTGAATGTCTTTAACTGGGAGGTCTTGAAGCTCATCGGGTCGGAGTTGAATGTCTGTAACTGGGAGGTATGGAAGCTCATTGGGTCTGAGGTTTAATGCCTTCAACTGGGAGGTCTGGAAGCTCATCGGGTCGGAGGTTGAATGTCTTTAACTGGGAGGTCTGGATGCTCATCGGGTCGGAAGTTCAATCGTCGAGGAAGTCGTCCTGAGCCCAGAGGATGGGTTGGGAGTGGTTATGTCCCTCAGCGAAGAGGCTGACTGACTGTCTTACTTTACATTTTCCATTTTACTTACATTTTACTCTTCTCTTTTACGTTTCACATGTAGTCTACCACAATATTTGTAGCTTTTTTGGTAACCTAAAGATTTTTTAATGTTCCTCCCTCAGTTTGTTTAAAATTCAAGTAAATGAATTTATCTTCAGCTTAGGTACGGACAATGCCGATGCTATCATCACGGCCGATTATAGACGTGTCTGACCCGACCTTTGCACCAACTGTTTCTCCCCCCGACCGCACCTCTCTCTCCTGCTTGCTGGCAGGATTCAAAATAATTATTCCCACCAATGGTTACTCAAGATCTTTTTAAATTTTGAATTCTGCAAATTTAGTCAAGTATTTCCTCCAAAATACAGAAATAGCAACTTCTCAGTTTGCGACTTCAACCACAAACTAGTCTTATCAACTTTTTTTAATTATTTCCAATTTTTTGGTCTTATTTTTATTCTTTTAAAGCAACCCAGCAGACACACAGGCAGTACCTACCTATGTCTGCTGATTCCCTGGAATGTCAATTTCATTAAAGGCTACAAAAATTATGTATTTTTTTAGTTTTATTTTATCATTTGTAAACGCTTTGTGTTTATTAGCATTTTTGTTACTTTGTATGTATAGTAGCTTATTTTTGTTCGAAATAAACTTTTCATTCATTCATTCATTCACTTTTCCCTTCCCGGCAAATCGCCTCCTCTCTATCCTGTAGGATATCAAGAAGGAATATGCCTAGCCGTTCATGCTGGGGCTTTCAATCCGTCGCGATCTACCATTTAACATCTACAAGTCCCCGTTTGTTGGCAGTGACGCTCGGCCCGGACTCGGTGAAGGGTTACCCGGAGGACGGTGCGCCGGGCTACATGGACGCCGGAGTTCTGGTGCCGCTCTGCGTCTGTCTGCTCGCAGCTCTCTCCCTGGTGGCTGCCATCACTGTCTGCATCCGCAGAAGTAAGTGATTAAATCATTACATTATATTAAATTACTTTTTCCTACCTCTGCATGGAAATAATCACATTGCCACACCTGTAAACAATACGCAAAATGGTTCATTTCCGCTTTTATTTCATTCCCGCTCGCTAAATCAGGGTTACTTGAAATGTAGAATAGGTTAAGAAGGTGGTACACAAGAGAGATAACTATGACGTCAAACACCACAGACCAGTTTCTATTGGTCAGAAACCCCATGACACTCACCGTATTCTAAGTTCTAGTTGCCTTGTTCTAAATTAAAAGATTTCATTGTCACCGTTTCTATCTCAACTTCCGGTTCGTTCAAATAGAACAAGCAAACATAACCTCAATGAACTTTTGTGTACAACTTGGTCAATAAGTTAAACTGTTTAAATAATGGTAGGAAAAATATTATCTGTATTACGAGCACAAATAGTCATTGCCACTCTCGAAATGTTTGGCCGCACTCAGCTAACACTTCGTCTACAACTCTCGAGCGGCAATGACATACTTTGCACTCTTAATACACAAATAACTATCAGTGGATTCCCCCTAAAGGGAAGAAGCTATTACCCTAGGTGTCATGGTAAGACCCAAGCCCCGAATCATCATAACTTTTTGTTTTGGGGTCCCCTGATACCAAAAATACCATTTGTTAAAATTTAGATATTTATATTTATATAAATTTAGCATATGCATGTAAAGTAATTATTATTTGGATGAGTTCGAAAACCAGCCAGATAAGAACATCAAAAGGGGGATTAACGGGGGAACCCCCCTAGAAATGGGTATTTTAGATTTTTTACAAAGAAAAACTAAAATAACCTCATTTTGGCTTACACCATTGAATTCAGCTAGAAAAACAAATAATTTTGAATCATTGCTCCAATTCCATTGGTTACCGAGATACTGAGAGTGGTAACACGGTAAGTTGTCCAAATGTTAACTTATGGTGAAAAGATAAAATTTTATATCTCGCTTATTTCTTAACATATCTAACTAAACTTGGTTTGTGGCTTCGTTTGGATGAGTTCTAAAGTATATACGCACACAAAAGCCTCCCCCTTTGCTGTCTCAAGGCAGGGCCTCGACATCAGACGGTTCATTTGGTTTACCTTTGTGTCTCAAATTTAGCTCGAATTACCTCTATAAGTTAATTAATTAATTAAGAATTTCCATTATGACCCAATTAAACCAAAGTCAATCTGAATGTAAATCAATAAAAAACTGTAGTCCCATGGAATTCGGAGTGGTACCGTATAGTCGACTGGGAAAAAGGAAGAAACATTTATAGGAAGAAGGAAAAGAAGGAAGAAATTAATTTGTAGGGATAGGTTCTAAATGTAGTGTTCATTACTTTTTATCAAAATAATTTTGTCACAATTGCTTTTGAAGAGTGTACTTTTCCTGGTGGATTGTTGAGATTGAAAATTTTCATTTATGGATTTAAGATTGAAAAATTACATTATCAATCAGTTTTTTCTAAACATCAGGAAAACTGTACAATTACTGAGACAAATAAATTTTTTTAATTTCTAATTTTTTTTTTTAGAAAATGAAAGAGAATTGGGACTGAGAAATCAGACAGAGGCTCAAGCAATGGTTGCTCTGGACAACAAGCAAAACTTGGCCCAAAGAGAGCAATACTACGCAGCCGTACACAAGGGGATGACGACCCCTGTGCGAGACCTTCACTGCATCGAGCAGATCCCAGGTAAACCAATCGAAAATACTCGATGAGAGATTATTTTGATTACTATTTTCTTCAGTCTAAATAGAAACTAATTTTTCATGGCTTTTTGTTCTCCTTCACATTTACAAAAGTCACCCATTGTGATTTATTCCTTAATTTAAAAAGTACTAACATCACAATTGAAAACCCTTCCATATAGAATGATTTATTTTTACTTTAACCAAGTTTGGAGGATAGCTTTGAAATTACTCATTGGTATAGTAATTGCACGGGGTAACTTATAAAAAAATTCTACACCAAGTTATTCACTAGACACTAACATGTTCAATAATTAAAAATAGTGCATCCAACCTAATATTGCTAAAAATAATTTATGTCAAAATAACTTTCCAAATGTCATTTAGAGTCTTGTCATGGGTCGTTGACATAAAAAAACAACCATCTCCTCTCTTCCTGCAACGTCATCGCAGCCGCCGCTTTTTTTCGTTATGTGCCACATGTGTGCGTTGCTCCAGTGAAGTTTCATAATAGTCTCGTATTTTGCCGACAACACATATTTGAGTTGTATGTGTACACACATTCGGTTAGTTTAGGATTAAATTCTAGCACCTTTGATGGTTTTTTCACTATCTCTAAATATTTACAAATATTTAGAGATAGTGTTACAAATATTTAGAGAGTCACTGTTTCAACTGTACAGGGATTTGTGGAACTTAAGGCTGCGAATAGGGCATGTACCTGGTTCACTAGGACAAGCTGGACAGAAGTAAATGACATCCGATATCTTTCCCTCTTTTGTACTCTGCATCAGTCTGTTGCTTTCCTTGTTCGTCAAGCAGAACCTTGGAAAGGATGTGGTTTGGTCTCTTTAAGGTCTCACAGCAATTGAAAATTGGCTGGCAGAATGGATTTGATCACCATGTGCCTGTAATCTTACAATGTGATTGATTTGCCAGCGTATGCAAGTTTGTACATGGACCCTGCATTTGCCGTGATCACTTGCATGACATGTACTAACAACCTGCCACAGGTGAAGAACCATACAGATTAGCAATCAATGCATTTTTCGTGCATTTTTTTGGCGGTGTCAAGTTTGTTGGGCTGTTTTGCCACACAAATAGCACTGGTATAATAGTATATTACGCAACAAGTGCGGGAAGTAAGTGTTTACGTGCGAGCATGATAGTTCACGCGCGACGCTTGCGGAGCGCGGGAATTTCATGCGAGCAACGTAAACACCTTCCCGGATGAGTTGCGTACGATAGTTTTCGCAACACTACCAGCAACAAATATACTGGGTAAGTAAAAAACAACACATCTATAAAAGTTAAAAGATTTAAAAAATAATAATTAAATTGTTGAAAGAAAATACGAACAAAACTATATTTATCTAAGGGGGGGGAGATAACAAAAAGCGTTATCTCTGCTGTTCAGCGACCGAGTAGGCCTTTCTAGGAATACGTCTTATTGTCACACAGACGGCAACAATTGATTAAATAACACTGCTCTTTATTAACTTATCGCTATTAACTGTAAGTAGTCGTAACCTGGGAAACCAGTTTATTTACAATTGAGATATGGTCGTCATAGTTAAAATGTGTATATTGTGTTTATGTATAATGTATGTAAATTGTGTGATGTAATATTTTTTTTCTTGAGTTGGCAACATTGAGCATTTACTGCACTCGTGCAGTAAATGCTCAGTTCAAACTCTTTACCGCACTCCAGCTGATTTGTTACCTCACTACAGCTGATATTTGCCGTACTCTTTTGTAAACGGCGACTTCCCACACTGAAACGGAAGCGGAAACCGGCTACTTACTAGTGTAGTGTTGCGAAAAAGTTATTATTAGTTCTGGTGGTAGTTAGTTAGTTCTGGTGTCATCTGTTCTTTAGGAACTAAATATTTGCTATTGATGAAATCTCCTTTGATACCAATGCGATATGGGTGAAAAAAACAGCCTAACAAACTTGATGCTACCCGAAAAAATGGGAACAAAAAAGTGCATCGGGTTGCAAATCTGTATTACTTCTTCATCTGAGACCCTGCTCTTGTACTAGAGCAGTTATTTCTATCGCATGGGTAGTATGACAACATTCAGTCTGATCTGTCAACTACCTTCATATTTTCCTTTTACTTGTCTTTTCCTATGGTATGCCACGCTTGTTTATGCTTAAGCCTGTCTCATTTTCAAAATCAGTGCTAACATCTGAATTTTGGTTCCAGAATACCCAGATGACATATCACCCTATGCCACATTCCACGTGGCAGGCACTGAGCGGCCCTCTTCCTCCCCCACCAACATCCAGAGCTTCGTCTACCACGACCACAGGTTGGCAGCCATGGAGACGATGCAGCTCAAGAGCGTAAGTTCACTTCTACCATGGATCTAGGGCCATGGCCTTTGAACTGGCAATGCTCCTTTGCAAGGGTTTTTTGTATGACAAAAACCATTACAGAACCAGATGATTGCAACTAGCCAGCCGATAGTGCAGTGTATGGTAATACCTTCGAAGACTGTTTCAGAAACCTAGTTATCCTTTTAAATCAATTGCGAGAACTCAATATTAATGTAAACAGAGGTAAATGTCAATTTTCAAGAAAGAAGTCAACAACCTAGGATGTGTTGTGAAAAATAACGCTGTTTTGAAGAGCCCTGAGAAAGTTCAAGCCATTCTCGAATCGTCCCAACCAAAATACTGAGAGGAACTGTGTCATTTTTTAGGTATAGTCACACGTTATTCAAAATTCATTCCAAACGTATCGTCTATTACACATCCACTTAAGAAAATTAAACATTTCTCATGGTCCCCTAAATGCGAGTTCGCTTTTATACAGCTCAAAATGAAAGTGCAAGTTATCGTATCCTAATGCCTTTTAATTTAGCTTTACCAATCACTCTCACATGTGACGCTAGACCTACAGGGATATTGGGAATCCTTACACATGTTATGCAGAGAGTACTGAGTGTCCTGTTGCTTTTGTATCAAGGCTGCTTTCAAAGGCCGAGTAAAACTATCAACTTGACAGGGAAGCTCTCGCAATTATACTTACGGAAAGAAAATTTTTCAACTATTTGTATGGTAGGTCTTTTACACTTATGAGTGATAACAAGCCATTAACAAGAATATTTAAACATGATGCTTAACTTCCACAAACGATGAGGGCTCGGCTTCTAAGATATGATATCTTCCTTCAAGGATTCAACTACGAAATAGAACATTGAAGAGCCAAAGAACTTTGTCATGTAGACTGTCTTTCTAGGTGCACACTTGCACACACTTGAGTGGGATGTTTGCACTTGGATGAAACATGACTATTGAATGTGAAGTTCAGGATCTGACAAACCAAACGATAAATCTAATCTCCAATTCAAAACTTACGCATAAAAATCTCATTCAAGAAACAACCAAAGATGTAGAACTTTGTAGCTTATTATAACTAAAATAAAAAATGGGAAAATATCAGATCTCGAATTCACGATTCAGAATAACATAATCTTCAAGGGCAATCAAATTAGCATCCCAAGAAACTTACAGTCAGTGGTAGTTACTTCAAGAACTGCACAGATCACATGTTGGAATAGTTAAAATGAAAACGTTATCCAGACAATACTGTTGGTGGAAAACAGTTGACCAAGATATGAGTCAGGTGTAAAATCCTGTCCAGACTGGGCAAAAGTTAAGAAAGATCCTGCAAAAGCGTCGACTCATCACTGGGATGAACCTGGTTCAAATTTTCAACAAGTGCATATTAACAAGGCCTGACCAGTCAAGGGTTTTATTGTTTAGTGCTGATTGATGCTAAGTCCAAATGGCCTGAAATCCGGATATCTAACTCCGCACTGACATCAGAATCAACAATAACACAGATATTTTCAGCTTTCATAGATTTCCTGAAGTTGTCTCATACAAGCAGACCGGCAGTTTATTCAAAGCATACTGATAGGAAAACAGGATTATCCAAAAGTTTATTGCTCCTGGGCACCCCTCAACTAATGGTTTAGATATATTCAAACTTTGAAAAACAAACTGACATCAATGCAATCATCAGGATAATCAATAAAAGCAAGAGTACAAGAAATCATTTTCAGTTACAGGGCCACTCCACTACAAGACAACAATCTCTAGACAAAAGATAATTGGGGAGGAAATTAAGAATTCAACTTGACTCTCTCATCCTGCCTAAACATAAAATTTCAAAGAAAACCTGTTTAAAAGTTTGAAACTTTAGTGTGGAAGAAAAGGTACAAGTCAGGTGATACATCCCAAATGCCAAGCTGCGGAAACATTGAGTGATACTGGAAAAGCCTGGAAATTTAAACTACATCGTTAAACTGGATAACGGGTATGAAATAATGAGACATAGTGACCAGCTTATCTGCAGTGATGTCCCTGCAATGTAACATTCAAGTAGCAAACATCCAAAACTGAAGAGAGTAAAAAAAACAACTAGGAGATAAAACAAGATAGGGGAAATTATACAATTGAAGAAGAACTACCAGCCCGCCTTACTGATTCAAACTCTTCAAATCAGCAGATGACAGATAATTAACTAGCCACAGTTTCCTAATCTTCAAGTGAACCAATAACTGAGCCTTTAAGAAAGTTAACAAGAGTCATAAAAAGGTATATACGGTTGAAAGATTACATCTAGAGATTCTAAGACGAGTCCTTTCAAGTGTGTGGGATTGTAGTATAATGTATCATTCTAAAATATTATTTTTATGTAGCACATCTGAAATAATAATGTTGTTTACATTATTCAAGGTTTTAAAGAAAATGGAGTTGTTTCCACTTTGCAATTTTACAATTTCTATTTAATTTTGATCAGTGCTGGATTAATGGCCGGTGGGTCCTAGGCCTAGACCCCTATGCGGCCCCCCCAGAGGCCCCTGCAGCCTGGCAAAAAGTGGAGACTTTTTTTATTTAGTCGCCTCATTACATTTTTTTACCCCAATTTGCCCCTCGGATTCACGCTGAGTGGCTTATATTCGTCCGTGCGCGGCCCCCTATCGCCGCGCGGCCCTAGGCCCGGGCCTTGTGAGCCTAGTGGTAAATCCGCACTGATTCCGAGACAAATGTAACAATTACTTTTGACTGATTGCTGATTGGTTGATCTCTCTTTCCTTCCTGAAATTTTGAACAGTTACACTAATTTACACTGGAGTCCTTTTTGTTACAGTAGGATATTCCACTTTCTGTCAAATTAGAACCAGAACTACTACCCAGAAATCGTATTAGATCCAGAAATGGTATACATTTTGTCATTACACCAGTAATTGAAATTGTTAATTTTGTTTCAAACTAATTTAGATTTGTTAATTTGGTATCAGTAAATTTTGTTAATTTTAGAAAATGAATCATTGTTTCAAATCAAAAATGGAATGAGAGAAATATTGTGAGATGTGAAAGAATGAAAGTTAAAGAAAGGAGACTGAGTACTCTTATCAGAGGCATGAAACTATTCTTAATATTAATACCTAGTTTATAAATAAATAGGTTACATTAGCTTTATTTACCTTTCTTTGGTAGTTTCTAGTACAAATTAGACCCAGAAATTTCAATAACGCCTAAAAGCTATCTTTAAAACCATAATCCCCCGCTCTTCAACAAGTTGCCTCTTAGTTGTAGTTGTAGTATAAATAAAACTGCTTTATAGTTAGACTACCGGTAGTAGTCCACGGCTAATATAAATTTGGTCGTCAAAGAGCTTGGATTGGAATGTTTGACGCAGGCTTTATCTAGGACTCAATACATTTAATAAAACTAAAAGCCTTTCTTGTTAATTTTTAAAGGAATGTTTCTGACTTCTTTACATGTTTCTAGTAACAATCATTCCTGTCCAAGCAAAAAGAAATCAATCACTGACAAAGCCTCCTCATCTCGTAATTGTCTTTTACAGACGAATTTCTGTCGTGACGACTACACAAAACTAAGAGGCAGCTCAAAGGGCGGGGGCAAGTGTATAAGTACGGGATCCGATTATTCCGACTCAATGACGGATCAGTGGTCCGAGCACAACCTGCCGGTCACCAGGACTGACAGGATCCCACTCCAGAGTAAGTCTATTGTTTAAGATAACCATTAATGTCTAATGTTAGACATTAATATGGACATTGTCCACATTTAATGTGTCTAATGTTTAAGATGGTGTATTAACATTCGGGACAGAATGAATTTAAGTTTAATTGAGGTTACTTTTTGTAAATTTAATATCCTAGTTCAACAGATCGTCGTGTAGAGTTGACTACTTTTAAGTTGGACACTATGGGACTGACTCTCATCCGGATTAAAAAAGTTTAAAAGAAAAAAAATAAATGCAAAAAGAAATCAAGCGTAATGTTTTTTATAAGGATAGCCAAAATGTTTTTGTAGATAACAAATGAATCAATTTTTGTTAAAAGGGCACATGTTACAATTTCGGCCATTTCCACTTTATTATATGTTTATACTCCTTAAAAGGAGGTCTAACAATCTATGTTAAAAGGGCATTTGTAAAACCAAAGTAAGGCAGTCATATTTGATTTCTTATACAGAGATTTCTGTTAAAAGGACACATGTGAAAGCACAAGTGCCCCTTTAACCCTCGAGCGGGCGCACGCGGAGTTTTCCTCCGCACGTGTTTTTTTTGTTAAAATAAACAGACATAATGGGTGTCGGCGGTTGTGTCCGGCTCCGTACTTTATGCCATTCATTCCAGGAATTTCCTAAAAGTATTTATACCCCCACCCCCCCCCCCTTGGTACCTCGTTATATGCAATTCAGAGATGCCGTTTCAGTTTGCGGAGGGCCCTCTCCCGTTACACAGACACTGATACCTATTTTTAAAATTCATAATAACAATGGATTTGTAATTTTTATTATTTTTTTGGACTTTTCCTTTTGCTTTTGAAAAAAAGACGTGAAAGGAAAAGTCCAAAATGTTAATGATAATTAATACATATTTTATACTAGAAAATTACTTACTATGTTTAATTGATATATTACACCTATTAAGTTGAACAATTAATTGAATCGACGATGAAATGTGATTCCTAATGAAGTTTGTCAACATTTAAATACTATATTTCGTTATAGTATATATATTTCGTTAAATACTATATTTCGTTATGCGGAATAAAACTCCGCATGCGCCCGCTCGCGTTTTGCCAGTGAAGCGCCCCCTCAAGGGTTAACAAAAATCTACTGGCTTATTAATCAAGTTGGCGGGTGCTATGGAAACACACTCCAGCTGTTTTTTTCTGCTAACTAGTTCTGCTCTTTGGAACATTGTGTTTGTGGTTGAAGTATATTAAACAAAGTCTGATTTAGGTTGTTTTTATGCCTCATTTTTTGTTTTTATTTAAAAGGGCACATGTTCAACAATTTTGAACTTTTTTTCTATAAAGGCTAATAGTCTTAGAGAGCCAAAATTGTTTGTACTTACTTGTCACCATGCCAACATCAAATATAAAAAAAATTAAAATTTTAACTTTACCTGTTTACAATCTAAACATTTTTTTTTAATTTCCCAAAAGTTAATGTTCCGACACATGTGCCCTTTTAACAAATAGCGACTCAAATACTTCTTGGCCAAAAAAGGAAGAATAGAAGGTAAAAAGTAATGAAAACTACTGTCAACTCTGATATTTGGTGATTTATTAAATAAATAATCTCACACAAAGAACATATGATATTTTGATTATTTATCTGTGTTTTGGGCTAGATGTCAACAAGTAATGTGCTTACTGTCGATTTATGCAATGATGACATATTTTCCATGATGACTGATTTTCAGACACAGAAAACATTCTGTGTCTGATTCATCCTGTTTTTAATGACAAGGAGTCTTCTGTAGCTCTAATTCTTTAAGTGATTGTATGGTTACACTCTAACTTGTGTTGCTCGATTGATGGTTTGTCACAGGCATGGGGGAGGACCATATTGTTAACAATTGGGAGGACCATAATGATTTTTTTCTCACGGGCATGTTGTAGAATGGGAGAGGACCCTAATGATTGTTTTGTCACAGGCATGCTATACAATGGGGAGGACCATAATGGTTGTTTTGTCACAGGAATGTTATACAATGGGGAGGACCATAATGGTTGTTTGGTCACAGGCATGTTATACAATGGGGGAGAACCATAATGGTTATTTTGTCACAGGCATAGGGGAGGACCATAATGGTTGTTTTGTCACAGGCATGTTATACAATAGGGGAGGACCATAATGGTTATTTTGTCACAGGCATAGGGGAGGACCATAATGGTTGTTTTGTCACATGTATGTTATACAATGGTGAGGACCATAATGGTTGTTTTGTCACAGGCATGATATATAATGGTGGGGACCAAAATGGTTGTTTTGTCACAGGCATAGGGGAGGACCATAATGGTTGTTTTGTCACAGGAATGTTATACAATGGGGAGGACCATAATGATTGTTTTGTCACAGGCATGTTATACAATGGTGAGGACCATAATGGTTGTTTGGTCACAGGCATGTTATACAATGGGGGAGGACCATAATGGTTGTTTTGTCACAGGAATGTTATACAATGGGGAGGACCATAATGGTTGTTTGGTCACAGGCATGTTATACAATAGGGGAGGACCATAATGGTTATTTTGTCACAGACATAGGGGAGGACCATAATGGTTGTTTTGGCACAGGCATGTTATACAATGGTGAGGACCATAATGGGTGTTTTGTCACAGGCTTGTTATACAATGGTGAGGACCATAATGGTTGTTTTGTCACAGGCATGTTATACAATGGTGAGGACCATAATGGTTGTTTTGTCACAGGCATGTTATAATGGTGAGGACCATAATGGTTGTTTTGTCACAGGCATGTTATACAATGGTGAGGACCATAATGGTTGTTTGTCACAGGCATGTTATACAATGGTGAGGACCATAATGGTTGTTTTGTCACAGGCATGTTATAATGGTGAGGACCATAATGGTTGTTTTGTCACAGGCATGTTATACAATGGTGAGGACCATAATGGTTGTTTTGTCACAGGCATGTTATAATGGTGAGGACCATAATGGTTGTTTTGTCACAGGCATGTTATACAATGGGGGAGGACCAGAGTCCAGTACGTCGCCTGAAGCCTCGCCGCTCCCTGACAGAAGAACTCCTCAGTTTAGAGCACACGTCAGGTAAAAATTGAGCTTTACCTCCAGGTGGATAAAGAAGGCCTTATCTGTGCCTGCCTTAATGCCTCTGCTTCTCGATACTATAAAAACACTTGTATGACTTTCTTAAACAATTTATGGCCAGACTGTTCTAGCAACCATTGTACCAGTTAAAGCACCAGCTCAAAGGTTAAAAGTGTGGTTGTTGTTCAGACAACAATCTTAAGTACCTATTGGCATAATTCAGACAGGGCCATAACAAACCCCGAGGCTCCAAGCCCAGGGGTTTCTGATGAAGGAACGAATAAAAAAACTTAAAATTTCTAAAAACACATTTTTCAAATATTTATTTGTGGATCAGTTAATATATTTACTGATATTCATTTCCAAAATTCACTACTACTGATTCTGTTCTTATATCCTCTTATATCGGTCTAGAGTTAATATTGATTTTTTTTACAAATCCCTTGTTAATGCGGGTATTCTACTGTTCTTTGTTACTTATTATTTTAAAAGCCCTAAAGGGTAAAAAGAATACAGTGACTGCAGAATCAACAAAGAATAGTTTGTAACTATCAGATTCATTTCATTGTAGAAAGTAAAATAGACAAAGCAGTGTCCATACAGAAAATACAATTTTCTAAAACAGTTATTTTTTTAAGCTGGAGGGCAAAAATTTAATTTTTAATATTTTTTGTGATATTCAATCCGATTATTTTACTATAAAATTGGTTAAGTCAATAGTAGTTTCGTTATTAGTGTACTAACGAACGTTTCGTTTATTAGTGTAGTGATGAGGTAGTGATGTGGAGTGATGAATCGTAACGAGATTGTCTGGAGAGATGAGTCATGAAGAGGTTGTTTGGCGTGATCAGTCATTATGAGGTAGTGTAGGTGTAGGCAGCGCCGTAGCTTAGTCGGTAGCGTTCTGGGCTCTCACCCAGCCGGCCCGGGTTCAATTCCTGGCTGCGGCTCTAAGCAATTTTATCATAAGGAAGTGCTCCCGTGGTTCAGAAGTCATGTTAAGCCGTTGGTCCACCTGCGTAGAAAACAAAAATGCATAAGTATTAGGCGAAGAGAACTGTCTCTTAATTGGTGATCTCCCTCTACTTAAAACCATACGATACTTTATATTAGAATCGATGATAATAGCCCCTGAGTTGCAATTTGTATGTAAGACTATACTACTTACGTCAAAACAGCTCAAAATAATTTCCTTGCAAAATCAGAACATATGTTTCGGGGTTAATACCCCATCTTCAGCTTGTCAAAAAATGAAGTTTCCCATAATATTTTATGGTTGTCATTAATTAAAACAACACATACAGAACATATTTACAAACACTACACGACGAAAGGACACTATATAGGAAAAAGCAAAAATAATCAGACAGGCCGTCAGCATGATGTGATCACGGCATGGGCAGATGGCAGACTAACTGGTTTCATGTCCAGTTTTGTTATCAACCTTATCAGTTCTTTTGTGGTCTGGAGTCTTACTGTGAATGAGAGAATTAAATATGGAGTGAGAACTGAAATTTAATTTTTCATTTAAAATAATTTCTTGAGAATTGTTACTTTTTAATCTTTTATAAATTTCATATTCCTCCAGTGTGTCCAATTTTCTACTCTTGCTACAGACATGTAAAATTTCCAGGCTTTCTTCAATTTTATTTACAGAGTGATTTTTATCAATTAAAATTGGGCAAAGGAGGATTTTGTTTAGCTGTTTTTGGGTCAGGTCGATGTTCTTTAAGCCGTGTACTTTATACTTTATTTTAGTGTAGAAGTAGTGATGGGTTGTGTGTTGCAGACGAGAGGAGGGCGGGAATCTGTCGTTCGCGCCGAGACTCGACCCGCCAACAGGGTTCTCCGACGCTCATGAGCTCAGCGAGGCAGAGTGCGACATGGAATCGTTCCACGGAGTCAAGTGCCACAAGAGCCATAAAAAGAGCTCCAAAACGCCCCAGCATAGGCATCCCCCCCTCCATCGAGGGCGGGGGGAGAGGAAGTCGCACCACTTCACCATAGCAGTGTGACCGCCAGGGATACAAACCGCACTGACTGATTACCTACGATTTCATATTTTTATAGTGATTCGAACAAACTGTTACTGATGTTACCGACGTATTTCCGAAGACTTCTAGTTGTTTTACGAGACTGGGATGTTAACAGAGGAAATCTTATTATTGTGCAATTGTGAGAGTTATTTTTTAAAGAAGGACATTCGGTGTAGTTGAAAGATAAAAGACGTGCCAGAAATGTATGGATTTAAATTAAATTGAGGTTGAAATTTATTTAGCCTTTAGGTATTCACACAAGTGAAAGATAATGATTCTTACAATTGAGTTTAAAAGATTCCATTAAGACTGGATGGGTTATCAAATTCTAAAAGATTTTTTAGGCTCCATTTTCTTCAAAAGCTCATTAGTTTCAGCTTGATTGTTGATTTTGGTTGTATAAGTCATAGCTATAATAATGTTATTCCTCAAAACCTTCACAAAAGGAACGGGTCATGTGCACAATTTAGTTACCGTACATTTAAAATAACATTAAAATCGTATTTGTGTTATTTAGCCTCCTTGTTACTGAAAGATAAAGAGGCGATTTAAAGAACATGCAAACGAATCTTTATGTGGATGATACTTTATGAATTCTTATAAAGGATAGAGCACAATCAAAAACATAACTGTTGAGTTGTTATATGTGGTATATCTGTGGTGATCTCTACATGTTATAGTTCTTTGTTACTTATTGTTGTTACAGCTTATGTATATTGTATTATCTCCTGCTGGACTGGCCAGAGTCTGCAAATGTTTTCCAACTAAGATGTAACTATTGTGTTTCATATATGATAATTATTTAAGTTGGTACTATGACTCGATGTACAGTTTTAACATAAATATTTTTTTATTAAGATTGAGATCAATATTTTCCAGCTCTCACTAGACAATACAAAGAGTGACTGTGCCTATTTATTCAGGCTATCAATAAATAATCAATATTCATATGTTTTTTTATATTTTGATTTTGGCTGCTTTTGTTATTTATGGGTAGCCTTTAGAAGATTAAATGAGAATAATTTCAAAATCATTTCCAGTAACCATAGGTAAATCTCTAAGTGACATATTCATAAATCTGATTATTTTTCAAATATGAATTAGTGCTTTGACCAATTAGAATCAGTGAAGTATTCACAGGAATTTTACAATGAACTTTATTCGTACTATTTAAAAATGACTTGTCAGTGGTTGCTCTACAGTGTAAAACCAATAATCCTTCAAATTACTTCATTGAATATAGGTGCTAAAATACCATCGTCAGGTATCTACAAGTAATGTGTTTTGATGATCAGTTTTGAAATATGTGCATATATTTTTCAAAATTCACCTTCATATTTAGGCTATATGTGTATATAATTCTCTTTCTTAACTTTTAGTACCGTACTGTTTTAATCGATAAAAATATTTTTTCACTTAACAGATAATAGCTAATCCTTTCACCCAATGAAAATCAGAGATAAAAATCATGCATGGATGCATAGCAAATTCAAAGTCATAATGTTAAACTTCTTGATGGTGGTATTCAAATTCATTATGATTAATTTATAAAAATTATCCTTTCATTACTACAAGTTCATGCTCAACGAAGCATAGAAAGAAATACATTAAGCCTGGTTTATTATTAGTTCCTGAATCAAATGGATACTGATGTTCCCAAATCAGGTGCCAGCCGTAAAAAAGTAAAAAATCGTTTGTTGTCCTGACCAGAAGCAGCTTTCTACAGAGTGGCCAAATTAAGTTTGCCTCTAGGTTGAATGCGGAGGAACGTCTGAGGGTTGAACAACAGGTTCAACCCCTCAGATACTCCTAGTAGTGTGTACATCTGAAAAAATCGGTAGGGTTTCTACTTTACTAATTGCCCAACAATGACCACCAATGCCCTCTTGGTAGACTTGATGGAGCGGGGGCATCAAATTGTGAATTATGACTTCTCAGAAAACAAAAGTACGCAGCAAGAAAATGTTTGTTGAATGAGTGGTATTTACTAATTCCTGGAAAACTGATAGGCAATGGGTGAGATGGATAGCCATTTCCTCCCCACTCCCCACATATATCAAGGTTAAACTTAACTCGGTCAAACTGTAATTCTCAGGCACAACTATAACATTGAATCATCTAGCTCTAATAAAAACCATAAGTTCTGAAATTTGAATAAAATGTTTTGCTTCAAATGACTTTAAAGTAAATCCACCTCACCAGGAGTAGAAGAGGAGGTAATGTGTTTTTGCACTGGACAAAAGTTTAAATTTCTACCCGGTACACTAACTCCAAAACCTTCCTTTGAGACACTCTTTGTTATGATTGTACATTCAGAGTAAAAAAATGTATCTTGCTATAGCCCATAAGTTGATAAACTATCTAATTTAAATTAGTTCAAACTTAATTCTGGAAGCCGCAGAGTGTTTGTTTTTTGCTGACTTTGGATTATCAGGGTTAGTACACTGCCACATTATTCGGGATAAACAGACCAGCTGTATTCCAGTCTTTAATCTCAGTCAGCTTTTAGGTGGCAGACATTCACTACTTACTATTTTCCAATGTAATTGTTATTAAGTCTTATATATCAACTAATATTTGTCATAAGACTGACTCATTATTTAAAATGATTTTTACAACCTTGTATTTTTTATACAGCATCTGATAAATTTTTTAATGTTTTTATAAAGCAAAATGTTATTAGTTTTTTATTAAGACACAATAGTAAACTATCTTCATTACATTTTCCAAGAACGAAAACTAATAATATTATTTTTGTTGCCATTCAATTTTGTGTCTGTATAATTGATGTGTGGTGATAAATGTTAACTATTTTGCAAACTTTTGGTTATCGTCAAGTATAAATAAGGTTCATTTTGATTTATCAGAAAAGTCTGAGAATTTAAAAAATATACTTAGTTTCCAAATGGAAGTCATGTTTTGGGACTGTACACTACATGTCTGATAGCATGAAAATTATTATTTACCACACATTGCAATTGTTTCCTGGTGTATTTTTTTACATTCACCAGAAAATAATATACCAATCCACAATCTGCTTGCTGTTTGGTATATTTTGTTCTGTTTAGTTCATTGTAATATGTTTGATTATGAATTATGTTAGATCAATGAGTGCAAAATAACATCCATTCAACTGTGTTTTATTCTTGTACATAATAGAGAAATGTGCCAAATGGTTTAACTTTAAAAGTTTATACAAAACAAAATTATGTTTTCTTTTAATCCCTTTCCTTAACCAAGATTTCAACGCAGTGTTGGGTTGTAAGCAGCCTGACTCATGTGCCAGCGTGTACCCTCCTCTGCTAAGAGGAATATGGCATGGCTAGCGTGAATATTTGGGAGAAACGTTTTCAATTGGGATCGAAAAACCAAACAGGATCCAAATAATTACAGACCTGTTTCAGTGCACCCATAGTTTTTAAAAATGTTTGAAAAAACTATGTATAACAGGCTGGTAAAGTTTTAAGAACAGAGTTAATTCGGAGTAAAACAGAGTAAAACGGAGTAAATGTTTGATGCAGAACAACATGGCTTCAGGAAAGGTAAATCGGTTGTATCAGCCTTAGCTGAATTTGTTGAATTTCTAATAGACTTAATTGACTAAGGGGAAAGACCAATTGGAATATTTATGGATCTCTCTAAAGCATTCGATACTATTTCACACCCTGTCTTCCTTTAAAAATTAGAGTCCTTTGGCATCAAAGGCCCTGCTCTAAATTGGTTTCAATTTCAATCTTACTTATGTAATCGGTTCCAATTTGTAGAAATATTTCTTGAAACTAACAATAAAATCACTATATCAATAAAAAAATTGGAAATGAAGACTGGAGTTCCCCAAGGTTTAGTTCTTGGACCTTTACTTTCCTTGCTATCTTCAAGGCTTTTCAAAAACACTTACAAATATTGAAAACATTAACAGTAAATTTATTCTTTATGCAGATGATTAAAATTTAATTTTACTATCTAAAAATATACCTCTAGAATGAAAAAGCAAGCAAAACTCAACTTAAATATTCAAAATTTCTTCAAAAAAGATTCTTTGTTCTTAAATACACAAAAAACTAAATTTATGAGCTTTAAAACCTTACGGCGGGATAAAACTTCATCTAAACCTAATATTTAAATTGAAAATCAGTGATTAGAGTGAGTTATTAATTCCAAATGTTAAAGGGACAAACATTATCAAAACATAATAAGAAAACAAACCCTGCAATTTATGTCCTGAAAAACAAAAAATTAAAAAAAATTAAGGCCTTTAGTTTTTTATGTTTGTACCCAGGGCCGGCGCAATGCCCATATTATGGAACATGCGGAGGAATGGGGTGTCAACATGGAAGGGCGTCGACAAAGCTGGTGTGGTTTAGCGCCTGATCGAAGCGGTGCCTGTGGAGCCCTTTTAAATGGTTTCTAAGTAGCAAACGTTTGTTTTGGCGGAGGTTTCTAGTGCTAATGGGGCTCTTTAAAATTGTTCAACGTGCAAAATGTAAGTTTGGTGGCGTTTGCTGGGGTCTATCTATTTTGCTGACCAGCTGACTGAGGAGAAAACTTGACCGACTGGGTACTTCCGATTGACCGACCAACTTCGAAATTTCTAATATGTGTGATGCGGAAATTAAAAAGGGACCTCAAGTCGGGATTTTCTGGTTTTGAATTTATTAACATCACGAAATTCAGCATTAAATTACGAAAAATTTGACATATAATTTATAGTGCTATGTTTTTTGTCTTTGAGTTATTAGCATTTTAATTTGAACTAGTTATCAAATCAAATCAAATAATTTTTTATTGCCATATATAAGTTAAAACGGATATTTTAGGAAATTAAGGCACGAAACTTCAAACGCGTTCACAGACTATTTATTATTATTAGTATTTAAGAAATGAATTAGATATCAAAATAAAGCTGAAAACTAGATCCTTAAATCTAAATAAAAACAGACATGATACACTTACAATTTTATCGTTTACAAAACAAAAAAGTGAGAAGTTAGAAAAGGGACCTCAAGTCGGAAGTCAGAATACCAAGGAATAAAAGAGAAATACACTTAAAGACGGTGATTTCCCTAGTGGAAATGATCAATAGAGATCAATAGAGAAATGTCTATTGATACATAGTGATATGTAGTGGTATTTGGACCAATATTGTAGTGATATCACTACAGGTCTATTGATTTGTATTGATTTCTGTTTGACACAGTTTAAATGATTTCTATTGATGATTGTTTATTTCTATTGATCCGTATTGATATCAATACAGGTCTAATGATCTGTATTGATATCTATTTACCTGAGTTTTAGTGATGCGTATGTACTTGTAGTAATCCTTATTGATATCACTACAGGTGAAATGATATCAATAAAAAAAATTATTGATCTCTATTGATCATTTCCACTAGGGTTTCGGACTTAGACAATATTCTTTTACGACGAAAAACTTGAAGTAGTTAGTTCACTTATCCGCCGATAGATATGTCAGGAAATACTAGTTTTGTAATGCCCCTGACAACTCTGGCAGTGCAGGCTTGCACATTTGGGAAATGGGACCTGAAGTCGCCCGCCATCCTATTTAAGCGACTTGAGATCCCTTTTCGTATGCATGACAAAGACTGCTAAATCGATTATTTTTAATATTTCTCGGATTCTTATCGCTAAAATAACCGAATGGATATGTACAGGAAAGATTAAGGAATCGTATCCAATCGAAACCTAAAAATCGATATGTTTGACCCGGTTTGACTAAAATGCCTGTACTGTGAAAATTACTCCAGCGACTTGGGGTCCCTTTTCACTTTCCGCATCATATATTATGCTACCAACTATCCCAAACAATAATAAAAAAACAACCATCCCCCTAAATCAACCCCGCAAGAAAACATAGAAACATAGGATGGAACATAGGATAGAAAACATCCTACTGCATGACTGGGGAGAAAACTCAACTGACTGGGTACTTCCGGCATAGCCGCCTTTAAAGAAGGCCGCGGCGTTCGAACTGGCAACGCTGCAATCAAAAGGCATAGTGGAGTCACTCCGCCGAGAGTGCCTAGCGCTGCGAGGGCCACTGCAATACCTTTTCCATCAGACAGCGGCAGTGGTCGTTCATTAATTAACTCTTGAGCTGAATACTTTTTCATGCTGGAAAGTATATATATAGTGGCTATTGGGAATATTTAATAAAAAGCCTAATTTTACACAAAAGATTAAAATATATTTGTTAAATGAATTACAAATCAAAAACACTTAACGTTCATTAAAACGGTCTAAAGTTAAGCGATGAAATGAATACTAATATAGCCTAAGAGAGTATTTTCAATTTTCTGTCATTTTTATGCACAACTACATTTTCTGTCTTTCAAATGAGTTTGGGTACACAGTTTTAAACGTCAAATTAGGTGATGACTTTACTAACATATTAGTCTCTTTTCTGTAAAGATCTCTGATATTCATGAATGAAGCTTTGGTTACATCCTCAAATTCAAAACTTAGCTCATTAGCATGTGAATTATTTAAATCTCCACTTTAAAATGTATCTACGTTTTCCCATACAGGTATGAAAAATGACTTAGAAAAATTGGTCAAATTCAGCCAGTTATTTCTAATATTCTTAAAAATATGCACAGTGTCATACATTACGAAAGTTTTGTTTTTACTTTCGTTAGCATAAAAGTATTGCTCTCAGATGTTTTAGTTAGTTCGTTAAAAACTACACGATTGATGCTGTTGTTATCACAAATTACACTTAAAATAGTAAGACCACAATCTGTAAATGAAAATGACCAATCCTTTGGAAATGAAAATATGGGAATGCAACCCTCGTTTTTTATCGCAGTCTTATAATTTGATTTGCAACCAGGCACTACACAAGAACTAGGCATATGGCTAAGAATTTGGAAGTGTTTATTCTTAAAAACTGGTTAAAATAGCGATCCAACGAGCGAGCAACGTGCATCCGCCATGATATCATATGGGCCGGCTGACGCTTCGCGACTCCTCTCGCGGCGTTGCCAGTTCTACCACGCCGCGGCCTTCTTTAAAGGCGGCTATGCTTCCGGTTGACTGACCACCTTCAAAATTTGTAATTTCATTTTACCGACCATTCCTCACAATTAAAATAAACGACCCCCTAAGAAAAAAAAACCCTGCCCACCTGAGTTTTGTTCTGTTGAGGGGTAGTTCAGACAAAAATCACTGTTGGCTGCAAGTCAACTGACAGTGTTTTCTCTGACCCTAAGATTTTACATAGGGGAATGGTCGCTTTTATTATTGTGTGGGATAGTTGGTAGCATAAAACTACAAATTTTGATGTCAGTCAACCGGAAAGTACCCAGTCAGTCGAGTTTTCTCCCAGTCAGTAAAGGTGATTTCTGTGAAATACCCCATTAGAGTGGACTTAGGGGGGTGATTTTTTTATTATTGTGTGGGAAAGATGGTAGCGTAAAATTACAAATTTTGAAGTCGATTGGTCAATTAGGAAGTACCCAGTCAGTTGGGTTTTCTACTTTAGTCATCTGTAGCCCAGTTCATTTTTTACAGGGTCTCTTATATATTCCTCACTTTTTCAACAGGCAGGAAACTCCCAGATAGTGGGAAACTGTGCCAACGAAATTACCATAAATTTCATCAAAAGAGGGAGCATAATAAACATCTGACCAATCATTCCATCCAAAACGAGTTTTAAATTCAACTAAGTTTGGAGGCATTAATGGTCGTATGACATCAGTGCAACATTCAAGAAACAATGTCAAGTATACGGTATCTATATAAAAACAATGTCTCGAAATGTCTCGGCAAGAAAGGCGAAATCAAGGCCCCACTAAAATGCAGTGTTTCTTGTTTCGCAGTAAGTTGCAGAAGCAGAACTGTTTCAGACGTTTTTGTGTTCATCTGAAATATTTCACCTGAAATATTGTAATAATGTCATACGACCCCTTATGAATTTAGCGACGGGGGGACGGGGCACACGGGTAGCGGTAATTTTGCACTCGCTCATTGGCAACATTGGCAACACACGCCAAATGCCAAAACGGTTGGGATTTGATTGGATGTTGGATGATAATTTTTTGAGCTAAGACTGACTAACCCAGGTTAAGGTTTACAAACAAACACTACTTAAAATAACAAATAAATGTTGATAATTGAAACACCTAGAGCGGATTGTTATTTTAGTCACTAGAGGAAGACTTCTTATGCGATGGCTGACCGACTCACTCAGCTTCAAGACACAATAAATCAGGTAGGTTAGTTTGGTAGATTTTGACTTAGCCTGGTAGGTATTGTTGTTAAAATAAAGTTAAAAAAGGCATACTTTATAATTAATGAGGCTGTTTTTTTTACTGTTATAGACATTAACCTTAAGTTTACAATGGTTGACTTAAGTTTCCAGTTTATCTGGAACAGTCACAACCAAACAGTTCTAGGATTAAGCATTTTAGTCCTAGGTCTATTGATTATAACAAATTATGGTAGTATATTTCATTTCTGGGGGCTAAAGTTACGCTTTTCGAGTGAGGTCAAGTGTTTCAGACCGTGTAGGCTAACGAAAAGCAATTTTTGTCCAGTGTGATGAACTATATTTTTCGTTAGGCCCCTAAACTGCTCAATGAATTCCACCAACTACTTACAAAACCAATATTTTGCACCTTTTTACCTTTAAAATATAAACAAGCCCCCACCTAATGTGTTCCTAATGTTCAGTAGGCCTAGTCATTGGGAAGTACAAACAACGCTTTCCTCTTATTCTCACAATTGAAAACGATCAGCTGATTGTCTGTTTCATTTGTGTTAAGCTTAGACTGACAGTAAATCGAACCATTGATGTATCAATCACATTGAACTATCAATTTTTGAATTGAGCAAGTTTTGAAATATCATCTTGACCAATCAGAGGGAAGGTACAGTACTCGCTCGGTGTTGAAGAAATCCCTCGGTTGTGGAAAAACACTGTCTGAAAATCAGGGGATACTTATTTCGCTCCATACTGGCAGCCCTGCGTTTCATGTTTGACAAACCAAAGTCGGTTTCTAGGTTAGTGTAACCTATCTAACAAAACGGTATAGCCTATTATCAAAAATTAAAAACATATTTATCTCAACCAAATGACAACTCACGGTCCCGGACACATCCAAATAACAAAATAATTAACTTAGGCCTACCTGTAATGATAAAGTTTTTTCTTGTAGTTGTAATGAAACACTCTCCTAATAATACGGCTGAACACCAATACAATGTTGAGTCATTCAACTGATGCCCGCGCTACCAGTATTGCTGCTGTCAAGCTTCCAGGTTCTTTTTTGCTTCGCTGCTGTCAAGCTTTGCAAATTTTGTTTTCATGGGGGACGACCCAAAACCCAGGGACAGACATATTTTGCCATGATGATTTGTCCTCGAGGTATTAAAAATTATGAATTTCACTATTTTTGCAAGCTAAATGGTTGGTGAAAATATAAGAACGTTCGTTGACATACTAGAGCATGAAAAAATGGTCCAAAATCAGGGTGAAAGTTTAACAATGGACCCTAGAGACAAGCTCCATCTGGTCATGACATTTGCTAGTTTAAAAATATGTAGAAAATATTTCAAACCTATGTATAATCAAATGATTGTTTTTATTGTGTTGTCCCTGGTCTATGTTTTGTAAAAATACCACCTGATCAATATATATATTCTAAAAAAACATTATCCATGGAGTAAGAGAGCAGGGACTTGAAAACGAATGCTTAAATATTTTCACTCAATAATCAGTGATGGCAAATGTGCACAAAATTCAAAATAGGTGTGAACTCAACATCACCAAAAATGAACTTCAAATCGTGATTATACGTCTGTGACCTATGCCTGAAAGAAACAAAGTGTTTCCTAATGATCATTGCCTGGGAAACCCTTTTGTTGGCGGATTATTATCTCCTAGAAGTAGTCTGGATTACCAAATCATCATTTCATGAAGTGATGAAATAATCCTGATAGTTAAAAAATTTCAGTAAAGGCTTGATTTCCTACACAGCGTCAGTACGCTTAGTGTCGATGTTGCTGTCGACATCATTGCGCTAGAGTCAAATGAGTGAGCAATGGTGATTTTTTCATATATGCTGTACGCTCTGATAGTTGAAGCATCAACAATCATCATTGCCCGCTTCACATTTGACTCTAGTGCATTGATGTCGACATCAACGCTGAGCGTGCTGGCGTGTAGGAAATCAAGTCTTAATACCAATTTTGACTGTATGGAATTTATTATAAGGAAATAAGTTGACAAAACTTATAATAATGAATTTACAAAGTAACTAAAATAACACAATAGTTAAGTAGGCCTAGTGCATGTTTTGGCTTTGTTATCAGGTATAAGCTGTATATGAAACAATTTTTTTGCAGCAAGCCGAATACTTCTGTAACAGCATAGGCATTTTGCAACAATATTCAACGCCAAGCAAGTTCTCTGGGTTTGATAGAAGTGGATCTCAGACCCCTCAGCAGCAAGAAGGTACACATTGTATGAGAATTCTCAGTCAGTTAGCCTATTGGTGTACTATGCTCTTTTATCACGTAAGTGGATGAACTTACAAACAACAACAAACTGAATCCATTGCTATCAAATTAACATTGGGGAAAATGTTTTAATTAAACCGTGGAATATTACAAATAAAGATAATTTTTTATTCAAAAGAGAAATTACCGATTAAATATTCGACAAATATATATTTTTTTTAAACGTATATCACATGCTATTTGTGAAGTTTTATCACATTTTATATTTATTGGAGTTAAGTAAACAGTATGTGTTGTACTTTTTTCAAAAAAATATTTTTTCACATTTTTAATGGTAGATTTTGTTGTATTTGAAATCATCGTCACTTGCATCCCATAGTATACTGAAAGCAATTTTCCCAAATGAAAATGTAGTGGTATTTTTCCAATTTTTGGAAATCAAACTGTTAAAAAACGTTGAAGGATTTTTGCTTCATGACAGTGAACGAATAAATAAATGATAGTGTAAAATTTGAAAATGATTGATGAAACCTTATTCGAGTTATTGCTTTATGTACACACATATTCTCATTCTTTTGGTTTCTTATTTTCCATAGTCTGTTGTTGATTAACACAGAGAACATAAATGAGTGCCACCAAAGCAGCTCTCCAAATGGCATCCATTCATAGGATATTTCATATGAAAATCAACACCACCAATGTGCGTTGTCAATTTTATGCCCAAAAAAACAATAAATATTTTTAAATTCCTAATGTCTCCTTTCGGAGTCGATTGGTACCCTGTCTCATTGTTTATGGAATTGTTCTATTAAGCTGCTGATATTTTATTTGTAACACCATTGATTCACTGTTATAGATTATGCACATTTATTTGCCACATTGATTGGGAGAACTGCAAAAGATATTGATACTCTCATCGAGTCACTACCTAATGAGGAGTCCTCGACAGAGTTACAGGTAAAATGTTTTATACCAGGATAATATATGCCTGTTTCAAATTCCATGATTTACATTTTAGTTTGTTGTCATTACCAAATTAGGCAAGGTCTATTCATTCATTCTTCATTCTTAATAAGACAGGTACCTCATGGAGGACGTTACCCTGAATATGAGTGAAGGATGAGTGTGATGATCGTGATGATAGTGGCGCGATCTTGTAGCCTTGTTACTTTGTTACTGACTAAGGTTGGCGTGTTCCTTAGACAGGATTGTTAATTAATAGCCCAACAACCAATGGCAGCTGGCTCTAGAAACAACCCTTCAAAAAGCTACTAACTTTTCTCGGGATCGATCTGGCTACGTACAAGTTTGTAGGCGGGCACTATAACCACTACACCAACCAGCCGTGTAAGGTAGTAAGTTGTATAAGTTGTAAGGTTTTTAAAACCCAGCCATGGTTTTAAGGATGTAAACAAAGTATCTGTTGGACATTGAGGACATGTAAGTAGAGAATCCAATCCCGGCTGGTATTTTCAAGCCTGGAATAATGGGACTGAAACCTGGGATCCCGGGACAAACTCTGAGGTTATAGTTTTTTGGGAGAGGAGGTGCAATGTCTTTACGCAAACTGAGCGCAAACTTGGCTTGTTGTCCTCTCAGTGGTGTTGGACTCCTTTGGGTCCTATGTCTCTTAGACTACTGACCAGGGCCGCCGAGAGCCAAGTCGGGCCCCAAGTCTGCACACCGCACGGGCCCTCCAGGGGGTCAGGAGGCATGGGATACCCACCAGCGAAAGGGGGGTTTGGGGGCCCTCCCCCAGAAAATTTTTGAAAATTAGGTCTCTAAACTCGCGTTTTAGGCAGTCTAGAGGTGGAACATCGTAGGAACTCCAAAAATCCGAACCAATTGATGCTGAACAATTGGGGGGGCCTCACAAAGTTGCTCTTCTGTTTTTTCACAACAATGCACACAATTATTTTTTTTCCCGCCGTAGTTGCAACATATTATGTTGTACTCTTGTTGTTTACCATCGTGGATAATTTCATCGTAACGTATTTTATTACAGTTGTCTATATATTTTAATTCAAATTCAAATTCATTTATTGCCATTAGATACAAAAATAGTACAATAGGCCATGTCACTAAATCTATCATGGGTGCTCCGCACAAGTCACTAAAATTATCAATGTCAAGGTTCCTTTCTTTTCTTGAGCTCACAACATGTAATGTTAATAGTTAAAAAGTTAAACATCATATAATAATAAGTAACAATGAGTGGTAAAAACAATTATTTACAATTAGGCCTAAATAAAACTATTAGTCATAACAGGGATAACAACAGCATAAACAAATTATAAAAGCAATAAAAGGTGGTTAAAAGTGACCAGTTAAAAACAAATATCACAGGATTTAAGGGCCATCAATTCTTCCAACGAGTACAATGGGTGTTGCAGTAGCCATTCATAAAATTTTGCTAAAAAATTAGGTCTACCAAAATTATTATGACTTATTTTATTAAATATTCTCAAACTGACACTTGTATGGCTTCTAAGAGATCTGCTAAGTCTACAGAATTCATAATCAATATGGTTCAGACTTCTGGTATTATAGTTATGTATATTACTACGCAGAGTTAGATTAGGCATGTTATTCAAAGTATATTTAACAGTTTCAAAAATATAAAGGTTGATGACAGTGAGAACTCTTAATTCTAAAAACAAAGGTTTACTATGAGCCAATCTATTAGACTTTGCCATAATTCTAACAATTTTCTTTTGCAAAACAAGTATTTCAGAGATTCTACTACAATTGCCCCATAACACAAGTCCATAATCAATTATAGTTTGAAAAAAGGCAAAATAAGCAGTCCTTAAATATTCAATTAATGCAGATGGATGGAGGGGGAGGTATAAGTAACTCTCACTACTCGCTGGCCACCATCACTGTAGTGTAAAGTTAGTCGCAAATACAATAGTACAGACAGACAAAACAACCGTTTTTGCCTTAACTAAATACATATTGTATTATCAAAGTAATTTGATAATACAATTACTTTGGCAATAAAGCTAGACATTTTATTTTTTAACATGTAGGCCTAATTTTATTTCCAAGAAGTCGATACCAACAAGAAGTCGATGGGTGACATGGCCTCTCGGCGGCCCTGCTACTGACTAACCACCCCCCTCAACACCGAGGGCACTGGCCTGGAACTGTTTTGCACATAACTTGGGCTAGGATAGGCCTTGTGTTTTATGCCACTAACGCTTCCCTCTGTGGGATGAATAAGGATCAAGTTCAACCTTTTTTGGAATTGGCATAGTTATAATCATCATTATTAACCACCTTAGATAATAAAAATACATGACATTTATAGATTAAACTTAATTTTTAAGTGAACAGTTATAATAATGTTGATTGGTTTAAATCATGTCCAATAATTAGGGAATCTAATAACGGCAGGTATTTTCAGTCCTGGGATTAAGAGACTGAAAAACTGCAAACCTCGAATCCTGGGCTCCACAGGAAATGTTTTAACTGTTACAATATTTTATACCCTATGAGATATTACCCTATGAACACACACCAGGCCGCAAGGACCAAGCAGTGATCTTTGAACTCTCATACAAAAGATCTCATCAAAGTCTTGATAATTTGTGTTCTTGATACTTAAATACTTCACAAAATGCAATGTATGTAGAGGCGCTGAAAAGTTTGGAGATAGCTTAGTATATTATTTGCTGAATTTAATGAATTTGTTAGAAGATTTATTCTTTACACTTCCACTTAGAAGGTCAAAACATGTTTCCTGAAATACTTGCCAACTCTGGACTTCCATTGGGAGTTTTCTTGGAAGTCAGTCAGTCAATGATCTTAATGGTATGTATGGGTTTGATATGTACCTAAAAGTAAAGACCTTTTAGACATAATGCTGCAAACTCGAATTAACATATGTCTGAGTTGGAAATTGCATCCAATCAAACTTTCCATGAAGTTACATTTGACCAACTTTAAAGTGACATTTGAGCATTAAATTTTTCCTTTTAAGCTGTGATTTGTGGCATTGAGTTATGCTTCACTATATCTTGAAAATAAATGATAAACAGTTTGACCTGTGCTTACCCTATGGCATAACCCTCTGTCGTCAAGGTCATCCCACAAAGTTTATAGTCTATGGCTAATGATAGGTAAAGGTGAAACTGTATATCATTTTAGAAGTACAGTGGAACCTGGATAAAATTCGAACTTGTATAATTCGAAATCTTCTTTAATTCGAATATTTTTCTTAGTCCCTGGCATTTTGTATCTAAACAATGCTAAAAAATCGTTGATAATTCGAATTTTGTTTTGGATAATTCGATTTTTTTAAGTGCCAAATTAAGGTAAATCAGTTTCATTCCACGACTGCAAATAGTTACAAATTCATTGGAAAACACTGATTTTCTACGACGTTCAATAAAAATTTAACACCAGACCGATGGTGTGTTAGGTTATGGTCAAATGACTCATCCCTTCCACCTCCCAGGCTTCCCACCCTGCCCCAACATCGCTTGTAACTCGACACCAATAATGTAAACTAAAACAGTACAGAACGCTGACTGAGTTCGGAAAAGGGTTGCGCTCGCCGTGGCAGCGCCACTAGTCTTTTCGCGCTTGATTCTGTGCAGAACGGCTCCCGGCAGACGAGCCATGCGCCAGACCTGATGCGCAGTTTTCTATGTCGACACAAAGGCTACTCAACACTGCGACCCCCTTCCCTCCCACCACCAGCCAAACTAACTTGCGAATTCCAGTGCAGCAATCCGTTGTTTTCGATCGTCCTTCAAAGAAAGTGTTTTTTTTATCTGTGCAGTGTCTTGTTTTTAAGTGTTTAAAAGTTTTTACGTAACATTAAATAAGTGTAGTGATCATTTCGACAAAATCTCGGACCTATAAAACACTCACTTTAGCGGAAAGAAAATGAGGGTGCAATTGTCAATGTTACACAAAATTAAGTTGGTAGCCTGAATAAAGTTCAGACGTAGCAGAACGTACTGTATTTTTTCTAGCAGAAATGTTTCTTTGTATTATCGTACGTCGCGTCGTACGTAGTTTATACTTTAGGGTAGTTATTTCTGTTTTATGATTACTGTTTTTAAACCCTTATAATTAGCGTTTGTTGATGTATTTATTATTTTAAAGTGTCATTTTGATAAAGAGGTTAAATTCACAATGTGAACTTTTAATGTCTTGGCCTCATTCGTTAGAACTTCTTTAATTTGAATTTATGGATAGTTCGAAGTTTCTTAGCTGGTCCCTTGAGGTTCGAATTATCCAGGTTCCACTGTATCATGAAGCTTAACGCCCCTAACCACATTATAAAAGAACAACTATCTACCAACCAATTCAGTTGTAAAGATATTAGAACACCTTCAGACTTTTCGGCATCATTGTTTTGACACCACCTAATATACAGGGTGTCCAACTTAACTGGGCAACCATTGGTATCTCAGAAACTAGAAACTATTGGATCTAGAGAAAACTTTAAATGGGTGACTTCACGTGACATTTAAAAATATGAATTCCATTTTCTTCTTAATGCCCGCCACCTTCCAATACGGTGGACAACTTTGATTTTTCTTACTAAGCACCCTGTATTTTATGGCGTATTTGGATTCTATGCTTAATTTCAAGAACTTTTTACTCTTTGACATTTTTTCCTAAACTCAACGTTAAATAAATATAAGTTGTTAAAGTTTGATTTTCCCCATAAGAAAAGCATTGCATAATTGTCGGTGCTCGTGATATAGATAAAGGTTGGGTTAGTAAAAAATACCAAAGAACAAAAGTGCTTAAAAATGTGATTTTAGTTTAGAATCAATCATATAAGTAGTTTTTAGACCAGATTCACTCATGGAAATGAATAATTTTGAATAGTTTGGTACTCCATAAGGATTGCATGGGATGGCACAGTTAAAATGGACATAATGAATTTCAAATGGGGAAAAATCAAACTTTAACTGCTTATATCTCCTTAACCATTGGGTTGAGGAAAAAATGTTCAAGAGTGGGTATGGCATGTAGTCCTTAAAATTAAGCGTAGAATCCAAACATGCCATAAAACAGGGTGTTCCATAAGAAAAATCGAAGTTGTCCATATTGGAAGATGGCGGCCATTTAGAAGAAAATGGAATTCATATTTTTAAACATCTTAAAAAAGTAAGTGGAGTCCCCCAATTAAAGTTTTCTCTAAATCCAACAGTATCTGAGATACCAATGGTGGCACAGTTAAGTTGGACACCCTGTATGTGCAATTACTTAAGAGTGTTTTGTATTTTGAAGATAGCCAGTCTGAGGAGGTTGGAGCAAGACAACCAGGAGGCAGCTGAGAGGCTGGAGGAAGTCGTGCGTCGTGGGGAAATGCTCCTAGAGAAAATACAAGAAGCACTAGCGGACATTGCCCAAAGTCAACTGGAGATGCAAAACTCATTCGCAGAGTCTTCGAAAGACAACAGTGTTTAAAAAGTATGAGTTATCTCATCAGAGACTTGGAATGTCCAAATCTTTTGAAGAAAAAATGTGTATTATATAATGTGTCATCTTAGAAAATAGTTTGAATTATTCGTGATAAGTTATTACAGTAAAACCCCTCATAACCAGCCATCACAGTCCGCATAACGACTCGGCCAGATAATCCACCCCACTATGAAAACGATTATTTATACCTAATTAATAATTCATAGCTAATGATTTAAGTCCTATGTAAAGCTTTCAGTGTATTTTTGGGTTAGGCCTATTTAAAAATACACAGGTTAGTAAAACCAACACAACTTGTCACTTAAACACTGAATGACCTAGTTTCACCCGCGGTATTGATTTGATTTTAACTTAATCATTTCCATATTCAGTGGTATTTGCTACCGCCACAGCTTTCATCAGATTTTATTTGCCTAGTGTTCAAAGAGCCTTGACGAAAAAACAATCAAAACCCACACTGGATAAATATATTAAACAGGAGTTAAGGTTACTAGCTCAACTGACTTATTAGATCAAGTTCACTATTGCTGAATCGGAGTGAATCCGACTTGCTCAAACGTTCAGCGATCTATTTGCTGCATGAGGCCTTATGAGAGTGGTGTAGAATGAGTCACGTAGCACTCACCAGTAAACCCTCACATTTACATGGATTCGTCCACATTGTTGTTAGTAGACTGGAGTCAAAACAAGGAGAGAGGTAATAAAACGTAATCAGAGATATACACAAGAGAGTATCAGAGAAATTTTTAATGCGTCTGTATACCATGGGAAATACGTTTTCATATTGGCATCTCAGGAGCAGCTGGATAAACTGAGGCCGGATATGAGGGGCTCTACTGCATTTAGAAAATGGATTTCATCTAATATTATTTAAAAATAGGTGGTTGCAAGTGATACAGACATTTTTAACATGCAGGGGTCATAGAAGAGGATGTTGACACACATTTTTTGTACTTATTTCACATTATGTTAAGAAACTAATTTGTTATTTCTGTGAAATATGGTCCCAAAAATTTGTCTTTCTTGTCCTGGATTCACCACACTGGTTAACACATTCGCTGTGGTAAGAAATTACCATTATGTACCCTGTTACCAAAATTGTCTTAATTTTTCTAAATGTTACAATTTAGTAGCCATGGGTACTTTACAATTAATACCTCAATAGAAGAAAAATGAATAAATTAAATCAGAAGGCTGATTTAAAACTTATATAAAAATATTTTGTCGAAATACAATGTGAACATGTGGAAAACATTTATTTTCCCCATGGTTTATTTTGAAAAAAAATGTAAAAGTCAAAAAGGCGAAAAGGTAAAATTTAAGAGCTTGTTTCACAACCTCATTAAGTCCATTTTTCGCGATGTTGAGATGTGATCCTAAAATTTAGTGGTTATATTTTGATTTGGATTTTTGCGGATATTTGCCATCACTGATTAGTTAAAAACAAGTCATTGTTTTTCTTTTCAGCATAGCGTTTTTGTGACTGCTTCTACAGTTCTCTGTTTTAGCTGTGTTTTTTGTCCAGGTTTTCCTGGCTATGTGTTACTAATCTTGCTATGTTCTAGGTTTTCTTCCACCTGAAGACGGGATCAGATTCCAGATCCCGAAACGTCGTGAATCTTGTTTTTTACTAATCAGTGATGGCAAATGTCCGCAAAAATCCACATCAAAATATAAAATCACCATCACCAACAATGAATTTCAAACAAGGAATTAGTATATCTCGTAATATACTAATAGTAATATCTCGCCCCTTAATGTATTTTTCCAAAGTACTCTTGGTTCTATTTAAATTTGAAAAAAGCTGTGTTGTTTTCCAAACAAAGCTTAGTCCAAAATCAGCTGATTTAAATGTTTTTTTGTATTCCAAACCAAGCTTAGTCACACAACAGCTGATTTCCAAACACCACCAAGATTTGGGACTAAGGATTTTGGAAAAAGGCATGTTTTCTAAACCAACTAAAAGACCTAGGACTACGTAGTTTGGAATAAAAAAGCATATTTTGTCCCATAACTTTTTGTAAAAAACAGGAAAACTTATTTATAATATACATTTTAATTCAGTGTAGTGAACTCGTGTTAGATAAAACCTAAAATATTATAAAAAGTCATATATACAAAAAATTGTTTTTATGAAAAATTTTCTTTTTGGACTAAATGGAGTTTGAAATCAAGCTCTTCAATAATGACTCTTCATTCTATATTCACTGATATTGCGGCAAAAGACAAGGGTTATTGTTTCCAGATATTGTTATCATCAGTGTATAATTGTGCTATTGATATTTAATTTGAAAGTATTGCTTTTTTATTTTAGTTTTGTACTTTTTTATATTTGAGCTGTACAGCTGTTACTATTTATGTTTAAAATACATTACTTTGTACAATAATATTTATGTTAGCTGTAATTTTTTTATTAAATGCAGTAAACCTTTATTTTGTTTTATTTCATACCAGCGTAAAAATAATACGGCTAAAATTATCAATGAGATCTTTTGTGGAATTCACATGTCATTTTGAATACATAACAAAAGGCCACATTAATAGCAAACATTTACTTATGAATGAGCAGTAAAAGTATAATGTACAGTCAACTCTCACTAACTCTAAATTCTGAGGGTATGATTTTTCTTTGAGATATATATAGATGTCATTCTTAATCAGAGTTGACATACAGAAGTAATCAGAACTAAATTCAAGATTTAAGGTAAACCAAATGAAAATTGGAGTTACAGAGGTGAAGAGTAGCTGATATGACTCATTGTCACATTTCGCCCAGTACGCCATCAGGATTTCGACTTTCATTGAGAAAACTTTGAGATGTAGTGGCAAGCTTTGAGTTTTGGAGATAAAGTACAAATTTTATTTGATAAGGAAGAAATATTATTTGACATCTACTAAAATTTTAAGTATAGAGGTAAATTTTGTGTCTCTTTGAAGACTGAGATAAAAAATAACGGTAAAATTATTGCAAGCTAAGTTAAAAAAAAACCTACATTAAAAATAATTTACCAGAAGATGGCTGACAACAATCCAACAATCAGGGGCGGCGCTCTGGGGGGGGGGAGCCTCCCCTCCCAGAATTAGAAAATCAAAAAGTTGGGAATTTCCGGCCAGCTAGTTGAAATTAAAACTTAAAAATAATCAAGTTTCTCTACTCTTCCTAATGCTCTTAGCTCTTGGATTCCAAACTATCATTGGTAAATCATTCTACAGGACAACTGGTCAAAGTAAATATAATTTTAGCATTTTATGACATTTAAGGACTGTAATATCGTGTAATATTCAAGCTTGGTTAAGCTTCAATTCCAATGTGCAAAGATCACACATAAGACGCTTGACTCATGACACAATACATCCAGTAATTACACATGACAATTTCTGAATACCAAATTTCCCAAAGCTTTAAGTCTTTGACCAAAGAGCGTGTGATCAATAATAATTTTTCAATTTATTTTCAAGTTTGTATTGAAGTATTTCATTTGGAAAATTCAGATTCAAGAGTTGGGAAATTCAAGGTCAAGAGTTAAGAAAATCAGCTGACCTCCCCTCCCTAGAATTTTGGATGTGACGTCACTGCCAACAACCAAAGATCATAAAATATTTTGCATAGTCAAAGTTGTTGGAATTACATAATTATGATGCTACACATCAGCTGTGCAATACTTTTGCTTTAAAGTACTTACTTAATAAATTTAGGCAACTTATTTGTACAAACCAGTCATGAGAATAAATGGCCTTTTAATGCTTTTTATATTAATACATAATTCAATATACTCCCTGTAGTTTTCATACTTCAACATCCTCAGAGTCCATGGGCAGATTTAGGACTGATATTTGGGGGTGCCAGAAAGCCTAAAATATGAGGTATTATGCTCAAATTCAAAATTCAAACACCTATTTTTATGGTACATTTTAAAACCCATTTCAAGAAAAGAAGCTATATTTGTTTTATTTAAAAATAATCTCTTCATATTTCATGATATAGCTCATTCAAATTATGAAAAGTACCGATCCATTAGTAATATTATGAATAGTACTACTAATCATTGCCACAAGAAAAATCTAAGGATAAACTTTTTGCCTTAACACTTTCACTTCTGGCTGCAAATGCCTTGATTGCGCCAGGAGCCGCAACGTAATATTGCCGCTGTTACACTGATTTACGGTAAACATAATGGTAGTTATATTGGATAGCGATATTCTGCAATTAAACTGGTTTTGAATGTAGTACTAAGTGATTCTGATCTGGCTGATAGACAACATTAAACAACAATGAACAGGTTCGTCCGGAACGTTCTTATACTCTGGCATGACGTCGATGGTCTCTACCGAATTAGGCACTCTTCGCCAACACAAAAGAAATGCATTGTGTAGCGGCGAAAACGCCTAATCCGGTAGGGGCCATCGGCGTCATGCCAGAGTATAGCTCCTTGCGCCATGTTTTCGATGACGTTCTGAAGCATCCACAGCAGCAAATGTGTCAAAAGCAGATTGTTTGTGTCAGGAAGCCTAATTGAACCCAGAAGCCGTTTTTGATTTGTTTGTGGGAAAAGAAATAAAGAATTTAAAATGGACATGATAGTTAAATTAAGTGGCATTATTTTAATAAAATTTCATGATGAAAAAGACGGATGGAAAAATAAACTAAACTAAAAATCAAACAAATTTGGATCAAAATAATTTTTAAAAACATTTAAAGCTATGCTAAAACTCTTAACTAAAATCTTGGGTACCAGATAGCCCCATGAATCCGCCCTTGCAAGAGTGCAATACGTGTTTAACCAACCAGCTTCTACTTGAGCTGGTCGAGCACTGAATTAACAATGATCTGTTAAAAAGGCAATATAACTGCCACAAATTTGAGATTTTTTGTATATTTTATTAAATAACAAAAATTTAGAATATCAAATTAAATGTCTACAACTAAACTAGTAATCATTCTTACTAAGAACGGAATAGTTGGCTTGGGAGAAACTAGCTATCTATTTCCATGCAAAAAAAATAAAATTTGAATGTCAGATCTAATTAAGAGAATCAACATTTTATCTCTTTCAATTGCTTGTTTTCTTCTTTATTTTTCCTTACTATAATTTAGAAAACCTATGCTCCCTCACTTGTACTTGTTGAAAATTTTGCTAATGTAAAAATTTTAAGATTGAAACAAGTTAGGATCTTATTCTGTGTAGTTATGTTAAAAGCAACATTTAAAAATCTTAGAACAGTATCACCAAGTAAAATGTAAATTTGCGCACAGAAAAAACCAAATATACATTACTGGTACATAAACACTACATATAACAGAATGGTTTGTAATCTGAAACAGAGTTGACTTTGCTTGTATATATATATATTTTTTTGTTGGTGTAAAAGCATAAGATACTGTTGATGGGGAGATTAGTGGATCAATATTAACTAATTTGGTGACATTTCAAGTTATAAGAAGACATATTTTCAGACTATTTTGTAAACAGGTAATTATATTTTCTTTTTCAAGCTAATTTAAACTTAGGGTTTGCCTGAACTTGTGTTTCAAATTTGGCAAAAAATGCCACACTCGATATACTGTTTGAAACTGCTGAGAATATAATTTGTATCTGAATATATCAATTATTACTTACAACAAAACCAAGAAAAGGGATTAAATAAAAGCAAAACTGAATAACACGTATCAGGGTATTTAATAACCAAGTAGCTTATTTTATTTGTACATGTTACAATAAATGACCAAAGTAACAATTACGTTTTATATTTTAATAAATAATCAACTTAATTAAGAGTGATTATAAATAGAATACCCTCGTTATAAGGTGGAGTCGATAACAGGAGTATGACAGTGCAGAAATAAAATGTCGATGGAAAATAAATAAAAATACTCGTCTTAACAAAAAAATACAGTTGTCTGACAAAATATACTAAAAACACAAATATAACATAAATTTAATAAAAAAATAGCCCTGGTTATATCGACACACGGTAAAATAAGAAAACATACTGAATCGAATGAAAATAATTCGGATAAAATAATTACCCCTGAACATTAAAAGATCAACATGATTTTAGCTGTCCTCTCTACAGAGGCGATCTTTAACACTTATAACATTTAAACAAATAGATTACAAGGGATAAATCATAAGTAAAACGAGAATCGTATAGAATATTACAGTACAAATGTTTTTCTTCATCGTATATGTATAATAAAACACATGTATTATTTGGTCTCCAGCATGTACAAAGTGCACAATTCATAACAATATAATTAAGGCTGACCGAGAACGATGTACGAATTTGTAAACAAACAAAAAATACGTCTATGCTATAGTGAACGAGAATGTAAGCATGACGATGGCGTTCGACTCATTTATATCGAGTATCCGTAAGTACTTAGTTAAACTAATGTAATAATTCACAGTTTACACGAGTTCGACTCTTATGGAATAGTGAGACACGCAACCTGCAACAAATTCGAGGTATATGACCTACTTAAACCTATTTCCTTTGTTAATATACTCTTAATTCTTTACTATATTATTTGTACAACTAGTGGGTAAATAAAGTTCATTAATCGCGATCCGAGTAAAAAAAGGCGCCTTCTAGCATATGACGCGAGCACTCTGCCACCAGTGTATGTCTATGTGTGGTCTGAAGCGATGCCCACCGAGCCACCAGTGAGTAACGTGGGGTCCTCGCACTCTGCCTCGTCTAGTGCCAGAACTAGGGGACAAACTAGCCGAATTGTCACATCTATCGTGACTGCGATTTTTTAAATCGTGGATTGTAAAAAAGTGGTCTCTCGGGTACACACTCACATGCACGCACACAAAGAAAGAAAGGGGTTTTAGCGAATCCGAATGCTGAACTGATAAAAATAAACCCGAATACCCGAGATGTTGACAGTTTTGTAGGTCTGGCTTCTCTCTCCGACGTTGAATAAGAACTCCCCATGAGTTGAATATGAACAGGTTGAGTTACTGGAGTTGCTTCGAGTTGACAGGCCAAGCTTGAAGTTGCAGACAGGCATTTCACTGACTTATAAGTCTATTTGGACTTTCGGTTATCTGATTTTACTTGACGATTGAAAAAATAAGTAGACTTAAGAGTTTTGTTTCAACAAATTTTTATAAATATGTATTGTTTAACTTTTTGCAACGATATTATAAAAAAGGAAAGTTATCGGAACAAATTGACATTGTTAGACAAATTGTGCACATTTTAAACAATTTGGAAACTCTATTAGGATTTGATCGGTTGATATCACACTTATCAGCCATAAAAAAGATTGATCTATTCGTTATTTTAATATCACATTGTCAGTTAAGCTCTAATTTTTGCTTCAAAATATCTTCATTACTAATCTGTAGATCAGGTCATCTGTTCCACAAACAGTTTGATTTAAAAGAATGACAATGAAGAACAATTCTTAAAAATTTGAAGATAGATGATTTATTGTGGTTATTATATTCTTCAATTTGTGTTGATATTTTACAAGAGTGCTTTTTCACTATAACTGCATAATTTTTCAAGAACTTTAAGTAATTTAGTAATAAATCTAAGATTGACTTGTATAAAAATAAAGAACTTAACTAAATAAGTAAGTACTTTCTTAGTAACAGGAGATGATTAATAAAAAGTATAAGTTGGATGGACCTTAGTTTAGAATTTGGATTCAGTAGTACTTATAACAGCACACGTTTGTCATGAGTATGCTTTATTTCAAAACTGGCTTACTTAGAGTCTCTAGCTTTTCAATATTGATGACCTCTGAGTATCAGTTTGTCAATACATAGCTTTGACTAAAAACCTCTGGCTCGTGAAGACAGGCTCATCAATACTGAGCTTTGTATCTCTGGCTCGTCCTTAATGAGCTTTTGTATCTCTGGCTCGTCCTTAATGAGCTTTTGTATCTCTGGCTTGTCCTTAATGAGCTTTTGTATCTCTGGTTTGTCAATACTGAGCTTTGTATCTCTGACTCATCAATACTGAGCTTTGTATCTCTGGCTCGTCCTTACTGAACTTTGTATCTCTGGCTGGTCCTTGTTGAGCTTTACATCTCTGGCTCATCCTTACTGAGCTTTGTATCTTTGGCTCATCCTTATTGAGCTTTGTATCTTTGGCTCATCCTTACTGACCTTTGTATCTCTGGCTAATCCTTACTGAACTTTGTATCTTTGGCTCATCCTTACTGAGCTTTGTATCTTTGGCTCATCCTTACGAAGCTTTGTATCTCTGGCTCGTCCTTACTGAGCTTTGTATCTCCGGCTCATCCTTACTGAACTTTGTATCTTTGTCTCATCCTAATTGAGCTTTGTATCTTTGGCTCATCCTTACTGAGCTTTACATCTCTGGCTCATCCTTACTGAACTTTGTATCTTTAACTCATCCTTACTGAACTTTGTATCTTTGGCTCATCCTTACTGAGCTTTGTATCTCTGGCTCATCCTTACTGAACTTTGTATCTTTGGCTCATCCTTACTGAGCTTTGTATCTCTGGCTCATCCTTACTGAACTTTGTATCTTTAACTCATCCTTACTGAGTTTTGTATCTCTGGCTCATCCTTACTGAGCTTTGTGTCTTTGGCTTATCCTTACTGAGCTTTGTATCTTTGGCTCATCCTTATTGAGCTGTGTGTCTTTGGCTTTTCAATACTGAGCTTTGTACTTCTGGTTTGTCCTGACTTTGTGTCTCTGCTCATCAGAACTGAGCTTGTCTGGCTCGAGCTTTGGCCTGAGTACGCTGTTACCTGAGTGTTTCGACCCCACGAGCTCGGACCACATACCTTAGTATAAATATTTATGTCTAGCACAAAGTTTTGCTACTTTGAGTTATTTCCACTGACTGTTTGTGTTGTGCAATAATTACAATAGTGGCAGGTTATACATTTGGTTCGCTAGCTTTTTTCGATGCTATACAGGACAGCTAAAGCGCAATTAATTAATTAATTTTTGTAATATTAAAATTAAAAGTTTACTCTTATATAAATTAAAGTACAATGTGTCATTAAAAAATGTAACATTTAGAATATATCTCCTCAAAGATGAGCCTAAAATTTGTGACATTCATCTTAGTATGTGCAAAATAATTTAAGGTCCTTAAACTAAAAATCTGAATTGAAAAATTACAGGCCGTTGTTTTTGTAAATGAAAAAGGCATCGAGAGATAAGTTTAAGTTCAGTGGAAAGTTTAACGAGTCTTTAATGAAAATAAATTGTTTGGAAAATAATCTACAATCGTGAATGTGTCCAGTCGGAAGAGACTCTTTCGATATACAAATTCTTATAACAACCGGGTACACATGGATAAATTAAGCTAAATACAATAATTAACAAAATAATACAGCGTCAACAACAAAATAAAGCATGGACATAAGGCACATAACGCTGAGTAAATTCAACAATAACACAATCAATCATAAGTACAACATAGCCAACACATACAGACTTGGCCTTACAAAATGTCGGGGAGGACGAGATTTATATGAAATAAATGTGTACACATATTTAACAAGGTTATGAAACTACTTATTTTTATTTGATGACAAGTATTAAAGGTCACAAGCACAATTAGTAACCTATTAACAATGACGATAAATTTGAATTTATAAGAACATAAAATGACACTCGGAATATAAAAGTAATAATAAAAAGTTGACTGCTAAATCCCTGTCTAGAGCTAGCAAAATTTTATGCCGACAATATTTTAATTTTGAAGTCTCCTTAATTCAGATACAGGAAATCCGAGTGTTGACACTCGGAGGTAAAAAACTCAATACGACAGTTATATATACTCGCTCGTAGAATATAGAAGTGAGTAAATACAAGACTACTAATGGTAAGTCTCATCGGAGACCGTTCTAAAAGTGACTCTACGATACACGTGGTGATTCTAGTGTTCTCTACTGTAAATCTCTATCAGTCGAAACTTCGCTTGTAATTTACTCAAACAGCCCATGGAAAGTTCATTATAAACTAATGCATATTTGCAACACCTAGAATTTCCTCTTTGTACAGACAGAAAATTGCAGTCACACAACAGAGTTACAAAGTAAACTATAGCGGATAGAATACGAGAGAGAAAGAGATAGAGAAAGTGAGGGCGAGAGAGTCTCTCCTCCTCGAAGCAAGCAGCCTCTACACATAGCTTAACAACCCAGACTAACAAAACTGCGACCGCTCGGTACAAGGTCGATAACGAAGAACACCCGACAACATTTTCTTGAGGTTATCGATGTGAGAGGAGTGAGACCGCTCGGCCACGAGAGTAGGTAAAAGTGTCGATCAGGAACAATGACAACACCGAGAAATCGATAACAAAACTACGGCCTACAGTTAGTCCTGGCACTTGGCTTTTAAATGAGAGGAGGCGACAACAAAATCAAAATCAAAACTATATTATATTATACTCGTAACAAAGTTTGGCATCACACAAGCACAGGCTCTGCCTCCCCTCATCAAAACACTCAGCTTACTGTCTCGATAAGTAATAATAATTTATTCTATTTTATCATACAATAATTACATGCATAAAGAGCATTCACCTCCGATACGCACACGCGTCGGTTCAGGCACGGTCGCGCACTCACTGACCCTCGCAACAATAAACAACAGGGTCTCGGCTCTACGGGAGGTGGGACTAGACCGCTGTTTCCGTGTGACTGTGAGACGAAAGTCGCTCCACGTCGATCTCGGGCACCATCAATTCGTCCGGCACATTATCTGCGTACTCTATGGAAGAAGTCTGTGATAATCGTTTACTAAGAGACGTCTGCTTTCGAAGGACTTCGGCTAGAGATTCCCCGTAACGAGCGTCTAGTCCCTGTCGGAAAGCATTAACTACTCGAATCTGAAACCACAAGAGAAAACAAAGATAAAAAGGAAGACAAAAATCTTAATAAAACTAGCGTGTATAAGCGCAAGTGGCAAATAACTGCATGTACACATAATCATGCCAGAGCATCATGCTTCTTTGTGACACTGTGAACTCCACTACATTAACATTCGACTTTCATACCGGACGTTTAACTGTTTTGTCCTAGCGTAAATGTGGATGAAAGGTATTTTAAGTGTTGATGCGATGAAAACAACCTATTGTAGATGATATTTACGATATTCTGATGCGAGGCCTAATTGACTGTAACCTCCGTTTGCTTTCCATAGAGGTACAGGTCACATACAGGCATTGGTTTCACATACAATGCATATTGTTGAGCAATCACCTACGCGCATGAAAATCAAATTGTTATCACAAAATTTTAAGGCCAATTCTGTTATTAAGTTTTTTTGACAACCTATTTCTGAAACAAACATTCAAACATGATTTAAAAATTAACTATTTATTTAAACTGTATCCTTTTTTGATGATGCTGATTTCTTCTTGTTTTATGATGAGACTTAGGTAATTCACTTAACACTCTGCTCTAGAATGTCATTCTTTTCATCATTATTGACATATTTTACTTATTTTTAAACCCTTTGTTTATATATTTTATTTATATATGTCGCATGTCATTCTCTTGATCATTATCGAAATATTTAAATTAGCATAACCTTGATGCTCTTTGCCTTTGGATTATTCAAAGTTTTGAGTAAATTATTATTGCATGATTTTTTTGTGAAAATCTAAAGACAGTTAAATGTGTGGACTATTAGATTTCAGCTTACATTTTTCTATACAAGGGTCATTGGGAAAGAAGAGAACATTTTGTCATTTTGCTCCACCTGCGAGACTCAATGTGCGGCCAAATGCTCCACTCCCGGTCTCAATTTGAGCCGAGTTTCGTTACCCTCTGATACCACATTTCATTCTTATAGCGTTTCAAATTGGAGGGGTCAATTCAGAATCCTGCTAAGTGCGAAGAAACTGATTAAACATTGTTTTGGGGAAGTACAAGTTTACTCCATTTTAAATTTACCCACCGGGGGGGGGGGGGGGGGAGGAGGAGGGTGGTGGAAGTTTGTGTGAATGAGTAAAATTTTGTTATTTTTCCGTTTTGTAAATGTAGTTTTAAACTTATTTTGTAGATGATTCACGGATCTCTTTTGTATTAGGTTTAGTGTACGAAAGGGCCAAGTGTCCCTTACTTTGTCTGAATAAAAAAACGAGTTTTTATTTCATGCATGCAGCACGAATATGCACTCCATGCATGGTTTCTTTTTGGCTTCACAGAAATTTGCCAAATAAAGTGGGACATTTTTGGACAAATTCTGAACAACCTTGTGTGGCCCCAAGTGACTTCTTATTTCAAAGTTAAGGGGATTTTTAAGTTAAGGGGAAGGTGTTTGCAAATGTTAAGAAACAGAAAGAAGTGATGTTATAAGTTTTTTCACACTTGGCAGGATTTCAATGGAACCACCATTTTGAAACACTGTAAGTACAAAATGCATGATCGGTCGGCAATGAGCTTCGACGTGGAGTTTTCAACATGGAGTGGGGCAAAATCAGTTGTGGCGGTGGGGCATCAGGGCTAGATGTAGTGACAAAATGTTCTTTACTTTCTGGACGACCCTCATAATTTCACTGCTATGGGTTTAAATTTGGAACATGGAAGTATGCAATGTTTATATTAACACATTGCCAGCAACTGCCAATGTGTTAATGAACTTGACTTTCATTTAATTTTCAATCGGCTGTATGTTTGCAAGTCTCATGCATTTAAATTTAGTGTACATTCAATTTTTCTACCCTCACAAAAAATCTTGTAGTAAGGCAGCAAACGAATGTTACTCTTCAAATAGCCCTCACTCTCACGAGATGATTTTAGACTGGAATTTTGAGTGATATTTACATAATAATGATTTCATGATTTTTGTGCAAAGACTACGTTACTTAAATCATAAATATTTTTTTAGTATTAAATCTTAAATAATTAGAACTGCTTATTACAGCATGCAATAAAAGGTTGAGAAAAAGTAATACTAATTGAAAACTATATAATGATGTTTGAAACCTTAAAATGATTGAAAAATACTAGTTATACTGTAATAGCGTAATCATTTTTCTTATGTTTATATAAAAGCCTTCAGGCATATTGAGACAAGGTGAACTTTTCGTTTGTATCATTATATCGATTCAGATACAGAAACTGTGTGTGTAAGGGAATGGAGCCTCACCACAAACCCATAACAAATTTGAAAAGTGATATTTCAGAAAAATTACTAGATCCAGGACCATCGTCTGTTGTACTGGGTGGACGACTACTTAATCCAAACTTTATGTCGTTTCATTAAGCACTCACCAAAGTTATGGTACCTTTCCATTCAATCGCTTAAAGTTATTCATAGTTCAACTAGTGCTTTGTTATAACACCTTCAGGTGCTGTTCCAAAGTCAAAGGTCCTTTATTGTTATAAAACATCCAATACTGCTGAATCAGGCCTCTTGAACTTTTACAAGAATTTAAGTTGCATAAACAGGAAATTCAGCTTGAAGAAAAACTTAATGTACAATGTTAAACGTATTTGGATAATGAATAGTTTAGTTAGCCAACAAAGTGTACTGTGAAAATTTTATATCTGTAATCCATCTGTCGGATGATTCAGTGTTCCTTGTTGGCCTTGAGGTGTGACAATAAAGCAATGAGATCTTAGTCGCTAAACTACGACTGTCTCAAGTTGGAAGGAGAAGATTATAAAACCAACATTATGTTTGCAACAATTTAGGGACAAATTTGCATAATTACATTTTCCTTACGGTTCCTGCTATGTGTTTGTGCAGGAAACTTCTATGAAAAAACTGCTTCAAGAGTTTCAACAAGAAAATTACCACAATGTCCCTCAAGTTCAAAATCATAAATATTGCTAGTGTATTTACAAGAATTACTTAGTTAAATAAAACAGATTGTTGAATTATTCAACCGAGATACTTTCTACTTAGATTAATAGCTTTATTAAGACAAAAATAACTTTCCTTTGAACTTTGAACAATATTCAATGACTGATGACTTACACTTATAATTTAGATGATCCAACACTTTTACCACTTCCCCACCGTGTGCTGGTAATACAATCAATTCCTTCCCCTCCCTTCTTCAAAGGCCCTTTCTTCAGGCCTTTTCTGGTCTGGAATTCCAGAAGGTTGGGGGGGGGGGGGGGGGCAACCAAACACTTTTTCATTGAAATAATTTTAGTCAAAACTTGGATACCCTTTCTCCTTCGTAAATCGTGGATTTTATAAATTTTAGGGTGTCATACTCCTCAACCTAGCGCCCTAGATAATGTTTCCATGTTCAATAATTAGATTTTTCCATGTATACTAGTCAAGTTGAATGATAAAAAATTTGCTATTATAATTCTCTATTTTTTCATTGATGTGGACTGATAAATATTACACAAAGCTTACAAAGTCTTGATGAAATGTGATAACAGACTACTAGCTTTAACCATAAATTCAGAAGAAACCCAAATTTTAAGATTTAATAAAAAAACTGTTGATTGATGGGATTAGTGTCACATTTTATTGTAATCAAAAATACCATTCACAAGATATTAAAAACATGCATTATCAAAAAGTAATCAAATTATAAATACTTATTTTTGGAGTGTGCTGATCTGACATCTAATACACTGCTTCAATTTCTCTTAAACATAATACTGTACAGATGATAATTTTTAAATTTCAGGTAGTAGAATTAATATCAGTATATATTGTGAGTTATGTTTTTATGAGTAAACAGAGGGAGATTTGATTCCTCATACCTGTGTATTTCAACGCAAGTATTTAGATTATTTTAAATACACATCACAGTGCATGTCCAAAAGAGATTACATAGATTGAATAGAAATAGTGAGATCAAAATTTTACTTATTTCCCACATGTTTGACATTGGGAAAACTTAATGTGTATACCACACACGGTATCTCGGTAACTAATGTATACAAAGCAATGATTCAAAGTACATATTAATTATTAGTTTTTTTTGGGGTAAATTAATTGTTGTAAACCAAAATTAGATTTAGACAATTTTCTATGTAAAACATAAAAAAAAATTGGGGGTTTATCCTCTTTTAACACTGATCCAATGTTCTGATCAGGCTGGTTTTCTATGTCTGTGCCAAATTTCAATAAGATCTGACCATGTTTATGAGCACTACCTTGCTAACAGACACATGTACACATGTAAAAAAATAATAATTTTAGATAAACAGAGTACCCTTTTTTGCACATAATCAATATTAATTTTATTAAAAGTGACGACATGTTTCAGCTCTTGGCCATCTTCATATGTAAAGTTAAGGCAGACCACACATACATGTTATATACTTGGAAAACGGTTGAACCTAGAAACACCAAATAAAATTCTTTACTAGGCCTAGTTATTTGCATAGAATAATTTATTAAAAATATTCCATCACAATTTACTTCAGGGTGTTCTATAAATAGAGGTCACAGGTTGGAATATCACAATTTTAAAAAGCAAACCTATAGCAAATTGTATATTATATTGAAGGTCTTACTGAATGGAACGGTTTGGGGAAAACAGAACTAAATTATCTCAATCTCTTTCAAAATAGTGACAATTTTTATGAAATTTTTCTGTATTCACTGAAAACCCTTAACATTTTTAACCTCTGATTTGAAATTCATAATTCTTGTTATCCTATCTTCTTTAATTTTTAAGTTATGGTAAAAAACTCTTCTTCTCCCTATTAAACATGTGTTAATTGTTTCAATTTGTATACCGCCCATCCATTTTATTCACAGTAAGGACTGCAGCACAATTAACATACGTTTGTTAATTGTAAAAAAATAGGGAAAACATTCCCTAAAACTGAGATTTTTGCCCATGGCTAAAAAACAAAGGAAAATACTCAAGATGGCAATCTTGTTGTGTCACTTATCATAGTAAAGCCGAGTTAACAAGGATTGAGACTTTTTGATCAGAAGTGACGAATGTTTATTGGTTTAGAAAATACGGGGTTTTCCATTACAAAATCACCAAAAATGGCAACTATTTTCAAATAGTTTGAGATAGTTCAGTTATGTTTTCACCAAAATGTTCCTTTCAGTAAGACCTTTAGTGTAATAAACAATCTGCTATAAGTTTACAATTGAAAATCGTGAGATGCAAACCTGTGACCTCAATTCCTAGAACACACTATAAATAAATTAGGGTGAATATATTTTTAATGATTTCTTCATAAGCAAATTAGTGGGAAGAATTTTTATTTAATGTTTCTAGGTTAAACCATTTGCGTGATACATGAGGTGTATGGGTGGTCTGCCTCACCCTGTATATTTAAAACAAATGGTGTTTTTTGCTTTTGAGAGCCCCAAAACAAAATGTTACGATCGTCCCGGGCTTAGGTCTTACCATGAGTCCTCTGGTAATAGCTTCTTCCCTATAGAGCAAATTCACTAAAACTTAACAGTGAAATTGAACAATGTAATAAACAGAATAGTTACAGTTTTTTCATTCAAACAATTTCAGGTACCTACCAGTAAGTATTACTTGATTCATTAAGCTATCAAGTATACCAAAACCCAGCTATTTTTTTCATTGTTACTTGAGAATATTCCAAAACTCAGTGACAGCAGTAGGCTTTGCCTCTCTTCGGATGATGCCAATTCAAAGGTTTCAAAGGTGATTAATAAAATTGAAACCAGTGCAAATTTTGAAATAAATGTTTTACGACATTTTTTGATTCTAACCAGTTACTTTTAAACCCTGCAAAAACAAATTTTATAAATTTTGAAACCCGGAATATAGGTAACGACAACCAAATTAACATTGCAATAAATGGTAATGAAATTGAAGGCACAGATTACATAAAATTCTTGGGTTTAAAGACTAATAAATCACTTTCATGGAATCTTCAAGTGGAACAGCTTCTCAAAAAAATCTCGTCAGGTTTGTATGCATTGGTTAGGCTGAAAAACCTCTGCGATAAGAAAACGTTTAAAGTGGTTTATTTCTCTCATATTCATTGAATTATATCTTTTGGAATATCACTGTACAGTGCTACAGCTGAGTACAATTTAAATTCAATTTTTAAAATGGAAAAAAATAATTTTTAATCTCCATCCCAGAGCCTCAGTCAAAGAGTATTTCAAGTCCGAAAAAATTATGACAGTTTACGGCATGTATATTTTTGAGAGAATTCTATCAGTCAAACATAGATTGCAGGATAAAGAGCTAATGGGAGATAACCACGATTACTTTACTAGAAATCGGGACACTTTAGCAATTAGTTTTCACAATTTAAAACTTTTTGAAAAGAAACCTAAATATGCTGGGTTTGTCAAAGCTTTATAACAAACTTCCTGTAGAAATTCGTGCAGTAGTATCTTACAATGAATTCAAACTGAAGCACACAATTTCTCATCAGCAAAGCAATGTATTTTTCGAGAAATATGCAGTATAAATATGGCTTTTACCATAGCTGGTAAGGGTAAACTTATTTTACATATTCTTGTTGGAAGTTTTATATATACGATGTTACATCACTGTGTTTTTTGTGACGCTATTTTTTATATATCATGTTATATGTGCTAACTGACAAACAAAGTTGTTTGGAATTGAATTGAACATGTTCTTCAGCCTATTTTATCTTGGCAACGATTATTAATTTTATTCGTTATAAAGAGGTAAATCACTGCTTTTAATAAAGACTACGATTTAAACATACAGTTCAATAATTTGTTTGTTTTCAGTTTAATAGTAAGAAAATATAAAAAATTACTCAATTTTAGAAGTTTTTTTAGAATTTTAGAAGTATTTAGAAGTTTAATAAATAAATGGTTTACATAATTTCAATACATAATTTCATAATTTTTTTTACTGGGTCAATTTCGCGTCAATATTCAAATATTTGTGTCAATTTCGCCGACCCAATCGGGTCAGCGTCGTTTCCTAGCAATATTCCTGATTATTATAATTTATTTATAAACGATCGGCAGTTACTGACAGAAAATATGTTCCAGTGTACCAACATCAACCAATAAAAATCCCTTCTATTGTAGTAAAACACTTGTCGGTCAGATGAGACCGGCACTATTTTTTATAGCATATTTTCTTAGAAAAGTTCATATCAGCCAGATATGACCGATGGTTTTTTAGTTATTATTTGTTTATATATCATCATAATTTGGTAGAAAATAGCCTTTAAAACTGAAAGTAAAAGAAAATAAGCAAAAATATTACTTGTGGAAAGTTGGAAAATGCAAGGGAATGTGTTGGTAGGACTGTGGCTAAAATGCCCTGAGTGACTGCTGGTTAGATGTGACCGACATGGCAGCTAACGTGTTAAAACACTAAAGTGGTGGGTTTTATCCTTCTTCACTATATTTTGGTAGAATTTTGCTATGATACAGCCACAAGTTTATTGACTTTGTCTACATATGTGAAAGGGTTATCAGGGAAACACAAGACATTTATAGCTTATTATACATATTTGATTTTTTATGACCAGGCGAGTCTTCATCATAAAAGTTATTTAAGGTGATAAACTCATGATGGGAGAACATGTCATTAATTATTGTCACAGTAAGACCGAGTAATTGAGTGTTTTCTTATAAAGTTACCTTTCACTTTTTTCCTTTAAAAAAGTCTGAATAAAGGTATAGTTATCCGTCAAATAATTCCTGTAACAATTAAAACTCTAGTTTAGGGCCAGGGGCAACCCCCAACTGAGCACAACGGTCAGAATTTTGTTAAAACCAACCCCCTAACTGAGCACAGCGGTCACTTTAAGTCCCTTGTGGCATACCCCATCTGAGCACAACGGTCGAATTCGGCTCTAACAGCCCTTTCGGCTAGCGCTTGCTTTATTGGAGGATTGAACAAACCATCAAAATTAATCTTCCTTTGATGGCTTACCAATTACATGATGTGCGAAAATTCAACCCTTTTCTTAGCAATCCTTTCTGTTGTTGATACATACAAAAAAAAATAGCAACCTTTTTATGAAATGAAACATTGATTATAATTTATCGTAAGCATTTTTTTATTTTCTTAGAGTACTAGAAAGTAAAAAGGATATCTATAAAACCAGACGCAAAAAACACCATTCGTTCGAAAATATACACATAAATATCTTTTCCATGCTACGTACGATTTATAACGCAATTCAATCCAAAATAAAATTTGAATTAATAAAAACACAACAATATTTCTGTATTATTTTATCTAAATGAAAGTTATAAGACTTTCCATTCTATTTTTGCATTATAAATTATAAATATTGTTTTTTATTAATTACATATCACAACAGTCTTTCACCCAATACATTCATTGACAGATTTACTAACCTACTTAATGATGAAAAAGACTACAAAATCTAATAATAACAATAAGACATATTCGTAGATGTTAGGTAATCATTCTACGAACAGTCGTTGATTTACAAGAACTAATTAAAAATTGCAGCAGACTGCATACTCAGCGAATTTCAATAATTGCAAAAGAACATATTTCAATCAGTAACCACATAGTACAAATAGACGGAGCTCACAAACCGCGACTTGAAGCCTAAATTTGCTTCTAGTCCCTATGTATGGAAAAAACAAACTACATAAAAAATTACAAATATGGAATCAAATTAAAGGTCTGAATCTCAGAATTACTATAGTACCAAATATAAATGGTTTACATGCAGTCTACACATCGTAAACAATGATAACCTAGAAGCTTGTCCTGACATTTTTTGAGAGAAGCTGCCACCACGGAATGCACCTTTCACTTTCCTATGATGTGTAAACTGATTCTAAACCATTTATAATTGGTACCATGGTAATTATGAGATTCATACCTTTAATTTGATACCACATTTGTACTTTTGTAGTCAACTATATTTTTGTAAACAACAGTTTAGGATTGACTTTGTTTTTATGCAGGCGCCGCAAGGATAAACTCCCCCACAAAAACTAAGTTATTGACCAAACTACAGCAGCTATATTTTTCAAAAAATATGAATAAAAATTCAAATCTAGCAACAATTTCCACATTTTTTATTTTACCTGACCAAAAATTAAAAAAAAGTAGCAGCCGACTACTTTTTTCATGTCACGTTTTAAAGATGAATAAAAACTTGTGATTTTATAACTTTTTTTAATAGAAAAAAAAATATTTTGGAAATATGATTGATACAATTGCTGTTCAAAACTAAAGGACTCTTCACATGCAAAATTTCAACCTTAAGCCTCAAAGCTAAATGGTATAAACTACCAGTTATTTGAAACGTGAGCACAGTCAGATTACGCGGTTTTAGGCGTTGTTTTATGTTTCTATACCTAGACAATATGGCGACCCAGACTTCATTTGCTGTAATGCAAGTAAGATAGCTATGGTCGCTGATTTCAATTCATCCATCAATTTTAATCCCCATGTTATCCTTATGAAAAATAAAAAATCTACCTTCCTTATTTCTTAACATATCCTAATAAAACTTGGTGTATAGTCTCTTCTAGTTAATATTTACTGATATTACATTTAACACCCCAAGACTGAAGTTCTTGAACCACATATAGGGGAAGGGGGTTTTCCAAACTGCATTCTTAACTTACTACGGTACCACATATAATACCATTCTCCATTCCCCCAAACCTCCGAGAACCAAAATTTTTCCCACCCGTGTCGGAAGTGGTAAGGGAATTTTCCCCCAGTGCAGGTAGGCGGTTAAATGCCCACAGGTTCAATTCAATTCAATTAATTGGTTTTCTTATTCCAACGATCATCTCATGTTTTTAAACTTATTGCTTTAAGATATTGAAATTGTTAAGTTAACTTTGTCTCATATGTACTATAAATTTCAACCCGCTCTCAGTATGCTATATTTTTTATTTATTTTGTTTAGTTTTATTATTTATTTAATATTATTAGTCTTATTATATAGTAATATTTTTTATTTGGTGTTTAGTTAATTAATTGATATTGTAATAAAAATGCCTCTCTCGGCTGATTAGTTGTGACCGCTGTGCTCAGTTGGGGTATACCCCAAAAGTGATCACTGTGCTCAGTGGAGCAGACCCTTCGAGGGTCATATAACTAACCCTCATCAAAAATCTGACCGCTGTGCTCAGTTGGGGTATCCCCTTGGGACAGAACCTTTCTACCTCTTTCACAATTTTGCTGTTTACATTTCAATTGAAGACGTACAATTTAATGTTCCTGATCTATGGAATAAATAAAAAATGAGTTCTAAAAATGAACCTGAGTTACTAATGACCTACACCAAAATGCAACATTCTAATAACCAATCAACACTCAAAGAGCAAACATTACATTTTGAGAGGTAAGAGTAAGTTACTGTATATAAATGTATCCTTTTCATGGCCATTACGAGAGGAATTAGTGCATAAATAACATAACAATTTATTAAGAATCTTATACACGCATGATATGAAAAAAGTAACACATAAATTCTACGAGAGGATCTCATACCATGAAACACAGATGCACGAAACTCAGGCATGGGCATTTCGGTCTGGACACAACCTTCGTGCTTCAAGGATAACAAAAAAGACTAATTTTATTCATTTTCTGTGGATAGTAACAATTATCTGATTACTAAAACTGTGATATTTACGTTTTAAACTATTGAAAATGTGACTGATAAGTGTGCATTGCAAGTGGTACATACCCGTTTGACATGTTGAGTCCTTTCGGTCGTAATCGGGTAGTGAGGGGACGGGAGGGGTAGACAGTGTGCTCGGTACAGTTGTCTTGAGGGTATTTATTTTTGGACTTGTTAAATTTGTGATTTATAAATCAAAGACAGTTAAGTTATAAGATGGAAAGTGTAACCAAACATGAACTGAACGAAAGAAAAACAGAGTTAGAAGACAACTTTGAATGTAAACTAGGCAGGTTTTAAAACTAATATCGATATATTATTCTTTTTGATTAATGGAGGAAAATATTATTAGGGTATGGCAGCACTATGTATTAGGGTAAAAAAGTGATAAAAATATAAGTGTAATTATTATGAAGTGGCAATTCTTAATAAATGAAATATCTGCCAGGTAGTTACGAAATATTTAGATAAAAACAAAAACATTTCAATTTCAGATTGAAATATCATAAATATAAAATATTTCTTGTATAAATTATAATCCCTTCCAATATAAAATATTATATTTATAAAAACACGGTCACTGAGAAATCTTATACAAATGTAACACTTGGTATAGCTTCAAAAACATAATATATTTTTTCCGTTGAATATTTTTTCCAGAAAGCGGTACATTAATGAACAAGAGAACAAGCTAAGTCATCTTGATTTGCAAAGTTTTAAAGAATTTGCATAAAGAATTCCGCTTACCTTATAAAATAAGTGATATATTTATGATTATAACATAAACGTAGAGGGAAGAACATGGTTGTTAAGTAATAGAAAGCATCGCTTCTTCGAACTAAAAACTCCAATTTCAAGGTACAAAGATCCTCCACATAGATTTTCCAGAAGTTTTTACTTCCCATTCAAGAGGATCCTAAAGTATCACATCACATAAAATATGACTTTGAAATAGGTCAGTAACAACTATATTTCATGTAATTCATGATTTGGGCAATCATTAATCTGATTATTAATTTGATTTGAAAATTTTTTTTTATTTTTGAACTAGTGTTAACTAGATGTCGTATTATGTCGGTATTATATATATGCTTGTGTTGTTTTTTATGTTTTTCCATGATTTAAAGTGATTATCAAACTTGTCATTAAATTCAAGATGTGTAAGATAAACTAAAATATTAACCATTGCAAACTATGACACCAAAAAAAATTTGAGAGATCTTTACTTCACTCACATAGCAACTTGGATCACTTATGTGAGGGAGAAAAATTTGCTCCATAATTACATCTAGTGCTAGAAAGCATTTCCATAGAACAAGGAAATGAGGGCTGGAAGAAGATTGACTATTTGGGTAATTTAGAATGGTAGCTTAAAAATCCTAACAAAAATACCATACAAATTATGATGTATGGATACATGTATAAGGATTAACTATTTTAAGTGTTTTCTATAATAATTATTAAGCAATGAGAAAGGGTATTAATCAACAACCACACATCGTTATTCATGGCTTCGTCGCATTTCACCCAAAACATCTAAATAAAAATTAGCACCAAAAAAGTTGTAGTGGTGGTTGTGGTAGATCTCTTAATATGTTTTTTTTCATCATCCAATATATAATATATGGCTGGTGGAGAATTGTGTTGCATATTACTATTTAAACTTAATCTAACCACTTGTGGTGTTACCATATGAATCATTTCAATCCAAAAACCAAGCAGTTTTATATATTTTTTATTAAGTTGGCTTATTAAAAATTTTGACTTTTATGTGTATGCTTGGAAATAATTTGACTTATGCACCGTTCTTTCAGAGCAGAATAAGATCAATTTTAAAAGCTGACTTCTTAACTCATGTACGATCAGCAGATATCCTACAGAGGAACTCAAGATCTTAATGTCGATGGTATGAACATCTTACCAAACTTTATTAGGAATGCCGACATCATAAACTGACAGGCATGTTACCATCTCCAGGTTCGCAGATTCAACTGGAAAGTGGTTAACAGCAGAGAATATCCACAATTTTGCATCCAGGTGGTAACTATGACCAATGAATGCAATCTTAATCATATACATTAGTCACACAACAGATTTAGTTCGAAAGGGTACATTTTACTCCATGGGGGATACTCTATGGAATCCAAAAAAAATACTTTTTGTTAATATGCATTCTTATACTGAGCTTTTGGTATTGATAAATGCAAAAAAAAGCTCAAATAAAGTAATAAGCTTTGTTTGAGGTAAGGGTGATATCAGGTAACAAAGCTTATACGTTAGCTATTTATAAGGTATTTGCTTTACAAAATTTAGTAAGGCAAATATTAAAACTATTTTGAGGTTGAGAAATAAGAAGTGCGTAGCGTTTTCATGATCCTCAGTACTTTGCAACTCGGATGATTGGAAGAGAAGTAAATGAAGCCTTCATGGAGGAAAACTATTCAATTTTAGAAATTTGTCAACTATGCAACTGCTTAAATTTCTACGAAAAATTACAGCTTTATTTTAATGCAGACACTTGCCTGTCAAAGTCAATGATACAATAGTTTTTTTAACTCTCCAAGACCAAGGAACAAGGAAAAGGTTCTTCTTTAAGATGATAAAACTTAAGGGTTCTTTTCTCTTGGTAGTGACTGCCACAGGTTTTCCCATTTAATATTGTTCTTTCTGATGAATACCGTTTTGCTCTCTTAAATTATTTTGTAACTTAACAACCACTAAATTTTCAGTTTCACTATTTAAAGATATTGAACTGAGATTATTAAGAGAGGTCAATGGTAAATTTAATTATCTCGCTAAAAAGTATTCCTGTTCAAATTTTTTGAGCAAAGTCAAGACATTACCACTCATAATACAGACTGGAAGAATGGGCCCAAAAGTCCTTGAAGGACATTTTACATCACAGGCATGTGCTGTATGACGAATGAGTAGCCTTTTGTGACAATCACACAGTTTGAATTTCTTGTAGATTCAAGAGGTATCAACTTCTCGAGTCTTGTGAGGAACTAGTTGCTAACCCGTTCTTCACACAGGTTAGTGCCATTATTCTACAGCCAATGAAATTTTAAGTTTACTTAGTTTGAATTGGCCGGTCTGCTCAAGATCTTTACACAGTCTAAGGTGTCTACAGCTGCTTACATTTCAAAATTTATCTGTTTAAATTATTCTAAAATGTAAACGTTGAGACTTTGAACTTCTGTGGGGCTGTGAGCATAGCTCGAGGGAATTTTAAGGACATGAATAGGCTCATGTGTAGCCTGGGTGTGTGATCTATTTTCATGTACAATTTCAGCCCGGTCAGCTCAGTAAATTTTGCGATAACCAGGATCAAACAGACAGATACACAGAAAGTAACTCTATTTCAAAAATGTAGATATTGCAAAACAGCCCTCATTATGGACTAAGGCTGAAGTGTGTTGTTTTTCTCTGAAACAACTAAATTCAACAATGTACTTTCTACTTTCTCTACATAATAAAGTTTCAAATCACTCTGCACTTTTTAACAATTTCCATTTTTTATCTAATTTATTAATTTTATCAAGAAACAGAAATAGGCCTTGTCAAAAATTATGGCAAAAAAGAGATTGTTTTTGCTGGTTCTAAGTTTTTACCTATGACAAAATAAACTAAGCAATTGCATGTGATTTCCTTTTTGTTTACCCAAGTTTTTATTCAAATTGTAAATAGTGCATATAAAACTATTAAACCTGAAACTGTTTGATGAAAAGATTATTGTATAATGAAATTATGAATAAAGAATACTGAATAGAAATCAGGCTAAATTACAGTAGAGGCTGCTCCAACAACAATATCAAGTAACAATAAACATTATTATCAAGAGTCAATTGCATTTTTATGACTTCAAACGTGTTTCATAAATCTCAAACAGTTTGCTTCCCTGGATGATTTGAAATAATGAAGTAGCTGTGATTTGTTTCATGCCCTTCGAATTTTGATTATAAATAAACCAACACTTTGTAAGGCAAATATTAAAGCAATTTTGAGGAGAAATAAGAAATAACATGTAGCATTGAAAAATGTTAAAGTGACACGTAGCATTGAAATATGTTAAAATTCTATGTTATTAGCTAATAAAACAAAATAACCCATTTGTTTTATACAGTTTCTCTAAATGTACATTTCAAGAAAATAAACTCTTCACACAGCAAACGACCCAAAACAAACAAAAAGCCATAAGGCTTTTTAAGTTGGGCCAACAAATATCACATTACTACAAAACCCAAACCAAATAAAACACTAGAAGCTTGTTGTGTTTTGATTATTAAGTGTTTTATTTTTACAATGTTCCTCCTGTTTCAAAATGTGTTATATATCAATTGACAAAGCATCCATAATCTTGAGCACGTTTATGTTTTTTCGATAATTGTCAGTGGCTATAGTATTGATGAGGATAAAAGATATGTAACAAAAAAATAAGGGTAGTGAATTCTAAAAATTTTGAAAGTATAGAATATAGATTAAACAAAGAGAGTCAGACGTCAAGTCACTGGTTGCCCACCCCACATGTAAAGCATCATTGAGCGTGGAAAACTTTGGATGGGTAAACATTTTTAACACGTTTGACATAAACATGTTTCACACAACAGAATCAGCCAACAACTTGGATAACGATATGATAAAATTTTTCATATAAGTTTCAAGCCCAAACTCAATTCCCAATCATATTGTAAGTTTCAATAAATTAATAGAAATTAATTTCAAATTAATCAGTTTGATGTTAACAGATAGCGCCTATAGGGCTTCTACACAATTCCACATCAATTACTAGGCGTCTTTGTTGACCATCAGCTTTCATGGGACCCTCATGTCCAACATCTTTGTACTAGGCTAAGCAGATTAACCTATTTGTTCCATAGACTAAATGAGGTTATAGAGCCTCACAAAACGACTTGACGGATGGTCAAAAACAGCTGGATGGGTTCTTTAACATGTGTAATATGTAGTTTAGTTACTTTTCTAAAAACATTGTTTACGTTTTGTTAATGAGTGACATAAGCTTTCTAAATCAGATGGTTATTTAGGCTGACTATTAAAAATCTCGTCTGCCAAGTTATTTTGCGACACTTTTACTTCTCCACCACGTAAAAAATGTCTTTTTTGCACTGTTTCAATCAGCCCTCTCAGCTATAGAATTATTTTCTGGGGAAGATCTTCCCATGTAAAAAACGTTTCAATAATACAAAAAAAAGTATTAAGAATTATGGCTAATGTAAACACAAAAGAACACTATTGGTCAATTTGTGTTGGTTTTAAAATAAAAAAAATTTGTTAATTTTTTATATTTATCATGTAATGTTATATAGTTTTAAGCATTTCGGCACCCACAGCCTGGTGTGACTTACATAATTTTAATATAAGGAGGAAAAACTTGCAAGTTGCCTTTCAAACTCAAGATTCTGAATTGGCTCCTTGAAAACCCTTTTTATAATGTTGACGAATTTCTAATTTTACAAGCCAACAAAATAGTTTTTTAGATGCTTGGTGTCTTACATAATTTATGTTTTTATTATTTATTTATATATTTTATCTGCTTGCCTATTTATATATTTAGTTACTATTGTCTTTTTCAGTTCCTCGCTACTTCCACCTCTAACTATTCTAGTTAATTTACTTATATGACTACTTACTTTTACTTACTTTACTTAATGCATGTACAAACTTTGACTTTTCCAATGTGTGTAATATGTCTTTACGGTATAAAACTATCTGAATCTGATTCTGACGACAGAATCAGTGACTTAAAAACCCGATTTTTCCTTGACAGAAATAAAATAAAGCTACTGATTAACAGCTTTTGAATATTACGTAATAAGCAAATACTGGGTTTAAATAGTATGAATAGAATAAAATAAATAGAAATATTGCTTTTCCATCCAAGTTAGCCCACACCCGTCACTGCTTGACATTCTTGGTTGGGCAACCAGTGATTGAGAGCTCCGACCCATCTTGTCTATTCATCTTCGACAACTTGAGTATTTAGGCCTTGCTTACCCACTTGATCAAAAACCCAGTTACAAATACAGAAAAAACCCAGTAAATGGAAACCTCAAATCGTATGCGAACTTACTGAACTGCAATCTCACAGACTCAATAACTCAACAACCAAGGGGTTTATGTCTGTTATTATTCTCTTTTTAATGTTTATACTCGATAATTATATCAATGAACTTAAATTTTGCTAAAAAAATATCCATGCTCCATGTTTTTCCTCTAAAATGGTTTATATATATCTTATTAATAACTAGACAGCGTGAAAACTCGAGTTTCACAATCATGACAGCCTTAAAGTCTGCGCTGTAAAGGTTTCGATTCTATGCCGCAACATATTTGGGGCAAGTTCTATTAAACATTAAAGTACCAAGTCATGGTTAAATTTCGAGTCATGGTTTTTAACTCTAAACAACCTCGAGCAATTTGAGATTTCCGATATGAAAACTGTCTCATTGCTTGTTATTCACAAATATTTTATTTAGTTATTGGAGATTAGGCTGTTTTATATAGGTCACACTGCTTTAACATCCTATTGACATTCTAGTTTTATTGAGTATAAAATATTACTCAAATCCTGATACAAAAGTTATTTTTACAATACCGGCACCGAGTTATTGGTGTGATGCCTATTCATAATTTTCGTTCTCATTCATTGTTAAATCTAACTTCGGTTGAAAATTTAAAATCGGTTAAATTTCCAAAATAAAACCATAACTAAAAACTAATGTTTAAGACATACTTATATCGATTGCAATGTAAATTAATAATCGATTACTAAGTCTTTTAACTTATGACATTTATTCTTAAAATTTATTTTTTATTTTTAACGATAAAACGAGAACACAACATTAAAACAATCAGCAGACTACAGAACATGAACGTGGACAATTGTACAATAATAGTTGATGTATGAATGGATGTAGTGACTCGTGACGACGCCCGACACCCACGGGCGCCCATGCAGGCTCGTGGGCGTCGCGGCGCAGCATGGCGGGATGGAACACAACTGAGAAGCTCTAAGCATGCAGGAGGGCGGCACGCTGCCAGACATGCTCTACAACGCTTCTTCTTCATTAAATTTGGAAGATAAATCGTTTGTAAAAATTTGCAAAATATCAAAACCGTGAAAAATGGTAGATTTTTAAAATGTAATGTTCTGTATTCTGTTCTGTGTTTTTGTTTTTCTCAAAGAAATTAAGTGAAAAAAAGTAAAACATTTGGTGTGAAAATATTTTCTATTTATCTGAAAAATCACAAAAACAGATATGTTCAGTATTGTATCCCATTTTTGTAAACTAATATATTATCTACGATCAGAGCCTTCCAAAATATCTGTACGCCTTAAGAACACAAATGATAACGGTTTTACTACAGATGTAATCACAGAGTAAACAACACTAAATGTGATCATATCAGGCAGTCGATACCACAGTCTTCTGGCCTTTAATGTGTAACTCAAAAAAGCCATAGTGTGACCAAAAGCTTATGGCACGGTTTGCCTAAATTTATCGCCTTTATACATACATATATATGTACATTATTTCACGATAATTAATCGATCTTTATAGTAGTAGTGACATATGACAATACTGACATGAAAAAAACTTGTGTAGTAAATTGAAAGTTAGCGATACCAGCTGAGCGTTGTAGCAGTGAGGCACTTGAACACGAGCCCGGTCACAGTGGGTATCAGGTTGTTTTTGAGTGTGTAGTTCTTATTGGTTACAAGATCTTTGGTTTCGTTTTACGCGATAACCCGAAACGAACGTCGCAATTTTTCGTGCAAATATTCTATTAGCGACCTAGAGACTAGAGTGCCAGGGGACAAGCAGTGAACTACTCGACTTTGATCGTCCAGGCTGGGCCTGACCAAGCTTGGAACACCGAATTTTGAACATGAAACACGTAAACACAGCAAGACATGGAGGCTACTCACTCTACGAGCCGGTGACAGTAACAGCAGTCAACACGTTACACGCGTTTGCCCGGGTCGCAACGAGCTCACATTTCCCCCACAGAACTCTGCAATACTCAAGGTATTAGCGTCAGTAATCACGATCAAACATACTATTTCTGGCTAAGAGTTTGAAGCGTTGTAAGTATTGAGTTTGGGTAGACACACAGGGTCTTGAACCGTAGTAAGTACTACACACCACAACCAAACCAAAAGGATGGGCTACAATGTTCGATAAATCGACTGAGTGAGGTGCCAGTTGTAAAATTCATCGAAATAATACTGAGGTTATTTCGTGAATGATCAGTTTTTGGATTGAAAATGATACTTACTAATAAGTAATCTGAAATAAGTGTGTGATGAAGCTCGTTCATTCACTCATGCATGTTCTCATCTAAGTGGAATCACTCGGTCACATTAAAGCTACAAAAACTTATCTAAATATAAAAAGCGTTTGCACTACTCGACTAATCGTTGTTTTCTTTTTAGTATATGCTAAAAACGAGTGAAGCACTCGAAATGTTGACAAAACTTCTAGCCTACGACTATGGAGGTAGATAATTAATTTTGTCATAAAAGCGCTAATCGATTATCGATGTAAACTGCATCGATCCTCAATGGTGTTTAAAACTATGTGAGTCGAAACAATGGCCAGGAGAAACATTTAACAAAATTAGAGCACGTGCTTTGAGACACACTCGCAAATAAAACTCAAATTTTACATTATGGCGATTCAAGTAAAACATCACGCCACACACAAACCCATCGAACACACTCACACTCACACGGTCACAAGAAAGTAAATCAAGAGTAGAAATCAAGCAGCAAAGTGTCCGGTCAGCATGCCAATGCACACCAACGGCAAACGAAATCGGCCGGCTCACTTCCCATTCTGGCTTACCTCTCCCACCTAACCTTCCGATCGAGCTTCTCATCGAAGCACCATGCAAATAACTTTCTTTATTTTCTTGTTTACCTTAGATGTCGTTTACAGCTGCCCATTTGAAATGTAAATCGAAATAAAAATAACTGTCGGTCCTGGAACAACATGCGGAGAGGAACGGGACAGGAACGGACGAGAGAGGGGAAGGTCCCTGCAACAACTCTAGGCAGGGGATTGGGTACAGAAGAGAGAAACAGAGTGAGAGAACGAGAGAGAGAAAAAGGAAGAAAGAGAGGGAGAGCGAGAGAGAGAGAGAGAGAGAGAGGGAGGAATGGAGGGAGAGAGAAAGAAAGAGATAAAGAGGGAGAGAGGAGAGAGGGAGAGAGGAGAGAGGGAGAGAGGGAAAGAAAGAGAGAAAGAGGGGGGTAGAGAGAGAAGGTGAGGGGGGGAGAGAGACATAGAGGGAGAGAGAAAATGTGATACACGTAAATAGAGAGAGTGATTATCATAAATAACTAGTAAATAAAACAATCGGTTATGAGGAGGTGAAATAAATCAAAATGGCAAAATGAACTCTCAAAATACCACAATTGAGAAAGAAAACACAGTACCATGCATTTACATAAACATCACCTACCTTAACAAATAATGTAAGGAAACGGAAAACACTACAAACAAAACAGGGGATTAAGGTTAGATAACTACGAAACACAATGACAAAGAAAGCAGCGCAGCACAGCAAAACTGGACAAGCCCAGTCCCCCAGGGGTCTGAGGCTTGACCAATCGAAACATTAAGGCTGTTCCTCTCAGCGACACCCGTGCATCCAACGCGTGAGCATGGAAGTTAAATACTGTTTAACCACTTTCCGTAAAATTTTCAGTCAAACGGATGAAAAAAGAACCAAAACGTTATAAGAAGAAAGAAGAAAATAAAGGGAACAGAGATTTGACATTATACAATATTATTGAGAATTCGACAATAAGGAACATAGGGATTCTTATTACAGTTAGAACAGCCTTAAACAAAATAAAAACGAGCAATCGAGCGAGCGGACAAGAAAAGAGATGGTAGGAAACTCTTACAGCTTGATCAGTGGAGCTCTTGCTGTATGGGACCGGAATCAAACGTTCTTGCAATTCACCTCCTATCACCTTTAAGAGTAAGGGCAACAAAGGGTCAGAAAATAGTGAGATCAATACTAGATAATATAAAGAGGAAAGAGTAACAGCTGAGTGTACACTCGGACCCGTGATGCTGCAATGTAAAGATAAAACTACATTAGAGAGGCGGTCGGATCCGGACATAGGCGACTGACCGAGACGACAAAGCATGATGGAGGCAGACAGAGTGTGTGTAAGGGAGAGGAGACGAGGAGGGGACAGACAGAGACAGAGAAAACAGAGAGTGAGAGAGATAGAGAGAGAGAGAGAAAAAGAAAGAGAGAGAGAGAGAATGTGTATCAAGCTCCCATCCATACGATGCAAACACTGGAGTGGTGAGGGAGGGTGCGGGTAGGTTGTTGCAGCTCCTTCCCCCCGCCATGCATTTGCCTGGCTGACCCGAGGACAGGGTGCAAACGTTAACTCAATATCGTCCCATTGTCAAATAAAACAACACAAGATAAGAAAAAAATCAAATAGATAAGACGTTTTGTTTTATGTAACTTTATTAAACTAGAAATACACCATCAAAAATTGTAGACAGTGGTGGAAACTAGCATAGTTATCGATTATTTCACAAATATTTGTATAACAAACTGACAATAACAAAATAATACGGTTAAGAGATTAGAGTTACATTACAACAATATCCTTAAAAAAAGAGGATCGAAGATGTGAATTTTGCACTGGTTAAACAGAATGTGAAAATAGGTCAATAAGGCGATAATTCGTTCTATTTAAGAAAGTCAGAAGCTTTTAACACATGCACGTCCCAGTAACTCGTTAAAAGCGTACCTATAGCTTTCCTATTCGCATTACTAACTAGATCACAAACCACATGTACACTCACTCATTCGTGACAAATGTTTACACTAGGAAAAACACAAATCACTTAAAAATACGCCTTTTTGTCAAGCATTCAGGAACGCTCGGAATTAAAATTAAAAGTAAAAGCGAAGCGAACTTACGAAAGATAAAGAAAATGTACAAGTATCGAAAGAGCGCGTTATTCTCATTCGATGACAAGCATGACACTCGTGGTAATTGACCAAAGCACCCGATACCCGTTAAATTCGCTCACAGCTAGGAAGAAGAAAGGAATGAGAAATAGCGAGTATGTAAGAAGGTGCTTAAAAAAAACATACGACAAGAAATCGTAACAACTCATTTGCGAGAAGGAATTAAATAAAAACAATAAAAGCGCGTACGACAAATACAGCACCATAATAAAAAAGACGGACACAAGTGGGAAAAAGTCCTTCACCGGAGAAACGACAGTGAGCACAATCCTACCCCACCGTCGTAAAAGCCGCCCCGGGTTAATAAGCGTACATCGCCATTTAAATACTAGTCTCATGGCTCATTTTGGCCGGATCAGGCGAGTGTCTGGGCTGTCCCTCACTATTGTTAAGTGGCCGGTGGGGATCCTCGGCAGGAGACAGCATCTTCGGAAGCGCAAGAGTATTCGGAGTTTTGACAGGGTCCTCATCGATATAAGTGATGTCCGAGAGAGGGCGCGGGCCGGGGTGACTGCGCGAGCTGCGCATACTGTGTAAACTATGGACAGAGCGACGCTCCTCCAGGTCTTCTAGTGTCGACTTGAACGCTCGTATTACTCGCAGCTGCAAAACACAGGGAACGTATAATGGGGAGCCACGGCTCTCACACAACACACAACACTGTCATCCGTCTGTCCATTGATGAACTTTGTGACAAAAACAAATCTAGACAACATTTTAAATCGAAGATAAGTAAAAAATATCGTGATTCTTACACGAATGCGCTGCTTTTGGAAGCATCGTATCGAAAATTACATTCATCAATGAACACACATTTCAGGATAGAAAGCGACAACAAACTTAAAGGTATCATGCACCTTCTGAAATCATCGTTTGTTATGTTCTCCGGAATCTTAGTTTAGTGTGTTAATAGAATTAATGTGCCGTCATTGTATTTCGGCGATACTGAACCTAGAAAAAAATCATATTAAAAATCGCAATAGGTAAAGTATAAAAAACATGGTTGTAATTCAAAACAATGTTGCTGTTATATAATCGTATGACCATGCTGTTGGGTGTAGTGCTACTTGAAACGACAAATAAGGATGTTAATTACAAACATATCTAGAAATACAAAGAAATGTTATGGGATGAAACATAATAAGGGTACCAAAGGTAAAAGAAAGTGAATCAAGAAGTTTATAAGAAAATAATTTCTTGGAGTCGGAAGTGATAAGAGAATGTTCACATTAATTAGTAATATTCTACCGACAAATATTCTGTTTACAAATAAACAGTAATTATTAGGAAATTATTCTGAACTTAAATTTAAGATAATTGTTTGTGGATGTTGTAATCGAACAGAGATGTGCAGGCCAATTATTTATGACTGATTTAAATCCAGGATGAAGCTTAGCGTTTTTCTGTTCCATATGACTCAGTGCCATTGGACTCCCAGCAATTAACAACATTTAAGAGGTTCGCTAGATAAAACTTAACTGAAATATCACTGACTAATGAAATTTCAATTTAAATTTGTAAAGAGGTGACATATTATAGTTTTTGATTTAAAAATTCCTTGGATTTGTTCAGTATGATATAACCCTAAGTTCTTAAAAAAATTACAGTAAGCTAATAACGGAAAATTGAACATTTTACTTATATTAATCAAATATTTCTTTCAATACTCCTTGATAATGTCATACTAAGTAATGATGAAACTTTCCAATTTAAAACATAAAAAATCGTTTTTAAACACCCTCACCACCCGAGATAGCTGATTTTATTTTACAAATGATAGTGTATTTACATACAGGGTTGGGATAAAGCCTGGATTATTTCAATATCTCTTTAAACACTATCAAAATATAATACATTAGAATTCCGAATTCCCCGGAAAGCCTGCCAGAGCCATAAAGAAAGTGCACTAGAATTCAAGGCTCTATGCGCCATGGCATCGGCCAGAGGATGACATGACAATGTCCACACACAATGATACACTGTCACCGAACTCTGCCACTGAATGCCCGGGCAAGGTCAATGACTCCGCGTGTGTCATGGAATAAATAAATGTTTATTAAAGGGATAACGTAACCTATTCGTACTTTTTCTTATTTTCCTCCTTTCCCAGAATTTTTACAATCCCGGGCACCGGGATAAGAGTCCACATTATTCTAAGTTTGCAGGACTCTAATGTAAAACTTTTTGATTGTGTACTTGACACAATAACAAACACTTAGACATTGTTAGCCAACATTTTGCATGTCTAGGGGCTGACCACGATGGAAGTCTTGAAATTCTCGAATGTAAGAATACTATAAGATGTACCTAAATTTATAGATCTTTAAAAACGAAATACAACACAGTAAAAGCATACCCTGAGATGTACCTAAATTTATAGCTTTTTGAAAACCAAATACAACCGCAAAACCAATTGCAAAAGGATAATCTAATCAGAAGTTACAGTCCCTCGAACATTTAATAATTCACTACTAAAATGTGGGGAACAGTTTGGATTATAGTGAATAGCTCCAAAAGTACCGAGCAGAAAATACGGTAGAACCTCGCTAGTCCGACCTCCGATAGTCCGACTCCTCGGTTAATCCGACCATGCCGCAGGGGAAGTAGGCCTCCGCTAGTTTGCCTTCAGCGGGGTTTTCTCATCGGTTAGTCCGACCACGCAATTGGAAATTGATGTTTGTTCACATTTCCAGAGCATTCCTCCGTTCAGGTTGGCTCCTGTCGATGACGTATTAATCATTGGGAGTGCGTATATAATGATATACACACCCGCGATATACTGAACGCAGTAGAGCAATAACATTTGGTGTGGTTAGTTTTTTTGGTCCTAATGTCATTTTTTACAGTACAGTAGCTTGTTAAACACTCTTATTGCAATTTTTTCTGATCGAGATACAGGTTTTGTACGTTTTCATGTCAATAAAATGAGTTCATCTGATAATCCAACCTTTTTGCTGTTCTGACCATGCCCCCGGTCCCGTAGGTGACGGATTAGCGAGGTTCTACTGTAATAACACATTCTATTTATGTATTTTTTAAGAAAAAAAACATTTTGTTAGATATAATTTTTTTTGCATTCTTAGGGTTCAAAGGAATTGTCACATTGAATAATGTCCTAATAAAATCTTTCTCAAGCTGAAACTTTTGACTGAACCCACCTTTTACAGCAGGGTTTGGACTTTTGTGTTCTACTTTCAAAGACCTTTAAAATCAGATCTGAGGTAAGCTATTCTCGAGGTATGCTTACTTAAAAGAATTTCTGACTTCCACCAATGCCGAAAACTAATAAATAACGAAATATTGTGTGAGTTTCCATGAAAGGTAAATTAATTCTAAGTTTTGTTATATTCTGTATGACAATTTTGGAGGTACTAACGAAATTCTACACTTTTTCCCACATTTTAGTGGTGAAATATTAAAATCCTTAAAGGGCTGTACAGTAACTTTTGCTTGGATCACCCTTTAGCAACTAAGTTAGCAGCTTTGTATTCTATTTTTAAAGACCTTTACAATGAGGTACATCTCAGGGTATGCTTAATTGAAGAATTTAAGACTTCTGTCTAGGACCGTCCCCTAGACATGCAAAACGTCAGTTATTTATTGTGCCTAAATGTTTTTTAAGATGTCAAATACGCAATTGCAAAGTTTATTACATTTTGATTAGTATTTAAAGAGATATTAAAAAGATAGCAAGTGTTACTAATCCTTAAAGTTGTTTCATAATTCTGTTCTATTTTTTAACTTATGGCCTCTCCAGCTGTTAACATGTAATATTTTTAGATATTGACAACACAGTTATCCAGTAAATTTTGAAAATTTGATATATTTATACTTGAAATACCTGTAAAAACTAAGCATTAATGTGAGGTAAACAAAAAAATGTCAACTAATTTTTTAATGAAAAAGGTCTTATCTTGTGTCTCAATTAATGTTAATTATGATAGTTTTTGTAAATTTTTGAGCCTTTAATGGCTTGTTAATATTTTATGTGGATTCCTAATGATTGTTTCCTTATGAGACTATTGATTTTCAAGGAAAATGCTATCTTTTGAAGAGCTAAATACAAATTTTTAATATTCCTAAAACGCCTACTATTAAAATATTTCTTTTTGATCATTTATTTAAATTCGTATAGACTTTGTCAAACAGGTTAGGATTTGTAGATTCTGCACTCTGTCTTGATGCTACATCTTCTATTTTTCTTTTTAACATAATCTGATTCAGCCCAATATACCTTGACTACTGAATCAAAAGTTAGGATCAAGACCAAGGAGTAAGTAAAATAGTTCTCACTCCAAATATTTTACTTTTACAAAATGAAAAATTACACTGAGGGGGAAGAGCATTCAGAATTTTTTTTCACGGAGAGAAGAGTTCATCGATAAGGGTCAAGAACTTTTAAAGCAACTGAACTGTAATTTAGACTTAATAGCTGATAGCTTGTAAAAGAGAAAAAATGTTAGGTGACTTCACAATAGGAAGGTAAATAGAGAAGATAACTAATAATGACAATTAAGTGTAGAGATAAAAGATAAAGGGGTCACCGGCCCACTCGTCAGTGAGCTTAACTGGCATAACCAGCAGTCTGAGATTGAAGAAAAAGCAAGTCATTGGGTTGATTTAGGTTTAGAAAATCAAAACCAGAGAAAAAATATGAGAAAAAAGTGCAATAAACTAAGACCACAAAGAAAGATATTTTAAAGTCTTGTTTAATCAAAGGGATTTATCAATAAGCAAAGAAAATCTGGGCAACTCCTTGAAAAAAGTTTAACAAATCTCATCACAGCGATTAGCTCCAACTTGTACAGAAGGCAGAAACTGATATTTGAAAGTGCCTTGGAATTTTATAAAGGTTGAGTAAAATAATTAACTTCTTATAAATTTGTCCAATGCTACGTTATGTTGGATGACTCAAAAAGCTATTTGTCATAGAGAATAGATACAAAATTATAAAGTTTTTTTTTACTAAATAGACATAAATAATGTATTATTCCTGGTTCCTATCTCAAAGAACATTTTCATGTGTACAAAGACTGGGAGAGCAATACTCGTTTACAAAAAAGTGTGATCTGAGAAGTTTTTGATAGAAGTAAAGAAAAAATATTGGGTTGTCAAGGAAATGTGTTATATTGTTAAGGGATGACAGTAATAGTTTATATGTGACAGATTAATCATAACATACCACCAAATACCAAAATTTCTCAACAGAAGATTTGTAACATTGATAAAAAGGGTGTTTAGCGCAGTAAGTTTTATAAAAATTAATGATAACATAATAGAACAAATTACATCAAATGTAAAATTTGTATTTATTTTTGATCTTTAAATTCAAAGATTGAGTTGATTTTTCAAAGATTAAATACAATACATAATTAATAAGTATAAATTATAAAGAAAATTAAAAGCCTCGATTTAATCAATAGATTATTCAAGGATTTCGAATACAATGAGCAATCTACTTGCTAAGGATTGATAACAATTTAAAGAAAACAAAATCCACAATATAAAACCAAGAACTCGTTATCTTAAGAATGAATAAAATAACAATGGAAATAATAAACGTTAAAAACTGGAAGCAGTGACATGAGATATGAAATAAAAAAAGTTATAAAATACAGTGGTTTGGTTTCTGCTTAAGTTAAAAGATTTCACATTTCCTCACCCACTGAGAAAGCCACAAAAATCTCACCACCAGATGATTGCTTATTTCATATGAAGTGAAGCATGAAAAGCAAACAAAATTATGGGAATCTAATAATAGTTTAAATTTTCGGTACTGTCAAGTGATCCTAAAATAATAGAATGTAGTAATCTGACTACAGCAGTTTCAAGTTATAATTTAACACATCTTGCCAAATTTCGACTCAGTAAGACTTATTATAATGTAAACAAGTTATTTCATTTTCAGTAATTTAACATCATGATTGTGTCCCTTTGCTTGTTTGTTTTTTGACCATAGACATGTTTTTTGTAATGTTATTTTTATGTATATGACAGGTGATTGATTAGTTGGTTACTACTTACGTAGTATCAAGGTATCAAACAAATCTTCTATCATGCCAAACTAGTTACACAGATATTATTCATTTATGTTGTCTAGCCTCCAAAGTTGATAAGAAAAATAAAAACAGGTTATATTACTTTCGTCTTCAGCTTTTATTAATCCGATGCAGGAGTACCGGTTTCAGAAATACATTTCCATCTTCAGATCTAATTTCATAAAGCCAAACATGTTTTCAGAATTTCAAAAATAACACAAAACACAAATTACAAAATCGAACATTCAAAACAAAACAAAGTACAATGACCGTGTTATTTTTGGAATTCTGACAAAATGTTTGGCTTTATGAAATTAGACCTGCAGATGAAAATGTACTTCTGAAACCAGTAATCCTGCATCCGCTTTATTAAAGCTAAAGATGAATGTAATATAATCTGTTTTTAAACATAAATCTTCATCTCCACCGGCAAATATTTTTTTATTTGGCCCACAACTGCAGATGTGGGCTGAATAAATAGAGATTTGCCGCTGATGATTAAGTTTAATATCTTTGAAACTAGTTTGGCATAAAAAATTTTTTGATACCTTCAAGCTATTACGTGTAACAACATTAAATATTAAAGAAAAGGTTTCAAGGCTGTTGGAATAAACACAAAATTAGTTACAGCAACATTTTTTCAATTTAATTAGTTCTTACTTCAAAAACAGTTATATATGATATGATTATTTGGTTTTATTGAAGTCATCTGTTTTATAGTTTTGCTAAGGGCCGTTTGACACTAGTGCAATATTGTAGGCAAAATCTAGTACTGTGCAGTTCAAAAACTAACTGAAATGTTCTTTCAATATGGAGTGGGGTAATCTATATCCACACTAAAGTTCTGGTTTGTTAATTTATTAATTTTTGTAAAGTACTTTCATGAAAACATGTATGAATTTACTATCTATTAATCGCTCATAAACACAATATGAATAGCACAGTGCCATATTTTGCCTGAAATATTGCACAAGTGGCATATGACCCTAAGTAAAAAATTTCACATTTCAGTAAAGAATTATTTGTTTATTTACTTTCTCTGGTCCGAACGTCAGCTGCAATTGTTAGGTAACCATTTTCATAGTATTACTGAAACAAAATTGTTCACACACATAGACACTATCATGACACTCGTAAAAGATTTGGTCAAAACACAAAAATTGAGACATTTTGGACACGTGCAACGCTGAAACGCTAGGGCAGTCATCAGAGGTTATTTTAGACACTCCGGTGCTGTTAATCTTGTTATCTGGCTGCATTTATGACTCTGGGATTTAAGTGCCTTCTCCAACCATCTCATTAATTTGAACCATAATTGTTAAGCATGAAAAGCAAAAAACTTATGGGAATATAATAAAGTTTAGATTTTCATTAGCATAAGTGTCATGTTCGTGTCTATGTGTGTAAACAATTTCACTTTAAAGACGATCATGAAAATAGATATCTAACAAATTTAGCTGATGTTCGAACCTGAAGATGTAACTACATTTTAGGTTCACTTGTTAGTACCAGGTAATTTAAACTTTTATTATATTAATTAGTGATCCAGGGCGATTCCATAACGGTTATTAGAAACAGAATTCTCGCAGCAACATGGAAAATGGTATGAAAATATTAAGTCTTGACCATGATCGAATGACAATTGTTGTATTAATCCACATTTCGAAATCCAGAAAAGTACACTTGCACAAAAAAGTCTGACAGTCTGGTTTGTATGTAGTATGATGTAAATGAGAACACCATTTAAGAATAGAACAATTTTTAGGGAAATACAATTCTATAGGCAGTAAGATTGATTCGGAGTGTGTAGCAGCATAGATATACTACAGCTAGCACATGTGCTCAAAAATTAGAATATACAATGCCGCGTCCTAGTTTGAAAAAAGTGCTTTAGTGCAATATATGATTCCATGCTGATCATTTGACTGAGTTATTTGATAGGATCAAATTTTAAACATAACCTAAACTTTCTTTATGGTAATCATATTCCCAAATTTTTTTCTCATCATGAAAAAAAAATTAAAATGGGCATTGTGAAACTTGTTTCGAACCTTGAGGTAAGGAGATTTGGGTACTTGATGAATTTCAAAGTGTGAGAATAAAAATTAAAACTTAATCGAATTTGTTTATATCAAACAATGAAACCGATATATTAAAAGAGCAACCTCGCTCATTAAATCTTTACTCAAGCTACCTTAAGAGATTCCATTTTATTACCGTACCTGAATGTATACCAAGTTTTTAAGACTGAATAAAATAATCAACTACTTCTGATCCAAAAGTATATACAGGGTGTCTATAAAGTCTGTCACCAAACTTCATAATATGGTTTATTGGGTCAAAATAAGCAAAAAGGTTCATTTGAATGTATGTCCTAAAATGCATATTTACCTAGATATCCGACATTTTACATTTTTCACAAAATATTTTTTATCTTTGAAGTTTTTTAATTGATTTTTTTGAAACTCAGCATGTACCTATAACTAGTAAATGTTAGCTTATGAGAAAATAATCAGCATGATCGAATGGTAAATTTCAAAATGGCGGCTGTTTAAAATCTTTAAATTCAAATACCGAAAAAACAGTACGTGGTACAAAAAACTACAAAGGATAACAATTTTTAAGAAATTTAATTTCTAATCTAACGACACCAAAATCATGAAAACCAGTTAACAAACAACTGAGTTAAGGTCAAATTTAGCTAACGAGGCAGCATAATTTAGATAGAAAATTGGTCCATTGTTGTATTGAGGCATGCGCTGACATAGGTCAATTATGCTGCCTCGTTAGCTAAATTTTACCATAACCCAGTTATTTATTAACTGATTTTCATAATTTTGGTGTTTTTTAGATTGGAAATTTAATTCCGTAAACATGGTTATCCTTTGTACATTTTTGTACCATTTAGTTTTTTCGGTATTTCAATTTAAAGACTTTAAAAAATACAAAATGGCGGATATCTGGGTGAACATGCAATTTAGGACATACCTTCATATAAACGTTTTTGCTTATTTTGACCCAATAAACCATGTTATGGAGTTTGGTGACGGACTTTACAGATACCCTGTATATATAATTTGAATACAAAAAACTATAGTACCCTGTTTTATATAATTTTTTATTTCATTACAACCGACACGTATTCCCGCCTAGGGCTGTGATCACACTGCATTCCTGTAATAACCCAATTTTATAATCGTAACAAGAATATTTTTGTTTGAGTCATTAATCATATGAATAAGTAATTAAAAAGTTTTTGAACTCCTTGGGTTTTCAGGTGATTTCTTTTTATGTTTTTTTTAATTTTTCATATCTTTCATTTTTTCAAAGATAAGGTTTACTTTTTGTATTTGCACTTTATTTAAAATATTATTATTTTCTTTTGTGTTTATGTATATTTCAAGCTCTTCTTTGGTATTCATTTATCACCTTTCATTTCGTAATTAAGTATTTCACAGCTTTCTTATATTTTGCCATACTGATGGTTTATTAGAACAGGTTGACATGTTCAGCAAACATATATTTTTGTGTTGTCTTGTTATTGGATTTTATTGCTTGAACATGTTTTTTATATCAACATGGAACGCTTCTACCAGTTTGACCAATATAATAACTAAGAAAATCTTTACATTTTAATTGTATGATCCAGTTTTCTTAAATTTATTTTCTTTTTGGTCTCCGTGGCATTTGGGTTCGTAAAGTTGCCCCTCCCCTCAATTAAGCACAAAAAAGTACCACTCGTTAGTGCTGGTTAGTGCTCTAAAGCCATCGTTAGTGCTCTTATGGTTCAAGAGTTATAATTAAAAAACTGTGGGGGGCTAACTTTATAACTATGCACCCTGTGCAAAAATGTAATCAATATTGTAGAGAATAATACCAATTGTTAGTGCTGGTATGGTGCTAATCCCCATAGTTTGTGCTCCTGTAGTTTAAAAGTTATAATAAAAAAAGTGGAGGAGTTCCTACTTTATAAACGTTGGTCTCAACAAGTATAAAAATTTAAGCAATGATATTCAAAATCATACTGATCGTCAGTGCTTTCTCAGTGCTGGTAAGTGCTCTAATCTCCATCATTTGTACCCCTGTGGTTCAAGAGAAGTTTTATAAAGTTGGCCCTCACAAGTTTTGCAACTGACTCTTAAACCATAAGAGCACTAACGAAGGGGATTAGAGCACTAATCAGCATTTACAAAGTAGTAACGATAGGTATCATTTATGACATTAATGCTTAAATTTTTGCTCTGGGTGGGGCTAACTTTTATAAAGTTGGTCCCCAGTTTTTTAATTATAACTCTTGAACCAAAAGAGCACTATGGATAGGGATTAGAGTACTAACCAGCACTAACAATTAGTATCATTTTTGACATTATTGCTCAAATTTATGCACTTGGTGGGACTAAATTTTATAAAGTTGGCCCCCACTGTTTTTTAATTACAACTCTTGAACCATAAGAGCACTAACGATGGTAATTAGAGCACTAACCAGCACTAACGAAGAACTAACGATTGGTATAATTTTTGACATTAGGGCTCAAATTTTTGCACTGGGTGGGGCTAACTTTAATAAAGTTGTTCCCCACAGTTTTTGAATTTTAATTCTTGAATCATAAGAGTAATAATGAAGGGGATTAGAGCACTAACGAAGCACGAACGAGTGGTACTATTATTTAGTGCTTAATTGGGGAGGGGAGGGCAAACTTTAAGGACCTGTGGAATTTTACCATTTTTTGGATTAGTTTGCATGCATTGTTCCTAATTTTGTAGTTCATTTTGAAATCTGACTTTTCAAAGGTTTAAGTTATATGTTTATTAAAGTATTGAGCTATATGTAACACACAAATATCCTTGGTTCTCTTTGTTATTAGATGTGTTGTTGGGTTTTTCTAATTTCAAATTTTAATTATTAATTTGTCTATCAAGATATGTCTACATGCGTTTCTTATTGCTAATTCTTTTATGGTTCTTCTTTCATTTTTGAAATCCTCTTTATTCATCGGATCATAAAATAATCTATTTTATCAATAAGTGAAAACAAGCCATTTTATGTTGCCAAGGGTTATCTGAGTTTTTTGGGATGATGAGTATTAATTTTCTTTCAGTACATTTTAAATTTTATTTACACTTTTAATTGTCAGGTCGAGAAAATACATTCCTTCTTTTTAGGTTTCCATTGTAAACATGACTTTTTCTGAAGTTCGGTTTAGGCATTCTAAGATTGTACAGAACAATACGGTGCTATGTCAAACAAATACTCGTGACATTCCTATGAGCTTTCAAGGGTCAATATTGTTTTTCTTTTATACAGATACAGTAATCGCATCTTAGTTTAAAAAAACCTTGGTGAAACTTTGGGTGTGTGATTCTAAAAAATGCTTTTGAAGGGAGTTTGGTCATTGACTAATAAAATGGTAGCTGGTAAAGCAGGTGACATGGAAGCAGGGTTCCCACAGGTTTTTCAGAACAAAATTTTCGGACGATTCCAGGAAAAAAACTAGAATTGTTTATTAAGTCCAAAGGTTACAGAGTGTTACTAACTTAAATGAGGTATTATTAACTACTTTACCGAGCAACTAGTAGTTTTCAACGAACAATGAATTATTTACAATTAAAGAAAGATTTTAGCAAAAGGAAATATTTTGAATCGGCCTATTGAGGGTTTTAATTTTCAGAGGTCCCCAGCCATACTATCTTCTTCAACCATGTCGTGAGATGGGTAAAAAAATTGATTTTTCAAAAATAACATTATCTTATTTCTTATTTCCTATTTTATTCTCTTTAAGAAAACATACAACAGTATAGACACTGGTCGCATATTATCAGCTAAACAAAACAAATAAATCATGTTTTTACAGGCTTTAGCCTCTTTGTTACAACATTAATGACAGAAAACATTTAAGTTTAGATTATTAATCATTAAAAAAATAATAAACTCTAAATAATTTTATTTTTTATTTTTGTTTTTAAAATAATTTTATTTTATTTTTTATTATCAAAATAATTTATAATTGATTAGCATTACGGCCCAACTTACAGCGATTAAATTAATCTATTTCATTGCATTAACATGTCGGTAAAATCTATTTTAAAAAATCTATTTCGTTCATAGGAGTCCAAAAAAGTCTACCTAAAAGATTTATTAAAACCCCCAGAAAATTCCATTAATGTAATAAATTTCCAAGCGGTAACCGGCTTAACGGGACGTGTGGAAACCCTGCAAGAGGGTGGGTCGAAAAAACAAAATTTTGGAATTTTTAATCGTAATAGGTCTCAAAAGTTGCGTAATAGCATGTAGAATACTGAAAAAACAACTTCAACAAATATATAAGATGTTCCGGTCGCGCGATGACCTTGAGGTTTAACATGTAAAACTCCATAAGAGAATTAGTGAAAAATCATAATTCGGTTAATGCTGGACATTGATAACCGTACAAAAGATTTGCCGTGAGAAATTAAAAGAGCTCTTTAAAACAGTTTGAAAAATTGTATAATTTGTGCAAATAGGCAAAAGAATTATTGATTTAATACAAGCCAAAAACATGAAAAATGCCTGTTTAAGGGATTTTTAGAATACCATGGATCGTTAATACTGTTGCCAATTTGGACACATTATATCAATTTTGTTAATGTTATAAAGAGCTCTTTTCATTTTTCGTGGCAAATCTTTTGTACGATTAACCATTCCCAGCATAAACCAAATTAAGATTTTGTAATCATTCTCTTATGGAGTTTTACATGTTAAACTTCAAGGTCATTGAGCGACCGGATCATCTTATATGATTTTTTTGAAGTTATTTTTTCAGTAATCTACATGCTATTACGCAACTTTTGAGACCTATTACGTTTCAAAATTTCAAAATTTTGTTTTTTCGACCCACCCTACCCTGCAAGTCACATTATTGAGTGATTACATTCCCCATCTTGATTAAAAATAATAATTAGTAAAAAGTTTGGACTAAAGGTTACTGATGAACAGCACTCCATACAATGCAGTTTTTAGAAAATAAGTCTGATGTAACAAGAAAAAGTTGAGTTTGAGTAGATAGTAACAAATGTAATTCAGATACAGGAAAATTAATCCTATCAAATTTCAATTAAGGGTGTTTTATAGGTGAATAAATGTGTTCATACTTCATGCCTCGATCAGTATTTATCATTTTATTTGAACGGTTCAAATCTCAAAATACTGGCTATTGTAAACAAAAAAGTTAAGTTTAATGATGTTACAAACAAATATTAGCTGATATCCTACAGACAAGTCATAGAAAAGTTAAATTTATATGTTTAAAATAGTTTTAATGGGTGTGTTACTAGCCTAACAGTTAGCACCTTAGACTTCTGTTCTAGAGGTCACGAGTTCAATTCACATCACAGCTACAAAAACTTTAGGGACTTGAACCCCTTTAACACTTTTAAAGGGAAGTCTCTTTCCTATAAAAATGCCATTGGCATGAACAGAGAAAGTTCCTTGTCACAATCCAAATACTAAATTATCTATCAGATTTTAATGGACCTAATTCATATTCTCAATTGTTGATAATTTAAATCAGATTTTATAAAATATGTTCTTAAATCATACATTTTTTAAATATGTTAATTTGTAAGCCTTTTTTTACTATCCCTACCATTGTTTCTTTCTGATTCATCAGCTCCTTAGTTATCTACATCATGGATTTTACAACATTTCATTATTCAAGCTAATATTTAAACAAATATAAAAGGTTTATCAATATTCTCAGGCATCTCCATCATTGATTTTACAAAACTTTATTTTTTCAGCTAATTTTTTAAGTGAATGTGAAATATGGAAATTAGTCATGAGGCTTATCATGAAACAACAAGATTATAGGGTGTACAGAACTATACAAGAGGGGAATCGATGAGTCGTGGACAGCTTTAGAAGTAATATCTGTGCTCGTACAAACGATTAGAATGAATCTTGTGGGGGTGTCAAAGGTTAAGCTTTTTGGTACATGCTCAAATCGAAGCTGTCAACTACTGTGTTAGCACAAAACCACTATGGCAACTGTTCATAATAAGCGTATTGCAGTTTTAGTAAGCTTTACAAATACTACCTCTATTTGGTGGTAAACAATTGTTGCCGTGTTTCAAACAGGAAATAAAAAACGTATACATCGTGATAAAAATAAAAACAAATACATCGTGATAAAAATAAAAACGAATACATCGTGATAAAAATAAAAACGAATACATCGTGATAAAAATAAAACCACTCGTATAAAATATAAACTCATCAAACGGTGAAAGTTTTTACACAGTGCACAAAATACAGCGTTTACATTTACTTTACCTGGATAACAATATTTAACAAGCATCGCCATTGCAGCATCACGTTTCGGGAAACCGATATACCGGATAGATATATAACGGAACCGATCGTCAGACGCTAGGGAATGAGAGGAATTGTTAACCACCAGCAGGCTAGACAAGACATGCTCACAGCGGTGCACAAACATCACAAGCAAAGCAAGCGAGCGCCAACCGACACCGACCGACAGATCCAACCATGTTCCTCACATCGACATCTCAGAGTGTATGTGTCTGTCTGAAGCCGAGAGGGGAAGCGTTACGATCGAGAGGAGCAGAAGACTATACAACAAACATATTCGGCCCACCGGCCTATTTACAATGCCGGCTGTAAGGCTTTTACCTAAAAGTAGGGTAATGATACACCGATAAAATACCTAAACTTTATTGTAACGACAAATGATTACATTTTGTGTATCGGAATTGGTGTTACAAGGTGAGCTACATTTCGACCTGTAATACAAAGATCGACAGCTCACATGGCGATATCGTCCGATGTCGATCACCAGACAAAGCCGATATCTACACTCGCGTATCGCTCATGCTCGAATGAATCCCTTAAATAACCCTATTCGTTAATGTTACCACATTTTAAAGTACCATTAAAGCTACAGACTATATTCACTAGCGATATCACAGTCTACATTTACTGGAATAGTTAGTAACAATTTTAATTTGTACGGCCTTTTACATATCTATAGACTAGATTAAAATACACTTAATAATAATATTAGAGAGATATGGTTTAAGGATATGATGGATTGGTCAGAGGAAATACAAAACAATTTGAAAACATTACAAAAATAGTTTGCATAAGTTAAAAATCCAGTGTTATATGCGAGAAAATGAGAGTTATGCAAAGCATGTTACAACAACCCTAACACTCAAGTTTGACTCTACACTCAAGTTGAATCTGACTGGACAAAACAATCTATGAGGTGCAACAATTAACCTCAGTTGACTGTTTGGTACACTTGAAGTGAGTTTTGCTAACAGCTTAAACATCAATAATTCAAGCTTTGTTTTAGTACAAAGTAGTAATTCGGGTGATTAAAAGATTTAAGGCTGTGCACTGTGCTGTGTGGTAAACTGACTTCACACAACACTGTAAAAGGATAGAAATTTCCAGACTTAAGCATTGACTCCCTTTGAGTTCCCTCATAAAGATTCCTATTTTTCTTTGAATAAACCCAAGTTCACTTAAAATCCACCCACAGGGACTCGGATAGTTTATTTTTTAGTTAAACTTATAGTTTATATTTTCCAGTTTACAATGTTGACAATTCAAAATAAATTTATTTTTCCAAAATATAAAATGTTAGCACCTGTAGTATAGCAAGTAAGACCAATTATAACCCTATTCAATATCTTTACCTTCAGCGATTTTTGAGCTAACCTCATAGTAAAATGTGTCGAAATGGCTCGTTTGAACGCCCTCAAACTAAAATAGCCACAAACAGAGAACACAAAATTGAGTTTTAACCTGAAGTTGAATTAAAACTGTATAAAAAAATACCACCTTATTTTTAAGCGACTTGAATAATCATTTGCTTATGAATTTTTAGAAAAGCAACCAATTTAGTTCATAATTTCATTATAGCATTAAGCTGTAAAGAAATTGTACAAAGAATTGTAACAACAGACCAAAATACGGCAGGCTAGACATGACATCGTGATAAAAATAAAACCACTCGTATGAAGATACGAACTACAGAACTACAAAAAAAAGAAAAAAACACCAGCAAGGCTATTAGATGTTGATTACTTTATCTATTAAGTCAAAAATAAAGAAAGATTTTGTATATTTTTCCAGGTGTATACATTTAACTAAATTTAATAGGCTTAAGACACTGAGCAAAGTGAGTGGAACTTGCTTCAATATTTTAGCAGATTAAAATGTCCATCAGTAGATAAAATTTGCATAGGTGCAAAACCTAATTCAAAATTATTTCAAACCAAAGATCTTAAGAGTAAAGAAAACAAGAAAATAATTATTCATGTTTTGAGAGCCTAAAGTGGGTCTTTCTCGCTTGAACTTAACACTAGCAAAAGCGTGTAGGACTTTTTTTACACGCGAAGTACATACAACATTTTTCCAACAACTGCATTTTTGGATTCCCAAACGATAAGTACAATCACAATTACTCACTTCCATTGAAGCTGAATGCGCCATTATGATTTAGAGATTATAAACAAGTCAAACTCAGTTGAAACAAAACGGGAGAGGAAGCACTGAAGCCAACGACTGTGGCTGGCTGAAGCGCGTTGAGTAACAATGCAATCAGCTGGTGAGCGATAAGTCTTTAACTGCTGTTTTTCGATTGGTTTTTAGAGCTTGAATTGGCAGGTGATGTGCGGTTGTAAGAAAAATGTTCCTTATACAAAAGATGCATTCTGAACCTACAATTTCTAAATTAATACTAAAAATACTTGAATACATAAATTAAGACATCTGCAGTAATTTCAACTAAACAACTAGTAATCAATAACTTAACATCTATCTGTACCAAATTTTTTTACTGTAAATACATCATACTGCTTCAAAAACTCCTGTTTAAGATATATATTTCAATTTATCTATTATATCTTTGTATGATAAGAACTTTATGTGGATATTTAACTGCCTTAAATCAAAAGTATCATAAATGATTCATTTTACACAAGGCTTTTAGATGTTGATTACTTTATCTATTAGCATTACCAAATCTATTATTCCTCAAATAAAAACCAACGTAAATCAATCTTAAGTCAATGTAATTGATTGTATTTTTTTTAAACAACTTCTATTATTTAGTCGATTGTTAAATCGTTCAGTCTGATGTACTGATTTTGCATTCCATGTTTATGACTTACACAACTTTAAAATTTAAATCATTAACATCTGAAAGTCAAAATTGGATAAAATAATGTATTGAAAGTAAACTGGATATTATTATATAAATTTTAAAGATATTGCTATTTCAAATCTCAAAAGAAGATGCAGAGTAAGATAGTTTTCACCATTCAAAATAAGTGACTTTTTTATCCTCACTCATTTTTTGCTGCAGCCTTTTTTGAGCTTTTAAAAGTTTCTAGAGATAACCTAATTTTAATAAAGCTTGTTATAAGATCCACTGTTGCTGGTATTTTGATACAGCTTAAGCTTCTAATGTAAACTCACAATCCATGTTTTTAATGTTTTCAGACTTTGTGAAGTAAGTTTCTCACTTTCCTATTTTAGATTAGCTGAAAGTGTTAACACTGCATAGTATATAAACTTTATTACTCCAAGGAACACAACTTAGACTTCACTAAGCGATGTTCAATCCAATAAAATGTCTTCTAGTCAACTCAATGCCAACGAGTCAATATAGCCTAACAATAAAATATATAATAATAACATTCAACACCAACGCTAACAATAGATCAATATACGTATCTACAATTTGCTACTAGGATATTTCAATACTCTCATTCAACAATCCATGTCAACCTGATGATATTTGATAACTTCATGCAAGTTTCAAGAAGTGATTATCACAGGAACATTATGACTTAACAGTTTTAATTGAAAAGTGATGTTTCATGAAAAGATAGTCATATGATGAAAAGTTTACCAACGGTTAAATTACGAACAGATAGTTGGTGCAAGAGAGATTGACAAGGAAATTCTCAAGTAAAATAACTTTCGGCACAACCCTTTTATACCTGATATGATAAAATGTACAAGAATAACTGATTTCATTTTTATGAAATGCTTTGTCATGAAAAAATCGGTATAAAATTAGAAAAAGTTCAATTACATAATTTTACAAATACTTGCAATAAATAAACATTCACTAGTGCTTTATTTTACAACTAAAAAGTATTTAGGATAAGCAATTCATTTTTTAAATAGTAGAGAATAGTATATTTAAATGGCCAACAATATAATTATTAGAAAACTAATACAAAACTGTCGTTTTAGTAAACTTAATTTATTAAAGCCTCTCTAATAACTTCTAAACAAATAATTAACAGCTAATTTTATATTTCTCAGTAGTGGCTTTCAGAAGAAGAAATTAAATTAAATGTTACTGACATTTTTTACTGTACTGCTGCTTACTGTAGGTTGGAGCATATTTGAGGTAGTACTTCAGCTTTCTCACATAGAAGTTTTAAATCTAGAATTTATGTTAACATCTTTGACATTTTTTGAATCCTATTCAAGAAATCGTAAACAATTTGTGTCAATTGTATATAATTAGATGAAACATTTCTCAAATGGGGTGTTCCTCAAGGCTTTGTACTTGGACCCATTCTCTTCATAATTCACATCAATGACTTACCAATTAGATTACACCATTCTTTATGCAGATGATACCACATTCCTTCATACTAGCAATAATTTGACTGTACTGCAAAAACTGTTTGATAAGTGCATCAAATTGGTTTAATTCTAATGGATTTCTCTTAAACGGAGAACAAACTCAAAAAATCTTTTCACGTTAAAACAAAACGTGTACTCTGCACATTGCAAACAATTCAGTAAGTACAGCAAAATTTTGGGTCTCCTTGTTGACAGTAAATTATTGTGGAATTATCATACCCAAAGATTATCATCCAAACTTTCAAGGGATTTATTTTTCATTTGCCTTAGAGATCAGATTCCTGAGAATTATAAGTGGGCATCATATTTTAGGTGTTTTCAATTTTTTAAACGATACAGATTAAAATTTGGGGTGGAAGTGGCAAAATTAAACATATTCTAAACTCCAAAAAAGCATTGAAAACAATGATTACGTCAGACCCTAAAGAACACTACTTTTTGTATACTGTGATGTCCTAACAGTAATTAATTTGTATATGTGTGAACTTTTGATATACACATAGAATAATAAGGATTTTTTAAAAATTTTAGTCAACATAATTATAACACCCGTAGCAAAAATAATACAATATTTGTACCTCATTGACTTAGTAAAACATCGAACAACTACTTAATTTTTTCTGTAAAATTATAAAATGTAGAAATATTCTAAATCACATATTCAGTAAAAGATTTTAAAAACAAGAACTATAAATTGTTGTTGTGTCACCTTTTTTATTTTACTATATATGATTTAATTATAGTTTGAATAAACAAGAGTCTTCCAGATTTCCCATATGAAATTCCCAAATTTTTCCCTACTATTTTCAAAAAATTACATAATTGGAAACATAGCTATAGCCTCCTAAAACAAGTACTTGAGCACAATTTTAGTAAATTAGAATACTATTTGATGGCTACATGCAAACCAAGAGATTTTACGACCGCAATGCGACCGAGATTAGTCAGCCGCGGAAAGAATGAGTGATTTTCCGGCCACAATATGACCAAACTAACGGCCATGAAAAGAGCGAGGACTTTTCCAGACGCGATACGATCAAGAGACAATCGACCACACAGACCAAGGATTTTTTGGCCAGGAACGTGAGATATTTTAGCCTCAATGACCGAAAGAACAAAAGATGTAACGACCGCTATATAAACGATCAAAATTTTACACCGTGATGTGACCGAAATATTTAACAGCCACAAAAAGAGTGAACGATTTTGCGGCCGCAATACAATCAAGATAAGAACGGCCACAAAAATGGCCAATATTAGACGGACAGTTGTGGCCGAGAGAGTTGCCACTCGTAATGTGATCAAGCGATTTTCTGGCCACAATAAGACCAGGAGATTTGCAAGGCGACGGTATAAATGACAAGATTTGCAAGGCGACGGTATAAATGACAAGATTTGTCGGATGGAAAAAAATCAAAACAATTCCTATGTCACAATATGACGAGAGATGTGACGGCTGCAAAAAGAGTATGGAGCTCATCCTCTGCGAAGATATTCGTCGCATTTGATTTGAAAGGAAATGAGTCATAATTGTTGCAGCAGTTTTAAGTAGGGTCAGTAAATAAAAATCTGATTTTGTTTCAAGATGATACACATACAGATAATTTTTTCAAAACATCAAAATTGGAGAATGCAACTATGAATCTTAGGAAATAAGCCCGTAAACTTAATGTTTCTCAGTTTCAGTTTTTTTCATGTCCTAGGTTTTTACTTTCTTTAACTATAAGAAAATAATTATATTTATTTATGATCAATAATTATATTCTTGGGTAGGGCTGAATGGCATCTGAGTTATTTTTGAAATAGAATCATTTAGATATTAAAATTGTTTATTTTTTATTCCTTTATTTTCTCAATCTTTTATCTTTTATACATGATACTTATGCAGGTAAATCATTAAGGACAAATACTTCATCATCTCAAGAGTAACTTCTCATACACGTTCTGACAGCTAAAAAACAACTTAATAGCTGACAACTTAATAGCAATAAATCAATCCAATTTTAAATTTAGTTTTTTTTAATAATCCCATAAGACTTATTAAATCTTTTAACACAATTTTTAAGAGGTTTGTTTAAAACAGAGTGATAGCCCAGCCAATTCTATTATTCGTTCAACATTCATTGAGTGCAGTGCAAAATTGTAATTAGCAGTTTAGGATTTATTAATCAATCAATCTACAGTTGTGAGCTCACATCTGCGGGGCATTCTCAAGAAATGAATCATGAGGGGTTCAGGTGGGGGGAACAGTTTTACAGTTTGCATTGCCTTCAGTCCTATAAACAAGAGTTCACTAGAAACTCATTCACATTGAACGCAAAAAAGGTTAACAGCAATGTGCACACTCCAATGGCTACGAGGGACTCATACCAACAATGAAAATTGTATAATATAAATTATACAACTCCAACAACAGTTTTAAATCAAACAAATATATTTCACAGTTTTTGAAGGACTTAAAGTATGTCAATATTAGAGGTGTGCGGATATCCGAAAAGTCGGTTCAGTTTCGGATTCCGATCCAAGGGTTTTATAACTATCCGAAAAGGTAAGTCAGATATTCGACTATGTCGGATGGACTGTATAGTTTGGAGTAAATTTTAAAGAAAGATAAAATTTTAACATTTGAAAAATGATCCAAACAAATCACGTCACTGCCGACAAAAGTACAGTAATGACAGCAGGCGATGTGGAGCAAAGTATGACGTTTTGAAATGGGACAATAATTGTGATTATAGTGTATGAATCAAGCGATGTATTTCGGTTACCAAATTCGTGACTTAGATCGAGATTGTTGTATACATTGGATTTTTTTAATCATAACTTAACACAGTGTTACTGCGTAAAACCCTACGCTATAATTAACACTTTCTGAAGACATATTGTTGTTTCATGGCATTTTTATCATTTAATAAACAATATTACATACTTTATTAATTTTGTCTTGATCAGTGTCCGTTACCGACAAAACATCGCATAGTAAAAGAGAGAATTGCAATCAAGACCAATTATAGTTTGTCAATGACCGTAAGTGTTGTCTTCCATTGCCGAAACAAAATACCCCATTAACAGTTGTGTATATATTTTGTAAGACTATTTGAGGCCATAACTATCATAAGCAGACACTGGAATCACCATCGCTTCCAACATGGATTCGATGAAATAAAAAAAACTACAATAATTTTGGACCAGCAAAGAGTTGCCAAGCCTGTTTGTTGTTTGTCTTTGATCCCACTTAATTTTCATATGTCGTTTTTATTGTTGTCGTCATCTGCTTGAACTTAAATGATAACTAGAGATCGTCTTTCTTTCAATCGCCAGATTATTTTGTTTTTGAGTTAAGTATTTACCTAGAAATAGAAACGTTGTGCACGATTGAAAATGGGTTTTTATTTTCAAGAAATATTAATCTTGATGAATTTAGCTGAGTGTTTCTATTTCAATAAGTGATTAAAACGAACATATTTAGATAACAGTAGAAAAACTAAATTGAAAATTAACGCCTATGGTAATTAATAGTGTGTTTTTGTAATATCTAAAACAAAAAATACCTTTTTTGTAGTTAAATGACCTAAGTTTTGTTACTGAAACTTACGAAGATTGAAACTTATCTTGAAATTTGGGTTAAGTTTACTGCTCTGACTTAATATTATTTTTTAGTATTATTTCAGGTCAATAAAAATCCTGGTTGTCAAGCATTAATGCATGAATAAAAATTTAAGGTTTTCTGGTTTTAATGGTTTTTTAAGGTGGAGGTGGTGGTGTTCTTTGCTGATTTTGTTGAATTCTTATTTTATTAAATATATGTTATTATAAAAATATATTTAAAATATATTTATATTTTTATATTTTATTAAATTCTTTTGTATTTTGATTAAGCCTAGTCACCGATCAAAACTTTTGTATTTTGATTAAGCCTAGTCACCGATCAAATGATTTATTGATTCATGAAAAGGGAAAGAACAAAGGGATCAAGAGGCCTAAAAGTGAACACAAACTTAAGTTGGAGTGAAAATGGAATTTTTAAATAATTCTGAAATTGTTATAAGCTGATTCAATTAAATATCATGCGTAATAAATTAATTTATAAATTCTTAACCATTAGTCATACTATTCCTACTTTAGTTGACATTTAACTTATATTGTTAAAATTATTATCACAACAATCGGCAACTTGAGCCTATTGACACATAATTTTGTACTTTACACATTAGGATAAATTTTGTAGTTCCTTGCATTAACCTCTGTCTTATAAGAGAACTTAAAACAACGAAATATTTTATAAATATCCAAATCCGGAATTATGCAATCCGAACCAGTTGTTATCCAACATGTATCTGGTCCGAACATAAGCTATCCTATCCGATCCAAAATTTGCTATCCGCACACCTCTAGTCGATATTAAGAAAATATTTTGTTATCAGTGACATGTTAAAGTGTTCAGAGTCATAAAAAAAAGAAATTGTTCCTTAAAAATTTAAGTAACATAGATAACTAATCATTTTGGAATAGTGGGTTCTTAACACCTATCTTAGAACTACAAACGACAACATTTAGAACTACAATCTCTACACAAAAAAGAAGATAACAGCTAGCTGTAACAACTGAAATAACTTAAGGATAATAATGTAATATCATTTCAGGTAACATGTGATATAACTTTCCTTAGGTAACTTTTGAAGTAGGACTACAAACATATAATCTTAGATATAAAGATGACTTTTTAAAAAACTTAAGTTTACTGTACATTCTAGAAAATATAATGCACTGAGCTCAAAATACGATGAAAACCCTGTTTCTTTGATTGACTGACAGTTAAAGAGTGATGAGCAGAGAATATGTTAGAAGATATCAGTACACATTGACCATATAGTAACATAAACATAACAATAAAAATGCATCATTTTAACTACCAATATTACTAAGCATATTTAACAACTACTTTTTTATTCAACAATTCTAATATATGTGTTTTTACTTTAAATATAACTGTTAAGGTAATCCAGTGGCATAAAACATTTATACAATAAATAACCTGCATAAAATATCCAATGACAACTTGAATACACTTAGTAATCTAACACTTATAATGTCTCAATCTCACACACAAAACTGAGAAAATAATAACAAAAATTTTTGACAGATTAGCTGAGTTTGCATACATTTATAATTTATTTACAAGTGAAAAATGCAATAATATCTCGTTTATCCAACCGATTAAGAGGAGGGCCAATGTGTATATTCTCAGTAATCTATGACATGAATAATAAAAAAGGTACCTTACCAACCGATCTACTTTAATTTCCTTAAACTTATATGATTTTACTAAGACATAATGACATGGTCTTCGTCATTTCATTTTGACTGAAAGTTACAGCAAATTTGTACTTTTATTTAGACATATTATCAGTTTGTTTCTGCATGCACCTAATGCAAATTAATGCTTCTAAGACTATTTTTCCTGACAGCTAATCGATGCTCTGGATTGTTTAGTTTTTGATTAACCAGACATTATATTACATGTTTCATAAAAAATTATTCCAATGACAGGAAAAACAATAATTTGAAAATGTCGCAAAGTTATTACAGAAATTATTGCCAAATTAATTCCCTTGGTAAATAGGAGGTGATGGGAATAATTTAAAAACTACTTAGGATCCCTTCAATATTTTCGGAATTAGTTAAAATAACTAAACAATTTTAAATACAGAATAATTCGGTAACTCTCAATAACGCTTACACAGTGTACCTGGATATTCACAACCATCTATGACCCGATATCTAGAAAGATCAACACTTACAAAGTAAATTTTTAGATTCATTTGAGCATAAAACGAACTTTTAGGCGATAACAGGGTAGATATCGGCTTTAAAACACATGAACACTCGAAAATAAACATTAGAAATACTGAGACATACGAAATGATGAGAAGAGGACGTGACAGGCTAAAAAATAAATAAATAAAACCATCAAAAAAGGATCGGAACAATAAAATAAAGAGAGGAGGAAGGGAAGGGAGGGGCGGGCACTGTGCACTGATGGCGAAAACCACCATCATCTGTGGCTCTTCCTCTGCGTCTATTCGCCATTCTGTGGTGGAATGCCAAAATACCATTAGACATTTATACTCAACACCTGTAAACATTTGGTATCGTGTACCATACACCCTGTCTCGAGAAAATAATCGTGCGGGTGAAAATAAAACATCGAGTTTAAAATGTACAGAATAGTCTTAGCGGGTAGCAAATAACAAAGTTACTGATTACCACTCGTTTTATTTTTATCGAATCAGAATTTGATGAATTACTGAGAAATTTTCAAATTATTAATAACAAATACAAGCAAAAGTATAGCTGAGATATGTGAAGTGAGCGAAACATATCTGAAAAAGGGGGCAGAACTAAAATGAAAGTTAAAAGTTATTCTATTTAAGTTTAAAATACTCAAAACTCGATGTAATTTTTTAAAAAGTGCTAATCAAAACTTAAAAACTGATATGGGTCAACTAGATTTGCAAATTCGACAAGTGTACAAAAAATGGACAAAAAAGTGTAAAAAACAAATTTTTTACAAAAATTACCAAAATTAAAAAACATAGGTTTTTCAGGAACAAAATCCTAAATTTAATTCAAAAGGAATAAAAAATATAACAAAATATGGTAATACCGAGAGGAACACTTGAACCAAATGAGTACAGAGGGAGAGAGATTGCTTTACCTGTGTTTGTAGTCTAGTTAGGCCTCGGATCCAGAGGATCTGTCCAGCACGTGGCTTTTTATCCGAACCGTCGGTGTCGTATTTGTCCTCTCCCAGCGCAATGGCCTCGGTGTACTGTTCAGGGTGGCCCCGTCCCCACCTGCAAATCACACATGGCTGTCAATAATATACTCAACTGACACTAACATTTGCTGTCACATCAGCTGCCAATAACAAAATAAATGTCAATAAAATGTGCAACTGTCAATCACACATGACTGTCAATACTATGCTCAACTGACACTAACATATGCTGTCACATCAGCTGTCAATAACATACACAACTGTCAATAAAATGTGCGACTGTCGATCACACATGACTGTCAATAATATGCTCAACTGACACTATAATTTGCTGTCAATAACATACACAACTGTCAATAAAATGTGCAACTGTCAATCACACATGACTGTCAATACCATGCTCAACTGACACTAACATTTGCTGTCACATCAACTGTCAATAAAATGTGCAACTGTCATTCACACATGACTGACAATAATATGGAAGACTGTAAATCACATACCCAGCTGTCATCACATGCACATTACCACATATGCTGCTCTTCTTAGTCTAAAATTCATTGTTAGTGATAGTTTACAATATTATTGACATTATTGTTAGACTTTACCAAAACTTACTTTATAAAAAGTTTCACAGGTTTTAAGACAGGGTGATTATTGCCTAAAATACTATGACCATGCTGATGTTTTTCAGAATTTTAACATTTTGATTGCTTCAAGACTTCATTGTTTCTACTAAATTTCTTGTCCACATTTGCTTAGTTTTTACGGTTCTTGTGTATCAGAAGACAGCACCAGATTTCAGATACCAAACATCATGAAACTAGTTTCTTTATACAAAAGTGCCTATCATGCTCACTAACACTTAATGGTAATGTAACTAACACACCGAAAGAATAGTTTTAGTGAAACCCCTTACATCCGCCAGGTACATGACCAAAATCATGTTAATCAACTAGAAAACCAATAAATCCTAGGGGTCAAGTACAGTGAATTCAATTTTCCAGTAAGATAAGTTAGGTGAAATATCACAGGTTAGGTAGGTTAGGTACAACTGTAGAACTTCACAAATTCGAACCTTCATCATTCAAAAACCTCTTTAAGTAATAACTTTTACCTGTTCCCTCCAAAAAATCACAAATATAAAAAATACACCGATAGTTTGAATTTTTCAAATTAGAATATTTGCTCTAAAATTAGAATCTATCTCTCTAAAATTAGAATATTTGCCAACTTGGGCCACTAAAATTCAAATGTTGATGCTGCAATTTAAAAAGTTCCATCAAAAATTTGCAGTCAACCTCTAGAGTTAGAATTGAGGCCACAATAAACCTCTGAAATTTGAACTGAGGGCTAAAAACAAGCTTGTTGAAACAGGGACAAATGAGTATCCCATATTCTGAATTGCAAGTAAAAATGATTTTATTACAGTGCTCATTATCTAATTTTTTCAGTTGACAAACCAATCTTGCAAGTGCAGAGCAGACGACACATAAAGATGATGTATAGTTTGAGAGAAAAGAAAACAACATAATTTGCATTGCCATAATTTTCCATCCAAAATTTATCGTATCTGCTTGAGCATCTAGGTTATTCAACTTACGTGACATCAAAAATAATTGAAAGCCTACGGTGATCTCTGATTGTTCCTAGTATTTGCTGTGCTTTGATCTTTTACTAATCGTAATTTCTTTGTTGCTGATGAATTAAAAATGCAGTATGCCCACTCGATGAAATGTTAATTCTTCCTTGAATTTGATTCCAAAATATGCCGCTTCATTTAAAAGTTTATATAACCTTGACAACAGATGACTTTTAAACTTCAAAGGCATATCTTTATTAGAATTTCCACCACTATGATTAAATGTGGTATTTAGTTATCCGCGGACCTTCTTCCTGTGACTGCCCCAGATAATTGAGGCTCTAATGTACTTTCATTAGCCTATAAAAACCGGTGTCAGTATAACTTTTTACTATATAAAGTTGTACCTCCATTATTTGAATTTCACTCACAATAACTTCATGATTCAAAACCTTATTATTTCAAACTTCCTATAGTTCGGAATAAATTCGCTCTTATGTATTTTAATTAGCCTATAAAAACCTGTGTCACTTTTTACTAAAGTTGTGCCTCCATAATTTGAATTTTACTCACGATAACCTCTATGATTCAAACCCTCAATATATCAAACTTCCTAGAGTTCGGAAGAAATTCACTGGCCCTTGAAGTAAGAATAAATGAGATTGTGCTATATTATGACAAAGTTTAAGGTTTTGTAAATAGAGCATCTAATTGTGGTCATTATTAGAAAATTAAAGATAATTATTGTTTCAAATGGAATGAAAGATTGAGATTCCTCAGAAAAATCTATAGAGTTGGGGCCATCACAGTGATGGTTACGTAAGGTAGAACATGAGTGGAACTTATAAACTTGGTATTACATAAATTATAAACAATAAACAACAATTAACACGATTAAAACAATTAAGCAAAAATTCTATTTGAAGAAAATTTTTTATTTCAGATATATTCTCACACGAAAGCTCTGATATAACTGAATATAAATGCAATCCCAATTTGAAAAGGACAGGCCTCAAAATAAAATGATGGTGCAACTTATGACTGTCCACCAAATAATTCACTATCATGAGTTTCAAAAGTTCATTTAATAATGTTAGTGGAAAGAATAGATAATTGCTTTGTGAATAGCATTAACTTTGTTTAAGAAATAGGCAATATTTCCTTAACATGGGTAAGAAGGAACATTTCATGCTTTCATATGGTGGATTTGTATATTGCAAAATGTTTTAACACGTTCGGTGCTGAGGGCTGATATATCAGTACCACGCGACTGGCACGCCAAGCGGCGGGCCGATATATCAGTACTAGGCCCCGCTCTACAACATTGCCTCAGTCTGAGCTTAGCATTAGTCGGGGAACGTGTCGTCCGATTGCCGCGTGTGGTGCAAGTTTTGTATTACATTTCGGCGTGCTCCGTTTCCGGGTCGGCCGTTTTGTTTACTGTTGACATTTGTTGTTTGACAGTGGTGTTGTGTACTGTGTGTAGTGGGGTTGTAGATGTAAACAAAGTACAATGGAGGAGTAAATTGACAATGAACTTATTATTGAAAAAGTGTTCTCGAACAATGAAGATTGGTCAGAGTCGAGTTCGGACGATGACGATACTGACGTCACACCCCCTCACTGGTCCCCGGCGTGTAATGGCATGGCGAATAATTATTTACCTAACTATTTTATTTAAATAAATAATGATATGATCATTGAATATTTACAAATTTAAACTGGTTTAAAAGTATTAGAGGGTGTTCAGAGTGCCATAACAGTTTTGGAAAAAAAGTGACTATTCATTTTCTGGCGCCAGTAGCTGAGGGCTGATATATCAGCCCTGGAATTGACGTCACGAATTCTGGCCAGAAATGATGTCCAGATGATTTATATCAACATTTCAGCTGTGCAGAAGTAATTATTATTCGAGTTGACAGATTTCATTTTTTTAGCATTTTAGGGTCACAATTATAACCATTTTCAGCAGCGATCGTGTTAAGGAACCTAATAATAGTAAAAATACTTGACAACTAAAAATTACTTAAATATATATTGTTCCTCTTTTAGTTGTGGATTTCACAGTAAAGTGATAATAACCTAATGTAAAATATAGAAAACATGACTAATTTTTGACTCGTAGTCCAGGCAACAAAAAGGTATAGAGAGAAATTTTTGGAACATAATTTTTGACATTACAGCTTTGTTTGGACTAGTTAGGAGGTAAGCATATCCAAAGTCCCCTTCTGTAGCCCTTGAGCGGGGGGAGGGAGGGGTGTCTAAAGGTACCATTTTTGGGTTTGTCCAAAATATCTTGTTAACTATCAACGTTTGGTATTCACTAATATATCGGAAAAATAAAGAATATTAAATTTCCTTTAAGAAAAGTATAAATGTCAATTTTGGTCCCACCATTAAATTTTTGTTGTAATGAATAATTTACAAGGTAAGCACTAATTTTATTAATATCTAAACAAATATTCCTTCCATAAGAAATACATGTAAATTTGTGAGTAACATACATACCCAATGGGACAATATTTTTTCACCTAAAGGAAAATGAACAGACAACATTCTGGAAATATTGACGAAATTTCCAATAATTTGACACTTCAATCATAAAAATTTGTCTAAAATAAAGGTGTGGGTGAGCTCACAAAAAAGTTGCAGTGACCACATATGACACATTTTTTATGAGCTTACCGAGACCTTTACTTTGGTGTTAGATTTATATCATTGGGGTTTCTTGAAATTTGGTAGGGGCATTCCTTTATTCCTTTTTCCCAGAAAATAACACCAAAAGAAACATAGGAATACATGTATGCATAACAGACCGTAAAAAGTGTATTTATGTCAATTATGACAGAAAGGAATGATGTCATAGAGTCATAGAGTATACTCTACCGAGATCACCCAGCAACAGTGTGATGTGCTCTTTCCAAGTAAGGCTTTTGTCGATAACAAGGCCTAAAAACTTTGTTTGACAAGATATATTAAATATGAAAAAAGGAAGAATCATTCCGATTGTTGAAGTAATAATTTGAGTGGAAAGAATCATTTTGACTTTTATTTATGTTTAAGAAGACTGATTGCTTTAAACCAATTATCCATCTGAGAAATATTTTGGCATAATGGTTGATTTAAATGATATTTGTTTATGCGAGAAGAGATAGAAGTTGTATTCAGGCCCGGTGACAGGATTTTCGGGCCCCTGTGCAATCTAAAACTCTGGGCCCTACAACCTGGCGACCTATTTTTTACTTGTACAGTACTTGTTTTGCGTGTTTTTGGGCCCCTTTTCTGCCGTTTCGGGCCCCATTTTTGGTGCTTCCGGGCCCCCTGCGAGCCCAGGCCCTTATGCATTTGCCCCCCCTGCCCCCCCCTGTCGCTGGCCCTGGTTGTATTATTGGCAAACATTCAAATCTGAGTGTTGTATTTGTTCTAACAAATACAACCAACACTATACAATACCTATAATACAATACCTTCTAAGATATATCGTTAATAGGCCTACAGATTAGGACCCAAGATGTAGCCTTGTGGAACCTCTTGGTTGATTTGGAATCCAAAACACTCTCTGATTACATTTTGAAAGGTAAAATGCTATCAGAACCTACAAAATGAATTTTGTAGATGTATGAATTTTGTTGGTAAGTAAAGTAATGTAATTCATTGCAGTTCAAACCCCTGGAAACCATGGGATTCCAGTTTTTGAATGAGAATATTGAGGCTGACACAGTTAAAAGCCTTTGTAACCGCAGCTAATTGCCTTATATGGCTGCCACAGACTTTGGCAATTGCCAACACTTTGTAATTTTACTATTGTCAACTGCAAATAAATGATTGATTTCTGATTTCTGATTTGACAGGTCACAGAACACTCCAACAGTAAACTGCGACCTGTCAAAGGCATGAAGCATGGAAGATACTACCTTATCGATAGCATTACTTGATCCATTCCTTTCCTAAATCCGAACTGTTAAGTCGATAAAAAGTCATCTTCATAAAGCGCTGTTAACTTGCTAAGAAGAGCAGTTTCAAAAACTTTAGAAAATGTTGGCAATAGAGCAATGGAACGATGATAATCCATCATACTATTTTCGCCGTTTTTATAGTCGAGTTTGACATGACAATATTTCAGAAGGTCGAGGAATTCACCATAACTGAGAGACAAATTTACAATATAAGATAGTAAAACAGTTAAATGTAAATGGTTAAAAGATTAAAATTAGCACTTTGCTAATTTATTCTTCTCAGTTGCTAACTATTTTTCCTATAATGGTCTTAGAATCACTTATTTATATTTTACTTTTATGGTAGGCTGACTCATCATAATGTGAAATTCACTGTGGCTTCATTCTATTATGAATGGCTTTTCTCTCTTTTTACCTCTCTTTTCTTAAATAATGCAAATTACAAAAATCACTTTTTTGGTTTTTAAGACACAAGAAGATAATAATTTGTATGGATGACTTTCATTTTGATTTAAAACATTTGAATTGATATGGTAAAGAGTCAAAATGCTATATTGATATTTTTTAAATTTATAACTAGTAATGCTGATTTTAAAGTAATGGAACAACTTTCAAAATTAATTGCAATCATAGATGACCATGTTTGAAAATACTGTCATGGCTAGGGGACCATGCAAATATACTGCCAAGTGATGATATTAAGTGGAAGATATTTTTTACCCGTACCCCTCTCCTTCCATATGATAAAATTTTGTTCTTCGCAATCTCACTAAATATTTTTAAAAAATCACCTCTACAATCAAAAACATTTCATTACCGATAAATATTCAACCCCAAAATGAGAAATTCACATTATTTAAATGCAGGGTGCTTTTTATCGTACAAGGTAAAGCTACCTATATGTATTTGTGGTGGGTTTGTTGTTGAAGAGAAACATATTGATGAAGGAGTATATTGATAATGATATTTTTTGACTTGAAGGACAAAACTAAATTATGTCAAGAACAAGGGAGCTCTAAGTAAGGGGGGGGGGGGGGTAGGGTTTGAAGTACTCATTACAAAATACAGTCATGAGTAAAGTTTATATAAAATACTTACACAACGAGAATCAATGAACAGGTGATATGGGAAGTTGTGTCAAGCAGCTGACAGCGTCCAATACTGACAGCTTCCAGTCCGATAGTATTTAATTCTGAACTGTTACTTGATATTTTAAAACAATAGTTTTCATTTTGTTTTTGGTTAAACTAATAAACACTGTAGGCTATTAAAAATCATATAAAATATTCCTATTTGATTAAAGCACTAATCTTGTGTGGTATTATTTAAATTTATGTAACAAGTAATGATAAAAGTTATTACTTTTCATGCAAATAGTAAGGTTGATCCACATTTGTCTTTTCGGGTGTCACCAGAGAAAACAGTCTAATAATGATTAAACAAGAAATTTTGCATGCTAATAAAAAACCTCTGTTCCTATTTATTAAATTGAAAAATAAAACTCAAAGAGCCCATTTAATATTTTGGGTACTATAGCAGTTGACAATACTTTGATGCGCTGTGGAATCATTGTAACTCACAACAAATGTATTTGATTACTGTTTATAGGCCATCAAATAGGTCAAATTTTTTACAGTTTATTGAGATACTAGAAGATACCTTTAGTACTATCAAGAACAAACATGGTGACCTACCTTTGTCATGTGTGGTGACATTAATATTGATAACCTAGAAGATTCTTGGGAAAAGGAGTGTTTAAATGATGTTTTACAATCTCACATTTTAAAATTCTGAACTGTTACTTGATATTTCTAAACAATAGTTTTCATTTTCAGATTTCAAAAATCCTCCACATCACCTTTTAACAGCAAACTAGAGTTGATCTCAACACAGACAAAGACAGTTAGATTATTTTATTACCGATATAGGTAAAAGTTATTCTGTTAAGATATTTGCACCCCTGCTTTCTGATTTTATGATTAGCATTAATATAATATTGACTCACATTCGAAGAAATTTGAAAAAGGAAAAAAAATTACTCTAACCAAGAATTCCCCCAGTGGGATCCTAGCTGGTTTTTGCTAGTTTAGGTACCCAATACTAGGAACAGTAACAGAATTTGTCATAATTAGAGGCAGTGTTGTAGCTGCCTTTCAGTGAACAACTTCAGTTCCACACCAGGAGGGGCTTGATGGCAGGGTGGGCGGGGGTGTACGGGCGACCAAGATGAGGGCCAATATGAGGGCCACCAATCCCTTGAGGCCCTTTTCCTGCATCCATTGGATGGTATATCTTCCCTCCCCTGCCCCCAATACAATAGCAAGCTAACACGACCTACCGACCTCAAGACGATAAGCGATTTTTCCGATGCTGGACGAACAACTTTAGTCTAAAGCCAAAGCACCCCCATTGGGATCCTAACTGGCTTTTGCTAATTTAGGTACCAATACTGGGTACAGTAACGGAAGTTGTCACAATTGCAGGCAGTGTTGTAGCTGTCTTTCAGTGAACAACTTCAGTTCCCCACCAGGGGAGGCTGAGCTCAATGGCAGGGAATGTAGTCGAGAAATTACATTTTCAATCCCAAAATGTCCCCTCTTATTAACTCTCGATGGCTTATTTTCACCTGTGGGCAGCCCTAGGCCCGGGCCTTGTGGTAAATCCGGCACTGCCGCGATGCAACAAAGAGTTCGTGTTTACCGCGTCGCAAGGACAAGTTTGTTACCGCGACGTGACAATGATTTAATTCACGATGATGTGACGAAATTATACCATAAAGAAAAGAACCAAGTTCACACGATGACGATCAATCCTCGTTTTCAGGCTGCGCCGACAAAGCCGCGGCGGAGCGCCGCTCCGACTCCAAAAGCCGTGGCGGAGCACCACTCCGGCTCCACTACACCACTGCGTGTTCCGTTTTCACTCTGATGTCTAATGCTGTATTTAGTGTTTCATGATAAGGCTGACTTTGTCGTCAATTTTTTTATGTTCTAAGTTTTTATATATATAATCAACAAGTCAAAACTAAACGGAAAACTGCTTTCTATATCGCTATATATTACGATACCATAATCACGTTAACAAAACTAAATGGAAAACTGCTTTCTATATCGCTATATATTACGATACGATGTATACATGCAAATCAATACTAAATATTTATTTTTGTATCGGCAGATACTATGTTGGGTCAATCCCGGGATCAGTCCCGGGATCCCGGGATTGAAAATATTGTCCGGAATTGGGTTCCCTATTCCAGAGGGATGTCTACAGGTAACAAGCAAGTAAAATAACTTGCAATATACCTTCGATAAGATACTAAAAATCACTCAATTTAATAGAGTTTGCAATTTAAAACAATGAGTTAACCTACAACTGCCTCTTGGATTTTTTTATTAATCAGAGGATTCAAATTATTGCTTGAGTTACTGCAAGCAGATTTTCTCCAATCCTAATAGAGATGTAAATAAACGGTATCAGGAAACTGACACATACTTTCTCCCTTAAAGTAATTTAAAATTAGAAAACTTATATAACGAAATAAAACAAATTAACAATCATCACACAAACACATGCCAAATTTCATCAAAATCGGTTGGTAAATAACGGAGATATCGGTTTTTAAATATTTGCCATAAGAATAACATTGGACAACGTACTGCGTTTACCGCCGAACTAAAATATCAATTATCTCCACAACCTGTTGACGTAGAGCAATGATTCAAAATACTGGATTATTTAGTTTTTCAAGACAAATTTAATGGTTGAAAGTACATTTTCTTTAAAAGTTACAGTTTTTGTGAAATTTGAAAAATATGAATTTTTTACATTTAAACCCCCATAACTTCTGAACCTGAATTTTTACAGACATGCGGGTGGTGTCTTTTGTTTGCCATCTTAAGCACTAAAAACCATGAAATTTTTATCAAAATCGTTAGAGCCGTTTTTGAAAAGTTTGGATTTTTGAAATGTTTTATGGGTTTTTATGGGGTAAATACCCTGAAAAATCCAAAATTTGAAAAAATGAAAGATACTCCTGGAGATACTACGGCTTTCATGCCAAATTTCATGAAAATCGGACCACTGGTTTTGTCTCTAGTTTTGTTTACATACACACATACATACATCCACACACACGGACAGACAGACAAGACACCATGCCGAAAACCACTTTTTTGGATTCAGGGAGCACTAAAACGAATATACCCACAACTCAAATTAGAAAATTTTGACGAAAACAATACTTTCTCCATGTACTATGTATAGGGGGGAGAAAGTAAAAATATAAAGACAAAAATCATTTCAACCATTATTTTTATAAAGAAGAATGGACTTGACAACTTGGGTGTGACAGAAAAGATCAGAAATACCGCAAGGCCTAAAACTTTTTACTTTATGAACTCTTACCTGCGTGTATCCAAGCATACATGCACCAACTTAATCTTCAGGCACAGGCATATTATGTGGAGTCTTTTACAACTTGGTCTAACATGTTTGTTAATGTTGATACAATCAGAAAGTAAATAATTTGGAATTTGTAATTGAATTTATAAATATAATACTTTTTTAAGCAAACAAAATTAATGAATTTGATGGTAGTTCACAGCTATCCAATAAAATTAAAAAGTCATACAATAAAAGTAAAAAGACGGAAGATAAAATAAAAATGTTATTTATCAAAAGTTGGATTTGACTTCTTGTAATTTTTTTACAAGCAGGGATATTTTAGAAAAATCACTGACTTTTCAAATAAGAAGATGAAAAACCCTTCATGTAACTTACAAGTTATGACAAACCACCAGAGTTTGGTTTTGAATTGATTTCTGACAATTTGAACAATTTTTATGATGAAATTGGTTAACCAGCCTTAAGTTTGACAACAACATTCATAATCATTTCCTCATATTTTACAGTATACCAATAAATAATGTATAAATGCATTATCAGCAAAAGAAGAGTAATATTGGAAAAAAGATAAATCATTTTTAAGGCCATTATACGTATAAAAAATTCACTGTTTATAATATACTGTACAACTTTTGTACAGCAAATAAATGTAATAGACTTTGGGTAGTCTTTTAGCTATACATGCCAAATTTACATTCAAGAGAAATCTCCATGATGGTAAAAATCAGGTACCGAAAGACTTATAATAAACTCGAGGTTCTTGCTTATGGATTTGTTACAGTTCTCTTCATAATATACTTGAGGCTCTTGATACAGTACTTTTCATAATGTACTTTTCACAAGTAAACTCACTGCTTATGAGCGAAGGAACTCCACTTGTTAGAGGCTGACAAGGCTGTCCAGTTTGGGTTTGATTTTTATCAGGAGTAGGGGGTTACTGTGAGGGGTTAGGAGGGGAAGAAGTCGGCAGGGAGCAGGGAGGGAGTTGGGAAGTGGGGGGGGGGTGGTGGTAAATGTGTATTTAAATCAGTTACATTCTCTTCATCCAAAGTTTTTCTACATTTCACTCTTCCGTCTACCTGTACAACATTCCTATATGGTAGAAAAGCTTAGCATCGCTGCCAGCTTCCAAATCCAGTGATTAAAAAATCTAAAGTTTTTCTTCTCATGTTTATTTTCTTTGTGATCAGCAAACTCCCTTTTCTTCGCAACTGGATGAACCAAACAGGGATTTGGGATGAATCATATTGGCCAGTTTGGGTAGATTCTTGGATATCAGTTGTTGTCAGAAATCTGCCCGCCAAGACTTTCTCAATGCATAAATCGGCAGATAGCAAATTTTTTTGTTCACGTCAAGACACAGAGTTCTAATCAAAATGGTGTTTGTTTTTTGTTTGGGATTGTTTATTTTTATTCATTGAATAAACCAACTCATTTTGGAGTGGACAGTCATGCTCTTAACAAAAGAATTTAATTCTGACGTTTTGGGCAAAAATATATGTGGCAACCCTAGGGTTAATCCACCTTAAAAACAAATTTAAGACGTTATAAGCTATTTTAGTATTTTTCCTCCTTTCAGAATGAAAAAAAGGATGGTTCAAGCTTTTCTTAGTCTGAAGGAGAGTCTAGACCCGAGCTGTCCAAACAAGGTTGACCTATGTAGCGTTCATTGTTGACCTATATAGCATTCTCATGTGGTAGGAAAACCTAGCATCACTGTTAGATTTCAAAGACCAGTGATAAAATAAATAATTGTTTTAACACTTTGAAGAAGATGATTGTTCAGCTTTCTCGACTGATTCCTATCACCTATACCCAAATACATGGGTTAACAGTACTGTTCATTTTTGTACTCACTCCTTGCATAGCTTATTAACGTCTACGTACAGATCATGAAAACCTGAGCTGAAAACCTAGTTTTCCCACAAAGGATTTTACAGTTACGTTTGGGGAGTTTTGTCAAATTATGGAATGGCTACCTTCTGATACATGTGGTTTCTGTTTTTCCTCAAGAGATCACTGTGTGATGAGATTTCAATAGTTTAGAAATCTGACTGGATCAGAAAAACCTAATCTTGTGAAATTTTTTGTTTACAGGTTTTACAATTACAGTGGTGGTTTAGTCTATCCCTTCAAGGCTTAAAACCGAGAAGGCTAAGTTTAACAAATGTCTTAAAAATTGAAATCATTTTTCATACAGAAATAAGTTTGATGTTGGTTCTATTGGTACCAGAAAACTGAATTAATTAGAAATCGTTGACATCAAGAACAGAAGCTCGGACATTTTTTAGCACAATGAAGTGGTTCAAATTTGAATAAAAAGAACCCATCTTTTTACTTGGCTTCAAACATTCAATATTGTGTTCCTGCCACTGTGTGAAAAAAAACTACAGCTTCTGTTATGCTATGATGTAAAAGGTTCTGTTTTATTCACATAAAAGGTCAGTTGTACATTAATTCATAGGTTCTGTTCATTGCATAATAAAACAAAATATAATTTCTTGTTTCGTTCACTTAGCCACAACTCTGCAATAAATATTATTCTTAAAGCTCATGAAATTCCATATGTAATGAGAAAGGCCTTCCATTAGCTAATGAGAAAGGCATTGCAGGAATTACTGAAGTTGACCTTGATAACTCGACCCTCGATAGCTCGAGATCCTCGATAACTCGAATTATTTTTGATCCTCTAGGAAAAACTTGTCTAAGGCGATATAAAAACCATGCATGGTTTGAAATGATTTTAAGGTTATATTTTACCTCTGTGAGTTGAAGCAACACGATTATATCTATAACTCAAAGTTCAGTAGAAAGTCGATTAAATCTGTACTTAATTCCATAAGTCGAAGAGTTCGACCTTTGAAAGTCGAAACCTTGGCATATACGTCGCAACGAGTCAATGACCCACATTTAATCCTGCACCAGTATTCTTTACCTCTGCAACTCAAACTTTCATGTCGAACTACATGTAACTCGAAGAAAAATCGTGGTTCCGTGGCTTTTCAAGTTAGCGAGAGTCAACTGTATCTTATATAGTTACATGCTACTAATACAGAGTGGGCCTAATGTTGGCACTTTCCACAATATATATTTAACTGTGCACATTCCTTCTAACCAAAATTTGTGCCGTGATGTTTGTTAGATTTTGAGAACAGGTTCCAGGAATGTATAAATGTGGATGGTAAATATTTTGAGCATCTACAATATAGTATGTGTAATTAAATAAATACAGGGTGTTTTTTAAAACGCAATCCAAAACTTTATTTTATCAGTGAACGATTATTTCCCCCCAAGATCCCGGATTTGGCCCCACTATATTATTTTCTTTGGGGACACATAAAAAGTAAAGCCTACGAAAACAATTCACAGGATATTCAGCACCTCAAAAGAAACATAACAAATTTAATGCAAGAAATTCAGAGGTACCTTGCAACACGTGTTTGGGAATTTCATGGAGAGAGCACAACTTTATACAAATGCCAATGGCGGATTGTTTGGAACATAATGTAAGCTAAATGTGATCAAACTTGAACGATAGGTTGTATAAAATGTAAAGAGCAATAGAACAAAACCTATTACAAATTTATACAGTGTGTAAAAAAAGTCCGTCCCCCCCTCCTTAATTTTTTTGTTTATTACAACAAACAATTATCCTTTGGGGAATGATACTAACTTAACACTAATTATTTTTCGACGTTACCAAAAATTTTGAGTGTCCCCCAAAAATGGGGGATTTTGGGGGCAACTCAAAATTTTCAAATGCAAACACCTTTTGAGTGACCCTTCATTTTAAAGAGCTTTCAAAAAGTAGATGAATGGTGAAAATTGGAGGTCTCTAACGTGTTTCTATCCAAATTGACAGCTTGGCAAAGTTTTGAATACCATACATCCTTGAAACCTGGCGTCTAGGGCATTTGGAGTTTTAATTCACCTGTGGTGACGTCAAAATGAAACGAGCCTAGGGAAAAGTTTTACTAAAAGAAAAAGTAGTCTCTTTTGGTGGTATTCAAAATTTTGAGTGTCCCCCAAAAAAAGGGGATTTTGGGGGCAACTCTAAATTTTCAAATGCAAACCCCTTTCGAGTGACCCCTCATTTTAAAGAGCTTTCAAAAAGTAGATGAGTGGTGAAAATTGGAGGTCTCTAACGTGTTTCTATCCAAATTGACAGCTTGTCAAAGTTTTTTGGAGTCGTATCCAAACTTTGACAAGCTGCCAATTTTGATAGAAACACGTTAGAGACCTCCAACCTCCACCAATCGCCAATTTTTTTAAAGCTCTTTAAAATGAGGGGTCACTCGAAAGGGGTTTACATTTGAAAATTTTGAGTTGCCCCCAAAATCCCCCATTTTTGGGGGACACTCAAAATTTTAAATACGACCAAAAGAGACTACTTTTTCATCTAATAACATTTTTCCCAGGTTCGTTTCATTTTTACATCACCAAAGGTGAATTAAAACTCCAAACGTCCTAGACGCCAGGTTTCAAGGATGTGATGTATTCAAAACTTTGACAAGCTGTCAATTTGGTTAGAGACCTCCAATTTTCACCATTCATCTAATTTTTGAAAGCTCTTTAAAATGAGGGGTCACTCAAAAGGGGTTTGCATTTGAAAATTTTGAGTTGCCCCCAAAATCCCCCATTTTTAGGAGACACTCAAAAATTTTGGTAACGTCAAAAAATAATTAGGGTTGAGTTAGTATCATTCCCCAAGGGTTAATCGTTTGTCTTAACAAACAAAAAAATTAAGGTGGGGGGGACGGACTTTTTTTACACACTGTATGTGCATTATTCAATGTTAAAAATGGGTTGCATTTTTAAAAAAACACCCTGTATAAGCTATTGTCTACATTTAGTCCACTCTGTAAATAAGGTTTTTTTAAAGAATATTTTTCAATTATATCCAGTGCCAGCCTCAGCGGGTGGGAGGCCAGTACAAGAAAACGTTTTCAAATTTTACATTTTTACCTTCGATAAGTCTAATTTGACTGGGCTATCTAATATTTCAGCAGTGAGCACTCTGCAAATGGGCCGGTAACACATAGGGTGGAACTGACAATGTCGCTCCATTGACATTGGTCACGGGGTATATTATTCCCTTTGTTTTTTTCCTCACGTGGTAAATTATCCCCTTTGTTTTTCCCTCTTCCATTTGGTATATTAATAATTAAAATCTCTATAAAACTTTTATAGTGACGCTCGATCAAAACCCCAACTTTCTTTTAATGACACTCAATAAACATATACCACGCATCCCTAAAGTTCTGGACCATAAACTAAATGATATATGTTTGAGATATTTTGCACATGAGCTCTGACAAAAAACCACTACTTATATTTGTGCTTGTCATTTCTGCCCCTGCTGCCAAAATATGATCATGAGGGGGTTGCCCCAAATTTTCAAACACAAACCCCCATCGTGTGTCCTCTTTTTGAAGGGCTTAATAAAAGAAAGAAAATGTTGTGACCCTGAGTTCAATATCATGCCACTAGCCAAAGTTACAGCCGTTAAAATATTCAATATTGCCACAAGATTTACATTGAAAAATACCAATATAACATGTTATTGCCATGAAAGAGTTTCTAAATTGTTATAAACCATCTCTAACTCTAACAGGAATCACTAGCACAAACATCATCCTTGGGTTTAATTTTGATATCGCGACCCCAACCCACAAAATCAAAATTTGTGGTCGAGGTTGTCCCGCAGTAAAAGAATTTAACTTAATTAAATGACTGTTTACTTTGAAGTGCTCATTAAGTACAACTAGACAAGGCATATCTGAAGTGGATTCAATTCCTCATATAAACATGATCCATGTTTTAAAATTGAAATATTTAAAAAATATTAAGTTTTGAGAAGCTTGGAGTTTTCGAAAAGGGTATGAAATAGTCTTACATTATGCTCTGGTGAAATGGAGTATCCCCACCCCTAGATCTCTTCACTCTTGAGACAGGTCCAACAAACTGGACTGAAATATTGGATTTTTCCTTTGAAGTTTTGTGTCCTGAAGGCCTACTCAACTATTTAAGCTATTTAGATTGTATCAATCGCTAACTTATTCTTGCCGTTATTGTACATCTGCACAGTAATATTTTATGTCCCTTTGCATGATTTCCAATGTTTTTTGTTGTCAATTCATGTTCAATAAATAAAAGTGATTGATTTTTACGGCCAGTGGCATCTTTTGCAAAGTTCCTCCTGCTTTATAGTTGTGATCAGTATAATGATTCTGTCCTGATAATTATCTAAAGTGAAGATAATGCCACTCGATGGTCAACATTTTGATCACCTTAAAATATCCAAAACATTTCATGGCAAGTCCACCAAAATTTGTAGGCTCTTAAGTGTTTTAGCATTATCGTTATGAAATGCTAGGCCCATGTAATGTACAAATGCAAATCAATTCTAATACTTGAAATAGATTCTATAACCTTAAATAATTAAGATCCATGTTAATAATTATATTTGATTATCTCTGCCAATTTCAAACATGATAGTAAGTCAGAGTAATTTTTTACGCTCTTCTGATTTTTAATAGTTCAAGCCACTGAACAAATTTAGGAGACCATATAATGACTGATTTAATGATATGATACTCTATTAGAAGATCAAGAGCTTACATATATGTTTTCTAGCAGGGACCTTTAATTTTTAATAAATCAACACATAAAAGTTCTTTTTGTAGAAGCTGCTAACAGGGCATCCATGTAACTGAATGTTTCCCATCAAGTAGAAAAGAAACTTGAAAGGTTGCCAACCTCCACAAGTGTGTCTGCCAATGAAAACTTTTTCTCTACGACCTCGTTTGCTATTCCATTAAACTGCGACTTTTATTAAAACTGGTATAAATATGTTTCCCTTAGTTCTCATTCTTACCAGATGACGAAGCTTAGGTGAAAATATCTGAAGATGTTTCAGTCCTGATTTTCGCAGAACATTAAATTAATTTTCACACTTGTAATTTTTTCCTCAACTCCATTCTCCTTCCCCATTACATAATAAGTTCGCAGGCACATAGCATTACTATTTACAGGGTTTAAAGATGCAGTTACCTTAGATCTAACAGAAATACAGTAGAAATCCTAGTATCCTATGTCCTAAAATCCTAAAAGCCCAATTGTGCGAATTCAAGAATTTTAAATGAAATTGAATTTTACTTTATAACGCAATATAGGTATGAAAGCAACCTCCACATCAGTTCAACACAGAAAACATGTCATCCATCAGGATTTCGTCTTTGACAGCCATCTTGTTTTTAAAAATTTGGAAATCTTCTAACAAAGAAAGTACAGCCACTTAATTTAATTCACATGGGCTAAAATTTTAGATGTATGTAATGGAGTTACTTTTATATCTTGTAAATTTTAGTCTACCAACAGTCCAAAAAGTTCAAATCAGCTGATATCCGTAGTTTATGTCATAGAAAAAAATTCAAGAGGTGACAGATAAAAAAATCAAAAAATTAAAAACCGCAAATATTTGCCCGAGTGTTTAATATACATATAATTTTTACCGAACAAAATCCATTTAAAACTGAAGGAACCGACAAGGATCGGAGTTCTACTGTATTTGAGAAGAAACACGATACACACATGCAAAACAGATAAAGAAGCATAAAGTATTTATTGTGGTTAAACATTTTGCGACAAGATTTAACAGAACATCACAGAATTAACATGCAGAATGAAAACAGGCGCTTACGAGAGGATCTTGGGTATTCTCCGGGTGGGGACGGTGGTGACGACCTGGCCCCAGAGCAGAGTTCCGACGCCGAAGAACAGGCACCAGCCCCACTGCTCCACCGTCAGGCTCTTGGTTGAGAACGCTTCCCGTCCGAACTGAATGATCACCACCTGTCACAGAATACTTACTTATAGTACACCTCAGATTATTCGGACCGATCTATTCGAGAAATTCAAAAATTAAAATCACGGCAAACGTGATTTTAGCGAGTTTACGAGTGAAATGCGCCTTCTAATTGTAAAATGCAGATGCAACACATTACTGTACGCATTTGGAATAACAATAATTGAAGGAGTCGCAATGCCTTAACAGTACATTACAGCATTTCCGTGAACGTAGTTTTCTGGTTTGCTGCTTGGGGCATTAGCAGTAATCAACAAAGACGAAGCTTACAGCATTTTGTGAGTTAGAATATTGCAGTCAGTTGATGTGTTTATAGTTATGAACTCTTTGTATGAACTGATATCGAGTTTATAATTTGAAAGACTAACATGTACATTCTTGATTCGCCGTTTGCAGCATCAATTTAGCAGGGGCTAAGGTATGCAATTGCTATTTAGGCGATATTGTAATGACCTTGGATTATCCGGATTTTTTGCTATCCGGATCTGTGTTCCGCCATATTAAACCGGATAATCCGAGGTGTACTGTACTTGCATACTTAAAGATTCCAACTGTGTCCCATGTAGCGAGAGATGGACAGGTAAAAAGTGCTCAAAATGAGTCACTTAAATAGCACCATAGTGCTAGACAAAGAATCATTTTATTAAATTTATTTTAAAAAGACAAGATAGGGAGATAGGAGATTACACAGTGTTTTTATTTTTAAAACTTTCCAGATCGTAAAGGCGCTGCTTCACCAGAAATAGTTTAAGCTCTTTTTAAAATAACTGATATTTTTTGTTTGTTCTGAAGTCTGGGAGGTAAAATTTGGAGAAACTTTAGGCCTGCATACTTGGGTTTTTGTTCACATTTTGTAAGTTTGTGGTACTCTGGGAGTACTACTTTTTTTTGCTTGTATTAATTGTGAGTCTTAGTTGGAGGTTCAATATTCTCAGACTTAACATAAACTACAGTTTCAAAAATATAAAGACTGGGGGGCAGTGAGCAGTCCTAGTTTCCCAAACGCCTCCCTACAGCTAGCCCGAGGGGGAATCACGTGGCGATAAGGAAAGTAGACTTCCTCTTGTCTGCAAGACTCCTTAAAATATTTTAGCCAGTTAACAGAGCTTAGAGCCCTGAAACCACATGGTAGCCTAGTGTTACTGTCTGAATCAGAAGAGAATTAACATTGATTATGTTAATGAACATTATTGTATGTTCTGAAATCGATACCATTTTGGATTTTGAATTTTACAAGAGTGCTTTTTATCAGATTTAAATCTTCAAATCTGTTTCTTTATTTGAAAAAACTTATGTCACAGTCATAAAAAATGACTTAGTTAATAGTGATAAACAATGAATTTGTTCATAGCCAGTATGTATAAATAAATGTCTGCTCATCCTGGAAAATGCCACCGAATATTAAAGTTTTAAGGAAAGTTTGTTGATACACAGTTGACATTCTAAGCTTAAGCTACCACGATTGCTGTCACTATTAGGGTTTTTGAAAAGTCATTTTATTTACGCATCGATACTTAGAGATTAATCAAACTTACCTGAGACAGGGCTGTTCCAATCCATATACAGTAGAAAATTGGGTTTGTGAAGAGGCCTTCAAAAACGTTTCGCTGCCCGTGAATCTTTCTTGCATTGATTTCATTGAATAATGTCATCATAACAAAGGTATTAAATATAACAGTGAAATGCTGAGTGGGTTCGGCCCCAGCTTTGCCGCCCCGCCCAGTCGGAATATCCAGCATTTTGTCACCTGAAACATAATACACTGCTGTACTGCTAAAATTATGTTAACAATGTTATTGAAACATGCTTTGTCATCTAAACTGCAACCACAATGGGTTTAAATACTATATGCTAAATGACAGCACATTCTGCGCTTTAATCAAACCACCTATCACCAATATTTAATTTTAATATACTTTGTAAAATGGTACGTAGTAAAAATGCTTTAGCTGTAGAAACAAATTGAGCAACATTTTAAGCAATTATATTCACCTTCACATACATTCAAGTATGTTATAAAGGTGGATATAATTGCGTTAAATGCGACTAGATTCAGGTGGAACTGACTCGCAACAAGGGAAAGTCAATTCACCGATGAAAATTCAATTCAGAAAATCGAATGTATCGTAGGGATCTACGGTGCACCGCAAATTCGGTGCCGGAACGGTACTAAATGCAGTACTGACACCGGTTCGGTACAGCCTATTTGGTCTAAAATGTCATTTAAGTACTATGAATTATGGAGGAATTTATACTTGAATTAATACAACTATGAAGTCTGAGAGGGGGGGGGGGTATTTATGAGAGAAAAAACTTATGAAACACTAGCGACAGGCCAACCCCTCGAAGGCAAAACACACGAGGAGTTGCGAAATATCTAAAAATTCAAGTCTATATGTTACTATCTAGCGGACAATCAATAAACTTTTAGGGCTGGATATAAGCAACAACAAAGCAAATGATTCATCCAATAGTGTGTTTTAGAAAATGTTGTGCTCAACAATGTCTGGGGACAGTGGAAACACTGCTGCAGCAGATGAGATATCCAGCAAATACACGCACCAGTCCATTGACATTATGACGCAAGAACACTCTTGTCGGGACTGAGTGAGTGTGAGTGCGAGCTCACAACCGCCCTTATCAGAGCACAAGGCGTGGTAATCGCACGATGTAGGCTCTTGCGACTGCCGGGTCTCGTCCTGACCTACGCCATCGGCATGCAGGGTATGCTTGCTCACTTCGTGCACTTTGTAGCTACTACCGAACCAAACCGAGACCGCATAACCTCAAAATGCCGTCCTCAGTGTCCATGACTGATCATATTTATTTTATATATGAATAAAAATTTATTTTATTCACTACTATTGTTGCCAGTACACAGATTAACTAATTTAACATCTCAGACTATTTTTATTCAGGTAATGGTGTACCAACAACCGAACAAATAAGTTTGCATTCAATATAGGCCTATAACTCTTCACTGATTTCTTAACTAGGCCAAGATTCACGGTGTTATTTTTTCAAAATAAAATCGAGTGGTTCAGTTTTTACTCTTCCTACTAATTTTTTACTAAAGCTAATAATTTAATAATCTTTGTTACATCTTAATTGTTATCAATATTAACCGTTTACGTAGAGGCCATGTGTGTACTACATTCGATATTTATTTTATTCTTCGCTTGTAATTAATTTCTTATAGCCTAATTATTATAAGCCACTTAATGTAGGTGAAATTTTTGCTTTTTTATTCCTTAATGATAAGCTAGGCCTACTGATACTTTTAATATCAATAGGCCTTGAGTTTTCCTCATTAAGTTTAGGGGCTCAATAATATTTTTGAAGAATTATTTTTAACGACCTTCCCTCAAATTTTGAAAATTTTAAAAATATCTAATCAAATAAATTTTTTAGGAAGATTTTTATACTGCGCAGGGTTGGTACCATACCAGTGCCGAACTCTTACTGAGAACTGAGGTACAAAATAAGTATCGTACCAACCTAATATTTCAGGTACCGCAGACCAACCAATCGATACATCTTTCTTTTTTAATTAAAGAAACCTGGCCTTCAAGACATGTCAAACCGTAACTAATTTCTTACCAACAAACAGAAGAGCGAAGACGACTCCTAACTGATAAATGGCCTGGCCTAAAATGTTTTTCATCATTGTTCTAGAAATGAGGGGCTTTGTGCGACCATAAGGCTTCCGAAGCAAAAGGTCCGGGGTAGGCATTTCCGTGGCGAGGGCCAAAGATGCTAACGTGTCCATAATAAGGTTCACCCACAACATTTGTACAGCCTGAAACAATATAAAGGTGGTTATTGCAATTAAAATTACCAAAAGTAAAGAGACAGTCAAATGATGTTCATTAAAACTGAGTTTAATTGAATAAATTAGGTTCTTGATCAAGGTTATATTTTATTAACTGGTCAGATCCAATTTCCACTGACTTCCAATGATTGAAGAATGACAAAATAGCGAATTTTACACAGAACAATGGATTTGTAGCATGGTAGGTTTTTTTTCGACCACCGCTACTGGACCTAGTTTACACGGTGACAAGTACAGTGGTAAGTAACCAAAGAAAACTTTTTTTTGTTCTTCACAACAAACTGAGCTTGTCAGTGTCGACAGGCCTTAGAAATATTATTAAAATAACTTCACAATTGACTCATTGATCAATTATCCAAAACCATTCGGTACCTGGGCACATTCAATGGGCAGAAATGCACAAACAAATATAAATTACAAAATATTTCTGGAAACTTACTAATTTTTATAAAAAATACACTCCAAACACTTGAAAACAAACTGTACTCTTACAGTTTTCATTATAATAACAACGAGCTAATTAAAAAATGTGGATATATTTAAATCCAGTTTTGAGTGTTTTCATCAGTCAACGACTCACACAAACAACAAATAAATAAACAATTTAATACATCAACAATAATTAATAAACAATTTTAAACTTTTTGAGATGTTTGAAATTGTTTGATAAGTTATTAATTGATAAACAATTTTATAACCTAATCTTTGCTTCTCATACAAGACAGATCAATATTACGGTTAAAAATCACAGTCACTTGAAAGTTAACCTATAATCTTACTGAAACATAGGTATAAAGTACGTTCACACCTTGAGAGGACTGTCCTGAACAGCACAAGCACCGATAAAGGCCACAATAACTGCCACTATGTTGACAGTGAGCTGAAACTGAAGGAACTTAGCTATGCTGTCATAGACGTTACGTCCCCACATCACCGCCTTCACTATACTGCTGAAGTTGTCGTCTGTCAGGATGATATCGGACGCCTCTTTGGCGACATCTGTACCGGCGATACCCTGTAAGAAACATATTTCCATTAGACTGGAGAAACATAACTCATTAATAAGATTGAGCAAGTCCAAATAAAATTCCTTAGATGCTTGTTTTCCAAAAAGTTTGGTTATTTCACCTACAATGCCTCTTATCCCACTCCTCTGAATTTGTTTGAGATGAACTGCTCGAAAAGTCGTTGTGACATGGGAATGCTTCCTTCACAAACTAGTCAAAGGCGGGGTGGACGACATCTAGCTCTTTTCTCATTTAGCGTTCCTCGTGTCCCGACCTTCGGCCAGAGCCCGTGCGTTATTTAGTCCACACTTTTCACGGACTTGTTTGGGTGCACAATCTCAATTAAATGCAATGACAAAACTGTTTAACTCTTTGCCATCAAATGTTGATGTCTTCCACTCAAACCTTGGCTTTTATAAGAATTTAATATGGCAATTTTTGCGTCATCCATAATATATATTTCTTTCCTAGCTGATTATTATGCTTACTTTTGATTATTATTTTTTATATACATTTCTCTTGCCTGCTATGTTTGTCAGTTTGTAGTTATTTTTTTAATATTTTAGCTGTAACTTGTAGTGTGCTTCCTATGTAATATTTTGTGTAAAATAACACTAGAACGTAATTGGGAATATATTCTGCATTGTAGCATATGAAATAAATTAGTAAAAACTTGTAACATTACTGCAGAATCCACCAAAACTATTTTCAATGAAAAATTACAACAGGTTTAACTTAACAGTGAGACCCACATGCACAAAACAGCAGCACCGCATTTACCATCAAACCTAGTGCCGTGGAGTGAGTAGTGTCAGATTAATGGCCACCGTGGCCCTAATTCCATTTTTCTGGTCAGCCCCTAAGGTCCCCAATGGCGTTGTAAAAAGTGATGACCGTTTTTAAGCAAAATTTCATTGTGGAGCCTAATTAATTATCTCTTCAAAACACCTTATTTTCTACTGGGTGCGGCCCCCTACAGGCGCACAGCTTAAGCCCAAACTTAACTTTGTGGCATAGCACTCGTAAATCAAGCACTGGGAGTGAGAGGAGGCTGCACAAGGTAGGAAATATTTTTTTGGTAATTTTAAAATGAATATCGTGATAAAATTCTCCTTAAAACTTAAGTGGTACTTACGTATTATACAAACCACACCCGAATTTATAAGATATTGTGAGGTAATGGGTAGTTTTAATATCAGATTGTTGAGCTGTCTATAAACAGTAGTTTTTGTCTAGATAATCAATTGTTGTGTACTCGTAACAATGCGATTCCTGTCGGCCCCCAAGTGCCCCAATGCGATTCCTGCCGGCGATGACCCTCCCCTCACCAGCCAATTATAAAGAATTTCTGACCTTAGGTGCATGTGTTTAGTCCTACTCCTCATTCTTATTCGCTGACTATCCTATCCTAATCTAACCTATCCTATCCTAACCGAACCTAACCTAACCTTCTTGGCAAAATACATGTGGTCAGTGGTGGTGGTTAAAGGCGGCTTGGTGATCCGTTCTTCACACTACTTAGCGACACGGTTCAGTTTTGTTTTAGGAGGGACAATAAAACAGCATAGCAATACAAATATGTAATAAGTGTATAATTTCATCACATAAAGGTTATGTTTTTGATAAAATTGTGTCGGGTTTTATTTATTCACTTTTTCGACGGAATATGGGTGTGGACGGTATAACACGTAAGTACCAGCACAGAGAAGAATCAAACAGAGGTCGCTTTTAAATGGGTCTTCTGTTGTGCCCAAGTACTATTTACAGTTAAATCTAGTTACGCTTACAGTTAAGTTACAAGTTACTAGTTGCAGTTAAGTTAAATCACACACTCTCTCACACACGGGCAATAATGCCTATATGAGAGAAATTGCTTATGTATAATAGCCTAAGTAATTTATTTTGTAAATATTTAATTTGTAAAAAATGTGCGCTATGACTGATACTTGTATTGTAAATATTTCCCGAAATAAAGCTGATTTTTATTTGATTTGAAATCATGAGAGTGCAGCGACGGAGCTGCTCTCTTGCAGAGTTAATGGTAAACCAAGTCCTCGACACACGCTGGGCAGCACTCGACACACTCTGAGCGCAAAATTAGAAGATACCTCTGTTTAATTCTCCTCTGTGGTACCACTTAACACGTTCGCTGCTGGCTGCTAGATGGCGCGGCTGTGCCAGGAGCTGAACTAGTGTGTGTGTCCTACGTAACTCCTCTGTTACACTGGGCTATGGTGAAAACAATGATAGTTATGTCGGAAAGCAATGTTCACCTTCAAAACGGTTTTGGACATAGTACTTGGTGATTCTGATAGATAGCAGAATTACCTAGGTTGCAGTCGGTAAAGTAGTGTTGCTATTTAGTGGGAAAGTGGTGAGACAAGCCCTTATCTCAAAAAGCCCTTATCTTATGTTATTTTGGAAATAACATTTTTTAATGTGGGAAAAGTATGTCCCCAAGATCTGCAAGGAAATATAGAACGCTCATGAAGAGCTGGCTAATCCATGACAATATTAAACAACAATGAGCAGTGCCGTTCTGGAACGATCCTAGCTCCTGACGCCATGTTCCCGGTGACGTTCCGGAATGTCCGCAGAGCAAACGTGATAAGTTCATTTTAAGTTTATTCGTCATCGATGCCGTCCTAGGAAAACCGACTTCAAATCAAGAAAACGAGCATACAGTACTGACCATAGCGAACCCGACATCGGCTTTCTTGAGGGCGGGGCCGTCGTTGGTCCCGTCCCCAGTGACGGCAACCACCTCTCGGCTCTCGCTCAGCTTGCTGTCGATGATGCCCTTGACCAGCGTGTACTTGTCGGTGGGCGACGAGCGCGCCAGCACCCGCAGCTTGGGCCACACCTTGTCCAGCAGATGCTGTTGAACCTGCAACAGAGACGGGGGCTGCTGTAAGATCGGCCTTGTCATAGTCATAGTCACAGTTGAATATATTTATTTACTTTTCGTCATACTGCTGCGAAAACGACTGTTTTCAATACATGCATTGCGAGGCAAAAGTAGCTCTTTTCTACCCTAGGGAGGAAAAGAGTCAGCTGATGTTGAGGACGTCAGCTGTTCGTTTATGATGCACTAAAACTGCATACGTGTGTAAGTCAGCGTCGATGGTGAGCTATTGATTGCATCGAGAGTGGTTATTGTTTATCATTATCAATTGCATTTCATTGTTGCATTGTTGTCGGTTTAGTCAATTTTTGCAACTCGCTCATTCCACCAATCAATTATTAAATGCGTTTGATACATCGATAGTTGTTCATTGTTGTCAATCTAACCTAAGACAAATGAAACAGACAATCAGCTGATTGCTTTAAATAGCATGAACAAGATGGAAGCATCCTTGGGAGATATCTTTTAAGGTAATAGATTGGTTTTCTTAAGTAGTTAGTGTGTTGTATTGAGCGATATGATGAAAAATATTATTCATTACACAGGTCAAGAGGCTGAATAAATATTTAATGTTGCCTCAGTGAGAAGATAAGCTGAGCGATAACGATGTTAGCGGTAAGTCTGATTCATGATACGAAACAGTAGATTAAAAAATTCATTGTTGTAATCGGTAGTACACAGCTTTCGATATTTCAATCGTTATCATCAGCTGACATAACATCAAAACAATTTATAGATAATCAGCTGATTTTAAAATGGAAGAACAAAATGGAAACAGCTCTTCGTCTGTAAAACCTTTGTTTTACAGTTAAGTAGTTAGCTCAACATTTTATGCAGTATGACGAAAAATATAGTTCATAACACGGGTCTAAAGTGGCTTTTCATTATTCACTGTTTGTGCTGATATGTTAATCTTTTATGTAAAAAATGACAAAGAAAGTTGTTGCTTAATTATTATTACAGTTTTTCTGCTAAATTTGAATATTTACTCTTTATGTTATTCTTATGGAGAGTATTATTGCATCAAGACGTGCGTTGCTTCGGCTAGGTCGATTAGGTGTTAGGCTTTGACAATTAATTAATTTAGGTATTTGAAATTTGCTGGGAATGCAGGACTGCTGCAAGGTTTTTTTTACAATACTATTTTGTTTTTTTTGTTTAAATTATAATCAGTCTATAAAAATTTCACAGATAAAATTTATATTCACGTTTTAAGCACTCACACGACACCATATATAAACTCGATTCACACAACACGACTTACTTCACCATTGGCGTCCCTGATCCGCCTGTTGAACTCTTTTCCTTCCAATATCAGATAGTCCTCTCCGGGCTTGAGTATCCCGCACTTGGTGGCGATGGATCTGGCAGTGTTGATGTTGTCCCCAGTGACCATTCGCACCGTGATGCCGGCCCGCTGGCACTTGCGAATGGCATCTGGTACCTGAAAACACCACAATTATGTTAGAAACCATTTTTGGTAAAGGGTTTTATCTATTTAATCCCTTAAGCACGGAGTAATTTGCCCCCCGCATGATCAATAGCGCGCAGTTTAATTACACGATCAACGCCAAATCGCAGCGTCCACGCTATGAGTTCTACAGTATTGCGCTCGTTGCGTTGAGACTAGAGGTGTGCGGATAGTGATTTTTTGGATCGGATCGGATTCGGATCGGATAGCTTATGTTCGGATCGGTTTCGGATCGGATAACAACAGGTTCGGATCGGATAATACCGGATTCGGATATTTACGGCGCGGCGTAATGAGCAGATTTAAGTTTCCTCAAAAGCCTTAGGTAATTGCAAGGAACTACCATATCATCCTAATGTGTAAGGTAAGATTTGCCTTGATAGGGTTGAGTTGTTGATTTTTGTGATATATTGTTTCCAATATAGGCCAAATGTCAATTAGGCCTATTAAAGTATGCAAAGGTTCAACTAAATATCTGTTGAGAACTTAGAAATTCGTTGATTCCCCTTAAGCATAGGTAGTATATAATTAATTGAATAAGCTTATTAGGCCTAAATCAATTTCAGGATTTGCAACTTAAAAAATCCTTTTCCAATGCAACCTAAATTTGTTCACTATTAGGCCTCTGTCTTTTTTGTTCTTTTCCTTAGCCTATTTTATCAGAAACTAGGCCTAAGTGACTAGACAAAAGAATTAAATATAAAACTTGATTCACCAATCACCATTTTTATTTACCTATGCATTAATGCCTGACAACCTAGATTTTGATTCACTACAATAACACTAAAAAAACAAAATAAGTCCGCAGTAAACTTAACCTAAATTTCAAGATAAGTTTCAAATGTTTAAGTTTCGGTATCAAAGCTTGGTCATTTAATTAGAACAAAGGTCTAATTGTTTTATATCACAAACAACAAGCAAACTCACTAATTATTTTCATAGACGTAGGCTGTCAAGTCGCATTGTTATCTAAGAAAGTCCATTTTAAAATTTTAATCACGTATTGAAAATACGGCCGGCCGGCTTTGACTAGGCTTAAATCGTCAAAGATAAATATTTCAGCAAAATAAAAACTTATTTGTGATCGTTCAACTTTCTATTTCTAGGTAGGTAATTGTTTAATTGATAAATAAAGTAAGAAGAAAGACGTTCTTGAGTTAATTCAGCTTTTAAGCAGACGACGACATTCAAAATGAAGTGATTTGGAAAGACAAAACAATGAATGAACAGGTTTGCCAAATCTTTCACAGCCCAAAATTATTGTACGCTTTTTATTTTATCGTATCGACAGGCCACGTAAGATATTTACAGCCTGAAATAGTCGTACGAAACATCAACACGACTATTTATTTATGGGGTATTTACGGGATATTTCGTTTTGGAAATTCAAGACGACTGACTGTTAGACACTGTCGACTCTGTCGGTCAATGGCGAACACTGATTTGCCTTGATTGCGATTCTCCCTCATACCAATCGATGTTTCGTCGGTAACGGATACTAATCGAGACAGAACTATTATAGGATGTACTACTATTTTTTTGTTAACTGATTTAATGCTACGATACAAGAATTTATCTTAAGAAAATGTTTGTTATCGTATCGGGTATTGCGCAGTAATCTGATCGTATACAAAGATCTCGATTCTCGATCTTATCACGAGTCGCAATATCGGCAACCGAAATACATCGATTGATGCATACCACTACATAATCGCATTGTGTTGAGGCGTTGTTCTGGCCGCTATCGCAACCGTCGCATTTCAAAGCGTCGTTTTTGCTCCGCGATGTTTTCTGTCACTAATGTACTTTCGTCGGCAGTGACTTCTTTTGTTTGGAAGACTTTCATTACTTGAAAATTTGATCTTACTTTACAATTTACCCCAAAAAATGCAGTCTATCCGATAGAGTCGGATATCTAGTCAGTCTTACCGGATAGTTATAAAACCCTCGGATCGGATTCGGATATCCGATCCGATCCGAATCCGATCCGAGTTTTCGGATATCCGCACACCTCTAGTTGAGACGAAAACCCTGCCAAATCGCAGGGTTTTTGTCTCAACGCGACGAGTGCGATACAGCAGAACTCATGGTGTGGACATAAATCCAGAAAAATCCACTAGAGTGCAGCACCAACGGTCTGCCACTTGTCAGGGTCAACTCTACAGTCGTAGAATGAAAAAAAAAACCTAGCAGAACAGTTGTACCAACAAAATAACGAAATAATCAGCTGAGAACGTCAAATACGAGTAACCTCGGGCGTGGCGGTTAATGAAGCAAGGGTGACGCACAAGATATCTCGTAGCGCGTACAGAAAACTACGAGTTAACTCGTGTGCGGCGGTTAAGGGGTTAAAACTTATTAGCTAAGGTAAAATTGTGATTTCTATTTTACCAAACCTATACCAAAACTCTACTGGCTTCACAATCTATTCATCCGAGAGGTTCTGGGCAAGACTTGATCTTGAAGTTTCTGTACAAAACCCTAGTTGCCATTAAGATGGACGGTGAATTAATGGTTTATGGTCGATGATGTATGAGGTGAAGGCGTTACTTGATACCAAAAGTAAGGAAATCGGCTCATAAATAAGGGAGAAAACTTTTGTAAAAAAAATGAGTTTGTGTCAATACCAGCTGTTATTATGTGAAACCACTGCTGGTGAGCCACATAAATCAGCTGTGTTTATTTGCCCTGATCAGCCGATTGAAATATTTAAATCAGCTGTTTTATGTTTGTTGACACTAATCAGCTGACTAAAAAAAGCATCAAACTTAGAAAACCAACAAACTTAATAACTTACATAACATATGATTAAAGAACTCAACTGATTAAAACTAAATAAAAAGAAAATGTGTAATAACCTGAGGCCTGAACAAGTTTGTTTACACTGAACATCAAAAATCATATATAGATGAAATTGTTCAAGCCATAGATTGTTACACATTTTACTTGTCCTTGTTGTTATCACTGTGAAGTAAAAGGATAAAGGAATAGGTAGGTGGAATAGGTTTGGCCAAGCTTAGACTGGGTTGACAAAGTTATACCTTTGTCCAATGGAAGCTTGGAACAGGGCCTCAAGGGATCAGGTGGCCCTCATATTGGCCAGTACACCCCCACCAACCCTGGCGTCAAGCCCAGCCTCCCCTGGTGAGGAACTGAAGTTGTTCACTGAAAGACAGCTACAACACTGCCTCCAATCATGACAACGACAACTTCCGTTACTGTACCTAGTATTGGTACCTAAACTAGCAAAAGCCAGTTAGGATCCCATTGGGGGAGATGGAATACTTACTTCGGGGCGTACGGGATCCTCAATGCCCACGACGCAGAGACCAGTCAGGTTGTTGACAATGTACTCCTCGTCATCCCAGTTGGGTTCTGCGTCTATGTGGACCTGGTTGATCTCCGCTTTTCCCGGCACAAAGTCTCGGTACGCGATGGAGATGGTACGCAGCCCGTCGCACGCCATCGGCTCGATCACGTTGCGCACCAAACGATCCTGCATCTCCCGTGTGAACTTCTCCAGGTTGCCGTCTCGGCCGTAGATGAAAGCGCACCTGTCACGATTACGATGGATTAGACTCACAAGACAGAAATAGAACGAAATATACTGTGGGTGCTACCTTGTCTACCGAGTTGAAGGCAACCAAAAGGAGGACTTTTGGAAGACCTTTTCTGAATCTTTAAAAACGTCCATAGACTCCCTACTATCCTGACCCCTCGGGACCAAAGCCTTTCTGGATAACGGGTTTTCCGGTTACACCGACGTTCCCCAAAAATTAATTATTAACTCAAAACATTAAAAATTATATATTTTACGATAGTTTGTCTGTTTTCCGTGGGAATCGACGACATTGTTTCTTAATCACTCAAAAACTAACTTATATTACTTAAATTGAAGAGAGCATAACATTTAGACACGTCACTGCTGGTCTCAAATATTTTCCCACAAGAATCATCGATACATTACCGTCCATTTCCTACCAATCACATCCGGTTAAACCGATGTTTTGTTAAAAATCGTCCCATTAAAAAGATGTGAATTCCGCTAAGAGTTAAACCAATGTCCAGTTTGAAGGTGTCCAGGTAAGAAAGCAGCAGTCTATTATGCATATATATATATAAGATATTGATTATAAAAAAAGTTGCAAAACATTGAGAAGATTGTAAGTGAACAAATAAACAAAATAATTATTTTCAACAGTAAATAGTTCTTACTAGCCTATTCCTCAAAAAATAGTAGTAACCCACAATTAAAAGTCAAATCACCCTGTTAATTGCATCACAAAAAATCTCATTGATTTTTATTTAATTCGGAAAGTTGTATGATCATCAGGCTAAAAGAAAGAATTTTGGAGGACATGATCTACAGGTTTCAGCCACAACTAAGGTAAAATCAACCTTGTCAGACTTCCTGATTTACCAGTGATAACAATGGGTCGATCGAAGTTTATTTTCTCCGTACCATAATGCAATTTCAATGTTTTTCTTGTTTTTTAACATTCTGACCAATATTCTCAATTTTTACCTAGTTTTAATACGTCTAAAAACTAAGAGCAAGGGAGCTAAGGTCAATAAAACTCTATATATTTCTGAGTTAGCTGCAATGAGGGATAGAATAATGTCACTAGATTCCTTGTATAACAGTATTAGTAGTGTTTTAGTTAAAAACCAGTAGATAACTGTAAGAAAGGATTATTTAAAAAATCTTGGATGCAAAAGTTTATTTTAATAGTTGGCTGATCGACTCTAATAAAAGTTAGTTTTTTTAGGAAAGGCTCTAGGCCAGGATTATTATTTAAGGAATAGAAGGATAGACAACTAGCTTACCTTCGAAAGAGTTTAGGCATAGCACACATAAAGTAAATCACAACAAATCACAACATTTTGTCCCAATTAGGAACTTCTTAATGTGAAGTAGAAGAAAAGAAAGTTCTATAACGGGCTGCATTATTAACTGTCATTCTGCAGTGTTGCCAAATTTCACTACTTGTGGCAACAAATGTGGCAACACTGTATAATTACAAGTAGTGAAATGTGGCACCACTGCAGAATGACAGTTAATAGTGCAACCATTGTAGAACTTTCTTTCCTTCCCCTCCACATGAAGAAGTCCCTAATTGGGACAAAATATTGTGATTCTTCATGTGTTCTATGGCCTGCCTAAACTCTTTCAAAGGTAAGCTGACTGTCTATCCTTCTATTCCAAAAAATTAAATTGTGATTCTACTAAAAATAAGTGTAAGACTGCTCGCTCCTCGATTAAAACAAACTGTGACCTTTCAGTCAATCTTAAATCAATTCGAATACCTGGGTCACATTTAAAATACAAGATACAAACTCACTTTTTCAGAACGATCTCGGAAGCTCCCTTGGTGAACAGTCGGAACCCGCCACCCTGCCTCGGCACGACAGTGGACATGGACTTCCGGACGGAGTTGAACGTGTACACCCGTGTGAACATCTCCTCCGGCATGTCGTCTCGTATCGTCTGGTAGTTCTTGCCCAGAGCCTGGATTGAATTGAAAATATCTTTATTCATAAAGTGTACAATGAGATATACATTGAATGGCGTCATCCTTACGCTATATTAAAATAATACAATTTTCTAAAAAATAAACATTTGAAAAACACAGTTTCCTATCACTAGAGTTCATACGATCGTTTTTTGATTAGATAAAGTTTTAACCTTTATTTTAACCCTTTGAAATCGTTAATTTCTCTCAATTCCACAGGAAGCATTGATAGAAATTTAGCGCCTGCAAAAGTTTTATTTTGTTAAAAAATTCAAGCTTATGGGAGTAAATAGCACTTTTATTCCTGTTTCTGGTGAAATAATTGTGGCTATCCCCTAGCCTAGGAACCAGGTTATTTATGCAGAGTTGTTTTACGTGAAGTGTTGCATGAAATACATAAAGACTGTAAACAGTCATTATGCCCAGATTTGTGAAATGAATGTGAACGGAATCATCTAATTTCAGATTCAACATGGTGCGAAGTGCTCTTTTTTGGAGAAGGAGAATTCTATCTAAATTTTGTTTTGATGTCCCACCGTAAATAGCAATGCCGTAATTAACTGATGAATCTATAAAAGCAAAATAGAGAGATTTTAATATATCAATAGAACAAAATTTGGACATTCTATATAGGGCATAAATTCCCGAGGTTACTTTATTTACCTGGACGAAGCCCAGGAGCGCACATTCCGTCTTGTTGCCCACTTGCATGTACAGCTCTCCCTCTCCCTCGGGTGGCATCAGGCGGGAGGTGTAAGCCGAGTTGATGGAGATGCCGTGGATAATCAGGTTGGCCACGTTGGATGGAATGGACGAGTATTTTGGTGTTGTTTTGCTCAGAACTTCGCAGATGTACGACTGCACTACTGTCATTCTGCGGGGCACAAAAAGTGGAGAGGGTTTAACATCGATTTAAATGTATTTAAATTAAATTATGTAGGGTAAAAATATTTTTTAGGAGAGGTTAGGAGAAATGAAATGAAATAAAAGGTTTATTTTTCCTATTAGATACAACAATTTTTTTGGCAACTATAAAATATTGAATTTTTATTAACATTAATTTATGCTATTAAAATCAGGAAAGGCTTACATGGTCAGATACCTGTAGCCTTATCTGCTAACAGTTAAGGTGGCTAGATAAATGATGAAGTATAATTGGAAAATAAACTGTTGTGTAAGAGGAAATATTACCTTTAATGATTTCGAATAGACTTACATGTAGGCTATTGAGAGTTTAAAATTAGATCGGGATGACTTCGTTTTGGTTAGGTGTAAATAAGATATTTAATTGTTACGTATTTAACTAGTCCTGTAATCCACTTAGACTGCTAAAAAATATTCTTAAAGAAGGAATTTACTATATTTATGAGTGTGAACCTTTCAACTATGCGATTCGATTTAAGATACAGACAAATACACATACGACTTTACTGTTAAAAGTGGAGCCCTATTCATTTGATCCATACGTTATTCATCTGCCTGAAAAGCAGAATAATCGGGAACTTGGAAAAACGCTGACATGTTTAAAGACCATGTGACTTCCAAGACCACACGGTTTAGAACAAAAGCTTTAGAAAATTAATTGACAAATTCAAATTACCTATTGGTGGTGAGAGTTCCTGTTTTATCTGAGCAGATGGCAGTGGCGTTACCCATAGTTTCACAGGCGTCCAAGTGTCTGACCAGGTTGTTGTCTTTCATCATTTTCTGGAAAATAATTTTGTTTAATTATCGGGATACAGCATGTTAAGCATCCTTGTAAGACTGTAAATTGGTTCACAGGTCGATAACACAATTGCAGATGAATAAGAAGTAAAGAAGCATATAAGAAGCAAGTAAAGAAGTAAGAAGCAAGTATGAGTACTGTTGCTCGGCCGGTACATCCTATCCTGACCACTTGGAGAGTGGATCCTTGCAGAAGGAATAGATAACAGAACCTAACCTCGCTCCATGGGACGTGAGACATCTAACAGAAGTCAAGTAAGTAAGATTTATCAGGATTGAAGCTTTGTACTAGCAGAATAAATTTCGAGGAACAATCATTATTGGCCAGTATTTCCTGAGTAATATTTCTCATAGATAATATATTGTAGGGTAAGAAACATTTAGGTGTTAGTCGAATTTCTTACATTAATTATCTATGACTCTTGAATGAATTATCTATCACTCTTTGAAGTGATGGACATTGGTTTATAGAACTGCAAGAAGCAGGGTTTCTTACTACGATTCCAATGCTTTTGAGCAGGCTAAAGAAACCTCTATCACCCATCAGAGGCAGAATATTCATTTCCCGTCCTAGGCTACATTCTACAAAAGGTCAGATTAGCCTTAAGTTTTGCACGATATTTCCTTTTGAGTGAGGCTACTAAAGCCTTTTTTGTCCCACTACTGGATCCAATCGGCACTGACAAGTTAACTGTACTGCTACCCGTGTTTAAGGCCTGTTTTCACGATGCCAACTGAAGAGCCAATCGGCATAAGACAGTCCAATGCCAAAAATGTATTTGCAATGTGTGCACGCTTCTTACCTAATATTTACCAATGAATATTTAAAAATTAACTATGAATTGATCTAATAATTATTAATCGTCATTTATGGAATTGTGTCGTCACGGCTGAAATGTGCACTTGCTCCAAATAGATTTTTGCTATTCGACTGTCTTGTGCTGGTTGGCTCTTCAGCTGGCATCGTGAAAACAGGCCTTTATTGTGTCAAACTATGCTAAAACACATGGCAATGCTTTGGAGCACTGCTCAGAGTTTTATACAAATACTCACTGCAGGTTTTGCAGGTGTGCACAGTAAGCTGAATATATAGCTGCAATACATGTACACAGAAATTACAAAGCCTATCCCTTATCTAGGATAAAAAATGTTTCGCAATTCATTAGATATAAATTTTATTTTCCCAGCACTTTTTTTAGCTCTTGCATATTTTGTTGTCACTCTATTTGAAACTTTCTTCCGATGTAAGGAAAAAAATGACAATTGTTCAGCTTTATGGTATTTAACCTACTTGGGCAACTTCTCCGAACAACTCTTCTTCTTTAAACATGTGTCAAAATAAAATTCCATATACCACCTATAGTTTGATTTTTCGATACACGGACACTCTCGATATCTCCTAAATGTTAAACCATCAAGTTCATATTTCACTAACTCTTAAAGGCAATAGAACAAAAATTAAAAAGTAGGGACATTTATAAATAAAAAAATATTCAAGGACGATCAGAAGGACCGACTTGATAGAGTTTAGACGGAAAGTTTACCTTGACAGAGTAGGCCAATGAGAGAGTGACAGCGAGAGGCAATCCTTCCGGCACAGCGACCACAAGGACTGTCACACCGATGATCAGGTGCCGCACAAACTCACTGATGTAGATGCTCTTCCACGGCTTGTTCTCGATGACGAACGTTCTTATACAAAACTGGGTCACCAATATGACCACAGTCAGAACAGCGATGGTCGAACCTGTTCGGACGATACATATGTTACTCTGGGCGATTAGATTTGATTCTTAAAATAATTTGGAGTTTTCAAATTTTAATCTTGACCGGCCGTTTGTTGACAGAGCTCTAGGCTCGAGACTTAGGAATATTTAAGACAATAAAGGTCAATCAAATCCCTGAGTAAGAGTAATATATCGAGTCATATATGCCTTTAAGTTCAAAATTCTTTTTGTTTGTAAGTCACCGATATCTTTCACTAGTCTAATTACGCAGAACATTGATGTAAATGTAAGACTATCTGCTTATTGAGAGATAGACTGGACACATCTGCTATTTGTCAAGATTAAATAAGTCTTACTTCTTCTATCCGTAGGAATCGTGAGAAATATACAGGTCGGTCGTATAGTTGTTGGAAAACTCTCAAAATCAGGTAGGTATTTCACAAATACCATTGGGTATCGTCAAATAACTTGACCCATAACCTTGATGCTAAAACTAACATTAGCCTGGGTCACCTATACTAAAAATGACTGTTTTGAGGATAAGGGGTTAATGGCCTTTGTATAGAGGAAGTATTTAAGTATTGTTGGTCAAGTAAACTGGAAATTTTACTAAACAGAGTATTGTAAGTTGACAGACTGAGGAGCTCTGGATCAAATCGATGAGATAACAAGTCTTTAGGGATGTGTCGGTACCAATTTTTTCAAAGTCGGTACCGGTACCGTTTCTTGACAAGATCGGTTCTTGGTTCTCGGTACCGGTACCATCAGTACCGTGTTATATAATGTAATGTGTTTGACAAAACGTGTTATATAATGTAATGTGTCCACAAACCTACAGAAAATCTGATGTATGTTACTGTTTTAAAAATGTTTTAATTTTCAAGTATAAGTTTCACCAAGACATAAAACACTATCTCACTTATTAATTTAAATACTTATCCTTCTGTTAACAGATAATATAAAAAATATATACTTTGTAAACAAAAGAACAAATTCCAAGGTAAAAAATAACAGTTTACAAATTTATTTCCACCATTTACCATTTTACCATTCCCATAGAAAACAACCCGTTCCAATTAATTTTAAAAATTGGAGTAAAAAATCAATCATGAACAAATTCCAAGGTGAAAAAGTTTCCAAATTAGTTTCCATTGATAGTCTAACAATTCCCAAAGAAAATAACCCCATTCCAATTAATTTTAAATATTAGAGAAAAAAATCAATTGAGTCAAAAAATTTACAATAAATTTTTAATCAAAAGTAACTTTAGAAACATTATCGACCTTCAATAATAGTATGCGGTGGCATTTGCCATCGGCGCAACGCCCGCGGCAATGTGCGGTGCAATCGATTGTTTTTCGTGGCCGGTAGTTACTCCCGCCGATTACCATCGGTACGCGAGGACGTTGACGCAACCCGCAAAACGAAACAATGTTTTTGAACTAGGCTAGTATCGAATGAGTATCAATCGGTCAAGTGCCAGCTTAGATGTCACCAGCTGTAACCCTTTTAGTGCCGAGGATCTCGTAGTGAGACGCACCGTCTAGGTACCGTTAGCACCAAGGATCTCGTAGCGAGATCCTGGGTTCTACTGTATTAAATACCAGGATCTCCTTGTGAGACGTTTACATTTTCATGCATATAAAATACATATTTTCGCTTTTACTGGCTGGAATTTGTGCAAAATACCTTTCTACAAAACAATCTTTTGTTTCATAGATAACAGCTATAGGTAGAAAAATCATGAATTCTTATGGCGGCGATGCAACTACATTTGTGTAATTTTGAGGGTATGTTTTTGTGTTACCTATATAATATCATTGAAAATATAGCCTGTATTTTGATTTTGTGGATCTTTTAAAAATATGGACAGACCCGGCGACAGGATTTATGGGCCCCTGTGCAACTTTGATCCCCGGGGCCCCTGTCCTGGTGACCTTTTTTTCTTTTTTAACTTATTTCGTGGTTCCGGGCCCTCCTTTTTTAGTGTGGTTCCAGGCCCCCTGTGAGTTCCAACCCCTATGCATTTGCCCCCCCCCCCTACCCCCCTGTCACCAGCCCTGAATATGGAATACGAATACTGTTAGAAGTAGATTGCTTAGTAGGTTGACGTTGTTCAACTCTGCATTATTGCAAGGTTATCGTTTGATTTTGTTAATTCATAACCTATTATAGTAAATTTATGTTTTAGGCCCGCATTACACTTTCAAATATTTTATAAAAGAATTGATTTGACCAATCAAAATTCAAGCCAGTTGATATTCAAAACAAAATCTTAAATTCTGATTGGACAAATAAATCTTAAATCTTATAAAAGAATCTTTTATAAAATATTTGATAGTGTAATGCGGGCCTTAAACATGGTTTTTACTTGTTTTTCACATAGTTTCAAACAAAAGTCATAAAAACTGCATAAGAGTATAACCTAAATGTTTTTTTAGTGTAAACATAAAAAATAAATATGATACAATTTTTTTAATTTATCAACATTTATTTGTATCAGAAAGATGAAATTTGCCTTTCTTCTTGTTATTATTAAATGATACAAGTATTTACAAACAAAGAAAAAGAGATTTGTAAAAAAATTAATTTTTTTCCTGTATGCTTACGTTTATAGTAACCTTGGCACTTTTTGCACGTAACAATGAAAAATGGTCCAGCACTTCTCATACATATTTTTATTATATGTTACGGCACTAAAAGGGTTAACTGACTTATCCGACATCATAACCGGGGACAGTACCCGGGGCCCCGGGAAGTCCCTGGGGCCCCGGAAAGTCCCCACTGAAGCATCGGTCTACCGGGTCTCATGTCCGGGGCTTGTCGTTATGACTCACCTGCGTAGCCGATCTGGATGGCCAGCTTGGTCAGTTTGGCCTGCAACACGGACTTCTCCTTCTTATGTTGTTCGCTCGGCTCGTGAGCCGGCTCCTTGGTGTCGCCGCGCGGGCCGCCGTCCACTCCCGCGTGGTTCTCCGCAGCCACGCCGACGTGGCCGCCGCCCACGTGCGAGTTGCCGGTGACTGGCGCCTCCTCGTCCCCGCCTCCACCTGCCGCACCGTACCGAATGAAATGAAATATATCTTTACTGTCACAAAACATCTCTTATGTCTAAGGTGACCAGACATCCCGTTTTGAATGGGACGGACCCGTTTTTTAGCGACGTGTCCCGTTGTCCCGACGAACCCTCTCGGGACACCCAATTGTCCCGTTTTGGTATTATTGGTAAGAAAAATACTTTGAAAATACGTTTAATGCGTAGAAAAACTCTTAAATTTTCCAGTTCTTTGGTAGTTTCCTAGTAACATAAAATTAATGGTTAAGATGAACTATAGCACATATTTTCAATCTGAAAGTGTCTAAAAACTCACCAAAATGCTCCTAATTTATCAAAATTTTCCGAGGGAGGTCCCCCAGACCCCCCCAGTCTTTTTGGGGGTTATGGAACTATGTTTTGATGTAAAAAACTCTTAATACATTTTTACGGTTCGTTTGTAGTTTTCTATTAACTTAAAATTAATGGTAAAGATGAACTAGAGTCTTTCAAAATTTTCCGGGGGAAAACCCCTGGACCCCCCTCTTTATGGGGGGGAAGTATTCCATACTCCCCACACCCCCTGGAGGTCGGCGTCCCGTTTTGGCTGTTCCAAAATCTGGTCACCTTACTTGTCCAGCGTAGCTGGTGAAACAGGTGACAATGTCATATTCTTAGCCTAAAAAAATAACACAACATAATAATAAAAACCGAACTAGCAAAGATTAAAATATAGAACTTACGATGGCATAATTTTACTTATCCGTATTGCCAGTATGATATTTTGAAATTGAATAGTAATTTTTTCAAGCAGATAGACTTTTAAACTTTTTTTCAAATTTTTCTATGTTATTGATATTTTGCAAATCAGCAGGCAGTCTGTTGTAAAGTCTAAGACTCACATAGTACGGTGACCTTCAAAACAGACAGAGGCGATGTCTTGGATTCTGTAATTGATCTTTGAAAAATGTTTTGTATTGATGATCAAATTGCTTTTCAATGCAATACTGAGTTTTTTTAAGAAATCAAATCTTTGAAAATGTAAAGGAAAGGTCATGTTAATATTTCATACCTCTTAAATAACAGTTTGCATGAGGTTCTTTTCGGTAAAAAAGATAAAATTCTTTTGTTTTGCTACAAACGTCAAACAGCATCGACACAACAAACACCTGCTAGTAAGTACTGTGTGGCTTCTTAGAGGGGGCTGCGTCATGAAAGTATCACATTTCTACCTACTTTTCCCAGTGGCATGCCCAGGATTTTGCCCGAGGGGGGGGGGGGGTTGTTAGACCAGAAGCCTAGGATATTTTTGGGACAGCTGGAATTTCCAGCCATGCGGAGGGGCTGGTGGTCCACCCCCCAAAAATTGTGAAAAATAAGGCACCTTACACACCAGTGTCGCAAACACGATTGACGTGATGTCGCTGACATTTTTCTTGTCCGTGACATGCCACTCGAAAACCAACCGATATTATCAAATGGAGCTTTACACACCGGTGTCGCGGACACCATGTCACGGCCAAGATTTGCCGTTACAGAAATAACACAATATTTCTTGCCGTAAAGACAAAGAACGGTTCCCTGCATCCCTTTAGATTGCAATCCGCATATATGATGAACACCAGAATCATACAATAATTTTTGCTCGTAAAGACAACAGCCGGTTGCCTGAATAGTATAAGTCAGCGTCACCGCGAGAAAGGAATGACGCAGGAATTGAGCAGAAATGCCATAAAATCTATAAACGAGGCACTAAATAATATATATTGTACAAAATATTTATAGATTTTTTTAATAAAAAAAATTTGCTCTAAGGGGGGTCCGGTCCTGCTTATCCCCCCGTCGCCCCTGGCTTTTCCCATAAGAACGATACTTTCGAATTCCATACAGCTTCAATCGTTCATCTGTCTTTATTGATATATGGCTTGTTTAAAAAATTAGAGATTTTTGATCGATTTCACTGAACGGAATTAAGATATTGTGACAAATAAAAACCAAAACTGGCGATATCAATCGGTTAAACTAAAAGGCGAATCAAAATTCGGCTTGTTGAAATCACTAGATTAGATTTTTCCGAATGAGCGATAAACAAACGATTTGGATAATCGGTTGAAGCTGGATAAAATTTTAAAGTTTATATTATTGTTAAGGGAGAAGCAGAAGTCCACGGTACTGGGGCTCCTCTTAACTTGCTTTCAGGATCGACTGAGCCGATTATTATTTTTGTTGAGATGAACTGGGACACCGACTTCTGGGGGGAGGGGGGGGGTTAGTTCAATAGGGACCATACAAATTGCTTCTGGTTGATTGCAATGTCCTTCCAATGATTTATGACTTCTAAGGTGACTTTAAATTTTGTCCTTCGCTTTCATTTGTTGTCTAATGTAAAATTTAATAGGGTCAAATACGTGTTTTAAATTTCAACTCATAATCATACTTAGTTTAATTAAAGCTGTAATGTGACAAATTTTATGGAAATTTGTTTATTTGGCAAGGGTCTAATTCCCAAATAGTCAGCTGAGAGAATTTGACAATCTTGGAAAGAATATTCATTTTTACCTGATATCCAATCTTTTTAACTAGATTCTTAACCATAAATAAGAAATTCCTACTGATCTTGGTTCAGTAAGCACTCCTTCAACCAGCATCTTTGTCACACTGGCCATGTTGATTAGAGCTTTCCAGTACAAGATTTCTCCGAATATTATTTTTTTTGGGATACTTGAAATTTACTTCATAAACTCGTATGATTGAAATATATATTTTAAATAAAAATGTCAAAGCCTTTCAAACAACGGAGGTGTAGCGGATGCCTATGAAGGCTATGTGCAAAATACGAAATACAAAATATTGTAGTAGGATAAAGTTGATTATAGCAAATAGTTCTTGGAATGCTGGTTAAAAGAGGTCCCACTGTAAAATAATTGAAATCTGACAAGTAAACTTGAACAAGAACTGTTTTTAAAACTAAACAAAACATGAATTACCACCATTAATACAAAAGCTACCTTATATTGTTAAATACATATTAACATCTTGTTAATAAGGGGACTCAAAACAGACTACAGAAACTCATGTTGCCAAAATCATAAATTAAATTTTGTAACTACGAGAGGATAAAATATTAGAGGTACTCTATCGAATTATGAAGAAGCTCAAGAATACTTTGAAAACTCAGGTTAAAATAACAATTAGTTCTTTCACTAAATAGAATAATTTTGGACATTATTTTTATACTTCTTCACATGTCTCTCAAAAACAAAATGTGAAACAATTTAATCTAGCCCCCAAAAAATAATGTTTATTCAAATTCTTTAAGCGAGTGAACATAGCTTTGCATTAACAGTATTATTTCCTGTAAAATGCGTTATCACAACAATACAATATTTTATTTCTCATGTGTTTAGAATTATTCCGTCTCTTTTCTTTAACATCGATTTTAAGCAAGCAAATTTTTTTTTATTTCTAAAGTAATGCTTGAGGAAGTCAAAATCATTACAGTTGGGGTTTTTAGCAAGTGATATGTTTCTATTGGCATACTCAACCTGCAAACCGATTAGGCATTCATGAATTAAAATAAAATAAAATGTATAAAATAAACTGCACATTTAAAGTTGGTATTAGATATCAGAAGTTTATAGTTGTTTTCTTAAAAAAATCAATAATCATTCACTGCTTTAAAGAGGAACTTTCTCTTAAAAATCAAGATCACTGATTTAAGAGCATTATTGAGACTGTTTTTTAGGTATTAAATATAAGACTCTAGACATTTGTAATGACTATACTTTATATCCCTCAATTCAAACTTCTTTAATTTAGGTTTATCCTCAAGTCCTTAACACCAGGAATCGCTACTACTATGGAATGGATAAAATGTTATAAGCAATTATAACACTCACTGGTTATTATACAACAGGAAACTACTGAATAGGAGCATAAAAAAGGATCATATTTTTGTATAATGATTGTTAACTCGGTTTTTTTATGTGAAATATTCTTGTCACACCTGTATACAACGTAGTATATGATCAATCCAGCATGTAACCACTAACTAACTGCATGGCCTAATTTTTATAAATTTATTAGAATTTATTATTAATGTGTAAAAAGAAACCCTTAATTTCGTAAAAAATTTGGATTCAAAACTGCTAGATACTTAGATATTTTATTGTGTTTATTGAAGCTTGTCAGTTTTGTCGATCTGTATAGACCTTCGGGCTGTTTATTTGTTGTACTAAAGAATTTAAGAGCTTGTGAAGAAGTACATAAATTAATAACATTAGTTTTATATATTTAAGTTAATACTAAGTAGCACTACTGGAACTCAGCAAAATGAACTGTAGTACATGATTGTTGAAAATAGATTAACTGTAAGTACATAACCACATGTAGTTTGAGAGCATATGACACAAACTAATACCATAACTTAAGACATGTAATTTTGTTAAGGTATTGCTCAATTAGACAAAAGATAGTCAAAACAACTCATTTTCAATAATGGTTTTGGAATTAAGTGAACCCCACTTTTCCAAAGTATAAATAATTTTACGGGCTCAAATAACCATTTTTCATGATTCTAGGGATTTTAAATTAAAGCTTACAAATGTAACCTTTAAGTTTGATCAAAATGTTTTTTAAGACATAAAAAATCATGTTACGTTAAATTATAGGGAGAAAAATATTAGAATAGAATCAATACAATTACATTTACCGTTTTCTCATATCCAAGAGAGAGGCAGTGATGAATATCCACTTCCTGCAAACGTAAACGCATCTAACACTACTCGAGACGATGCAATACCTAAGGGATTGCCTACAGTCTAGTCCTAGCTTCTACTGCTGCCGAATCTTTACAATTGTCCGAGTTGCAGCGAGTAGAGCTCCATTAACACTAATGCTATACACAAATAGTGACAACTATAGCATTATTGAAACTAAGCACTAGTGGTCAATGTCTACACAGCAACACATGCTCTACACGTTCATTTGCTGAGTTCTACCGGCTAACTTTAACAAGAAAAAAAGCAAACCAAATTCACCTGTCAAACTCTTCTTCTTGCGGTTCTTTTTAGCTTCTGAAGATGGGAAGGCATGCAACAGGAAACGCATTAGTCAAAAACATACAGAAACACAGGGTACACACTTCTTCAATGAGGCCAAATCATTTTGTATGAATGGCAGGGGAAACAAAACTAAACATATGCAAAAATATTAGTCTGAGAAAAAATATTTAATTCGACGATTTAGTTTTAAATATTATTTTTCAAGTCCCTAGAGAAAAACAAACAAAAAGGGCTCACTCAAGAGGGCATTTATTTAGTTAATTTCAGTTTTACATATATCAAGGTACATTGATTTAGTGTGAATAATTATTTATAATATATTTAAGTACTGTACACAAGAAGAGCATATACATATTCAAAATATGCAACAATGATAAAAGAAAAACTTGGGAAATTTTACAAGAGATTTTATATGAAAAACTGGTGTGTTAACCAACACATTTCAACACCAATAATATCATGCAAAATTGATTTCAATGTCAAATAATAAACACAGTTCCTTCTGAACCTTCACACAGCCTGAACTGCAGGCAACCACTTTCCTAGGCATTCAATAAAACAAACATTTAATATAAGAATCTTAAATAGTGAAAAATGACACATAACTATCAATAGATTATAATGTTTGAAAATACGACTTCGACATTGAGATGTAAAGTAACAGTTCAGTCTAATGTGACTCATATAAGCTTGACACGACATTCCAAGACAAATAAAAAAAAAAACTTTAATATACCTGATTGAAGATAAAACAGTAAAGAGATATTTTATGATAATATTCTGGCAACAAATTGTAGCGTATCTTCATGAATGAAAGTGGAAATGTGTTAATACAAAGAGACAAAAACATAATGGATCAGAACCAATCAATTATTGTTACAACCTAATTTAAAAAAATACAATTGCTTTATATATAATTTTTTGCAGCAATAATTCTTGTCCTTGATTTTCTGTCTATATTCTCAAAGAATTAAACTCACCATATTACTCAATAAAGAGCTTGTCTACAAATTTCTTAAAAAGGTAAAAGGTTTTTAACAGGGCAATATAATCATTAATACAAAATATTAGGGGTGTGTGAGTGTATCGAGTTTGTGTCAAATCGAGTTTACACTACTCACATTCATGTTTATATTCGAAAGTTGAGTCGAGTGGTTCCCCCACATTTACCTAAAATTGGTGCAAACGATTGTTTTATACCATGGGTTTTCACACAGTTAATCCGATCTTTAACCCCATCAATGAAACCTTGTTTGTTTTACTTGAACTAAGAATGATTAAATAATGTTTATTTTTGGTTGATGTTTCCTTACATAATCTAAATATTGTAATATACAAGTGTTATTAAGTGCTTTAGTGTCTGCTTAGTGTTGGGACTGTTTTGTGTGTGAGGTTTTTAATTTATGAATTATTACTGTAATGAGCATAATTTTGGGAATAAATATTGATTTGATTTCAGATAGACATCAAACAAAAAATGAGACCAGCTGAGTTCAAGTCAAATGTCTTCTTAATTTAGCCGGTATCATTTAATTACGATATCTGTTCCTAGTTCAGGAACACCTACAACTTAATTTTTTTTTAAATATCACATGGTATTTGATTAATGATAATTATTGGTAATTTGGTATTGGTAAATTGATAATTATTACTTGAAAAATGATTATGTAGAAGAATATCAACATTATCTTCTAATTCCAAAAAAAAACTCAACCCAAAAAAAGGTTGGGGCTCAGGGGGGTAATTTTCAAAACTTGATTTAACTTCAAAAAAACACTACTTGCACACTTGTACGTGTTGCATTTTGACAATACAACCACGTTCCTGGAACCTGGCATTATTCTAGATTATGACTGAAATACAGGGTGTTTTTCTCAAAACTTGTTTTTTAATTGACTAAAATAAATGTCAAGTGTTTTGTTTGCTGGAAACAACTATAAACACAGGGGAAGTAAATTTCACATGAAAATTTCATCCCCCAACAACCCCTTTTTTCAACCCAACCCCTAACTTAAAGATGTAAATGGCAACATACCCTTTATGACATATCATGTTAAAGAGCATAAAGGAAGAAAGATTTTGGTGGAAGAAAAATTAAAATCGGTACATGGCGTTCTTAAGGCAATACACTAATTTTAATATCAAAGAAAGTGTGTTTGCACCATTGTAACCTTTTTTTCCGATCTCTATTTATTGAAAAAGTAAGATATTCTGGCATGCTGATTTTGGGAAACAATACCATTATTAGGGCAGATATTTTTCATGAAAAAACTATACACCCTCTCTCTCTAACCCCTTTCTCACCCCCAACCCATTACTTTAAAATTTAAAATGCGATAGTTACCTAGTGATATATCAAACCAAAAGGGATGAATAAAGAAACATTTTTCTTAAAGTAAGTTTAAAATCACAGCAAATGTTCCCAAGATATTTATTAATTAGAGCAACGAATCCTGATAACAATAATATATCTTGCAATATCTTGAAAACACGTGGTGAGATTTTAAATTTTCTTTGAGGAAATGTACTTTTTTTATCCCTTTAATATGATGTGTCACAAGGGCAACTTTTCATTTTAAATTTTGAATTTAGGGTAGGGGATGAGGAGGGGTTGGAGAGAGAAGTTGTCAAGTTTTATCATGAAAAACATTTGCCCCAATGGTGGTGCTGTTTCCTGCAATCAGCATACCAGAACATCTTTTACTTTTTCAATAAAGAAACACATAACCAAGGTTACAATGGTGAAAACACACTTTCTTTCTGGTTTTAATTATCTCAAAAACACATTAACTGACTTTAATTTTCTTCCACCAAAATTGTTCTTTTTTTTCTCTTTAATACAATGTGTCACAAAGGGTATCTTGCAATTTGATCTTGAAATTTTGATGTTAGGGGTTGGGTTGAAAAATTTGTTGTTGGGAGGATGAAATTTTCATGTGAAATTCACTTCCCCCTACGTTTGTAGACGTTTCCAGCAAACGGAACACAAAAATTTATCTTGGTTTGTGAATAAATTAAGAAGCGAGTTTTGAAAAAAACACCTTTGTATTTTAAAGATAGTAAGAATGAATCATTTGAAGTTGAAAGTGTCTCATTTCATAATGGGGGAAAATTTGAAGTTACACAAACTCATTTTGAATAGCACTGATCATGTCTAGTGTTGTTTTCTTTGCCTTGTTTTGATTCCTGTTTTTAAACTACTATAATTATTTTAATTTCCACTCTTGGGTAACTCAAAATGGGCAACTTGTTGCAGCTATTGAATGGAGGGTAGGCTGTCACGATACAGTTAAGTCCATTGCACCCCAACTTAACTTAACTTATGTTTTCTTTTACAATATTTAGAGGTCTAAGTTACATCAGAGGACCGTTTTAAATTTCCCACAGTAAACAATATCAAATGGAAATTGTTATGCATATTTGTTTTATCATGGTTAGGTTCAGGTTGCCAAATAAAAAAAGAAACATCCCTCCGCAGGACAAATCTGCCATTGTATTTAGTATTTAGTAAACACCTCTGCATACCAGCAGACAAAAACAAAATTAATTTTCAAGCCCAATTTGTTGTAATAGATGTGTAAAGTTGTAAGTATTTGGGTCAAAGAAAGCCCTGACATTGGGCTGCAGGAAGAATTTTGTACGTAGATGAGACAGTTGATTCCATCAGTGGAATGAACGTATAAATTTGTAATTTGTAATTTTTGAAAAATAAAATTAATTTGAAATTTTAAATGGAAATGTTTTAACATTGTCGGTAGTGAACATGTTAAGAGATAATTATATTCCGATTTTTATAATATTATGATATTCCTATTACCCCACACTCACACACTTACAGGTGACACGCTTATTGGTACCTTGATTAGAATTATTTGTCTGTAAATAGTGGGTTTAGCAAGCTTTTTGAAAATCAACAACAAAATAAAAATTAGACACGATATAGTTTCTTAACTCTAGTAATATATTTATAATAAACTTCTGTTCGCACCATAAAAATTTGAGAATGATGGCTCAAGCAGTGTTTTAAACTTAAGTTTGAACTTCACTTTAAGTGTGAACCTTAAAAAACCAGTAATTTTTATGTGGATTAGGCTATATAAATATTTTCCTAATTGCTCAATCATGTATGTATTGGTATTAAATTATATATATTTCAATAATTCATTTAATTTTTGTTTTAGCTCAATAGGATGATGCGTTTCTGAGATATTAGTTTTCAAATTCAGAGGCACATTCTTTTTTATCCTACAGTAACTTCTTACACTCTGGTTTGAAGTAAGGCCACTGCAGTATTTTTTTTTTAATTTGAGATGGGTGTTTAAGTTGACTTTAATCATGAAAAATAAAACGAGAAGCTAGCAATAAAACAACTCATGTACCAAGCTTGACAATGAGAAGAATTTTGAAGTCAATAATTTTTTACGTTGAATCTTGCCTTTGCAGTACGCTATACAGGATTATAATATTTTCTTTGGTGCCGATCTACATTATATTTTTTACTACATAACAATATGGCAAAGAGAGATTTTATTTAGAGTTTAAAATTTTAGTTTATTTCTATTTTAAATCTAACACAAACAATTTAATAATTTAGTTTCGCTACAAAACTATTCCAGGAAAATTTAAGAATGAGAGCTCAAGCGGTGTTTTAATCAAAAGTTTGAACTTCACTTTCATGAAAACTGCAAAACTGAAGTGAAGCACACGAGTAATCAATCATTGTGTAAAACTGCGCTGAGAAGTAGACTAAAAAACCTTACATCCTATGACCAATAAAATTTCCACAAAACTACCATTCACTCTTCCTAATCGATCCAACTAAAACCTAAACTACTCAGTGTATATACCTTATTTACATTTCAAGAGAAAATACAAATAGATCGGGTAAGATCTGCTGCGTGATTAGCTTACCATCGCCGTCGGCCGAACGTCCCAGCGTCTGCACTAGGCCTACATCGCAGCCTACCGACGGGTGGAACGCTAACCGCAAGCTTGCTACGCACTTCGTGCGGGGGTGGGAGCATACTGCAGCGCAAACAGACGTCTGACAACTATGTACAATCACTCATGCCCAGGCCTGGCTAGCTGGACTCACCTTTTCGCTTCTTCTTGATCTCCTGTTCTTGCTCGTCCACGGCCGCCCCCAGGAGGGTGAAGATGATCCCGGCCTGGGAGTTGACTCCGACGGCCGTCACCAGCATCTTGCCGCTCCCCTCCATCACGTGCGTCCCTGCGCAAACCGAGCGTCCACTTTCCGACTTACAAACAGCAGCGATAGGGAATCCAATCCTGGGATCCCGTGTGATTTTAGGGCTTACTCAATCCCGGGATTTTTTGGCTCAATCCCGGGATTTTCGGGATTATAACATTGTGTAAAATCGATATTTACCTAAGATCTCATCAGTTAAAACAATGTCATAACTAAGAAAACCCAGTTATATGTTGACTTTGATCAAATAGTCATGGTTTTATGAGTTATTTGTCATCTTATATTAAGGGTAAAAGTGGTTTACAGTAAATATTTTCAAGCTAATGTAAAAAATATATAGAGATTTTAACTTGTTTCTGATACAATGTATTGAAATAGCAATTAAGTTTCATTTCAAAGCTGATGCTCTAATGTTCGTACTTCTAGTTTTTTTACTTGCGTCTTTCCAAGTCCTGATATTGTGTGGTAAAGTAACTTATTCATATTTTGTATAGGGCTTTCTTTAAATCATGTTTTAATAAATATTTTATGGTTCTTTTACATAGTTCACAGTTATATGGACCATCCTGACAACGTGTTCCTGTTTTCACTCTGATGTCTATTACAGTATACCTCGGATTATCCGGATTAATGTGGCGGAACACCGATCCGGATAATGAAAAATCCGGATAATCCGAAGTCATTGCAATATCGCCTAAATAGCGATCATGTACCTTAGCCCCTGCTAAATTGATGCTGCAAACGAAGTATCAAGACTATACAACTTGTTATTCTTTCAAGCTTGTTCCGCATAAGTACCATTTTTCTAACTGCGCTCGATTCTTCCTGTCACCGTACTTGTCCATACACCCAGTTCCTTAGCTAATTGATGTTTACTTGATTCTCCTGCGTCAAGTCTTTTGACAGGATTTAGTTTCTGTTCTAAATTTAAAACAATTTTTTTCCTTTTACAACCACCTATTTTGAAATTCAATATCAGTTCACATAAAGAGTTCACAACTGTAAACACTTAAAGTGACAGCAATAAACTAGCTCACAAAAATACCGTAGGATAAGCTTATGTTGATTACTGCTAGCGCTCCAAGCAAACCAAAAGACCTCGTTCACGGAAATGCTGTAGTGTATTGTTTTAGCGATGCGACTCCTTTAATTATTGTGATTCTAAATGCGTACAATAATGTATTGCATTTGCAGTTTACTTTTAGAAGGCGCATTTCACTTGTGAACTCGCTAAAATCACTTTTTGCCGTGATTTAAATTTTTTTATTTCTCAGATGGATCGATCCAGATAATCCGGGATCCGGATAATGTGGGGTCCGGATAATCCGAGGTGTACTGTACTGTATTCAGTGTTCAGTTATGAGGCTGACTATGTAGTCAATTTTTTTACGCTTTATGTTTTGATAAATAAAATCACTTTGACAACTCAAAACTAAACAGAAAACTTCTTTTTAAATCGCATTATATTACGACATCATATACTAAATATTTCTATTTGTATTGACAAATACTATGTTGGGTCAATCCCGGGCTCAGCTAAACCGTTAAAGCTTTAGTTGCTTAGCTTAGGATGCCTTGCAATGTTTGGGTCCGGTTCTAGACTTATAATTGTAAAACCAAAAACTGGGATAGATATTTAGCTAACACAAGCATTAGGCAAAGACATAGCCCAGTTACCTTTCATACTAAACTATTTTAGCAGTTCAAAAACATAATACCTGACAGAACCATTGGATCGAAGCTTTCGCCTTTCTTGACATGATCCGATTCTCCCGTTAACGATGATTCATCGACTTTTAGATCATTACTTTGGATTAGAATCCCATCTGCTGGCAGTAAGTCACCATATTTTATCTAAAAAAAGGAATTACCTCAAATTAATTATTTTAATGACAATAAGTAAACCAAGAGATGGTCAGCGTCTGTTATATCCAGTAATTATTCTCAGAAGTCATGCATTCCCACATCAGCATATGACCATTGTTAGTATTAAGTTCTCAGACTTGTTTATTTCCTGTTATCGTTAGGTATTAGGGTAATAAGTTTTCTTCAAGAAAAAAGGAATAACAAACCAGCTATTTAATGCTTATATATTTTACGGATCATTTCATTAGGCTAAATTAATTAAATAAAGAGACCATATCAAGGTAGTAAAATTTACTTACAAATGAGACATGTTCACTGATAGTTTCTTAACACAAAAAAAGTTATGTTGCTTTTTATGTTTAGGAGCAATTATTACACAGTAGGCATGCACTGAATATGACTTTTAAGGATAAGAGGTTAAAACCTCCTCTTTAATAGATTAATGGTAGAATGGTTTTCCCCCAAAGGTCATCAGCAAACCCTTTTATGTCTTGTTTTTCTGTCATAAATTCACAAAATGAACAAAAAAAAGAATAAAAATAAAAATGACAAAGTGAGCAAAATTTTCACAACCCTAAGTCAAAGCTTTCATAACACACTTCATAAAATTCCGCAACTATAAGAAAAACTTATGAGGAATGACACTTAACATTCAGCCGATGCTTAAGTGATTATAAATTTGATTATTTAAATTCTGAGGCTGATTACTCTTAAGTTTTTTGAAGAATCATGGAAGTAAATGGTAGTATTTTGTAGGATATTTTCCTTCTTTACTTTCATATAAGGCATTTTTCTTTTCGATCCAAAGTTTTAGCACAATTGTGTTCCCTCAAACAAGCATGTTGTCATGATTTTCATGGTTATAACATCACATGGAAACATTTCCTGACATTTTTCATCATATAACAATAAACGATGAATCAAAATGAAAAAAATAAATTCATCACAACAATAAATCGATTCATCCGATATCACAGAGAATACAAGAGTAAATTGGACTCCCAGTTTAAATGTTGGGTTTTAGCAAGTTGATATTTTGAGCTAAGATAACTGGGAGAGAAAAACAAAATAAAAGTATACTTCACAAACCTAGAGTTGAATTTATGTTTCTTCAGATAAAACAAAATAATTTTTTATAAATTGAAATATACTGCCGTAACTAGCAGCTGCGTGTACATTTATGTGCACTGAATGCCAACCCTGCAAAGGAATATTTCTATATTCATCAGTGTTTGGACACTAACATGAATGAGCAATGACATCGTATCAGCCTCTGAAGTTATATTTTGGACATTAAAACTGGAAAAGAGTACTTTATATGCTAGTTAAGACCATAATTTAAGAAAAACTGGTTATTTACTTTGTCACACTACTTTAATTTTTACTCATTGTGAAGTAATGTTAGTTCGGAGCTAGCCCACGAGGGCGACACAGAATCGCCTTTAACCTTCTCTTAAAAAGAAGTCACTTTCCAAGGAGTGTAGACCGGTCAAACAATGGCCGATTTAGGTTTGTCTGTTTCGTCGTAAGATTAGCTCTGACACGGACTCACCTGACAGATGTCGCCGACTACGATGTCACCCACAGATATTTGTTTGACTTCTCCTTGTCTGATTACCGAGAATTTGTGTTCTCCCTCTATTCGATTTTGTAAACCTCTAAATTGTTGCTCCTTGGTATAGTCATTAAATGCTGTTACGATAACCACTACGATTACAGAAATAAGAATAGCCAGTCCCTCGATCCATCCATGCTTCGCCTCGTCCTCGTCGATGACGGCAGCGGCGCCTGCGGAAAAAGTTATTGTTAACAAATGTATTTGTGACAAAAAAGTTAAAACCACTTTAACACGTTCAGCCCGACGCAAGTCAACAGTCAGTTTTCATACTTTCCATAATCCCGACGTGCGCCACCAGTGGCACACTGCAAACTTTCCAAAACTCTGACGTGTACCACCGGTGGCACACTGTTCCCATTTGATTCGATGCTTTTTCACAGCGCTTTCGGAGCCTTGCTGGGTTATATTATTCATGTGTTCGTATTGTAGGGTTGTGTATGGCCACCAGTGTCGCACGTGTAAACTTTTTTGTAAAAAAAAATAAATATTGAAAAGATCAATGTGATGTAAAAACGCTAAAAATGGCGGAAGGGGCGTAAGAAGACCCAGGAAGTGCTTTACTCGTACGGAGGCTACAATAAATAACAGTGTATTGTTCGCCACTTCGCCGCCTGCTGCGCCACGGCGAATCATGCGTGTACCACCGGTAGCGCACGTTGGCTGGCACGTCAGCCCGTGGTGATTTCAGTATGCCCACCGGACGACGTTCACCACCGATGGTTCACTATTAAAATTTATTCATTTCACCCAGATTAGTCATTTTAGGTATACACTAGGTATAAATCAACGGATATTTAGTTAAAAGTACGACTTATGTTAGTTTCGTCTTTTTGGTCAGTTTACCGATTATTGCAACATCCTTTTCATAAGTTTGAAAATTCAGATGTGTACCACCGGTGGCACACGTCGGGCTGGATGTGTTAAGTAATATTGTGATTGTATTTAAGAGAGACAATTGCAGTTTGGGTGTCAAGGGCAGAAAGTAGGTCATTGCTGCACTTGAAAAAGATGCTCAGCAGACCTGAGTGATTTCTCTACATTGCTTTTTGAGGTGGAGCAAAATAGTTCCTATCAAGCAATACTTACATTAAAAATATTATTACCATCTCACAAATCAACTTTGGTATTGAGATAACTGATTATACATTTTGTAATTTCCTTGACATAAGTATTTATGATAAGCTAAACAGTCCTCTCACATTAACAAATGTAAGCTTCATGAAAGCTTGCACCAAGAACACTCTCACACTCACCCTGTCTGGCAAGAGTGTACCTGAGCCTTCAGATTTCATTTACCAAACCTCAATCTGTCATCTGAGTTTGTAATCGGTGGTGTGATATAATTTAAATTGTGTATGTTGTTTTCTTAATGCTCTGACGCAAAGTTATATGGTTATATATTCGACTTTGAAAATGTTGTTATGATTGCGGATAACATATAACAAATTTGTGGTGGTTTCAACTGGCGAGCGAATTATTTAATAGGATTTGGCCAAAAAAAACTAAAAAAAATAAATTTTTCATTTGAGAAATTTTATGGCTTTGCCAGCGGATTGGTGTGGCATTTATGGCAACAATTGAAAACATAAAAAAAGTTATTAGATGTTGAACCCACTGCTAAGTATAAAAAAACCCAATCATGTTAAAAAAATAGTATTTTAAGATTTCCAGCTGATTCAAGACAAGGTAGGCTCCTTTTTTTGGTTGTCTTATTGAGTGTATTTTAACCCAACACATTACGAATCTGAAGTCATAATTATATTGCATTAAAACATACCATTTACTTTAACTACATCCTAAGTACCATTTTAGAACATTCATTTGAATTATGATGCTCCAAGGTCTTATGACACACAAATTACACCACAACGGGCCTGCAGAAAATTTTTGAGCTATTAAGATTCCTTTGAAGAAAGATTTATACTAGTATGGAATATAGTGTCGGGAACGTTTTTGCACACACTGCCGGTGTCACCCTTTTTCAGATCACACATGAAGAGGGAAAGTACGGTAGCATTAGATGGGCCAAAAATCACCTGATTAACGGTCCTCTCGAGTTTACCTGACAGGTCAGCACAACATTCAATTTTAACATACACATCAGGGATATGTCTGTTCCACTTTTTTTTGGTTCGGTTCCGGTTCGGTTCTTACACTGGATCGGTTCTCGGTTCCAAGTACTTATGCTATAAATTCATTGATTGAAACAGTTTGTTGTAAGTGGCGGTGCCTAAAAACTGAATGCCAAGGAAATGAATAATCAAATTTTGTTGACAGAAATTTTTATTTCAACACTACGTAAGGATTCAATGTTCAAACCTTAACACAAATAAACAGTACTTATTTGAAGACTTATTTCCATTTTCCAGTATAAGTTTTACCAAGACAAAAAATACTCTCTCACTTATTAATTTGTTTATTAATCCTTCTTTTAACAGATAATATTAAAAATAATATACAATTCCTAGGTGAAAAATGACAGATCCCAAATTTGTTTCCATTTAATTTTTCAATTTTAGTAGAAAATAACCCCATTCCAATTAGTTTTAAAAATTAGATTCTAAAATCTACTAAGAGTCAATAAATTTAGAATCAAAAGTGATCTAAGAAACATTGTCGACCTTCTATAATAGTATGCAGCGGCATTTGCTACCGGCGCAACGCCCGTGGCAATGCGCGGAGCAATCAATCGTCTTTTGTGGCCGGCAGTTACTCCCGCCGATTACCATGGGCACCGGAACCGACATTTTGACGTCCGTTCTCGGTACCGGTTCTTTTGCCGATTACCATGGGTACCGGAACCGACATTTTGAAGTTCCATGTGTTTTCTTGTGGCGGATGTTTTCATCTTGGTACAGTTATTGTGCCATTCACGCCATAGCTGTCAGATTTTTGATAGCTTAGAGGCTGGCGTGAATGGCACAATAACTGTACCAAGACCGACATTTTGACGTCCGTTCTCGGTACCGGTTCTTTTGCAAAGAACCGGTGGAACCGAGAACTGACTTAAGGAACCGACATATCCCCAATACACATTAAGTCCAAATCAACACTTTTATGGGCTAAGCATTATCATGCAAAACCTTTTTTTCTTCAAATTCAAACCACTAAAGGAAGCACACCAGAGCCTTTAAGTGTAAAATAAGATTACTAACAGTAAAGTAACAAATTAATCCTTATCTAATCACTTACTTTCGTCATCTGGAGGTTTGTAGATTGATAAACCTAAGGAAACAAGTGCAGCTATTTCAAGGATTATTAGTGTTACATCTTGGAGAGCTTCCCACACTAGTTGAAGGAACGTTTTAGGGGGTTTTGGAGGAATTGTATTTGAACCGAATGTTTCTCTCCTATGTTCAAGGTCTGCTACCGAACCACTGAGACCTGAAATGATAAAATTTCTGATTAATAAAAGTCAAAACCAGACATCTCGTATGTTAAGTACTCAATAAATAGAATTATGAAGGAACAGACTGAGAAGAGGTCAAAGGCAGATCTCTATTACAGTATTCCGGCCAAAATATGTTATGGCCACGATGCCACCCGAAGAGAGGGTCGACAATCGAGATGCGGCCAAGAGGCTGTTGGCCACAACACTACCTACAGATTTCCTCGTCTCGATGTGACTGAGAGATTTGCTGGCCACAAGAGATCTACCGAGTGCGGGGAGAACAAGAACTTTCTGTCCGCGACGGAAACAAGAGATCTGACAGCTGCGACACGAGTAAGAGATCTGCAGGCCACAATGTGAACAAGAGATTTTTTGGCCGCGATACTAACAAAATTTTGTCTGCTGCGAAACAAAAAAGATTTCCAAACGTCATACAACTGACAGATTTGTCTTTTACATATTATTTGTTTACCGGCTGTAATACAACCAAGATTCATTGACAACGATAGAAACAAAAGATTTTTGCTCAAATACCCCTACTGATTTTCAGCCGCAATACATCCAGAAATTTGGCAGCTGCGATATCATTGTGAGATCTACTGAACGTAATATGATAGAGAGATTCATCTATCATAACACAACTGAGGACTTTTCTAGCCACAACATTGTCTGTAGATTCTCATCTGAGTGCCAAAAATTTCTCATCGACCACAAAAACAATTGACAACAAAAATTTCTTTGTTTGTTTTATCAATAAATTTGAATTTCCCGACCAGTGTCAGAAATTTATTACTTTTCACCCACTATTCTCAAACTTGCAAAAATCCTTCCGATACTAAAAAGAATAATTCCCAAATAACTGTTAGACACACTGTACAACCATAGGAGATCTGAGGCTCAAAACAGACTTAGGATAAAAAGTCCTGACATGTTTTCTAATTGGAAAGGAATTGCTCAAGGGGCATGAATGAATTCAGCGCTAGCAAGGGATTTATAAGGTTACTTCTGTAATGTTAGTGCTGTATTTTTATGAAATTAGTGATGACACATTCCCTAATTAAATCTAGCAATGAAACTTGTCACTGTTGGCTTGAATTTGTAGAACCTGTTCTCTTGACCATTTTGTATTTGAAATTGTGTTTTTTATAAAATGGTTTATATTATGATTCAAGCTTTGATTATGAAACAAGTTTCTTTTTTTCTCACATAGCCATAACATATCCAATAAGGCTACTTATTTTCTCTATTGTGAACCCCTTTTATTTTTGTCATATTATGCACACTGATTTAATAATTATACCATATTCTTGTCATAAACCCAATTTCAGCCTACTTATTGTAGACCTTTTTAATTTTAACATAGGGTATGAATAACGTAAAGCCAAAATCGGTCTTTTCAGACCCCTCTCCCGCTTGTAACAGTGTCACTAACCCCCCCCCCAAAAAAAAATTATACAAGTCCTCACTACTCTGCCCCTCCGCCCCAATATGATTAAAAACCTAGAATTTTGAAGAGGAAACAGACAAATTTTGTGATTCAAGAAGTTTATCAGGCTATTAAGTTAACAGCAACACTATTATCTAAGCCCCTCCCACCCACCCGTAATGATGCAAAAAAACACTCCCCTTTCCACACGAGCATTGACTTATGGACGGCCTAACATTAATGCATAATCCATTATTTAGGCATCTTCATTGCCATAAATATAGTACTCAATAAAAACCAAACAGTAGACATCCTTTTATCTGGACACATCAGGAAACGAGACCCATCTGAATAACGGTTTCTCTGGTTAAACCGACGTTCCCTAAAACAAGTTAAATTATAACTCTATGCATACTGCATAAGCCAATACTATTATTTAAACTTATGATTACTGGTCTGAACTCTTTCCCGTGAGAATCGCCGATACAGGACTGTCCATTTCCTGTCGATCATGCCCAGTTAAACCAATTTGTTGACAAAAATCGTCCCGGTTGAAAATATATCACTTCCACGGAGTGTAGTCCGGTAAAACCAAGTTTGGCTAAAAGGTGTCCAGATAAAAGAGTCTACTGTATTTATTAGTGAAGTAGAACCCTTCACATCCATCTGTTATAGCAACGCATTATATTATATTACATTACTAGTCCAGTAAGTACCAATTTGGGTGAACATGATAAAATCACTGTATTGATCTGACACTGAATGACCCACCTAACCAATAATAAACAAACGTAACGTTCGGTACTGCTACCAGTGCTGCCACTGCATTATTCTATTCCTCTAAAGTAACATATAAATATGAGTTAAGTGTGGCTGTCTTGCAATCAGCTGATTGTTTCCTTCTGTTTCCTCGTAATCCTAGTCCGGAAAATTTTCAGGACAAGGCCAAAAAATTTTCCAGACTGGTATCGGCAAAGAGTAACTTTCCTGCCAAAATAAGGATCAGAAAACAGATGTTTCTGTGTCAGAAATATGTAAAAATCACAACTAAGTCAGGTCAAGAAACTTGCTGAGGCAGCCACTGACATTTGGATACAAGTTTGGTTGTCCTGACAAACCCTATTACTTAAGGTCAGATATAATATGTTCTATTGTAGAATTCTGGAAAGACCAAACGAGATTTTATTATTCTTACCTTCACTAGGTGAAGTATATAATTTTTTACATAATTCTTGAACACCACCGACTTCATTAAGTTTTGCGATTCCCTCCCGCCCACGATGCTCCATGAGCTCTCGCAATGTCTTGAGAGTGACTCCATACTGTGCCGGCCTCCCGTCTATTGTCGACATGGTACTACTGGCACTCCTGAAACAATAACACTTTGTTATAAAATTCATTCAGATTCACATTCAATATTCTTTATTCATAATTATATACTCAATTAGTATCGGTTAGTTGAAGATTTCTTTAGGATGAAATATAAGATAGTAGACAGGGGACAAGAGGACATTAAGGAAGAGGGTTATCTTGACGTTAGGAATCAAAGCTTGAAAAGAGTAGATACAGTAAACCCTCTATATCCGGCACAGCGCCAGTCCGGCACTTCAGTAATCCGGCGTTTTTTGACGGCCATGGTGGGGGATTCGAGTTGAGTCGCTCAAACTACTGTAAACAAACAACTAGCGATCAGTCAGTTGCCTCGTTGTCGCGTAATTTAGCCGTCGTGGCGTAATTTTTTTGCAAATTTTACATCTTAGCGATAATTTTTAACTAGCGTTTGATTTTGATACATAACTAATAGTGTCCAGGCCAAATAAAAACGTGCTTTATGCATTTACAGTGTTTTTATTCATAACCATCCAGTAATCCGGCGTTTTCACTAATCTGGCAATACCCTGGTCCTATATATGCCGGATTAGTGAGAGTCTATTGTGTCTTTAAACGCAGCTGGCACAATTAGTTAAGACATAACAAATGGAGAGGGTTCCACTCAATAAGTAATTCTCTACGGCGCAAAAACCAGTACATTTAACAAAAAAAAAGTCATAGTGGTCGTAAATAAGGTAGGGACCAAAGGAAATCTTTGACCCAAACCAGACAAAAGACAACCAAGAAGTAGGACACACGGACATTGTGGGAGGGATAAGAAGTAGTAGAATAAGATGGGCAGGGATCAGGCTATGAGAGAAGAGGAAGTGGGAAGGAGGGAGGGAGAGGGAGATTGAGGAGGAGGTTTTATTATTTGGAGGTGGATTAGTTTGGAGGTGAGTCAAAATTGAAGAACATAGGGGAAGACAAAAAACTAGGTATTGGAACTTGGTTTAGTAGGACATGAGGTATTTATAGGGTTTACAGAAGAGGATACACAACATAAAAGTAAATGGAGGTGCTGTGTCACGATGCCAAGAACCAACTAGAATACGAATGGCCATGATAGTAAGGGATGGATTTATGTTTGTCCAGTTTCTAGATAATATTCTGATGACTGTGCACCCTCAAGCATGTACACTTTTAGATCAAAACCTAAATTTTAATGTTTTGCCGAAATTTCTTGACTGGTTAAAATTTCATTAGGACCAAATAAACTACTAAGTTAGGTTACTGAATGGTTAAAAGTTTTTCTTGCCAGTTGCATGTTGATTTCTTTAAAAGAGAAAGGACATGAGGAAGAGGTTCATGGGCTTAATTTGACAATCTCTGACCTAATTGTACGGTAGAAAAAAATTTTTATTTAGGCTGAACTAATGCATAACTCGATGAGAAATTTGGTCCATTCACATGTATTATACTATAATGACAAAATCGAAAGTAGGCCTACAACAAGGATAAAAATAAAAGAATTGCCGACTCATAGGCTGAGACGGTGATCTAAAGACAGTGAAGTGCTGCAAATATCACATAAAGGTAAGCCAAGCTAGAGGTTTCTGCCAGATGAAAAGGTGGCCGCAGCTGCGATTTGAACCAGCCACATTTAACTTACTGGGCCAGATCTTAAGTAACCACGAAGATTTCCCCTCGGTAAGGTATTGTCGAAACTATTAAGAAATTCCGGTCTACTTGTTGAATTGCAGTTCCGAATAAAATATTTATAGGTCGAATCTGTAGGCTAAAATTCCATTTATTGGATCTAGTAACCAGGCTAAAATACAATAGGATCTCGTAACTGTAAGCCAAAATTTAAAAAAATTACATACAGTATTGAAATGTTCAGTATTGATACCCTCATTTCAAAATGCTATAAATTCCAACTCACTCAGTGGTCGATGATTAAAGACTACTAATGTACTGGGTTTAAACAGGAAAATATCTAAGGCCTACAATACATGTTCAGTTTTCCTCAAGGTTGGAACTCCCCAGTTTGTTGGGGAACAGGTTGCTATTCAGGACCACTGCTAACACCTACCCAGCAAAAGAAGTGAAATATCCTGGGCCCAATTACTAAAATAAATAACAGTCACAATGCTAACGGTCACTGTGATGACTCACAGTTTGAACACCTCTATCTGTTATTCCCAGGTTGCAAGTATAAATGATGGTTTAATTTAATGTATATTACTATAAACTAAAGTGAGCCAAGAGACTACAAGGATACTTCCGTCTGTGTACCTCCACCGAATGGGCAAGGTCAACTTGCCCGGGTGCAGGTACTATGAACACGACAGAAACGGTGCACACCAAACTTTCTTTATGTGCCGTCGTTTTAAGTTATAGAGAACATACTGCCCTCCCCGGCCATCTGACCCTGGACAACATCGTGGGGAAGCTACTGCAGGGTGGCGACAGCTGGAACGCTGTGGCTGACATCGTTCTGTCCATACTGCGCCAGAAGAGAAGATTCGGGTGTCTGGAGTGACCCCAGGATCGAGGACAGCAAAATGTTGAACATCGACTTAGGAATCCCGAAAGGAACAGAGAGCACACATTGCAATATTGGGATGAGCACTCGCTCAGGCAGATCGCAAGGGATGTGGTGACAGCACACAAGGGGTTTTTTGAGCAGGTTTGCCCAGGGAGGCACACAGGATGTCACCTCCCCCTTAGTTGCCTCAAGACAGGGCCCCATCAGTGCTGTCAATGTCACAAAGAGGCTGGAGACCCCTGTTCATCGCTTTGCTCACTGGAGAAGGTGGCGTATAGGGCCCGCATTTCATGTGTGGGTAAGGGCTATTACAACCTCCTTTCCAGCGGGGGGAAAGAGAGACTACAAGGTTGGTGGTTGTGGATATTTTTAAATGCAATAAATACAAACAAATAACCATCAAATGAAGTCTCATGACTTAGGAATATTTTTGATTAAATCAAGCTATGACCCTCACTCCACAATAAATAGGTACCTTGGGCCTAACTGGTCCCTAATTTACAACCAATTTTTGCCTTATGGTACTAAAAAGCAGAAATTACAACCCATAACTTTGCAACACTAGCCTATATAACTTAACCCTTTTAACCTAGATAGGCTATATTTTTTCTACAATAAACCATCACCAACGATAGCCTAACAAAAATTGTTAGGTTAATCCTTCTGGCATGGCCTTGAATGAATGGTTAGACTAATAAACGGCCAAGGCCTAGGCCTGCGACAATGAACACATTCTACGTAATTTAAAACAGGAGGCCTAAAAGTTAAATTTACCAAGGTTTTTTTGCTAATCGACACGATTATGTGACCACCAAGAATTCCTAGTAAGTGTTATGCAAGTTACTAGGTTATACTGTGAGAATAACATAGGGATAGGGTAATATAGGATAGGTTTGGTTAATTTTAGTAGGCCTACTGGTAACTTTTTCAAAGAGTTTGCAGTAAAAGTTATCTTAAATTCCTAAATGAAATAAGTTCAGGTCACCCAAATTTAGGTTTTTCTAATGGGTTGTAAAGGTTGTAGGTTTTAACTAAAAAAAACTCAACAAAATAAGGAAAGTAGGCCTAATAGGTTTAATTTCACTGACAGGATTCAACAATATCCTAACCTAACTAACTACAGCTGCATTTGCAAAGAGATTTGCTTCTTTTATTGTGTTCTCATTTATTATTGATAGAGAGGAATAAAAATATGTAACTGAAGAGTGTCAACATTTCTTCAAATCGATAAATCAATGTTTAGAATTTACCTTTGCAAGTGAAATAAGCCGCCCGAATTCCTGTCGAACTACTCCATTAACCTAGATTTGAGTCAAAGCCCCATTAGGAAACTTGAAAATGTTGCCCTTCATATCATGATTCATTCCACGAACCAATTCATAAAATGACTAAAACAAATTAAAACATTAAATCGCCGGATAAAAGAAAGTGTTAAAAAACGAATGCACATGCATCGGTATCTACGGACATTCCTCGGAAGGAAAGTGTGAAGTGTGAAACAATATTGTGTGGAACACTGGAATAGGATCCGACCCGACACTAAAAAAAATAATGTAAACAACTAAAAGCGCCCAACAGCTGAGATCTGTGTAGGTGTGTAGAGCGGAATCACTGACTAATTCAAAAGCATTGTCAAGTTCAACTGATCACTGATGAGACAATTTTTTATGAATTAATATGACAGGAAATATTTTTTGTTTGCTTTGCTGATCTAACAACGCATAGCAAGGACAAACTCCACGAATTTCCTTATTTTGATTTGATCGTAAAATTGAAATTGAATATTTTATGGGCTAAAACTGAATTTAAATTGTAATTTTAATTCAATGAGTAATTTAAGTTGTAATGATCATGTCTGAGAAGCGCTTGCAAATAAAAACGGTATATTTATTTATTTATTTGATGACTGAGATATACAAATTGTGTAAACACATTTATTCAGAGAATAAATTACTATGCTAAACTGAACGCCAAGACCAACACTTAGGCGCCTGGGGCAAAAGTTCTGCTGGCCTGGTAGAGGGAGGAATGTAGGGTGAGAGGAGGGGTCATGTACCTTACGGTGAATTTATAGTCAGCAACAGTTTTGCTAAATGGATATTAGATGGGAGTTAGGTAAACCTAAGTTAAAGTTCAGGTCAGTTCATTAAATTCAGCGGTTCTTAATAGAATTATCCTCGGTTTAGGAGACCGCCGGACGCCCGGTTTTGGGTGTTTTGAAAGTCAAATGAGGTGGTTTTTCGGGTAACTACCCGGTTTTTGGTACTTGCGGGGATTTTGCGGGAATTATTGCTGGAAAAACGGGTAAAAGAGGGATTTTTAATGGAGTTGGCTGGTAAAATGTCAAATCTAGTCTGGCAACACTGGCGTGCGTCCGCCAATGTAATTTCTTGTAGGGTGTCAGTCCAGGATCGTCATATGGGAAATACGCACGGGATCGACGATGTCCGGTATTCTGCCACCGCGGAGGCGATCATGCACATGATTTCCTAAAATAATTCTCTTTTCAGTAATTAATTTCAGTGGCGGATCCAGAGCATGAGTTCGGGGGGCAAGTAAGGATTACGAGGGTAACCTTCGGGGGTGTCTGAGGGGTATGGAAGAATACCCCCCAGCAGAGGGGGGTCCAGCCCTCCCCCAGAAAATTAGTGAAACTTTGAACTGAAAACTCTTGTAGACAATCTAGAGACAAAAACATGCTCAATTTTCAATTTAAAACTACCATTTTTCATTATTGGATTTATTTATCAAAGTATACTTGATTAGGTGATTAGGGAAATTAAAAGAAGACTTGTTTAGATGTTCAAGCCTAAATTTATTATTTGCAATACTTTCTCCAAAAAACTTAAACTAAACAATAAGTTCTAATAAAGTTTCTAGCATCAGAATTAGAAACTATTTCGCGCGCGATCAAAATTGCGGCGGCCGAACAACTGCTTCTAATTTCTAACGCTAGAGCATGAGCACGGTTATTTTCTTAAGGGTGTGGTCTACCTTGACAGAAAAATCAGCGTCACAGAGCGAAATAACATTGTAAAAATAGGGCTAAAGCGCGCTGAAATACGCTTGCAGACGTTTCGTATCTGGACGACAAAAGCTTTATTTTTTCAGATTTAATAAAAATGAGAGTGGGTTCACGTTCTTCAGAATATTTTATAGGGCTCTATATTTTTTATTTTTCTATAAAGGTTTCTGTCGATAGTTATGAGACTTTAAAATCTAACAAAAAACTACCTTTTATTGAAAGATTTACACAAGTCCTGTAAATTAACGGGGATAAAATCAAAAGTTCTAAAAATTTAGCGACCTACAAAAACATATCCTTTTTAAAATGACACCAAAATATTGGAAATCATATGAAAATCCAGCGATCAATGAATAAGATACAAAACCCTGTTTTAGCGCTCATCGGAACTTGAGGTAGAAAGCCCCCTTAACAGCAAAAGCAAGCAAATGTCTTACGGCACTGATCGGATGTAAGAAATCTTAAACACCCATTTTGGGGGATTTTTACACTCTTAACCTCCCTCCCGATGGACCGATCGAGCTGGTTTTCGAACTCATCCGAATAATTGCTATTTTACACAACTATGCCAAATTTCATTCCGATCGCTAATTTCATTTGTGTGAGCGCTATCGTGCTTCAGACACATAGATATGTATCTAAAAGTTTGAAAGAATGGCGTTTTTGGTATCTGGGGGCCCCAAAACAAAAAGTTATGATGGTCCCACGCTTAGGTCTTTCCACGAGACCTACGGTAATAGCTTCTTCCCTAAAGGGGGAATCCTCTCAAATCAACAACATACCGACATGTCGACAGTGACACATCGATGACCTTACACGATTTATCACTTTCGAAAGAAGATAAATAAATGAATCAATGACCCCAGGGGACATGTGATAGCCTAACTTTGGAACATGATGTTTACTTCATTATCTATCCAACTGTGGAGATTAGAACGGTATAGAGTTATTGTCTGTAACTTTTTGAATAATTCTAGTAAGTACTGCCGGTTTCCGGTTTAGAGGTCCTGGTCGTCATCTTCGATTCAATGATCATGAAATCACTCATTTAATGTCAACTACTTTTTATAAATATACCATAACTCATTAAACTGACTAACAGATGGATCAATTAAAAATATCGGTTAACACTCTAGAAAAGTCTAGAATTCATTAAATTATACGTACTGAAAAAAAACAACGATACGTAGCTATATGGAGAGCTTGCAGGTATTTGGATTAAATTCGCTTTTAGAGAACTGTTAAACATTGTTAATGAGCTTTTCCTTAATACGTCGAAAAACTTTCCGTTAAAAGTAAAAAAATATATATTAAGGAAAAATCATTCAAAACATTATATTGAACGCAGAAATCACGCCTAAGGTGTCGTGGCCATAAACCTGATTAATTTGCTTATATTATTTTTTTTGTGATTGAAATCAATTTAAAACATAGGGTTTGATAAAGATTTAAATTTAAATCCTTTATTTTTATGCTACAAACAGAAAATATCCAAAAACATTGTAGCATCACAAAGCTAACATACTAAATTGGGCACAAGATGCAAGCTTAAATACTAAAATTGATAATCGCCTGTGCACTAATAACAAACGTTCTAATTGTAAATCCATTAGTACATACTAGCACGAGATCGCAGCTTTCAGGAGCATGTTACACTGGGCAAACAATTTGCCGGTGGTAAACAACCACAGGATATGAAATTAGCACAATATACGAGTATTTGGCAGAAAATAATTCTAACAAATTAATAGATGAGTTACGTTCACAAATTAATGGTAAAAATGTAAGATAAGGAAAATATATTAATGATATACTTTACATAAATGGGACCGTATTTGAATACGCTCTAACGATTTTGATACACATTTCATGGTTTTTAGTGCTTAAAATTAAAAACAAAATTTCACCACCCGCATGTCTGTGAAAATTCAGGTTCAGACGTTACGGGTATAATTAAGTGTCAACAAATTCAAAATTTTCGAATTTAGTTAAAATTACAAACGGATTCTGATAAAATGTGGTATGTATTGTGAGATAATGGGATGTTTTGTTTTATTGTAGGGTTTCTTCCTTTGAATGGCTTTAAGCGAGAAAGTATATCAGGTTTCTGATTCCCTTTATTTTTTCAGAAACTGATGTCGCCGAGATTTTATTCTGTTTTCCGCGAAAACCACAAAAAAAGAAAACAAAGAAAACCACAAAAACTGCAGCCATAAAAGGACTTTTATAATTAAGTTCTGTTTTTACCAAAGTATTCCTTTCATTAAGGTCTTTAAAATAATATAATATTTTTATGTGTTTATTGAGAAAATGTCAATACTCAATTTCAAGACTGAAACTTAATTTGAAATTTTCTTAGAATTTTCCGGAGTGTTCATACTTGGAACACTCCGGATCAGGCCTACTCCTCGACGGAACACCCCACCCTCGGCGACTACTGAAGTATGACGTCCAAATAACTGTACAAACATTCAAAACTGTCGGATTTTTTCGTGATTCGGTAATTTTTCCAGGTCTGTTTACTGGACCAGACATGTTTTTAGATGCCTACATTGCTTTAAGCCTAATAGAAATACAGAAGCCCCATACTGTTACAGTCTGTTTTTTTCGCGTGTAATTAAAATACACTCGCGAATGTGTTATTTAAATTTGTGCAACTCAATTATTTCGTTCTCCTCCAGGTCATAAAATAAGGTAGTGACCTTATTAAAATAAAATAAGGTAATTGGTCATATATTAAAACCAATATGTATAAACAATTCTATTATATGTTGATAAATCTTAACGTATAAAAGGAAACATTATTAAAAATACTAGCCATTAAACAATACAGTATAAGTTCCACAGCCATTCCCAATATACTTGCTGAGAAACTGATTGTGAATGCGCACAGCAAACAAGCCTACGTTTAAGGGATAATTCGTATTTTTATAAATTGTTTATTTATAAAACTTTTATTTTTATTTAGTTTATATTATAAAATAAATAAAAATAAAAAAAATGTTTCTAAAGTTTTCTTTCTTAAGTGATGATTATTTTAATAACTTAAAGCCTGTGTACAATTCATGTTTCAACAACTACTTTCTTACCCATTTTTCACGTTTCACTCTTATTTTCACAGCACAATAATAGCGATGCGTGCTTTCTTTCAGGGATCCATTTTGGTACTGAGCAAATCCCAGATTTACACAAAATACTTGTAACAATATTGATCGTTTAAGGTTCGACTAAGGACCCCACAAAATTGCCGGTTATTTCAGTAGTCAGTAGTGATTGAGTACAAAAAATGGCGACCGTGACAGCAGAACCGTTTTGGATACTTCATACGTAACGATAATCTTTGTGGGCAGACGGTGGGTGTTGCGTTTTTATATAAGATTCATTCGATTGAAGATTGCAGATCATAAGTACCGGAAGTAGACTGAGCGACAAGGAAGTTATAATTCGTAACTATTTGATACTTTATCTAGGACCATTTCAATAATCACCAATAACGATGTTACAACTAATGTCATAATGAGGTTCATCATTAACCAAATACAAACCCAAGTTTCACTTATGTTACAGGTTCTAGACCAATGGGAGCGCGGCTTGACGAAAGTAGTGTCATAATGACAATTACGCAATTCGCACATCAGCTGATTGTTGCATTACGATTCATGTTTGAGTTGACTAATCCCATCAGCTGATTGTTCCACAATGATTCACGGTTAAGTCTGCTTATGTACCTAACCTCAAATTTGAGTTGACCTATTCCATCAATAGTAAAAGACATGAGTTTTGTTTAACTTCGGGCGAAATTTTGTCGTATATTGTTGGTCGTAGATAAAGTAGTGTATGCAACGATTGTATTATGCCTTTAAGCCACTCGTCGTGAAGAGATATTTAGAACACTCGCGAAATCTCACTGGTGGCTTTAAGACATCCAAATACAATCGTTGCATAAACTACTATTTTGATATCAATATCACATCGGAACAATAATGTCCTCTATCGTGAAATATCGATGTGATGTCGTAAGAGAATAATCGATCCACCAACAGTATCAAATGAGTAACAATTCGAAACAAATTAAATACGATATAGACCTACCACCGTATCGTGCCAAAAGTATGGATACCACGCCATGCCGCGCCGCGCCGCCAGCGCCGCCAGATATGGGTTATAATCAAAAGAAAGTGGGTCACAGAGATAATGATTTTTAGGTTTTGGATTACAGTGTCGGAGAAGGTAGTTTGTACGGCGGCCAAGAACAACTATAGACCGATTGCAAGTACACAATAATCAAATAACATATTGCATTTATTACATTGCATAAATGATTTTGCGGAAACGGCAGTTTTTATTTTATGTGTTGCGGGCCTTAGGAAGCTCTTTTTCGCCCTAGGGAGAAAAAAAATCGGGTGATGTATTAAAACTGTAAACGTGTGTACTCCTGAGTCGATGATGAGCTACCGATTGCATCTACAGTGGTTATCGATTTAATTATCAGTTTGAATTCATTGTTGCAGTGTTGTCGGACTGTCGGTCTAACCAATTTGTGAAACTCGATCATTTCACCAATCGATAATTCGATGCGTTCGATACATCGATAGTTGTTCATTGTTGTTGTCAGTCTAGCCTACCACAAATCAAAAATACAATCAGCTGATTGTTTTAATTGCAAGAACGAGATGAAAGCCTCTTTGAAACTTATCTTTAAGGTAAAGAAATGTAAAATTTTGGTTTTGTAAATTAGTCACCGTGTTTTATTGAGCGGTATAAGGGCGGGGACACACGGGGCGATTTTTATCGCGGCGGCGAAACTGCCGCTGCCGTCGTTGTCGTAGTTTGAATGGACCGCGGCAATATTATCGCACGGTATTTCGCCGCAAAATCCACGTAGGGTCTCTAAATCCCATCCCAGGGGTAGACCGATGTTCCGCCGCAGCCCTTCTTAGAATCACATGAGGGAGGCAAGCTCTGACTCCTCGCCACGCCTTCGATGTGGGAACACAGGAATTCCTTCAAAACCCTTCATTATCGCCCCTTGAGGGGAAGTGGCGAGTGAGCAACAGAGTTAGGCTGGGTCTAAAAATGCTTACTGTTTTCAGCTCTTTTAAAACCGGAGAGTGTGTCGAGTTATGTATAAAGGGTAATACAAATAAGACGATTGCAACCAACGATAATGTTAGTTATAACTTTAAAAAACACTCCAACTTACGCACCTCGTAACGTCCCATTCATTGCGTTTTTCATTTTTTTTGCATATCTACGTAAACTGTTGAAAATGTACTCTTCAACTAACTCACCCGTAATTGTGTGATACTTGTGGTCAAACATCGTTGTCCTTTCAGTAGCCGTACTTGTATATTACAAGAATGACCTGGTTGAACTCATAGTGGAAGAATATGGTTAAACAATTTGTAAAAAAATATTAATCCCGAATTAATTATTGTGAAATGTGGTAAAAGTGTATCTATTTTAACAGGATGCAACTCAAAAGTTTCTGTGCATCATGTGATAATATTGTAGGATGGATATCTCAAAACTGATTATGCCTAGGTGGCACCGATGGGATTCATAAAAGCCGTTGTGTAATGTGGTAAATATGTATCTCTTTTAGTACAATCTAACTCAAATGTTCCGTATATTGTTATAAATACAGGGTGTCTATAGAAGAGCTCCGGGATTTTAAAAATTCATATCATAATAATTGTAGAAGATAGTAAAATGTAGTTAATTTCTCTGAAACGAGTAGTTCATCAAGTTTTACTCATAACAGTTGGGAGTGTTGTCTTCAAGAGATGGCAGCGCTGCGGAGCGTTGATCTTGAAACAACATAGTGCGGCAGTCGGTGCTGTCTGGATTGCGGCGCTAAGACAACGCCGCAATAAAAGGCTCAATGCGTTATTTGGATATTAGAAACTAAATCTGTTGTTACGGTACAAAGAAACTTTCGAAAATTCGTGATGTTGACCATTTCAGGCAACGAATACTCAATTCTGTGGCAACCGTCCCCCAGACATGCTGGCTAGGGCATGGGAAGAGGTGGAATACCGTTACGACGTGTGATGTGCCGTGCCGCTAACGGGGCTCACATTGAACTTTATTAAATTGCTAAAAAAACTTGAAAATGCAACCTTTCCAATCATGTATTAAACACTTACAAGTTTTTTACTTCATTAAAATAATATGCTTCAAAACCCCGGAGTTCTCTTATAGACACCCTGCATTTGGGGTATAAAATTAGAAAAATTTTAGGGCTTCGTACTGTTTTTTGTTTTTTTTTTTAGTACAGTGTTGTGGGTTACAGAGAAGAGGGCCGGTAGAGCGGGGCGAGGTGGCGAGGTACAGCCGCATACCTCGCCGAGTTGGCACGGCCCCGGCGCGCCCACGTGCGGAGCCGCGAATAGAAACTGTTTACGCGCGGCCAGCCGATTGTCTCCGACCGCGATAACGATACCGGCCTGTGTGCGGGTCCACACTCCGTACCGGGCACGATACCGGCCTGTGTGCGGGTCCACACTCCGTACCGGGCACGATACCGGCCTGTGTGCGGGTCCACACTCCGTACCGGGCACGATACCGGCCTGTGTGCGGGTCCACACTCCGTACCGGGCACGATACCGGCCTGTGTGCGGGTCCACACTCCGTACCGGACACGATACCAGCCTGTGTGCGGGTCCACACTCCGTACCGGGCACGATACCGGCATGTGTGCGGGTCCACACTCCGTACCGGACACGATACCAGCCTGTGTGCGGGTCCACACTCCGTACCGGGCACGATACCGGCCTGTGTGCGGGTCCACACTCCGTACCGGGCACGATACCAGCCTGTGTGCGGGTCCACACTCCGTACCGGGCACGATACCGGCATGTGTGCGGGTCCACACTCCGTACCGGGCACGATACCGGCCTGTGTGCGGGTCCACACTCCGTACCGGACACGATACCAGCCTGTGTGCGGGTCCACACTCCGTACCGGGCACGATACCGGCATGTGTGCGGGTACACACCCCGTACCGGACACGATACCGGCCTGTGTGCGGGTCCACACTCCGTACCGGACACGATACCAGCCTGTGTGCGGGTCCACACTCCGTACCGGGCACGATACCGGCCTGTGTGCGGGTCCACACTCCGTACCGGGCACGATACCGGCCTGTGTGCGGGTCCACACTCCGTACCGGGCACGATACCGGCCTGTGTGCGGGTCCACACTCCGTACCGGGCACGATACCGGCCTGTGTGCGGGTCCACACTCCGTACCGGGCACGATACCGGCCTGTGTGCGGGTCCACACTCCGTACCGGGCACGATACCGGCCTGTGTGCGGGTCCACACTCCGTACCGGACACGATACCAGCCTGTGTGCGGGTCCACACTCCGTACCGGGCACGATACCGGCCTGTGTGCGGGTCCACACTCCGTACCGGACACGATACCAGCCTGTGTGCGGGTCCACACTCCGTACCGGGCACGATACCGGCCTGTGTGCGGGTACACACTCCGTACCGGGCACGATACCGGCATGTGTGCAGGTACACACTCCGTACCGGGCACGATACCGGCCTGTGTGCGGGTCCACACTCCGTACCGGGCACGATACCGGCCTGTGTGCGGGTCCACACTCCGTACCGGGCACGATACCGGCCTGTGTGCGGGTCCACACTCCGTACCGGACACGATACCAGCCTGTGTGCGGGTCCACACTCCGTACCGGGCACGATACCAGCCTGTGTGCGGGTCCACACTCCGTACCGGACACGATACCAGCCTGTGTGCGGGTCCACACTCCGTACCGGGCACGATACCGGCCTGTGTGCGGGTACACACTCCGTACCGGGCACGATACCGGCATGTGTGCAGGTACACACTCCGTACCGGGCACGATACCGGCCTGTGTGCGGGTCCACACTCCGTACCGGGCACGATACCGGCCTGTGTGCGGGTCCACACTCCGTACCGGGCACGATACCGGCCTGTGTGCGGGTACACACTCCGTACCGGGCACGATACCGGCATGTGTGCGGGTACACACTCCGTACCGGGCACGATACCGGCCTGTGTGCGGGTCCACACTCCGTACCGGACACGATACCGGCCTGTGTGCGGGTCCACACTCCGTACCGGGCACGATACCGGCCTGTGTGCGGGTACACACTCCGTACCGGGCACGATACCGGCATGTGTGCAGGTACACACTCCGTACCGGGCACGATACCGGCCTGTGTGCGGGTCCACACTCCGTACCGGGCACGATACCGGCCTGTGTGCGGGTACACACCCCGTACCGGACACGATACCGGCCTGTGTGCTGGTACACACTGCGTACCGGGCACGATACCGGCCTGTGTGCGGGTAAACGCTCCGTACCGGGCACGATACCGGCCTGTGTACGGGTACACGCTCCGTACTGGGCACGATACCGGCCTGTGTGCGGGTACACACTGCGTACCGGGCACGATACCGGCCTGTGTGCGGGTACACACTCCGTACCGGGCACGATACCGGCCTGTGTGCTGGTACACACTCCGTACCGGCACGATACCGGCCTGTGTGCGGGTACACACTCCGTACCGGGCACGATACCGGCCTGTGTGTGGGTACACACTCCGTACCGCGCACGATACCGGCCTGAGTGCGGGTACACTCTTCGTTCCGTCACGATACCGGCCTGTGTGCGGGTACACACTACCGGACACGATACCGGCCTGTGTGCGGGTACACACTCCGTACCGGGCACGATACCGGCCTGTGTGCGGGTACACACTCCGTACCGGGCACGATACCGGCCTGTGTGCGGGTACACTCTCCGCACCGGGCACGATACCGGCCTGTGTGCCTGTGTGGTTATAAATATTATGTGAGATAACAAGTCGGAAAAACTGGAAGGAATACCATCCACTCATAAATACACAATTTTAAACCACTTCAGTTCAACTTTAATTACCGATTCCACTTCGAAATGCCAAATTTAATGGGATTTAATGCAAGTGAAGTATGTTAGGGGCCAATTTTGATGTTTTAAGAAAAAATTCAATATGTATTTCCAGTGGAACGCCCTCTTCTTAAGAAGTGAATCTCCTCCGACCAAAAACTTGGGTTCTGAAACCCAGGGACACTACACTCCGTGCCTTATCGCCCGGTCTAATCTTCTAGGTCTAATACAGGGCAAGACAATGAGGTACGGAGTGATTTCTACGATTTACCGCTAAGCCTTTGGGAACAAATAGAAAAACTTAAACTTGCAGACAAAAACATAATGTGTGAGTTTCATTTTCCTAATTTGATAATGTGATACGGAATTAAAAATTGTTTATTAAAGACTGTGCTCTTAGTGAATCATTGTTTATCTTAGTATTTAATCAGTCAATCTTGGTTTAGTGTCAACCGTCTTGGTTTAAAGTAAAACATACCTGTGAGTCAATATATTTTAAGGAAAAAAACATCAACAAGTTTTTATATTTCGGGGTTTGCCCTCCTTCAGAACATACATAATTATGGCCAAAATACTATTTCATTATAAACATTCATAGTTGATGAAAATTCCAAGCATATGGACTGAGTCAATAAATATTAAATAATTACGTCTAAAAATTTGAAATGGAGAAAAATAAATTTGGAATGTTTTGTTCCATATGTAATAATGTGAAGTGGTTTAATATAAACCTTATTAAAAACTGATGGATCATTGGAGGACGCCCTGTATAATTCAGTCACAGTGCATGTTCGAATGTGATGTCTAAGTTCATCGAACGATGCTCCCACTGATGGCTGCTCAATGTTTATTTGTATGAGGAAACGTGGAATACGGTCTAACGTAAGCTTTCCATGGAAGTGCTTCCAAAACATTCGCATCCATGTATTTTGATATTGGCTTCCAATCTTATCAACTGTTATTCAATGATCGCTTTGTCAATATGCAGGTATGTGATTAAAACCTTCCAACAAATCTAATGTCACAAAAAACGTTATATTTGTTAGATGTTGTTTGATAATTATCTTTTTAATCTTGTTATTTATTTATTTTTAATGGGTTTGTTGGTTTTTTCAGCGTTGATTGTTGATCATAAATTGTTGAGAAAGTTAAATAGTGGCTGTTGTTATCTGCACGAACTTACAAGGGCACTAGAGGCTGGAACTGCATGACTGCCTATAAGAATAAGATCATTTGTTTGAGTAATTAAAAGCCCGCAGCTATTTTTGGCACATGGTCCTCAATGTACTGAAGCATGTAAAGTTATATAAAATAAAATATTTTTCAATTTGAAAATTGTAATCTGAAAATAACCTCTGTTTAAAGCACAAAATATAAAAGTAATTACTAACCACAATATTAACTCAGGTATATTTCTGAAATTCAATCTCCAAAGTTAATTAACAACCACTCGCTCTACTCAAAGGACGGATTGACGTATGTAACATGACAGTAATTTAAGTAAATTCTGGGAATCCAAAACATGACAAAGTCATGAAACGCTAACACAACGCCTACCGTTGAAGGGTTGAAACAGCGCGACGCAACAATGGCTTGGATTCGAGGAAGTGTCACTGGCATGCATCGATCTTCATAACCACTAATGCGAACGTCCCTCTATTTCTGGATAATACGTGAAAATACGATGCACTACAGACGAAGTACCGAGGTGAGGCGGCGGCATGGTTGGATCAAGGGGATTCGCTACTGCAAATGGTAAAAATGGATAAATTTTGGAAATTTTTTTTGGTTTAGTTTTGTTCTAATACACAAGAAAAATATGATATGAGGCATATTTCGGCATTATTTTTCCCAAGAAAAATATAAATCTAAATTATATCACATAAGTGAGCAGTACGCGTGTTCCATTCCAAACGCAGTTTCCCGAAAGTTTGAATTTTCATGTTCTTCAACCCGGTACATCATTCAAACTTTTCCACTGTGTTCAATAGATGTTTACCTTCATATTTAGGTAGATTTAGGGTTGTAAGTGAAATTTTGGAAAAATATATTTTTTTTAAAGTTATTTTGTGAACAAATTTTCAAAATTCAGTTATATTTTTTAAAATAAAAAAGACTATTGCATAATTCTAATTAAATATGAAGTTTAGTTCATCCCCTTCAAAAAAATGTTACGTTTAATAAAATACAATCGGTAGTTTTTTAGTTATATCGGTTTTAAAAAAACATCCAAAAATTCGTCGAAAAACGTCGAAAATATTTTATTCTGGCCAAACAAAATGTTCTTTAGTTTTATATTTTTGTATTTTTTTTACCCTATTCTGCATTAGAAAAAATGTTTCAACCATTTATTTCACTTATTTAAAAATTTCACCCTTTTCAGTAGCGAATCTCCTTAAAAGGATCGGTGGTGGTTTCAATAATGAATTCGGACTTTCATGTTTTTTTATACAAAATAATATTGGGATATTTATCTATTCTAAATACGGAATACGCCATTTTACATCAGATTAGAGATAGCAGAGTTCAAAAAACCCAGCAAGGTTTGTCAGTAAAGGTTGTCATCTTGACTGACCTGTCAAGAACAAAAATTTGAAAACAATAACGAAACCGACATGTAGAATAATAAAGTGACGAGAGTAACATAATCGTGGTAATTCGGTCGCGTTGGCGTTCTTGAGTTAGCGTACAAGACAAGGAAAGTACATACAAAAGTCAATGTTAATAATGAGGAACAGGAAAATTATCTATTACGGATATCAAGTAAATATAGTGAACAAATAAGTAATGGAAACTAGCTAATGAATAAATAAGAATAAAACTTAATCCCCACGACAATTTAAAAGTAATAGAAATAATTGTGTTAATTCTTTTTAATAATTTTGAATGTAGATTTAGCACTTTATTTATTGTACATTTCTATCAAGGGTGCCGGCCTACAGCTGATCCCAATTAAGACTAAATTTTGGAGTGAAAGGACGATTTTTTGATGGAATGATTTATAATTAAAATTATTCTGATGACAAACTTTTTCTTTTAGTTGAGTAATTTAATCTTTATTCACTTACAAAAAAATTATGAGAATAAAAATTATTTTTCCATTTAATTTAAATTTGAAATTAATTTAACCTAGATAGCAAATAACAAACAACAAGATAACGAATTGTAATGTTAGAAGACTATCCCAATATTAAGGTACTGATTGTAAACACGAATTGGCATGTTGACCAATACGGTGTAAGTTATTCCTCCATACATCATGCCGTGCGGCGAGGGTTAAGAAAAAGCTCGATTCTCGAGTGCTCGCACACCCCTAGTTAGTCATCGACCACATAGTACAATAGACCGAGCACAAGAAACCGCGACTAGAAGCCTAAATTTGCTTTTAGTCACTATGCATGAAAAAAACAAAGTACGTAAAAGAATTAAAAATGTGGTATCAAGTTAAATGTCTGAATCTCAGAATCACTTTGATAACAAAAATAAATGGTTTAGAGGCAGTTTACACATCGTAAACACTGATAACCTGGAAGCTTGCCCTAACATTTTTTGAGAGAAGCTGCCGCCAAGGAATGCCCTTGTAACGTTCCTATGATGTGTAAACTGCTTCTAAACCATTTATAATAGAAATAATTGGTACCATAGTAATTGTGAGATTCAGACCTTTAACTTGATACCACATTTGTATTTTTGTAGTCGACTATATTTTTGTAAATAGAAGTTTAGGATTGATTTTGTTTTTATGCAGGCGCCGCACTGATAAACTCTTCCACAATATTTAAGTTATCGACCAAACTACGGCAACTATTTTTTTCAAAAAATATTATTTAAAAAAGTAAACTCTTTAGCAACAATTTCCACCGTTTTTTAATTTGCCTGACCAAAAACTGAAAAAAGTAGCAGCCGACTACTTTTTTTATGTTATGGTTTAAAGTTGAATAAAACTTGTGACTTTTTAACATTTTTTAAATAGAAAAAAATATTTTGGGAATATGATTGACACTATTATCCTTCCAAACTAAAGGACTCTTCACATGCAAAATTTCAACCTTAAGCCTAAATGCTAAATGGTATAAACTACGAGTTATTTGAAACATGAGCACTGACAGATTACGACGTTTTAGGCGTCGTTTTATGTTTCTATAACTAGATAATAAGGCGGCCTAGGCTTCATTCGCTGTAATGCAAGTAAGATAGCTATAATCTGTCTATTAGCGAATTTCCCCTATAGGAAAGAAGCTATTACCGTAGGTCTCATGGTAAGACTTAAGCCCAATACCATCCTAACTTTTTGTTTTGAGGTCCCCAGATGCCAAAAACACCATTCGTTCATTTTCATAAATAAATAAATAAATAAATAAATAAATAAATATATATATATATATATATATATATATGTGTGTGTGTGTGTGTGTGTGTGTGTGTGTGTCTTTAAGCACAATAACTCGCGAAAAATTGTCCAATCTTCCAATCTGAATGAAATTTGGCACAGACATGTAAAGTAGTAATTATTCGGACGAGTTCGAAAACCAGCCTGATCAGACTATTGGAAGGGGGGGAAGGGAGTAAACCCTTCAAAAATGGGTTTTTTGGATTTCTTAAACAGAAAAATTAAAATAATGAAATTTTTGTTCACACCATTGAATTCAGCTTAAAAAACAAATAATTTAATATTTTGAATCGTTGCTCGTTGACCATTAGTTACCGAGATATCGCTAGTGTTATACACAATACGTTATCCCAATGTTGTCCTTATGGGAAATAGGTAAAATTCTATATCTCGCTTATTTCTCAACATATATCAATAAAACTTGGTATACGGCTTCTTCTAGTTCAGATCTACTAAATGTTGAATTAAACCACCCTGTTTCAACGTACCTGTTGCAGCAAGCCTACATACTCATTCCCATGTTATTCTTATGGAGCTTACAAAAACATGTCTAAACTCGCTATGTTGGACTGAAATGCTCTTTTGCATTTGAAATTCGCTGAGTATGCAGGTCTGCTGCAACGGGGGTATTTTTTGTACTATTTGGTCGCTGGTAAAGGTAAACAGGGCCGGGACGGGTCTCGGCCACACTCGGGCCGCATCATATAATAGACCTATTAGGCTGATGGATGTGGACCTGCCGAGCAATTTGTCCAATCTGCAGATTGAAGCTGGGCACGCACCTTGCTCTGGTCGGCCGCGGACGGCGTCTCTGCGGGGGTCACAGGCGTTGCGCCGGGGGGCACGTGCCCCCCCCCAACATAAAACAGTTTATTTTCATCATACTAACAAAGAAACGTCTGTTTTCAGTTCCTTTTTGTTGGCTCGAAAGTTACCCATTGCCGGCCTAGGCCGGATGAAACGGAAATAAACAATCAGCTGATTTGTAGCAAACCGACGTTTAATGCTTGTATATTGGTGGTTTATTGGTTTCTTTTATAGGTTAGGTTTGAAGGTTTGAGAAACGTATGTTTATGCAAGGACTACGTTATGATCGAAGGTATGTTTTTTCTGCGTAGTATGATGAAAAATATCGTACGTTACACAGCCGGGAAGTTTTCCCGACTCGCTTTCGCTCGCCTTTGGAGGTCACAAGGATGTTCCTGCAGGTCTGCTATTGGTCAGTGGCGCAGTGATGGGACCAATTCGATAGAAACAAACGATTCATCCGATAGTTACTTTAATTTTCATCCGGAACCATCTACTCATGCAAATCATCGGAACGGCACCATCCATCTAACTGAAACTATCCGCTCCATGTAACAATTCGCCCCGTTTTTCATTCGTCTGAAAACTACGAGTTAGTTATTTAATTACTGAAACTATTCTTTAATGAATGGTGAAAAATCCGAGTATTTGCACCAAGAGGTTAATCTTTTACCTTGTTTAATCACCTCAACCTAAATATAAAATTTTTAGGGTATTAAAAATGTTATTTATTCATCCATTTGCAGGTGAATCATCTGCTCAGCGGCTCGACAGTATATACTTTTATCCAAGTAGGTACACCTCAGTATAAAAGAAAACCATCCATCAGAATCAGGCTCGCGAACAGATGATTTATCCATCAATTCAGTAGTTGGATAGTTTTCCTCATCTCCGCACGCAGCGCGGGCCAATGCGCTCCCCGCCCCACTCCACAAGAAAACCATCGGATGACTCATCCATCTGAAAACTATCGGATGAAAGAAAAACCATTGGGTGAACCATCGGATGGTTGAAATCAGTCGTTTGTCCCATCACTAAGTGGTACCAAAAACTTCTACAGGGGGAGGTCACCTGATTTTCCCAACTGTTGGCCTTGAATTTCCCAACTCTTGAATATGGATTTTCCAACTGAAATTAAATTTGAACACGCAAATTAATTGGAAAAATTATTTTTGATCGCACGCTCCTAAAGACCTTTTAAGCTCTTTAGAGTTGGGACATTCGGTATTCCAAAATTGCCATGCGTGATTACCGAATAGCATATCATTTTAAGCGTCTTTTGAAGACGAACTTTTCAATTTACACCTACTCTCTATTTTTTGTAGTATTGTAGTAATAAGCCAAAAACTCAATTTTTTCATATAAAATGCATGTTAATTGCATTACGGAACAGCACAAGATTTTTTCCCCCAACTTATTTCCGCAATGCAATTAACATGCATTTTAAATAGGAAAATAGAGTTTTTTTGGCTTCTCACTACAAAACTAAAAAAATAGACAGTATAGGAGTAAATTGAAAAGTTGTTCATCTTTAAAAGACGCTTAAAATGATATGATATTTGCCATATGGTACCATTTGACTTTTTTGATTTACAGGGTTACCAACATTACAAAAAATTAAAACTTTGGTAAAAATTGATAATTTTGAAAAATATGACATGTAACACATCATTGTAAAGCTGTTTTTACCAGCATTACGAATTTTCAATCAGAACTGAATAACGTTTAACGGTTTCGAAAATATAGGGTATTCCGTCAATAGGCAAACAAATAAAAAACTGGCCGCCATCTTAAAAAGGATTGAGATAATTAAGTTCTGTTTTCACCAAAATGTTCCTATAAACAAGACCTTTCTAAAAATGTACAATGTGTCATAGGTTTACGCAAGAAAGTTTCGAGGTTCGAACCCGTGACCTTCATTTCTGGAACACCCTGTACTCCGATCATGTTGTAAATGAAGGGGTCCCCCGTAAAACGTTCTAAGCGACAAAAACCTAGTTTCGAGTAATCAAGCGTTTAAAGTTGAATTCTAAAATTTACGGGTTTTTCAATGTTAGATCTTAAAATCATGTATAATTTGTTGGTACCCTATTTATAACATCATAATATAGCCTTATATTCAATTTTTACTTGCCATTAATCATTTTAAAACATTTTACGAGGTTTATTTGGGGTTATAACGTTCTAAACGACTGGCGCATGAAACGTTTTCTGACGGACTGCTCTTCTGCTTTGGAATAAAACATCATGGGAGTGTAGGAATACCAACATAAACTAAAATAAAACTCAAAATAAATCAATTTTATTGATATAAAATTATAAAAATGTAATTTTGACACATAAAGTGAGACGTCATTTTGCTAAAAATTATCAAAATGTGGTGCTTAAAACGTTATTCTACTCACTTCTACTGAGGGCAATTTTTCAGGCCTCGGCTATTTAGTTTTTTAAATAAGGGTAATCAAGCTTTTCTAAACTCATTTCTGGTCTTATCCTTCCACTTTCCAATATTTACTTCACGTCTTTTATTTTTATTTATGCGATTTTGGTCGCTGGGCGACAACGCAACGACCGGCGGATAGTCCATCTTTCGGCGAATAGAACGTTTTTCCCCAAAAAGTCCGTGTAGTCCCGCGAATCACGCAAACTTTGACAGACGAAATCAGGGCTACCAACTCAAAAATCTTCAAAACAAAATATACCACGGTGTAGCTCGTGTCCTAGAGAACCTTTTTCACTAAATATCTCCGATTTTGAAATTTTGTCGCTTAGAACGTTTTACGGGGGACCCCTTCAAATATTTTGAATGAATTCTTCATATGTGATTTAGCGGGGAATAATTTTGTTGGGCGTTTCTAGGTTAAACCGTACTCCCGTAAAACTATGTACGCGGGTGGTCTGCCTCACCCTGTATTTATATAGGCCTACGCCATACTGCTAACTAGTGACTACGGCTGAAGGCAAGGGAGTCACATGGGCTCTAGCCTCTTTCGTTGGCTGCTAGAGGGTTGTAGCACTGCCATAGGCCATAGCACCCGAAGAGTTGGAAAACGTTCGAGACAAATCACTTCAAAAAATTGTTTGTTTCGCTCTGAAGTTCTACAAACATTTACAGAACAATTCTGTAATAATTATTATGACAATCAATTTTAGTTACATAAAATATTTAACTAATGCTAAAACTAACATGACAATTATGCGAAATTCATCCCCACATAGAAAAGACATTTGAAAACTGCTTAATTACTTGATATTGCGTACTGCTTGGTATTTATTACATAATGAATTACGTGTATTTTTAATTATTTAAAGCGACTAAAGGAGACCGACGGACGTTCGAGTAAAAAAAAAACAATGAAATTAATGTGGCAAAACAGTAGAAAAAACAATGTTTGTGACGGACGGATGGCGGACGGACGGACAAGAGTTCTTCCAAAAAACAAAATACGAAGTTCGAAGCATCGATGTAAATAAGTAAGCCTACTCTGGATTGCTAACCCAGTTCCCGCAATGCGAGCCGCCGGCAGTGGTTGCGTTTGAGATTTTGCAGGGGCGATGGGGGAACGGGTCTTTTGCCGGCCAACTTGTACTGACTGTCTAGTTGAATATTAATTGTAATTATTAAATAGTTATAAAAATGTATCTATTATAGCAAGCTTTACCCGTAAAACTGCTCCTAAATCCGTGCGGTTTCAGTAGGGTTAAAAATACAGTTTCGCGGTATTTTCCCCAACGCCCCTTCAATTCGGTCCGGCTGCAACCCCAACGCACAACTGTGTTGGCTCGGAAATTACTACACGAGCCTTACGGGGAGTGAGCTATCCAGTTGTATTTATTTACATCAATGGTTCGAAGTGAAGGGGAGAGAGTGAAACAAAAAACGAAGAAGAGCCTGAATGCAAAAGGGGACCGCTGTACGCAGCGATGACGCGAGCGTTGCAGGAACCGGTTCCTGAATACTGTAACAGGTTCGAGCCGCTTTCCTGACCTCGCCGCATGACTCACACCTCGGCAATGTCTTGTTTATATTTTGATCTGACCCGATAAAAACAATTGGAGAATGCTAATGGGGGAAACTTAATTCTAGGCAGGTCTTGAGGCCTTGAGAGTGATGCAATCGGTGGTTTCTCGAACAGTAGTAAGTTCCACTGCGCACTTGGGTTTACGCAGGAAGTTAATTATATAAAAAAATTGTCCGAGTAATTATTTTTGTTATTGTTGGGTTACGCTCACATATTGTAATCCCAGGAATCTCGTCAGTTTATTCAAATTACACGTAGAAACATAAAACACAAACAAACAAACACGAACTATAACCCGGATAAGGCCTGCTCCTACGTTTCGCGGGACCGTTAAAACGTCCCGCTTCGTCAGGGAGCCGACTTTATAATTTTCTCACGCAACTCGCGTAATCGCGCCTACAGTCTACAGTGCGTTCCGGCGTTCGAGACAATGATAACTTTTCATTTTGGGGTCCCCAGATGCTAAAATAGTAGTTTATGCAACGATTGTATTGAGAACGTCTTTAAGCCACGAGTGAGATGTAAGTTAGAACACGAGCGAAGCGAGTGTTCTAAAATCTCACGAGTGGCTTAAAGGCATAATACAATCGTTGCATACACTACTTTATCTATGACCAACTATATACGACAAAATTTTCCCCGAAGTTAAACTAAACTCATGACTTTTACTAACGATGGAATAGATAAACTCTTTGAGGATAGGCACATAAGCAGACTTAACCATGAATCGTTGTGGAACAATCAGCTGATGGGATAAGTCAACTCAAACATGAATCGTAATGCAAAAATCAGCTAATGTGCGAATTGCGTAATTGTCATTATGACACTACTTTCGTCAAATGCCGCGCTCCCATTGGTCTAGAACCTGTATCATAAAGTGACACCAGTTGCATAAAGTTAACTTTACGCAACGGGTTTGTATTTGGTTTAATAATGGGCCTCATTATGACATTAGTTGTTACATCGTTATCGGTGATTATTGCAATGTTCGTAGATAAATACCATTCTGAATTCTCTTGAATAAATATTTGTTTTATTTATTCGAAACTTAATCGGCGAAGCGCTGGATCTGTTCACCGAAAGACAGCTGGCTGTCGGCTGCCCGCAGATTTAGCCACCTCGCTCCGTGGTGGAATGGTGAAATGAAACAGCAAATCATTTGCTGCCCTGCTCCTTTGCATGTAAGTTGCAAAACACTGATGATATATCATTTCGTGTTTGGCAACGACCTGGCCCAATAGAATGCTTGACCCGGTCACACTGAGCCCACGGGATACAGGGCAGCGCGGCATTTCTTGCGCTGGTTTTTGGTCCTGGCCGCCGCACTTGTTCTTCGGGGAACGGGACGACTGCTACGAATTTCTGGTCTCTCTGTCCATGGCACGACTGCTACGATCATTAGAGCGGATTAATTAGGGTCAACTCGCTTGGATCGAAATGGCACGACTGCTACAACGCCCGGCCAGGTAGTCGCGGTACATCGAGGCAAAACGGGAATTTAAATTCCCCGTCACTTTGCTTCACTGTTATATCTCCTCTAAATTGACAATGTCTTTATGAGTTGTCAAGTTGGTTACGGAGTAACAACAAGATGTAAACAAATCCAGTCACAAGTTTTATTGCAGCAATGAGTAAAAAATAAACTCAGATGTTTTCTGATTGATTTTAGACCAGTATGCAATCTCAGGAGCACTTCATTAATAATGAACTCAGGAACACTTTTATAATATTGAAAAACTTTCAAATATAATTGTCTTAATTTATTAATAATTATCATTTTTATTTATTATGATGATTATGTAAAAGTATAACTATTAACTTCTACTCTTCAAAATACTCGACTCGAAAAAAACTCGAAACTTGCGAGTATTTTTAAAAACCTGACTCGACTCGACGCGACTCGACTTAAAAAATCTCTACTCGCACACCCCTATTACAATCAAAAGGGTATTCAACCCGAAATTTTAGGTTTGTGGATCAGAAAAGACATTAATTCGAAAAAAATGCAAATTCATTGAATTATGTCATTTGCTATCCTTCAAAACCAAAGCAACCAGTTTAAACAGCTTTTGTTTTTAAACAACCAAGAGCCAACATGTTCCTAACGAGTATAATAAATTTCCTAATTTTTTTATATCTCCCAGGATCAAGTTCAATAAGCAGCATAGCAGAGGGTCCGTGGGGACCCCCCACCTACGGGTAGGGTGACCAGACGTCCCGTAAAAACGGAAAAGTCTCGTTTTTCACCTTGCGTTTCGTTGTCCCGAAAAACTTTGTCGGTACGTCAAAATGTCCCGTTTTTTTAAAAGTAGGCTATATATTTAAAACATTCCTAACGTTATCTTAAATATTTAGAGGCATCTCACATTACTTACGGTTATAAAAGAATATTACGAACTTTTACCAAAGCTAAACAGGATTTTAGTTTTACGCCACATATTTCAAGCTCTTCTTAAAATGCAAATTCATTGAATTATGTCATTTGCTATCCTTCAAAACCAAAGCAACCAGTTTAAACAGCTTTTGTTTGAAAACAACCAAGAGCCAACATGTTCCTAACGAGTATAATAAATTTCCTAATTCTTTTAGATCTCCCAGGATCAAGTTCAATAAGCAGCATAGCAGAGGGTCCGTGGTGACAATGTAATTCCCGTTTTCTCGGTGTCTGGCTAATTGGCGTCGACTACCTGGCCGGGCGGTTGGAGCAGTCGTGCCATTTCGAACCAAGCGAGTTGACCCTCGTTAATCCTCTCTAATGATTGTGCCAATCGTGCCATGGCCAGGGAGGCAAAAAATCAGTAGCAGTCGTGACACAGCCGTTCTTAGTTACCATCTTGAAGGAGGAATATAATTACTTTGATAAGTAACAGGGTGACAAAATAGTGGGTTTATCGGGATCAATTAAGCGAGTGAAACAAAGTATTGGTGTCTGCAAACGTTGTGTTTTAATAAAATTCTTATAAATGTAAGTAAACATATTTAATTCTTATGTGATGAGTTACGTATATATAGCATTAACGATAATACAGGCAATCTGATTACACAGAAAAAATACATTTGCTAGAACAAAAACATTGGTAAACCGAGCATAAAGCATTTGCAGATATATATACCTGCAAATGTATACAACCTCCAAATGTTTTTTTTCGGTTTACCAATGTCATTTGGTTGGGGCAGCAAATTTAATTTGTAGGAACATTCATAACATTGATGATTATAGCAAACAAAATTTGTTAAAACTTAAACCTACCAATGTGTTTGTTATAAATACAAAGCACATTGGTATTTATAGCAAATGTGTTTTTAACAAAGTAGTGTTAGTAAATCCAACAAAATGCTTTTGGTAATTCCGACAAAAACGTTTGTTTTATCAGCAAATAAATTGATAAAAATCGCTCAACAAATGTGGGTTTGTTGATTTCACCAATGTATTTTTTCGGTGTAGTTTCTAAATTTAACCAGTTAATTTATTTATTATACGTATAACCGTTCTACCGTTCTAGGTTTAAAGTTGAACGGTAGAAGTAAGGATATAATAAATAAATAAATTTACTTATTTATTTTTAAAAAAGCATATATATTTAAAAAAGCGTTTTATTGTACTCTAAATTTTAGTACCGTAATCTTAACTACGATGAAATTATACTATTTTAAATGAGAAAGGTAAATGATGGGTTTCTTACTATGCAACGCTTATGAATATACTGGCGGGTCTAACAGGCAGCGACACTTACTTGCCCCACCTAGCACCTCCTTGCACGGTGGACAGGTTTGGTGCTCTCTGTAGTTGAATACAAGGAGGCTATGTTAATATACTGGAGACAGCACTTCATAGTAAAACAGCGTGCCGGCTGTTTAGAACAAAATATCACAAAAATGGTACATCAGTTAGTACCAAATAACCTTTGCAAAATACCTCAATTTCACCGACTTCCCAAAATGGACGAATCAATCGAGTGATTCAGTCGAATCACAACTCAATTTTGAGCTTCGTTCATTTCGGAACCGGAAATCAATAATATTTTAAACAACGAATTAAACACTCATAATAAACTGCTAACTAGTACTTATTAGGTGATTTTTGTTTGAAAATAACTTCGCCTAATCTAGTTTTGGGTATATCTTTAATGGAAAAATAAAGTTAAAATAGCAAAACAGATACCTGGGGCTAAAATTAATTGATATAATCAGTCACTATGCAAATAAGAGAATTATGGTAGAAACTTGGCAGGTAAGCAACACAAATACATTAGTAGGACAATTTTCTTTTAGTGGTACAATATTGCTGAGCGACAATAACGTTTGTACACTAAACATATGGCTGATGGCAAAATCGTACATAAGGAGTACACTTATATATTGAATTTTAAATTAATTATTCTTTATTCATAGATTTAAAAAAATAACATTTACTATTCTATTATTTATATAATATCATATTTGGCCTTACCTGTTCCAAGGCAAAGAAACCGTTCAATCATAATGAGAATCAGATCAACATGATTCAACTCTCCGAAATGATTACATCAGTTTTTGAATCAGTTGAATCGACTCAAAGAACGGTACATCAGTTAGTACCAACTGCGGCACGCTTTCCAATGCTGTTTGTGAAGGCAGTGCTATCTCCAGTATAATAATATAACCTCCTTGGTTGAATATTGTCTACCGGTGTAAGACAGTGTCGTATCACTAGATGACATGGGCATAATGCGGAGTCCTAAATATGTGGGTCAGATATATTTGCGGTTTGAGGAAATTCGACCAAATTTCTCTTGAGCGGAAATCCCTAGGCTTATTGTCGGTAGCTGATTTGAGCTTTCTCCGCACAGCTTGCCTTGCCCGTGAAGTTTTGGCTGAGGGGAGGCCAGAGTATATAGGAGGGAGACTTGAGTCCCCGCTTAGAGGTGCGCCCCCGCTGCACTAGGCAGGCATCTAGGGGAAAAAACACTTCCAGTCCGTGTCTCTTTAAACATTTTTTATTTGCACAAAAATCATGAAAGTTACAAAAAAAGTGTAAATTGAGTTTTTAGTTGAAAACAAAATTTCTAATAAAATAAGAATCAATCTGTATAAGAATAGTTAATAATAACTGCTAATATTATTAATTTCCTAAAATGTTGTGATTATAATACCCATGTCATAGGGAAGACATGTAAACTTTGATGTAAAATACATCCCAAAGGAGGCGAATCCCTTTCACAATGAAAGCTTAAGTAAGCTCACGAAAAATGATTCCTTGTAATATTTGTACAAATTCCTTATACCCACAACTTATAAAAGCTTTATTAAAAATAACCGATTGGTAAAAGTTTAATGTTAAAAAGTTTTGGATGGATACCGAATTATATTTTATTAAACAGGCATACAAAAACTAAGCGTTGAAATTATTTACTCAATAAATACAATGGTAGAGAAACCAATAAACCGTATTGCTTCCGGAAAACTTATATAAAAAGTTAATATGAAAGTTAATATAAACTTAAATATAAAAGTTTTTCATTTACTTCTGGCTTGGTAAATCAAACAAAGAGTAGAATGCGAATAATATTTGTGAAGGAGGCAAGAGTAGTCCATAGTCGAATATACCATTACCAATGTGGCAAATTCACTGTATATCCTGCTTATATTACGCTCGAAAAACTGTTTCCCGAATTTTCTTAAGAGTAGTCTTATCGAGATTCCACACTTCTTAATTCACGAAGAGAGTTAAGTAAAAATGTAATTGTATTTTTCATCGTGCTACTTTTTCAATTCTCTCCCACTTTTTTGACATTAAATGCTTCATTAAAAGTCCTGTAGATCTATTGTTGAAGTAATTAAATAGAACGGACATAACACCACGTTTAAATACCCACTCCGCCTTTACAAACTCTCTCTCCGAACTAAGAATCGAGCATTTGGGAAAACTGGCTCCTCGCACATAAACAGGATTGTTTCTCGTACAAACTTTCAAGCTTTTTTTAAAATGAGAATGGATAGGAAGAATAGGAAGGATTAACCAGCGAGGACTGACACACCTGTCTAAAAGACCAGGTAAGTATATTTTTCGATAAAAATTATATTTTTCGGCTTTTGGCAGGGCTGGCCGTCACTATCTATACCTCTCGTACGTCTTTCCATTGCTTACGTACGACTTTCCATCATTCTCTAACCCTTACAGTCAGTTCAATGAAAGTTTCTTTAGAGGTCTGGTGTTTTCGACCGTGAGTCACGTAAGGCTTCATGTTACATATAAATATTTTGTGTGCACATATCTTGTATAAAATATTCAAAACACTAATGTACAACACTTTTCTTTTGTGGAGTTTTTGTCAGTATAAGGACATCGTTGTACAATATACGGACGTTTTTAACGCAATAACAATAATTATTGAAGTACGGTACCTACTGCAATTCAAAATATATTTTTTTATATTATACACACATTTTGTACGCACATATATCCTGCATAAAGTAGTCACAAAACTAATGTAAAAGAATTTAGTGGAGGTTTTGTGCAAATAAACTCATTATTTTTTTCAATATACTAACTTTTATATAAAACATTGTCCAAAAGACCCAGTCATTGTGTTTTCAAATCGAAGTCAGTTCTGCCGGGTTAAGTAGCCTGCCAGATCTCTCGATCTAATTCCGTCCAATTTTGATATGTGAGGATTGTTAAAAGATAACGTATTTTCAGCGAAACCTGAAATATTTTGAACATTTACAAGTATGCTATTTATTAGTACAACATTACAAGTTACAAATTTCCGACTTAGTGGCGAAAAGGTGCCACATACCAGACAACGCGAGTGGCTACATTGAGCAAATTTTCTAACAGACAAATTCAAATTGAACCCTGTGTAGCCATGTGAAATAAAATAAAAAAAAACATATATAACCATGTAAAATACAAGTTCTCGGTTAACCGACCTTTTTACCTTCTACTTTTGAATTAATACAGCCTTTAATGAAAGATTTCAATTATTTGAGATAATTTCTCAAAGAGGAATCGAAGACAAATAGAGATTAGATTAAACCGATGCCTAAGCGAGCGATTGCCATAGAATTCATAGTAATTCAAATATTGGTTTAGGTGGGATGATGGAACAATAGCTCTGATTGGGGCCACGCCTCCGAGCAAAGCGGGGAAATCACGCTTGTCTCTAGACATTTACCTTATTGGATTATACAGGGTGCCCGGGCTAGAGATATTCTTAAAGTCAAAGTCAAAGTCAAATATCCTTTATTGCCGTAAAACATGATAACATGCATTGACTTGCGTCAAAACTAAAATAATAAATACAACAAATGATACTACATGCTTAACAACTACCCTCAATAAATTCTTTTTCGTTATACTGCTTCAAAAACAGATGTTTTAATGCATGTTATCCGGACCTAAATACACTCTTTTTATTCCTAGGAATTAAAAGCTGATGTACTCGATACCAGCTGACTCTTTATAGTCCTAGGACTATAAAAGTCAATTAGTGCCGAGTACGTTGGAATAATCGAACAATATTCATTCGATTACAAATAATCAAAACATTCATCGTTATTATCGAAACATTCATTGTTGTCAGTTTAATCAATTTGTGAAACTCGCTCATTTCACCAATCGATTATTATATGCGTTCGATACGTCGATAGTTGTCCATTGTTGTCAGTCTACCCTAACACAAATGAAACAGACAATCAGCTGATTGCTTCAAATAGCAAGAACAAGACGGTGGCATCTTTTGAAGGAATCTTTAAAGGTAAACAAGCTATAACATTTTGGTTTTCTTAAGCAGTTTACGTATTGTATTGAGCAATATAACGAAAAATATAGTTCATCACACGGACCTAAAGCTGCTTTTCGTTACTCGGTCATTTTTCAACCTCGGCTTACAGCCTCGGTTGTAAAACTTGACCTTGTACGAAAAGCGTCACTTTAGGTCCTTGTAATGAAATATACTATTACAGTGTAAAAGCATTTTTCATTTAAAAATCCTTTCAGTTTTCTTTTAAAAATAACAAAGTCAGTTTCATACATAAAAAAGTCTGGGAGGACGTTGACAAGTGCAATGGCGTTATAGAAGGTATGGTGCTTGAAAAAGGAAGTACCATGGCGGGGAATATTTAGTTTAGAGGTATTTCTGAGGCAATATGCTGACTGTGGGACAATAGGTCGGAAAATGCTATGGTTTTGTTAAAAAAATCAATGTTTGAAAATACTACTGTCACTTAAAACTATTGTGAGAAAAAAGTAAAAGGGATTTTCGAATGATTTTAACTGCAAATGACTGCTATATTTATGAGTGTTATTTTAATTTTATGGTTGATTTTTAGAGGTAACATCAACAATTTATCACCTGTAACTAACACCTCTCTAGTTAGAATCATGATTGAAATGATCATGATGATAAATCTTCAATTGAAAAATAACGTCAGAGCTTGAAAGACAATCTTAGCAAAAATTCATCGTTTAAACCACCGAATAACTTTAAAGTATGCTCCAAAAATCTTCGTAAATTGTATCCAGAAAAATTGAACATATTTGGATTTATTTACAGAACACACATCTATACTGCTGATTTCTGCAGGTAAATTTGGAAAAGGTGGAACATGAGGAATAAGCCTTATCCTTAAAGATCCGCTTTGGATGTTACAAGCAGACGCTTTATGCTGATATTTATTGTATAGAGTAAGCTAGGAAACGCTGAAGTTGATACCTGCGTGAATACAAACGTAGTAAGTCTCTTTATTTTTCCAACTATTTTCTCAATTCATAAATCGGTTTAAATACCTGCTTTTTGTAATCCAAGTGTTGTAACACAACTAGTTTCACCTTTTATAAGAAGGCATCATCGGGTGATTCAATGATGTATTAGGGCCTGATCATTCTTCATTGAAGAAAGTCATGTCGATCATACCAGTTAAAAAACACATTTAAAAATTTCACACGACACAGAAACGTACAAAAACACATATTTACAAAAAGACGACCGCCAAATTTACAAAAAAAAAAAAAAAAAACGAGACGAGCGATATGACCGCGGTGAAAGTTGAGTCCGGTTTTCTCAATTGATAGTAAGTGTTTTAATAGCAGATATTTGCATGTCTTCCTCAGCAAGTTATTACTTCTGAACTGAATTAAATAGCAATTTTAAAGGTCTCCTGTATATTAAAATCGAATGGCCGATACATTTGGGTTGCCTGTTCTATTATAAATAAGAATACCCTTGTTACAGCATAGCCTATACTTGAGAATTTCAAATGTTAAAAGAAAGAATCTAGACAAATCCTCACATAAAAAATCAACATTCGTTCGTAAATTAGCATGCAATATAAAACTCCTCAGAAGAATAACATTGGAAGTGAGTGTGCATTGTGTGCATATTACTCCGAAAAGGTGAAATGGGGGACTTTGGCCTTATAATCCAATAGATCTCAACTACACGAAGATCAACAAGATTGTACAACATTTTAATAAGATATGTTGAGAAAATAAGCTAGCTATAAAATTCCATTTATTTGATAAGGTTAACATTTGGGACGATATACTGTGTTTACCACTCTCAGTATCTTGGTAACTAATGAACATAAATTAAATTATTTTTTCTAAGCTCAATTCAATGCTGTAAACCAAAATTCAATAATTTTATTATTCCCACCTTAAAAATTTCAAAAACACAATTTTGGGGTGGTTCATCCCGACTTATGCCTCCTTCCGATGGTCCGATCAGGCTGATTTTCGGACTTGCTCGAATAATTCCATTTCTTAACATGTCTGTGCCAAATTTCAGGCCCATTTTCAGACCATTTTGACATAAGTAAATATCGTATATAAATTTTAACGAATGCTATTTTTGCATTTGGGGGGCCTTAAAATGAGTCTTACCATGAGCCTAATGCTTCTTCCCTTTGGGGAAATTCCTTAAGAGTCCTCCCTACCCAGCCAAAAATGTTCAAAAACAGCTCTCACGCGGAACCATATAGACGCCCCAGAAGGTAAGGGAAAATTTTAAATTAAATACAGTTGTAGCCGGAAATGTCCAAACTACTAGAATTGCTTTTTTGGAATTTCGATAGCTAAAATTTTTTGTTTTTTGTAATCAATTTAAAATAGTCAACTTTGGACATTAATAACTTATAACGTGTTTTATGGCCTTTTTCAAAAAATAAAAAGCAATTCCAGTAGTTTAGAATATTATTTATTTAAATCATATCTCATAGTATGGATATGTTGAAAAATATGGACGCTAAATGGGTCCGCGCGAAACCTTACATAGCAAAATGTGCACTGATTTATCATTGCTCTTATGGAGCCGAAGTTCCAAAAGTCGCCGCTAGTGTCACAGAAAAACGAAAAATGCCGTGGGTAGGGAGGACTTAAAATCAGTAAAGCTTTAGACGGAAATGTTTGCAGAAATTTCAAGATAGCCTACAATTAGTCGCAAGCAACCCGCACAACAGCGCTGTGATGCGGGGAGTAGATGAGACGCCGGGGGCGATAAGCTTTCCATTTAAACCCAGAGAAATGCACCGCCGCCGCCGTCTTGACGATCGCAAACTTTTTGTCGTGATAAATATTTACCAAAAGAAATATTGGCACAATGATAAAATAAATTTCCTCGGTTGAGGCCTTCAGAGTATTGTCTGAGTTAGAATTTACAAAACTTTATACCATAGGGGCCTAACTAGGTACGTGAGAATTATGAAAAATATTAAGGTAATAAACTGAAATTTTAATTTATTTGTGAGCTGCAAGCAGTGTCCAACGGGAACAAAGAATAAAAGTATAATATATTATAAATAATACAGGTATATACAAACTTATATTATAAATTTAACACATTTTTTAGAAATATTTGATTTACGCTTAACCATTCCAATCTTGGATTTGCTCTTACAGTAAGCAAATCAAAAACAATTAAAATAAGAATCCAAATAGAAATTACTTGTTAGAAACTATTTTCTTGATTGATTTGAAAGACACAACAAATATAAAAAAGAACCTAATGGGGACATATGTTAGTTAAGGAAGAGTTGTAGTGGGATGTTTACTTTTATACATTGGAGATAAAGATTTTGTTGTAGAAACGTGAATATGTGCCCGTGTACAGTTGTGAAAACATGTTTTACACTTTTAGTAGAAAAAATAGTAGTTTTACTTTTTTGAGTTATTGTTTTCCATTTTAATAGAACCAAATAAATCTTATTTTTTTAGAGAAATACCTGTATAGGAGCGTTAGACCTTAACCATACGAGAAAATAAACTTTCAATTAAGGCCTGAGTACATCGTCGATTATAACTTATGCGATCAGCATTTTTGTTGATTTAATTTATAAGCCTGCCAATCATTAGTTGATTAATATATTTTACGCAGTTATTCTCTTTACAATTGTATAGTTTACTGGAATTTTTTTTTCTTGATTGCTAATAGGACAAATTATTTAGAAACTATATACTATATATAATTTCTGGCTAATCAAGAAGTTATTTAGAGATAGTGTGTATTTTAAATTGTTGTGCATTTGTTGTAACGTGTGTATTTCTTGAAATAAATAAATAGAAAACGTTAATTAAAAACCCCTTTTGGGCACTGAGACCATATCTTGAAACTGCAAAATTAGTTGCAGACTCACATTTTTATGAGATCATTCCCTTATAAGAGAAGACCTATTTTATTTGAAGGCAAGTAGGGGTGTGCGAGTAGTGATTTTTAAAGTCGAGTCGAGTTTTAAAAAATACTCGCAAATTTCGAGCTTTTTCGAGTTGAGTATTTTGAATGGTAGAAATTATCGTACTTGTTATTGATAAAATAAAAAAATATTTTTTAGCTATCAAACTGGGAAGTTTTCCTATGAGTTATATAGCAAACCTGTTTTCAAATGAATTGAAACGATAATTCAGGTCATCTTTAACATAACGTTACATCACTACTCAATATTTTATTAAACTTTAAGCCTTAGGAGATATAAACCAAGCTACATCTGCACTTGTTTGCTTCAAACAAAGTGTTTGTAACATATTTTTATAGGTTTAAAAATTAAAGTTACATCAGTCTCTTTGAGGATAAGTAAGAAAATATCTCAAATTAATTATAGAAAGGAAAAAAGACAAGACTAAATTTATTGATACTAATCACACAAAAACCACTTTAATCCAAGTAAAACAACAAAGTTTTATGGTGGCTGTTCATGACTGGTGTTGACTGTGTGAAAAAACGGCCGTAAAATGCGATCGCGCGTACCAATTCTGGGTAGACGGCGGGAGTAACTACTCGACTCGAACTTTAGAGTATTTTTCAAAACTTCGAGTCGAATCGAGTAGTGTAAACTCGGTTCGAAAAAAGCTCGATAACTGAGTACTCGCACACCCCTAGTAATTAGAAACTAGCGACTAGTGTAACTATTTTTGTCTAATAGACTCACATTTTCCGTCGGTTTTTACGGCTTCTGCGCAAAGCGTACCTTCAGTACTGTAGGCCTACCGCTTGAGTAAAATGGGACTGGTTCAATTCTTACGCTAAATTCATTTGTAGATTCTTTGAACTGTTTAACTACTTTATAGGCAGGTCATTCAGTCAGAGACATTTGATCATACGATATTCTATCTGAGACGAGTTGCTACGAATTGGCTTTTATAACTGGTGCCTAATCTTAAGACCCAGTCCGTCCGTAAGACTAATGTTAATTTTAGCATTGGACTCAAGGTTGAAGTATATACTTCCACCATGATTAGGCTTATGTTCGGCGTGGGCCTTAAGACTTGGCACCAACTATACTGTTGATTGAAACTTGATGTTGACGACTGACCGTCTAGTTCCGAATTTTTTGATTTCAATATCAGACAGCTTTTCATTAAAACCCTGTTAATTTTCATTAAAACAAATAAAGCAGAAATATTCACAGATTTGAACCATCTCTATCCCACTAGATACAGGCTAAATGTCAGATATCATTTTCCAAAATCATTAATTAAATCAGTGAACCCTTTTTACCTGGCTCATGTTCTGTACCGTAACCTACCTTCTGTAATTTTAGATGCAGAAGGAGGCAGTGTCGCACTTTAAAAAAAAGGGTCTCAGATTGGCTCTTTAGTATCGGTCAGATCGCCGCTGAAGCGCTGATACGGTCTCCATACACATAGCAGGGCCCGTCATCTGCTTCCGTGATTATTATTTGTTTACTCATATGTCAAAGCTCCGAATAGTTATATGCACTTGGCAAAATGCACATCAGTTTTTTTTATTGTTATAACCTTTTGTTTGTTTAGGATTAAGGATCTGGTTGTATGACTACACGACTGAATGCGACCTGACCCCACTGGGGGCCAATAAACAAAACTGCAGGGCTACGACAGCACGACGGTGCCGAATCTAATTAGCGGCTCAGTCGTATAGACGTAGTCTGCACCGAGCCCCCAGCCGCTAATCCCCCCGCGGCTACCTGCAAGGCTGTCTTGAAGAAAACGTTATCCATGCCATAACGGAGTTTCTAGTTAGAAAATATTTACTCCTTTAAAATCACTTCACATAATTGTTTATGTGTAAATCATAAGTGTAAATTGTCATTTTATGATTATAGTTACGTTACCACAGCGGATTTTTATACTAACTAAGAAATTAGCCGTATATAATACTTTTCTCAACATTTTTGCCTTAATTTGATTACACTGAAAACAAAGAAATGACTGCACATTACTACTGTATGTAATTAAATACACCGTGATATCTACAGTATCTACATACTATCAAACTATGGTATTTATTTTTTACCTAACCTAACCTAACCTCAAGGTTTACCCCAATCAAGCCGTGCAGACTACGACTACACGACGGTGCCCCCTCGCAGCTGCACCACAGTCGTGTAGTCGTAGCCCTGCAAACCAGGTAAACCGATAACCCTTGTCAGTTTTATTGCACAGTCGTGTTGTCGCTTTACCTAAGGATCTACATGAATAGCGGTGCACAAGTGGACAATTTTAAAAACTGCTAGAGACAGTCCTCTTTCTCGGCACACAGATCTACTACAGTCTTTGCGGGGAGATAATTCCAATATAAACATGTTGTAAATTTGTATTGTGCTAAAAAAGGAATAAATATTTTTTTTAACTTTAATTTGAATTTGAAGGGTTCGCAGAAATATTTGAGTTCTCGCATACCCTAAAAAGCAAGTAAAGGAATTTAATTTTGAAAACATCTGGTGCGAAGGTATGTGTGACTTAGACGAAAGGAGAAGCAAACGGAAGCGGATATTCCTGGCAAGACGATTACGCAGTCTGATACCTTATCAAAAGGGTATTGAATATCTATATTGAGAATACATCTCAATATAGAGCCGAATGTGAAGCTGAACCAAAATGTAGGAAAAGATCTGGATATACTTTTCCAATTCAATGCATCTTGAGTCATAAGTATTTAAACTTGTACCTAGTGCTATTTTTGTATCTTTTGCCGTTTTGTGCTACAATTTAATTGTTTTTGTATTTGTTTTGTGGCATGAAAATAAATTAATTGAATAAATTGAAGACGCATCGGTTGGATTTGTTTGGCTGACGTGATTTAATTTGGTTTTAATGAGCTAATAGAAAAACATCCAATTACCCGAAACATGAAGTATATAAAGTCAAATTACACATCAATTTGATGCACAAATTGACTTTATAACTTTTTATAAAGTCAAATTGTAGTAAATTTTTCTTTTGTACATTCGGTTGGATTTGTTTCGCCAATCTGATTTAAGTTGATTTTAACGTGTTAAAAGAGCGATATCCAGTAAGCCCTAAAATAATGTAAAGTCGTATTGTACTAGGTTTTCCTTACTCACAAAAAATATTTTCTAACAAATTTATTTATTTGCAAGATAAAGGGGTAAAAAAGTACAAGCGTGATTGTTGTGAGTAAACTATACGAACCCGCTTTATGTCGCATTTGCACGGCTACATTTTTATTACATTTTAATTAGGATATTAATGCAAAACACAGGAAAAACTTTGAATTCGTGATGATTTTGGGTCGACGTCTTGCAATTTGTCACGTTGTCCAGTTTCTGGTCTTAATGAAATGCGGGATCGAAAGAACAAATCGAGTGCTCGAGTTTGAAATTAAAACATTTGATTATGTTTACTTTAAGAGGGATAAATAAACAATTTTGCTGTATTTTAACTAGGGGTGTGCGGGTAGTGATTTTTTGAATTCGAGTCGAGTTTAAAAACATACTCGCGCACTGAGAAAAATATCTTAGCGGAAAAGCAGAGTTTTTGCCCCAAGTCTAGAATCTGTACTCGCAATACGTAAATAAGGACTTGGAGCACGTACAGGAGAGTTGTGTCTGGACCCAGCTCAATGACTCAGCAGAGTTTTGGGCATTAGTACAGACGCAGCACTCGCAGTCTTTCTTTAAGAACTTTTTCTCTGCAATTACGCTCGAACTGCCGTATTTGCAAATAATCAGGGAATTTACCGTGATTTTAAGGAAAAAACATTTAAGTGACGTCATGGATGGTTTGTATACGTCACAAAACACATCATAAGTTTATCCATGATTAGGCCTACTTTCTGCCTGCAGCCCACTGCATTTACGATGGGCGTATGGATGAGAACTTAAAATTATTTCTATTGTGATTTGGTAAAAGCAGTTAGTCTTTACCTTGTTTTAGTTCGCACTATCATAAAATATTTCATTTCAATCGAATAAATATTTTTTAACCAAATCTGGATTGATTTTAAGTCCGTTGTGTTAATTTTATATTTGGGATTGAAAATTTACAAATGTAATACAAGATTGAATAATAACATTTGGTTTCTATAATACACATTTTATTTATGTTTTTTATAGATTTACTTACTGTAGTGTCATTGTAGTAAATACATGTAAAGTAAATGGTGGTGAAACGTCTAAAAGAATATCAAATTTCCAATTTGTCAGAGAAAAAGCTTAGATTTTTGAAGGAAATCAAATCCTTTTATATGTCAGCAGTTACTTATGTTAGATATTGTTTTATTTTTAAATAGTTGCAAGGACGCATTGATCAGTCTTAGACCTAAGATTAATTTTATCTGCCCAAAGTTTACACGAACAGATTATCAAAAAAAGTGAATGCACTGTTTAAATCCTGCTTCGATTTTAATAACTCAGGTATTTTTAGAAAAGTCTTATATAAGATGAATTGTAAGAAATAGAATGCAGGTCGAGTGTAACCTTACATTGATTTGCTGCCACTTTGAAATGTATCAAATAAATATGTCAGGGCAATAACTTGTAACTGTTAATGGTGCAAATACCTTGTACTGTCAAAGTGATCCTTTGTAGTCTCATATATGGGCTACGACAGTTTCAATCTCAGAGAGATCTTCCTCAGGCGATGGAAATCAAATTTCATTCCAGTGGAAGTCGTCAAGAAGCATTAAAAACCATCATGACACATACCCACGTAACACAAACGGGCAGACGCATACAACGAACAAACATTACTTTTTATAAAAATTCCGGTACCGGGAAACACGCACGACACGTACGGAGGGCTAGTCTAGACTCAATTACACAATAAATTGTCACTGTAGAGAAGTACCATTAGGCGTAAAACTATCACTTCATCAGATGTGATTCAACAACTACACTCGTCAACAGGCAGCCGTAACGCAATGGATATAGCAGTCTTCACCTGAACATACAAGTCAAGAAACATCGGGCGTGGTTAGAGCTTGGATTGGTGACCGGTAGAGGGGCCCAGACATTTTTACTGATTTTAAGAAAAAATACCGGTAAATGCAGAGACTAGGCAAGTCAGTGCATAGAAATCGGTTATATTTTACGAGAATAGGAATGTACATTCTGTGATAAACAGTGGTGAAGGCAAAATGAATCGCAGGATATTCTGAGAAAAGTCTCTGCAATTACTAGAGCAAACTCTGATCGGCAGGACTTACAACCGACAGTAATGACGTCATAGCTGGTGACGTCATAACTATGTAGACAAACTAAGTCCTGATTTTCCGTGTGGCGGCCTCACTGCCGGAGCATTGAGCCAGGTCCAGATTGCAGTGGGTAACCCGCACACCCTTATTTACGTGTATTTTCCACGTATTTCAGGACAAAATTTTTCTCAGTGCGAGCTTCGAGTTTTTTAGTATTTTGAATAGTAATAGTTAGTAATTGTAATTGTTATTGATCACATAAAATTTAATATTTTTTAGATTTTAAACTGGAAAGTTTTTCTATGAGTTAAAGCAAACCTGTTTTCAAATGGAATGAAACGATAATTCAGGCCATCTTTATCACAACTTTATCATTGCTCAGTATTTATTAAATTTTCAGTCTTAGGAGGTAAACACCGAGCTACATCTGCACTTGTTTGCTTTAAAATAGAGTTTTTGTAACATATTTTTATAGATTTAAAGATTAAAGGTATACCAGTCTCATTGAGGATAAGTAAGAAAATATCTTAAACTATAGAAAGGAAAAAACATAAAACTAAATTTATCGATATTAATCACTAAAAAACAACTTTAATTTAAGTAAAACAACTCAAGTCTTAAAATGGCTGTTCAAGACTGAAGTTAACTGTGGAAAAACGGCCGTTAAATACGATCGCACAAACCATTTCCGGGTAAACGGCGGGAGCAACTACTCGACTCGAACTTTCGAGTATTTTTCAAAACCGAGTCGAGTCGAGTAGTGTAAACTCGGCCCGAAAAAGTTCAATAATCGAGTAACCGCACACCCCTATTTTAACCTTTTCTCTCTTAGGCTCATTTATTCCGGAATGGCTGAAATAGGCTATAATTGGGTTGCACAAGGCGGGCGGATGGCGGTGTGTGGTGTGTGTTTAGGCCTCTGTATACTGTACACACAGGCTCCGGGGTCACGGGCAACCTTCGCTTGAAAACTTCCAGACCCCCATTCACGTGTAGTGTTCCCTTTCGGGTTTGTTTGCGGCTATTTTGTCGGAATCGGCCTCAGTTAACCCACTTTTAATTAGCTCAGTTCCACCGCTCCACAAACTTTATATTGAGTAGTGATATAAAGTTAAGTTAATGATGACCTGAATTATCGTTTCATTTCATTTGAAAACAGTTTTGTTATATAACTCATAGGAAAACTTTCCAGTTTGATAACTAAAAAATATTATATTTTATTTGATCAATAGCAAGTATGATAATATCTACTGTTCAAAATACTCAACTTGAAAAAGCTCGAAATTCGTGAGTATTTTTTTAAAACTCGACTCGACTTCAAAAATCACTCTCTACTCACACAACGCTACTTGCCTTCAAATAAAATAGGTCTTTTCTTATAAGGGAATGATCTCATAAAAATGTGAGCCTTCAACTAATTTTGCAGTTTCAAGTTATAGTCTCAGTGCCCAGAATGTTTTATTCATTGATCGTTTGTTTATTTATTTATTTTAAGACATACACGCGTTACAATAAATGCACAATTTAAAATACATACAAATAACTTTATAATTAGCCAGAAATTATATCCAGTAGGCCTATATAGTTTCTAAATAATTTGTCCTATTAGCTATAAAGACAAAAATATTCCAGTAAACTATACAATTGGAAAGAGAATAACTGCGCAAAATATATTAATCAAACAATGATTGGCAGGCTTATAAATTAAATCAACAAACATGCTGATCACATATACAATTTAAAATCTACGATGTATTCAGGCCTTATTTGAAAGTTTATTTTCTCGTATGGTTAAGGTCTACGTATCGCTCCTATACAGGTAGTTCTCTGTACATGTATTAGCTCAGTTCCACTCCTGTAAATTGTTTTAAATTTATTTTTATTTTGTTGAGATGATTACGTTTGAATATTCTGTTTTAAAGGATTGATCCCTTCAGACAACTATTTTATTTTTCATCCGTGTATGTGACTCGTGTTATGAATCGGCCATAAGGTTCAGTGGATTTTGATGTTTAGAGCTTAAGCAACATTCATATCTTGGGGAAGATCGTGTGCAAGAATAGTAGGTTTTAATATAGCCATTTAAACAGGTTGTTCAAAAAATGTGGGGCAATAATTTACGTAGAGATTCCTTGGGTCAAAATAAGCAAAAAAGTTCATATAAACATAGGTCCTTGAGGGCTTCGTTTTCCGTCTGTGTGTCTGTTTATGATTTTTACATATTTAGTCATCTCTCACGAACCACTTAACGTATAAACTTCAAACTTGGTAAATCTGAGGAAAAGTATACAAGAGACATAAAAGTTGCAAAATTTAATCTAATTAACGTTGATATTAAGTTATTATTATTACAATCGGACAATTGATAATAGAGACATATTAAATTTTCCGAATAAAAACATGCATTTTCAGACAGGATGTTCTAAGGAACCATGTTTTTAAGCAAAAAAGTTAAAATTTCTCCGTTATTAGTAGTCCGATTATCATAATCTTAATATCAGCATTAATTGGATTAAAATTTTCAACTTTTTTGTTTCTTGTATAATCTTTCTAAAATTTACGGTTTTTAAGATATTTAGCTTTGAAAACAAAAAACATTCGCCATTCTGAAATGGTAAAAAGTAGAAATTTGATACCTTACAAAAATAGTTCTTAATAGTGGTTATCGATATACCAAGTTTGATGTTTATATGTTAAGTGGTTCGTGAGATACGATTAAATATGTTAAAATCATAAACAGACACACAGACGGAAAACGAAGCACTTTAGGACCTATGTTTATATAAACTTTTTTGCTTATTTTGATCCAAGTAATCACTACGTAAATTATTGCCCTACCTTTTTTGAACACCCTGTATAATTTTCAAATACTTCTTTGTTTTTTGAAAAAAATCGAAGACACGAAAAACAATAATTTATAAGTCGGCAAAATACAAGTTTTAATTTTATTCTAATAATAAAATAATAAATTATACTCCCCGCTCCTTATGTACGCGGTTAAACCAACGTTCCCTAAAACACGTTAAAGTAAAACTCTAATGCATACTGTATAAGCTAATACTCTGATATAGACTTGTGTTTACTCTTAAGGGAAACACAAGAGCAACACAAGAGTTCCGTGTTTAATCTTTCCGACGAGAATCGTCGATACAGTATTGTCCACGTCCTGTCAATTACGTCATGTGAAACCTTTGTGTTGATAAATAAAAAGATGCAACTTCCGTAAAGTGTATTCTGGTTAAACCGATGTCCGGATAAAAGGTGTTCAGATTAGAGGGAGTCTACTGTAAATTGCTATCAAACCCTGGTAAGTAAATCTATGGGTCATATCGATCGGAAAAAATCTATTGGCTTAAATAATAAAAGGAATTTGAGAGAAAAATTAAATATTCAACGTTGTACCTCATGGGTTTTCATGTTATTAACAAAATAAAAACGAAATAAGACGAAGTTTCTGTTATAATTAAATGTAAATTATCAACTCCTATGTTTTTACCGTATATCATTCAATTGGAGACTGCACAACGAGTGTTCAATAGACCGATACCATTTGAAAAATTGTGCTCACAAAATGAGGCTTTAGAGATGAGTTGGTTCTTTGGAAAAAAATAGTTTAAAATTATATTTTTCTGAGTATAGGTGCTGAGAGATTTAAATAAGACATGCTTTCAACCGTTTATCAAAATAAAATTAATATAATTAATATTAAACTCAAACAATAAAAAACTGTTAGGCAAGTTATTAGGAACAATAATTATTTACAAAACAAAAACATACTACTTGCCAGCATTGGGAAAATTATGGACTACCACAGTGGTCTGGTCTTGAAATTTGGCTGTCAAGATAACAAGATACCTAAACTATTGTGTAACGGCGAGGGCGCCTAGAGAGCAGAGGATGTCACATGCTTAGTATTGGTATATTATCATAAGTGGAAGGGTAGGCTTTTCCACCATTAGAGATAAGGTTATAGTTTTAAAGTGTTTAAAAAGTAACAGGCAGAGCATGTTCCCGCGACCTATTACCAAACTATAAACTTAATTTAATAAAATGTAAATATAGATTGAAATTTAGGCTACTTTCATGAATTTTCCTTTACAGAAAAAGTGTTTTATTTGCACCTTGCTTTTTGAAGAAAAAAAAGGGGCCGCTTAGCGCCCCTTTGGCGCCCCTCAGGCCCTGGCGCCCTAGGCGGTCGCCTAGTTCGCCTATATGGTAGAGCCGGCCCTGTAATAGTGACTTGAGTGTAAGCTAAAGGGTTTAAAAGAGTTGAGTTTTGCGGACTGTTTTCCTGATCATCAAGCTACTTCTTTAGTTAAATATGTCATTGGCGTTGGTGAAACGAAAAGCCCGCAAAAAACAAAGACACAACCCAGAATCCTTGAGGACAATAACAAAAACATTTGTTATATGTTTTTATTTTTTATTTCTAGCTAATCTGCAAACAAAACTGGCGATTGCATCTAGTTTTGTTTGCGAGTTAAAGGAATAAAATTCTAGATTTTATGTGTTCGGTATTTTTTTAAAATAGAACCATGATTCATTTGATTCACTCGATGAGTCGTTCAAATAGAACGATTCGATCGCGAGTCGCCCATCACTAATCCCTACTGGAAGGCTCCCTGGGGGGGGGGGGAGGGGGTACTCACCGATTGTCGCGGTCGAGCTGAGCGGGTTCTTATCTTCGGGTCATCGGAGCTGTCGTCGAGATACCCTGCAACAAGACACATCGTTGGTCCGGCTTCATCGACTCGCTCATCAAAAACTAAAGTACTCTTACAGTACACTAATTTACTACTACACACTACTATTTGAGGCGGGTCAAAGCAAAATAAGAGAATAAGAGACAGAGATAAATTAATTCAACGAGTAAAAAAACAATCAGGAACTTAAATGTAATTATTGCAACTACAGAAACTGGTTAAATAAAGAAATAAAATCCGCAAAAAAGGTTTTTCAAAAAAAGTTGTTACAATCACATGGAGACCCGAAAATATTTTGGCAGGTTGTCAAAGAGGTTAGTGGTGGTCAAACAAGAAAAGAACATTTTCCAATGAAATAGTTCCGTCAAGACGCCAGTGGGGGTAATATCAGGGTGGTGTTGGACTCTTTTAATAATTTCTTTTCGAATGTAGGCAAAAAGTTAGCAGAGCGTTTGCCACCGCCTAGCGGACCCCCGCTGGTTAATGACTCCGATCACAGAGCCAGGCACGAGTTCAGGCTAGAGCTGGTCACCGACAGCCAGATTGAACCATGTATTAAAGGGATGCGTGGTGGCTCTGCTCCTGGTATTGATGAAATTCCTCCTCACATTTTAAAGTTTAATATAATTAACTTCATTCAACCTTTAAAACACATTGTTAATCTCAGCATATCTTCTGGAATATTTCCTGAAGCTTTTGAAATAGCTAAAATAATTCCTTTATTTAAATCAGGGGTGAAAAATGAATTGAATAACTACCGTCCGATTTCCTTACTGAGTGTAATATCTAAGGTCATTGAGAAATGTATTAAATTTAAATTGCAGTCTTATCTTGAAAATAACAATAATTTATCAGAATGTCAGTTTGGGTTTAGGAAAAATAAGAATACCGGTGATGCACTCTTCTTAATGATTAAATATATTAATGATTCATTAAATGTAAATGAAAAAGTGTTGATGGTATTCATTGACCTAGCGAAAGCGTTTGATACTGTCGATCGAAGTGTTCTACTTTCAAAATTAGACTGCATTGGGGTTAAGGGGGTTTCTTTAGTTTGGTTCAAAAGCTACTTAGAAGGGTGTAGCCAAATTGTTTCTGTTTGGCACAAACAGAAATGTAACCAAAATTGACTATGGCGTTGTTCAAGGAAGCACCCTAGGTCCGTTGTTTTTTTTTATATACATCAATAATTTAGATAAGCTTGCTGTGACGGGCGAATTGTTTTTCTTCGCGGACGACACGGCTGTTATTTTAAGGGGAAAACATGTGAAGAAATATATAACATCGCTGCAACAGAACTAAGTCTGATTAAGAACTGGTTTCCCAAAACATTTTGACAATCAACATTGGAAAAACAAAATGCGTTACGACCACATTTGACCACGGAGCGAGCCACCTGCAGATCTTAGACTCATTTTGCATGAATGCGACAACCCGCCCGGTACCCTGTATGTTTGCCAAGAGATTGAAAAGGTCGATCACTATAAATATCTAGGAGTAATTTTAGATTCTAAATTGAGATGGGAAAATCACATAAATTCAGTAAAGACTAAACTTAGAAAATTAATATTTGTTTTTAGAGAAATTAGGGAAATTTTGAATGCAAATGAAATTAGAATTGTTTTCTTTGCACACGTACAATCTATTCTTCAGTATGATATCTTTGTCTGGGGTGGAGCTAGCAAAACTTTCATTCAACCGTTATTTGTAATTAAAAAACTAGTCATAAAAACGGCTTTTCAAAAACATAGACGTTACCCAACTGAACTGCTATTTGCTGAATCTCAAATTCTATCCATCCGCCAGATTTTTATTAAAACCGTCCTAGTATATCTCAACTTACACAAAGAACTAGTTCTCACTCCCGTTTGTCACCAACATCACACTAGGAGTGCCGTGAGCGCGGGCCTGCAGGTTCCTCGAGTGTTCAGAGCAGTTAATTTAACTAGTGCATTTTATATTGCAAATTTTCTTTTTAGAAATCTTCCACCTGACATAAGAGACCTGCAGGAGTCGCATAGTGCGAACAAGCGTATCATCAATAACTGGCTGTTGGGGCTCGGCCTTGGCCGTTCTGAGCTTCTTATCGGCTCCGAATACCGTTGACCTAAACTCGACCCTAGCCCTCCTACTTCTATCTACTACCTACTAGCCACTTATTCTTCAACTGACATAACATTTCACTACTTAATAGGGGCAATTTACATTTAGTTTGATCAGCGACCCTAAAATCAAAATCAAAATTAAAATTAAAAAATAAAAACTATTAGCGAATTCTTTCTTTTCTAAATTCATATATATCTTGATGCTGTGCTGTGGTATATATGTATTTTATGTATTTTTTATCATCATAATATTTTTGTATTACTGCAATATCTAAAGCAGTCTAGAATTTTCCATATTTTAACTAAGTTTTCTTATTTGCAATCAACATATAATTTATAACTAGGTTTTTTAAAATAGTAGATAAGAACTCGTACCGCGCACAGGCCCGTCGTGGCCTATGCGGTACTATTTTTCGTAATTAAGCCTTTAACAATTGTATACTGCATAATTTAATAAAATAAATATGTTTTTGATTTGATTTGATTTGAGTTGGATACATAACTACATGAAAGTGATATTAGAAAAATAAAACAAGTTGTCAAACAGTAAACATTTTACTATTTTAGTCTGAGTGTAGGGTAGGCTCTCAGGGATTCCCCTAAGGGGGAACCTCACCAAAAATGTAGTTATCCAGAATAGCTTTTCTAACAATGTTTTAAAATCATTTAAGAAGTTTCCGAAAATATGAATCAAGAAAGGTATAAACTTTACACTTCTATTCTTTGTTGCTTGTTGTTCTTTGTTGTTTGTAGCGATGGACAACAACAACCCCGATGTCGCAAAAATACCGTGACAATTATTTGTACCAATATTGGTACAGTTACGTCTGGAAGCATTCCATTACGGCAAGGGGGAGAGCAATCCGTATATCCCTGTCGCAACCCGCAAGCGTCCAAGGGGGAGCAATCCGTATGTCCCTGTCGCAAGAGTCCAAGGGGGAGCAATCCGTATGTCCCTGTCGCAAGCGTCCAAGGGGGAGCAGTCCGTGCGTCCCTGTCGCAACCCGCAAGCGTTCAAGGGGGGGGGGCAATCCGTACGTCCCTGTCGCAACCCGCAAGCGTCCAAGGGGGAGCAATCCGTATGTCCCTGTCGCAACCCGCAAGCGTCCAAGGGGGAGCAATCCGTATGTCCCTGTCGCAACCCGCAAGCGTCCAAGAGGGAGCAATCCGTATGTCCCTGTCGCATCCCCAAGCGCCCAAGGGGGAGCAATCCGTATGTCCCTGTCGCATCCCCAAGCGCCCAAGGGGGAGCAATCCGTATCCGCCCGCCGGCAATGCTGGGATTTTCGATCCTGTAAAATGTTACACACAACACAAAACATTTCGTACTGTTTTACTTCTTATTTATTACAATCTGCTCTGCAAAGGAAGCAGGACTCGAAACCTTTTTATTACATGTAACACAATTTTAGTGTGTCCGCACATTTTATTTCGTTCACCATTGCTATTTAATTTTAAAATCAGGAGAATTTCTTATAACCCTACGTTAAACAATACAGAATTCCCATTCGAATTCGGCACAAAACGTAATCCAGGACAATCTAAAACTGTATATATTCAAACTGTATAATCTATACTGTAATTTGTCCTCCTCTTAATTATTAAAAATTTATTTTTCTACTTCAAGTTTGGTGGATTTTATTGCTTCGGACCTAAAATAATAAGACCACCCGCTAAGAATGGCCCGTATTCTGAGACCTTTTATTCTATATTGTTTTTTGTCCTCCAGTGAATCATTAAAAATTTATTTTTCTACTTCAAGTTTGGTGGATTTCATTGATTCGGACCTAAAATCATGAGACCACGCGCTAAGAATGGCCCGTATTCTGAAACCTTTTAAATCCTAAACAATTTCATGAGAGAAAAGAAACGGTATACAAAAATATATACTTACGAATAAATAAAGCTAGACATTAAAATTATTCACAGATCAGCCATTGAAGAAGTTTTTGACGTAAATCTAAATTTAAGAGTTCTTAAAGCATTACAAGCGTGATTGGACTCTTATAGAAATTATGAAGATGTAAATAATGATTCCCTGGAAAACATTAATGTGGGTTCGTCGATGTGGATTCATTGATTAAATTACCTAATTGGGCGAACAACAAAGTGGGATTCGGCTCAAGGTTACAATTCAAATATCACTACGAAACTGAAAGGAATGATTCTTTTATCCACAATTTTATTTAAGTTTCCTCCTTTAAGTTGTATGTCGAGCGGGTTAAAACATGAGACAACTTTGATTTCCTCAACCTAGGGTGGTCATCCAACGGACTCACGTCCCGCATAGAATATTTCAAATATAAACGTTAGAAAACATAACAAACCAATCGAAAACCAATCGTCTGCGTCTCGCCCTCGGACACAGCCGGGACACCGCCGGGACACAACCGGGACACAGCCGGGACACAGCCGGGACACAGCCGGGACACAGCCGGGGCACCGCCGGGACACCGCCGGGACACCGCCGGAACACTGCCGGGACACAGCCGGGACACAGCCGGGGCACCGCCGGGACACAGCCGGGACACAGCCGGGACACAGACGGGGCAACGCCGGGACACAGACGGAACACAGCCGGGACACAGACGGGGCACCGCCGGGACACAGCCGGGCACAGCCGGGACACAGCCGGGACACCGCCGGGACACAGACGGGACACCGCCGGGACACTGCCGGGACACAGCCGGGACACAGCCGGGGCACCGCCGGGACACAGCCGGGACACAGCCGGGACACAGACGGGGCAACGCCGGGACACAGCCGGGACACAGCCGGGACACAGCCGGGACACAGCCGGGGCACCGCCGGGACACAGCCGGGACACCGCCGGGACACAGACGGGGCAACGCCGGGACACAGACGGGACACAGCCGGGACACAGACGGGGCACCGCCGGGACACAGCCGGGACACAGACGGGGCACCGCCGGGGCACCGCCGGGACACAGCCGGGACACAGCCGGGACACAGCCGGGACACCGCCGGGACACAACCGGGGCACCGCCGGGACACAGCCGGGACACCGCCGGGGCACCGCCGGGACACAGCCGGGACACCGCCGGGACACAGCCGGGACAAACTTCGGACGCAGTTCTGCGTCCCAGTTAACTGTGTCCGTGTATAATAGCTCGCGGGACACTCCCATTTGATCAATGCTAAACGAGTGTCCTATTTATGTTTACATTTAGATAATCAAACAGTAAAAACAGCTGGTTTAAATCGTAAAAATAAATGGTAAAGAAACATAAGCGCGAGTATCGGACAAATACTAACTGAGAGCACGGGAAAGTAAATTTAGAGCGCGGGAAAATCAGCCGATCGTTTTTCACTTGCTCTAAATTAGAGCTTGGGAAACGATAATTTTCGGTGATATCAGCTGACATCGAAATAGCTACTTTCGGTACGGAGTGATGGCAAATATAAATTATTACCAGCACGATGTGCGAGTGAACCGTGTATTTCCAAGGGCTATGTTTTGTCTCATAACCCGAGGCTATGCGATCAGATCGATATTGTTTGCCTGGGCGGTATTGTCAATTAGACCACGTCGCTGTGACGCTATAAAAGTGCCTCGCCGGCGCGCGGCGCGGCGGCTCCAGGGAACTTTTTGTCTTTTTTTTAAAGAGGATCCAAAAACCAAAAGCCCAAAACCAAAAGTGCCAAAAGTAGTAGGAACTTTACTACTGTAGTGTAGTTCTTTGGGCGAGGTATAGGGTTCCCTTATGGTAATATGGGGAAAAGAGGAGATTTTACCACGCCACCCCTAACCGGGGGGCCTGGGGGTGTGGATCCTCCAGGGGAACGGGGGTCCGGGGCTCCTCCCCCGGAAAATTTGATGTAAATAGGCAATTAAAAACTTGATTTTTATTGCATCCAAATGATTAAAACCTGTAAATGATAGTTCGGTTTATCACCAATATGCACATTTTTCAAACAAAGGAGGAGAAATGAAAGTTAATTTTAAACGTGCATTTATTTTATTACCTTGTATAAAACTAAGTTTATCCGTAGTAATAGTAATCAATAATTAAACTTCGTATTATAGAACAATAACTTGTCAAATAATTTTAGTAAAAAAAACTTAATAAAAGCAAAATTTGACCTCATTTAAACACATTTAAAAAATATTATTCATAAAGTTTCAGTGTTCAGGTATCTTAACTAAACAGAAACCAAAAACCAAAATGCTGCCCTTGTTTGGTTCATTGTGATAGAATTTATCCGTGCGGCGCCTGCAAATACAAAGTAAATTCTAAACTGCTCTCTATAAAAATATAGTCGACTATAAAACAAAGGTATCAAATTAAAAGTCACGATTAATTACTGTGGTACTAATTATCAATGGTTTAGAGGCAGTTCACTCATTAAAGGTACGTTACAGGTGTGTTCCGTGGTGGCAGCTTCTGTCAAAAAATGGCAGGACAAGCTTCTAAATTATCAGTGTTTATGATGTGTAGTACACAATTTATATTTGATACTACAGTAATTCTGAGATGGAGATCTTTGATTTGATACCATATTTGTAATTTTTTACGTAGTTTTTTTCCTATTCATAGTGATTTGAGGCAAATTAATGGCTTCACTACGAGCCTCGTGCTCCGTCTATGTACTACGTGGTCGCTGGCCGCGACGCTGTTACAGTTTATGACTATACTCATCACAACAAGATCTTCACGACGACACATTACGAGCTTTACCACTGATTGGAAATAAAACACGTTTATTAGTCTGTTTGTGGTCAACTCCGTTCGATTTAGTAATTTGACGATTAATATTTTTTGGAAGAACCTTTCTGTGTCGGAGAAAAGGATGTGAGGCGTTTTGGTTAGCGTCTTATGCTTAAATTCTAGAGAAGAAGTCCAAGAATTATACATTATACATTGCTTGGAAAGACGACCAACCCAAGTAGGTATTTTAAGCCAAGTATGAATGACAGTTGAGTGAAGGATGATTGTGGCGCGATTTTGAGTCTTGTTACTAAGGCCGACATGTTCCTTAGACAGGACTGTTAAGAGGGGGCTCCAGTCACGAAAGATTTCGCTTTTCTACCTGCTTCTCCCGTAAGGCTAATGTTAACTTTCAAGTTCCGTCCAGCTTCAACCGCTCATCCAAAATCCTTCATCTATGGCTCATTTGAAAGAAAAAAAATTATCTAGCGACATGAGTGAGCAGAATTTTTATATCGCTCTTCTAAAAAAAACTCAAGTCGCTCGATAATTTTTTTCTCTTTCAAAAGATCGACGATTTTGGATGAACGGTTGAGGCTGTACAGAACTTGAAAGTTAACATTGGTCTTATGGGAGAAGCAGGTAGTCGCACGGGACTGGATCCCCCTCTTAATTACTAGCCAAACAGCCAACGGCAATTAAGGGACCTACATTTTAACGTAGGATCCAACCACAATTTTGCCTGGTGTACAATTTACGAACTGGTCTAATTATGAGGACGGTCTTATGAACGTAGTATTCAATAGTGCGGACGTTAATCCGCACCAGGGAACACCGCGTTCACAAGCCGTCGCTCATAATTATCCACAATTCGTGACTTCCAAGTAGTTGGATTACAGGACACGCCACCGTCCCAGTCTAGAAACGAATCGATAGATACGAAGTCCAAGGAATGTCCTGTTATTGATACGTCCATAAAAATTACATCAAAGACATGTTGAGGAATAAGCTAACTTACAAATATATTTTTTTTATAATGTTAACATGGAAAATGAGTGAACAGGTTTGCAGGGATTTTAAGTCATAATTCAGGAAAACTCAACTTGATAAAGCCACATGTTGAGAAATAAGCGAGATATAAACTTTTATTTATTTCCCATGAGGTACGAAAATGAAAACGATAGGGAAACTTACTGTGTTTATCACTCTATCTCGGTAACCAATGGAAATTGAGATGACAAAATAAATTCAAATGAACGCATCAATGATTTTAATCGCTAGATTCAGCCTGGAGAAATAGCTTTTTACAGAAAAATCTAATTCATATTTCAAGACATAAAAGCAATCTTTTAAAAATAAAGTTAGTTTTAGAATCGGTTTAAGGTCATATAAATTTCTACCTAAAACTTATTTGATGTTAAGTGTTGATTTTCTGTGATTAAACACTGATTACGATGGTGATTTCAACTCTTTAATTCTTTATTTCACAAGAACAAGCCTGTACATTAGTGTCAACTTAATAAACAAACAATTAATTAACTTAATTGTAAAAAACTTATTCTACATACAGAACCTTATATGTAGAAAGATGCGTCAAATGACCGTTCCGTATGTGTGTGTCCGTTCCGTCGGTTGTTGGAACGGTCTTGTTCCTGTGCTATCCTTATTCTAAATATAGCAGTTATTTTTTTCATTAATTTCAAGCCTAGAAAAAATATATATTTTTACTTTCAAGGAAAAACTCAGAAAAAGAATAGTGTGGATGGTCTATTAAGAACGATTTTAATTTAGTCTTAAATTTTTTGATTAGTTTCTTTTTTGATTACATTAGGTAAGATTTTGAAAAATTTTGCACCCATGAATGAAGGTTTTTTTTGGAAAAGAGATAATTTGTGCTCTTGAATGTCAGTATCATTTTTATTTCGTGTATTGTAAGAATGGATATTTGAACGCATTTTAGTTTTCTGTCAGTTATTTTTTTAAATAAATAATACAATCAAATATATACTGATTAAAAACTGTTAATATTTCTAAATTTTTAAAAGAATCTCTGACATGATAATCTGGTTTAAGCTTTAGCATAATTCTGATTGCTCTTTTTTGCAGAAGTAAAACCTTATTTAAATTAGCATTACTTGTGCTTCCATATAAAATTAATCCAATAAATGCAATGTGTGAGTGAATGTTGGCATGATATATTATTTTTAAAACCGGTAAGTTGCATAAATTTACCATGCTTTTCAAGACATAAATTCCAGAATTAATTTTCTCGATTTTATTTTGAACATGTTTGTCTCATTTCAAATTATTATCCATTTCTAAGCATAACAATTTGGAACTAATAACATGCTCTAATGGCTCATTTTCAATATAAATATTAGGTTTAGATGAAATTCTATTCTGCTGCATGGTTTCAAAGCACATGAATTTAGTTTTTTGTGTATTTAAAAACAAAGAATTGTTCTTGAAAACATTTTGATTATTTATAAGTTGAGTTTGGCTTGCTTTTTCAAGATCAATTACATTTTTAGATGATAAAATTAAATTTGAATCATCCGCATAAAGAATAAGTTTACTCTTAATGTTTTCAATATTTGTATATGGCCCAGAGGTAGAAATGTGAATTTTTTTAGACTGAAACGGTCTTAAGGTGAGGAGTGGTTTGAACTAAATAACGGATCCACAACTGAATGTTAACTTCAAGGTCGGCGTCGGGGCCTGCGTCAGGTATAATTCGTCTATGGTGGTGGTCGGAGCGGTCCCCGCAGCGCTGGACGGCCCTGACCCAGATTCCCAGGGCTTGGTAACTTGGGCAAAATTGCTTGGGTGCCCGACCCACCGCGCTCTATTGGGCTGCGCTGTACATGCCCCGACAAGGTTCCAGTAGATCCCTCTTAACCGACACACACGTAGGGTGTCCAGATTGTTTCCGAAAAAACGGGACAATTAAAAAACCCCACCCCCATCCCCAATACAACACACCACACTCCAAGATGTTTGATTTTATGGGGGTCTCTGTAATTTACAAATTTTGTATTGGAACAAATTAAGTATCAAACTGTTTTTGAAGCTTTTAGACCATGAATTTTATTCTCCATTTATTGAAATTATTACAGCGCACGATTGTTACAGTTTTTCTTTAAGAGTACAATAAATGGCATGCAGCCATGAAGGATAATTTTTTGAATCGCCACATTCTGAGGATTAAAATAATCAAGTCACATTTTTAAGATCTTAAAATTTTATTGTAAAAGAAAAAATATTTTCTAACAATTAATTATGTAGGTGGTAATATATATAAAATAGTAGGATCAAAAAAGTATCACGATTATTTTAAACTTTAAGTTCTAATCGTTAATTGTTATGCTGGAAAAACAGCTATAAAACAATTTAAAAATAAGTTCATTAAACGTTCCAAGTTTTGTCATACTTGTCACTTGCTCCAGCTAACTTTTAAGAATGTACTTCTTCTCTATTATATAGTAGTAGGACTGACAACAATCCATTTTAAAGTTATATGATATTTGAAGAAGAGCTTCAAGTGTTCCATTCGGTTTCTTTCTCCAGTCCACTGAATGTTCATCAGTGAAAATATTCTTTCTGTATTTTCATTGTGAGCGGGAATCACGAACAAGTATGTTTTTTTATATATAGCCTACTAAAAAACGGGACATTTTGACGTTCCGACAAAGTTTTTCGGGACAACAAAACGCAACGTCAAAAAAACGAGACTTTCCCAGTTTTACGGGACGTCTGGTCACCCTACACACACGGGATCGGACCTAGGTCGGATAACTTAAAAGGTCGGTTAAAACGGGAAATCCTCTAAACACATAAAATGAAAGCTCTATTGATTTAGGGTTCTATTAACATCATTCAAAAGCCGTTCTTTAATTCTTTAGAAAATAAACTATAATTTACTATCAACCTGTTTCTCAAAATAATTAATGTAGAAATAAATGTAAAAAAAAACCCAAAAATACGGTCAAAAAACTTTATAATCTATATAGTAGACGTGTTAGAAAAGGTTCTTATGTTAACACCTTTAATAACGTGTCCATATTTTTTTACCATCTTTTGTAATGCGGCATTGACTGTCAATACATATCATTGACTGTCAATGCATATACTGTACCATTTTCATGAATTAAAAAATGCTGTATCCAAAATATTTTAACCCGTAACAACCTGTAGAGTTGAGCTTAACGTTCCCATCGCTGACTATGGAAACGGAAATGCCGCAGTTCCTAGAAAAGGGTGGTTAAACCGAACTGTTCTAAAAACAGGGTCAGTTAAAACGATCATTAATATTTGATCAGCAAGGGCGGATAATCCGATCGTAGGTTAAAAGGAGGTCGGTTAAGAGGGGGTATACTGTATATTGTTATACTGGATTATACTGTTACACTGGTGATAGCACTGACTTCACAACTGTGTTGGAACGCGTGCCGCAGTTGTTATTAACTGATGTACCGTTCTTTGAGTCGATTCAACTGATTCCAAAACTGATGTAATCATTCCGGAGAGTTGAATCCTGTTGATCTGTTTCTTATTTATGATTGAACGTTTTCTTTGCCTTTGGAACAGGCAAGGGGCATAGTACAATACTATACTATTTTAACCTATGAATTTGGAATAATGAACTTAATTCCAGTATACTGTACTATAAATGTTAATATAAAGTAAATTAGTAAATACATAAACTCGCTTTTCATTTCAGATTTTGTCATCGCCCATATACAAACGTTATTGTTGCTCAGCAATATCACTGACAGAAGTAAAAGTCTTACTATTTATTATGTTGCTTACTTGCCATGTTTCTACCATCATTCTCGTAATTTGCATAGTGACTGATTATATAAATTACTTCTAACTAGGCCTAGGTTTCTTTACTGCAATTTTTACTTTTGCTCGCAATTAAAGTTATGCCTAAAAATAAATTAGGTAATGGATTCATTAAAGTTATTCTCAAATATAAATCACCTAATAAATACTTGTTAGCAGCTTACTGCTTAATTCGTTGTTTGAAATATTATTAATTTCCGGTTCCAGAATGAACCAAGCTCAAAATAGAGTCACGATTCGACTTAATCACTTTTTTGTCTCGTTCATTTTGAGAAGTCGGTGATGTTGTGTTTTCTGCAACGGTTGGTACAAACTGATGTACCATTTTGTAATATTTTGTTCTAAATAAACGGTACGCTTTTTACTACAGAGTGCTGCCTCCAGTATAACAATAACCTCCTTCCCTATAAACAATCGACTTACTGTCGATTGAAATTATTTCACTTTCTATTAATTCGATTAAGTTTTGTTTTTGTCAGAGATAGATCAACATGTAGTAGGCCTACTGAAATAAATTTAATAAAAAATTTAGTGTTATCTATCTTATTTCGACTAATTTAAACTGATAAACCTTAATAGAAACAAAAGAATAAAACAACAGTTCAAGTTTTGAGGTTAGGTTAATCAATACAATACAATCAATTTGTGTTGTTAAAGTTGTGTTTTTCGTGTCAATACAATATTAATTCTATCGTGAACTTATTTATACGTATAGGTGGGGGGAAATGTAGCGTAATAAGGTACATTTCTCCCTCATAATTGTCGCCTTTGGCAAGTTCGGGCGCCAACGTTTTCATTCGCAAGACAGTGTTGTGTTTTACCCCTTCTAACTAAAATAACTCAATTCAAAAAGCGCAAATCATTGCCTTTACATTGTGTTGCACAGCTTTTAAAGGACTCTTCTTTCCTGTATTTTGATGGAATGTTTAAGCTGTTTATTAAAAATTATAGTAATTTAGTGATTTAGCACATGAAGGATTGTATTCGCAATAGTTTTTATAGCTAATGTGAAGGATTAAAAGAGATTTAGTCAATAAAGAAAGACTTGTCATAATAACAAAAGTCGCCTAGTTGTAATATTTTTTTAAAGAACAGTTCAATACTTAGCAGTAAAAAAGTAGGCCTATCGAAAAGAATTCTAAATAATTTATTATAGATAAAATCTATGAAAAGGCTTTTAAATAACTGTTGACGATGATGTGCAAAGTAAAGATCATTTTTCGTTATACTGCTGCAAAAACAGCAGTTTTAATTGCATGGTTGCGGGCCTAAAGAAGCTCTTTTTCACCCAAAGGAGAAAAAGAGTCGGCTGATGTCGAGGACATCAGCTGTTCGTATGCACTACAACTGCAAACATTGTGTACGTCAGCGTCGATGGTGAGCTAGCGATTGCATCGAGAGTGGTTATCGGTTGTTGTTGTTGTTGTTATTATCAATTGTAATTCATTGTTGCATTGTTGTCGGTTTAGAGATTTGCGAAACTCGCTCATTTCACCAATCGATAGTTCAATGCTTTCGATACATCGATAGTTGTTCATTGTTGTCAGTCTAACCTAACACAAATGAAAGAGACAATCATCTGACAGTTTTAAACGAACAAGATAAAGCAGGAACAAGACAAAAGCTACTTTGGGAGATATATTTTAAGGTAAAGAAGTTGTAAGTATCATTTTGGTTTTCTTAAGTAGTTAGCGTGCGTATTGAGCGGTATAACGAAAAATATAGTTCATCACATGGGCTTAAAGCTGTTTTTCGTTACTTGCTGGACATTTTTTCTTTTTTTCATTTTTATTTTTTTACTCAGCAGAACTTGACCTACGAAAAGCGTCACTTAAGGCCCTAGTAATGAAATATACTTAATTCACCATCAGGAAAAAATGAATTTACTCACTGATAAACATATAAACCGAGACTGTCTCGATATAGCATTCCTGTGAAAACGATTCCAAATAGGGAAAATTGAGTTTCAGATGGCGCGCTACGAGGCAACCAAGTAATTACATTGCAGGTGTTTTCAGAAATAGACGGATGTCGCGACACCCACTGTTGGAATTTATATTATGAGGCAATTTGATTATACATCGCGTCGAATCACGAGGCCCAGTCGCATGACTGAAGTAAATTTAGCATTGGGCATACGGGGGCCTAACCACGTTGATGCGACTTATACATTGAGAGGCCTTTCATGAACATGGCTTAAAGTCTGTAAATACTGGGTGTTTTTTTAAACGCTACCCATTTTTAAGATTGAATAATGCACCTATAAATATGAAATGAGTATTGTTTTATGGATCTTTACATTTTATACAACCTATTATTTAAGTTTGATTACATTTAGTTTACATTATGTGCTCAAACAATCCGCCACTGGCATTTGTATAAAGTTATGCTCTCTCCATCAAGTTCCCGAGCACGTGTTGCTAGGTACCATTTTGAATTTGTTGCATTGAATTTGTTATGTTTGTTAAGTTGGACGCATTCATGTACATTTTCTGTGTATGATTGAATAAAGATATTTTGATTGATTGATTGATTGATTGTTTTGAGGTGCTGAATATCCTGTGAATTGTTTTCGTAGACCTTGCTTTTTATGTATCCCCAAAGAAAATAATATAGTGGGGTCAAATCCGGGGATCTTTGGGGGAAATAATCCTTCACTGATAAAATAAAGTTTTGGGTTGCGTTAAAAAAACCCTCACCAATAATAATTAGTTAATAAATCATGTAGTAATCATAATTAGTTAATTAGTTAATTGTATTAGAGCCATCTCTTAATATACATGTGTGAATTAAGATGCATTGTGCGAGCTCGATAGCGAAAAACTTAACCCTTCTTTCTTCAAGTAAAACACCACAGCCCTTCGAGCATACGGCCATTCTCATTTTGATACCTCTTTCTTCAATAAGTACCGTAAACCTTGGATGTTTTATCAAAATTCATCAAGATAGTCATATCCTTAAACATCTTCATTCCTTAAGTACCTAATTCAGGACGTACCATTGGTCCCAAATTTAACACCCTTAAATCAGTGTGAAGTGCCAAGTCCTTACACATACCGCCTCCTCCTAACCCAAAATTTATCCCTCAATATCAAGCTTTTTTCTGGGGTTCTGTTGTTGAGACATGTATCTAACTCACTTATCTTGTTTTGTATGCGCTGTATTTTTGTTAATACTAGTATGCTGGAAAATTCAAATTCATAACTCGTGAGGTATACCTGCATTTCATTGTTAGTATATAGCTCACACTTTTGTTTGTTCATTGTTAAAGCTCACACTTTTGTTTGTCTTCGTCTTGTAGAAGAGTTTTATAATATGAATTAATCACTTTTTTAATATTCTTTGCCTATAATTTTGTCTTTCATTAAGTATCTAGTTTTTAGTTTTTACTGTATTAAAACAGCTCAGCAAAGTTCCTAACACAACACATATGTTTATTATTGTCGTAGCTTAGTTTCCAAGATATCGTTTGCAATTATTTTATATCCACGTACAAATAGGCCTCGCCAGGTATTTTTCTATGGGGTCCTTAATATTTCTCACTGATACGTTAACCATTAAATTGTACCAGAATAATTGGTAGTATAAGGTTTCTTTAGAGGATGTTCTATGACACTGTATATGAACTTCATTAAGTAAAACCTTTTTTATTTATCCATGTAAAGTGTACAGTCCCGCTTTAATTTCCTCTTTCCCACGCATACATCAATTTAATCTTTAGCAATTACTAATTTTATTTCAAACACTCCTTCTTCATATTATAGATCCTTCTTCATATCATAGATCACTAAAGTCCTTGACACACCTTATTTAGCTAAGTTCAAACTAAACTCAACTGCAAACCCAACAAAGTTTTAATGTTTTAATCAACTGAGTTTATTAACTGATGAACGAACAAAGAGAATATTAGCGGAGTCAAAGATTCCTTGTCCGCCACTGTGTACGTGTATGACGCGATAAACCAAAATCGGCTGCGCTGATCACTTTAAAACTTTGCTTAAACGTTTTAAAAACGTTTTAACGTTTTTTAACATTTTTTAACGTTTTTTTAACGTTTTAAAAACTTTAAAACATTGCTCAAATACGTTTTACTTTAACGTTTAACGTACTTACGAGTACTTTTAACGTTTTACCTTGCCGAAAAAACCCTATTCAACTATTAGGAAAATATCCTCAACAGATTTTTCTATTTGATTTCTGGAGTAGTAAGAAATACCAATAAATCAACATGGGGAACATGCTTTCATTAAACTATGGGATACAAATGACTGTGATTTCAAATAAAAAAGGAACTACTAATTCAATATGTGACAATTATGTTAAAAATCAAGTGGGGATCAAATTCTGCTGCTCTCTGGTGGGATTCTTGAGTATACGGTTTAAGAAAGGACATTGGGACAACGTTACCTCTGGGTATTTTATGTTTAAGTTATGATTTTCCTCTTGTAATACATTTATCAATTAAATTAAAGAATCGTTAACAAAACGATGTTATGCACTTTTTGTCAGAAAATATATTTGTCACTTACTTAAAGAGTAGTTACTGTTTTATTTGCAGCCAGAAGATACTCGCGGCTTCGCCCGCTTAAAGGATAAAGAAAGTTCAGTGGAATTATACATTAATTCAAATGGACTGATTGATTTTAATTATGTATAATATATTTACTGAAACTTTAAGACTTTGATTACCTTCTTAAGGTTGCTGATAGAGTCCACCCTATGTTGAATTGAGAAGGTGAAACGTACCCTCTGGATCACTAATATTTTTATTATTGATGGCTATTAATCGGCCAAAATATTCTAATTTTGGAATTTAGTCTTACAAATATTGAGATTTACTATTTAATCCTTGATGCCCAGACATAAATATGGCTTCGATTAGTGTTTGAATAGTAAAAATAAATGCCACTTCAGGGGTAAAAATAAAAACTTATATTTTTAAATGTGCATTCGTTTAAATCCTGTTGGCCAGTTTGACTAAGAGTGGACTCCTCCTTAAAATCTGAATTTTGCAAATTTTGAAAAATAATCTATAAACTGTAAGAAAACAGAAAATTAATGTATCGGCGAAAACATAGGAGACCTCATACCCCAAAAGGGTTTCGATCACTTTGAACATAGAATCACTCGGTCAGCTACTAGAGGTGGAAATGCATGGTAGAAATAGACTATTTTTGGAACTTAAATCCCCCTCAGCGCAAATTCGAAAATATGTTTCTAGTGGAAGTTTTATACTCTAAGTGGGATGTCCATGTAGAGTTTATTTAAAGAGTACCTGGTGAACCGAGCCTTGCTCGGTATTAATTCATGTTTGCCAGTTCATCCAATTACTATAAAATATTTCAGTGTCATAAATTTGATAAATAAAAACTGTTTTTTACAACTTCATGCAATCTATCCCACGCGCTGTATTTTTGCTAGATGGCTGTAGTTTACAAACAGCTGTTATGACTACTTCATTTTTTTACACTTTCCTTGTTTATTTCATTGCTATCATGGCAACTCATAAGACCAATGTTAAAATTTTACAACTTTAAAATTTATTTTATTACTTCATTAGATTTTCTCTAGCCAAGTAATCTGCATAGAACTTAATTTAGAGTCATAAGTTTATTTTACTTATTTCAAGAATGAAGGAAATCCTCGGAGCCGTTTTTGAGATTATTGTGCAAACAAAAAAGCAAGTAAGCAAGTAAGATATTATTGCTCATATAAGCATATATGAGCCTCATATTCTTTGTAGTTATAAACTTATCTGGGGTTGTCTTGACATCTGGTGCTTGAGAAACAGACGGTTTTACTTTTATTTTAGTAATGGAAAAGAGATAATTTATAACGGACCATGATTTGAATTGTTTTTTATAATTCATAATAATATTATTTGGATAACTGTTTTAAAACATGGCACACTGTTCTCAAGTGTAAATTTTTCTTACTAGTTTTAACACGAAAATTATTATAACTACTTTTCTGCCTATTAATAAAATTATTAGTAAAATGGGTCTGTTATTGTGATGTCAACAATCATATAAGAATCGAGAAAAAACACCGATATCGAATTCAATGTTTTCTGACAAAAAAATTAATGTTACATAATATTTTGATCCAATAGTTTCCAAACAATTTTAATTACGGTAAAATTGTCGTGTGAACACTAAGAGCTCAGAGTTAAGGTTAAGCTTTTCCTCGGCTAAGGTTTGGCTACTATATACAAAAAAACTAGACCATACGATAAAATCTAATGCATAAAACGTCACTGTATGTAAATGATGGAAAAATGTCTAAAACCTTAACAACATAATTATTACCGTTTGTTTTGCTTAATAAATTTATGTTTCATAACGTCTAAAAATATTTTAAATACTATTTGTACTCATTTATTTATAGATTTTAAAGTAAATTACTAACGAATACCGCGCAGTACGCTGAATTTTAGGGCTTAAATTGCCTTTTTTAGAACCAAAACCCCCAATGCTGGCCTTTGTACCCGCTAAAAAAGAGGGTAAGGGCTTTCGATTTATTCCTGGCCAATCGGATCATAGCAAATAATATCTTCACCAAATTACAAAAAATCGGATAAAAACTGCGGCCGCTAGAGTGCAAAACCCCCTTAAGACAACGTACTGCGCTCAGTAAATTCATATTTTCATTCATGAATCGGTTATTTTCGGTGCTATAATTTTGGGAGGGGGCTTAAAAAGTATTGTTTGTTATTATATTTAATAAAATATACATAGCATTTACATTAGGGGCTTATATTACCCTTTTTAGGGCCAAAAACATACACTTGCACAAGAAGACGCACACGCGCACGCGCGCATATATAAAGTTCTTAACTTGTGGTATTTTTGGCATCGGGGCCCCCAAAATGAAAAGTTATCACAGTCCCATTCCTGAGAGCCACCGTGGGGATGCCAATGGCTCACTATATTACTGGATATTCGCCAACAATGAAGTATTGCTCTCATCGAGCACCCTCTCCCCCTCCAAAAAACCCTAGATATGTATAAGCTACAACAATCCCAGTATTATTTAGATATCTATGCCAGTCAAAGCGGCCGCCCCGCAAACGTAATGCAATTTGGGATCTTTTCCAATATACGTATACCACTGTTTCGGGTTTGTTTTCAAGCTTGATTTTGGTAAGTTAGGTTAGGTTAGGTTAAACTAACCTGACCTAACCTAACATAACCTAACCTTACCTAACCTAACCTAACCTAACCAACTGCAACTGGGACCACTAGACGGCCAGACGCTGGCTTATCGCGCAGGTAAAATATTCTTACGAAGAATTTCCACTTAAAAACGATTAATAACTATTATTTGACCTAGTTCATGGTGCTCAGTCAAAAATCAAGCTAGAAGGGTAAATTAGGAATGGTGGTATACGTGTAACGGAAAAGATCCGCAATTTGATTAAAGGCCATTAGTCAACGTCTAATCAGGCAATAATTCTACTCAGTTCAAAATCGTAATTTTGGGATTTTTCGGTCTACTACAAACCATCACTACGTTTTGGGACTCCTAATTTTTAATTGTTATTCTTTTGTGATTATTAATTGTACAATAGTTAATGACTTCTGCCTACATTAGGGGGTTTTTAGTTAAGATACAACAAATTCAGACAAAATGAATAAACATTCTGCACGACGTGTCCTCTAGTCGAATATTTTATATTCTATTTATAGTTTTAATATTACATATAGTACCTTAGAAAACTGCAAAAAATGAAATTGTAAACATGTAAATATATACAGATGAAACGACTATAAAGGATCTCGTTGTAAACAAAAAAACAGTTCAAGATATTGATCAAAACCGATACTAAAAAATAGGTAAACTGCCTAATTTGAAACTTCCCACAGGTTAAATAAGTCAAATAAATCTTCGCGATAAGGTCACGCGTCAGTTGACATGACAGCGAGTGTCCAATGTTTAGTTTTTATGAAAAATTCTGTCTCACAACTAGGTATCACCTTTGGCCAACGGTTGATACTTCAAAATTCAAGTATATTTTGATATAACCTTGATATAAACCTTGATACTTCATCTTTTTGTCAAACACCTGAATTAGATAACAAGGTTTCATATTTAATTCGAGGAACGTGAACGTTTATAATTTACGTGGATTTCCCTCATAGGGAACAAAATATTAACATAAATCTCATGTTAAGATCGAAGCCCGAGGCATAACTTTCTGTTTTGAGGTCTCAGATGCCGAAAGTACCATTCGTTAATTAATTAATTATATGTAAATATAATGTTAATTTTCATTTTGTAGCCCTCAGATGCCAAAAACGCCATGTGTTCCTAATTCACGTATACATTAATGTGACAATCCTCTTAAATATTGCCTGATCTTAATAAGATTTTGTACAGATGTGTGATGTGTTAATTATTCGGACGAGTTCAAAGTCAGCCCGATCGGACACTCGCAGAGGAGGGGGAAAGGGTGATGAAATACCATCAAAAATGGGTTTTAGGTTCTTACATAGAGAAATTCAAAGCAATCAAATTTTCGTTTGCAACATTGAAAAAAGAATTAATATGTTGAACAATTGTTCTATATCCACTGGCCACCGAAATAAAGTTTGTGACTAACACAATATGTTCTCCCAGAGCTATCCTAAATGACATTAAGAAGATTCTACATCTCACTATTTATCAACGTATCCTAATAAAACATGATTACGTTACCATACCTGCAAGGGATTTTTTAATGAGTGAAAGGTGATTGTAGGATGATTGCATGAGGTTTGCGGCTTAATGCAATTGAGATCTAAAGTATATTATCCAAAAATTGCCCATTTTTACATTACGTTATCCTGATGGGAAATTTAAAAATGCTTCATGTTCCTTATTTCTTCAACATATTTTGAAAAAACTTGATATACGCCTTCTTAAAACTCGTTACTGGATATTGAATTAAACTACCCAATTAGTGCATACATATCTTTGCAGCAAACCTGCATGCACATTCCCAATACAATTACTTGAAGATAACTGAAACAAGTCATATCTAGCTAATGTTGGATTGAAATATTGTATATGTTTTAATGCATTTCGAATTCTTTGATATACAGGTCTGCTGTAACGGGGATATTTACTCTGTAATACTGGTAGCAGATCTTACCTATTAACGTATTAATTTAATGTAATTAATGGTTTTGAACATAAATCTCGTCCGTGAACATAAACGTATACCATACTGATCCCTGCGTACTGGCCTGGTAATTCAATGGGTATTTTAGGACACTCATAATCAACAATGTTAACTGGATACATTAATCTTTAGTTAAAAAAAATATTTTATGTTGGTTAAAATTATACAGTGTTCGCCAAAAGTCTGGAATATATTAAATAACTTTTTTTAATTTTGCTGAAAGTAATGAAACTTTACAGTTGTTTCATCTTTACAGTTTAAATTAGACATAGAATATTTTGGCGTATTGTCTTAGTTCTTCAGACGATGAGGGGACGGCCCATGCTGGAAGTCTTAAAATTCTTAAATGTAAGCATACCTCTAGTTATACCTCATTTTAAAGGACTTAATTAGTAGATCATAACAGCGCTAACTGCGCCTCAAAAGGTTGATCCAATCAGAAGTTACAGCTCCACAAGGATTTTAATGTTGGCCATTAAACTATAAGCTAAAATTAAGAAGAAAAGTCTAACTAATAATAAAGCGCTCGGAGCGATGTAGTTGAGTTTTAGATACATGTATTTCTCATTAATAAGGATAATTTGACGTATTAAAAAACTACAATTAAATTACTTAGTTTCGAGTGCATTATTAGTAATTAGACTGTTCTCCTTATTTTGAGCTTAGAGTTTAATGGCCAACATTAAAATCTTTGAGGAGCTGTAACTTCTGAATGGATTAACTTTTTGAGACGCGGTTTGCGCTGTTATGATCTACTAGTTGACACCTTTGAAATGAGGTACAACTCGAGATATGCTTACATTTAAGAATTTCAAGACTTCAAGCGTGGGACGTCCCTTGATCATGCGAAAAAATAATAAAACACATGAAAATATTTCTATTTATGATTGATATACAACTGCAAAGTTTCATTACATTGAGAAAAATAATATAGAAGTTATTTAATATATTCCAGACTTTTGCCGAACCCTAAATAATTCACCATGCATTTGTCCATACCCATCAACCAATAGTTGAAATGAAAACAGGTAATTCAATGAGTATTTTAGACCAGGGCATATATATAGGGCATGACTGGGCATATACATTTCCAGAACAGGAAATATATGGATCTATAATTTAAGACCAAATCCGGATAAATTAAATTTAGTGTTGTTTGGTTGTCTACCGTTCACATAATATTCGCCAGAGCTAAATAAACTTTAACTCACATTTAATCCAGTAAATTCATCAAGTGTTCTATACGTAAACGTATAAAATTGCACAAACAATGCAGAAGCTAACGATCTTAAAAAGAAGTCTTGGAAAATTGAATTTTATCTTGGTTGTTTACAGTGCGTTCAATAACCGGTGGGTCAAATGAAACCCATATTTCAGTAAAGGTTCTTGGACCAAAATACATCGAATAACTTAATAATTACTGGAGATGTAGACAAATATTGGGAAATGTAAGATTATGCAGACTTAATTCTTTAATTGGTTTCTTTCTATTTATAATAATATGTTTGTAAAACTGCGATTTGAGTTTATTTGCAGTTGATAGTGAGACCAACAACGGCAAATAACTGTTTCTCAGCTTTGAAAGTCTATTTGTCATGATAAAGTACCCCTCGGTAATATTTAACTCTAGGAAGGAATGAAAGTTGCGGGAAGTTGTGAAAATAGCTAACCATAATAAAATAGTACAGGTAGTTTTCCTAAAGTTAAAACTAGAATTGAATTTAGTACACACAGTAAACACGGTTTACAACCATACCGACAAGGTCAAATGGGTCATTTTTTAACGTTTTAAATTTTTGGGAGTAATCAATTTGCAAAATCTCAAATGTTAATTATATTTCTCAAATCCTATACTCTTATATGAGCAATGTTATCGTCCGTCCGTTCGTGTATGCTTGCTTGCACAATTATCTCAAAAACGGCTCCGAGGATTTCCTTCAAAGTCCGTAAATAAGTAATTTATGACTCAAAAACGTCTTTTATGCAGATTACTTTGCCAGAGAAAATCTAATAACGAATTAAATCAAATTTTAAAATTGTAAAATTGTAACATTGGCCATATGGGTTGCCGTGATAGCAACGAAAATAATCAAGGAAAGTGTAAACAAATGAAGTAATCATAACAGCTGTTTGGAATCTTACAGCCATCAAGGGAAAATACAGCAAGTGGGATGAAGAGTCTATGGAGCAAGAAAAAAGGTTTCTATTTATAAATTTTATGACATTGAAATATTTTATAGTAACTGGATGAACTGGTAAACATGAAATAACACCGAGCAAGGATCGGTCCAGCAGGTACTCATGTTAAAAAAATATATATACATAATAAAGAATACTATATGCTATACATAATGTCATATGCAAATTATATATAATAAATACACTGAGAAAAATATCCTAGCGGAAAAGCAGAGTTTTTGCCCCAAGTCTAGAATCTGTACTCGCAATACGTAAATAAGGACTTGGCTCACGTACAGGAGTTTGTGTCTGGACCCAGCTCAATGACTCGGCAGAGTTTTGGGCATTAGTACAGACGCAGGACTCGCAGTCCTTCTTTAAGAACTATTTCTCTGCAATTACGCTCGAACTGCCGTATTTGCAAATAATCAGGGAATTTACCGTGATTTTAAGGAAAAAACATTAGAGTGACGTCATGGATGGTTTGTATACGTCACAAAACACGTCATAATTTTATCCATGATTACTTTCTGCATGCAGCCCACTGCATTTACGGTAGGTGTATGGATGAGAACTTCAAATTATTTCCATGTGATTTGGTAAAAGCATTTAGTCTTTACCTTGTTTTAGTTCGCACTCTCATCAAATATTTTATTTGAATCGAATAAATTTTTTACCAAATCTGGATCGATTTTAGGTCCGTTGTGTTGTTAGTTTTATATTTGGGATTGAAAATTTACTAATGTGATATAGGTTTGAATAATAACATTTGGTTTCAATAATACACATTTTATTAATGTTTTTTTTGTAGATTTACTTACTGTAGTACCATTGATAGTAAATACATATAAAGTGAATGGTAGTGAAACGACAAAAAAGAATATCAAATTTCCAATTTTTCAGAGAAAAAGCTTAGATTATTGAAGAAAATCAAATCGTTTTATTTGTCAGCAGTTACTTTTGTTAAATATTGTTTTATTTTTAAATAGTTGCAAGGACACATTGATCAGTTTTAGACCTAAGATTAATTTTATCTGCCCATACACGAAAAATTACCAAAAAAAGTAATTGCACTGTTTAAGATTTTAATAACTCAGGTATTTTTTAGCAAAGTCTTAAATAAGATGAATTGTAAGAAATAGAATGCAGGTCGAGTATAACCTTGCATTGATTTGCTGCCACTTTTAAATGTATCAAATAAATATGTCAGGGTAATAAATTGTAACTATTAATGGTGTAAATACCTTGTACTGTCAAAGTGATCCTTTGTAGTCTCATATTATGGGCTACGACAGTTTCAATCTCAGAGAGATCTTCCTCAGGCGATGGAAATCAAATTTCATTCCAGTGGAAGTCGTCAAGAAGTATTAAAAACCATCATGGCACATACCCACGTAACACAAACGGACAGATGCACACAACGAACAAACATTACTTTTTATAAAAATTCCGATACCGGGAAACACGTACGATACCGGGTACTCTAGACTCTATCATGCAATAAATTGACACTGTAGAGAAGTACCATTAGGCGTAAAACTACACTTATCAATTCTTCAGATGCTATTCAACAACTACACTCGTCAACAGGCAGCCGTAACGCAGTGGGTATAGCAGTCTTCACCTGAACATACGAGTCAAGAAACATCGGGCGTGGTTAGAACTTGGATGGGTGACCGCTAGAAGAATCCAGACATCTTTTACTGATTTTAAATAAAAAATACCGGTAAATGCAGAGACTAGGCAAGTCAGCGCATAGAAATCGGTTGTATTTTACGAGAATAGGAATGTACATTCTGTGATAAACTGTGGTAAAGGCAAAATGAATCGCAGGATATTCTGAGAAAAGTCTCTGCAATTACGAGAGCCAACTCTGATCGGCAGGACTTACAACCGACAGTAATGACGTCATAACTATGTAGACAAAATAAGTCCTGATTTTCCGTGTGGTGGCCTCACTGCCGGAGCATTGAGCCGGGTCCAGTTTGCAGTGGGTAACCCGCACACCCTTATTTACGTGTATTTTCCACGTATTTCAGGACAAAATTTTTCTCAGTGTATATATAAATATTATATTTGTGGTAAATATATATAATTTTCTATCAAAAATATAATAAAGTATTGTAAACATTTAAAGAAAAATGTAACGATAGAGACAAATTGATTGACGAGCAAGTGAACTTTGACTCTGTTGGGATGTTCAAGAACCTGTTTCCGAGGGAACTTCCGGCAGCCAATAGGATAAAAGGACGGGCGCCATGATGGATCTGCCAGTCTCTCATTGGGCCCCATGATGATTGGTGTGACCAATCGAAATCGATCACCATTTTCCACCACCTGTGTATATTTACCATCTGATATGTAAATAAATACAATATAAGTATATTTTTTAATGTTGTAAGACGTTTTTTATACATCCATTGAAATCATGTTACCGAATTAGGAAAAAAGCAAGATAAATTAAGGGATGTTGACTAAACTCGTTATATAAGAGAAAAGAGTCTAAAGTTAAAAAATAGATAAAATAAAAAATTAATAAAGTTTATAAAACTAACTATCACACCAAATAATCCTGCCTCTTTAAACAAGGATTGCGAATTTACATGTACAACTGACACTTGGTTTTACTCTATTTGGGCTTTTTAACTACCAATGAAAAATGCAACGAATAAGTACTAGATAAATATTGAACCTACTAGATTATTTTAGAGGAAAGACAGTGCTTTTGAACTAATGGAAAATCCACCAGAATCCACCTTGTATATCTTGAGTAGGCAAAAGAAAAGTTTTCCCACAAACGATTCAAGTAAAAAAAAATAGGAACCACTAACCGACCTACTGTGTTAACAGCGCCGATTTGTAACTAGCAAGTAGGGTGTGGGTGGAAAGAGAAGGGGTTAATTTCACCAATTTTCCTTACTGACCCTCTTAGAGCGTTATCGCCCCCCCCCTTGAGGTAAAATCCGTAAGCTTTGTGGCCGTTGGTTAATTTGATTTTAACTTAACAACAACAAAGCAAAAGTCAACAAAGAAGCTTAAAGACTCAAAACGGGGGTGTTGAATGTTGCAACCTAGCTAGATGTGTTAAATATTTTGTCCTATAACTGTACGTAACGTGATGCAGTTTTTAATTTATTTGGCAGATATGCTGGTAACAAGAAATAGACACAAAATAAAATAGGATTTTTATGTTTTTTACAAAAACTTTTCGTTATTTGGAGATTGAACAATGTTCGGTTTTTAATAGGAGGTTCAATTGAAAAATAACTAGGGGAAGGGAAATGCAACTTCAACGATGATAATATCCATGTATACTGTATAAAAAGATATTTAGTCCAAAACTATACTAGTTGCTTCCATAACATTCAGTAAGGAGTTGGTAAATGTTGAATGAGAATAAAGCGCTTGTTGTCGTGATTCAACTGAAAAGCACCTCTTTAAGACACTATTAGGGACCCAACAATTTCTTTTTAATATTTGGAACCCTGAATTTCAAAGGAAACAACAATGATCGACATAACGTGCACTCATTAAATTACTTCAGTGCTATGAGGTTTTCCAATGTCGGTATTTTCAAACAAAGTATGTTATTTTACTTGAAAAATCTAAACTTTTTATTGATAGTACAAAGTACAAACGTTCAATATAATTAAATACTCCTATCAACAATTATTTATAATAAATATAAATGTTAGAGCGTATAACAGGTAATTTATTAAGTGACTGGAAAATTTCATTTACAGAGTTACAAGCACGCTCCAGAAAAAAAGGAAAAGGGGATGGCCTAGGCTTGCTTTTTCCTTTGTAGGGTTAATCAATCATATTAGGGTAAGTAAACCTGATTTTTTTCATATTCAATTTAAAAATTTCACTTAAATCAGTATATAAATCGATAAAAACGGTTTACGGTGATGAAATAATAAATATGGTGAACATAAAAAATATTTATTGCGGAAAGTTTTGAGGTGACAATCAAATATTACTGCGAACACTAGACGGTTAGTCAACATCAGGTTTCAATCAACAGTAAAAGCCAATTCGTAGCAACTCGTTTCAGATAGAATGTTGTATGATCAAATGTCTCTGTCTGAATAACCTGCCAATAAAGTAGTTAACGATTCAGAGAATATACAAATTAATTTGGCGTAAAAACTGACGAAGTCCTATTTTCCTCAAGCGGTACAATACTGAAGTTACGCTTTGCGTAGAAGCCGTGGAAACGGACGAAAATGTGAAACTATTAGACAAAAATAGTTACACTAGTCGCTAGTTTTTAATTACTAGGGGTGTGCGAGCACTCGATTGTCAAATTTTTCGAGCCGAATTTACACAACTCGATTCGACTCGAAGTTTTGAAAAATACTCGAAAGTTTAAGTAGTTACTCCCGCCGTCCACCCGGAATTGGTACGCGCGATCGCATTTTACGGCCGTTTTTCACACAGTCAACACCAGTCATCCAGTCATGAACAGCCACCATAAAACTTTTGTTGTTTTACTTGAATTTAAGTGGTTTATGAGTTATTAATATCAATGCATTTAGTTTTGTCTTTTTTCCTTTCTATAATTTTAGATATTTTCTTACTTATACTCAATGAGACTGATTTAACTTTAATCTCTAAACCTATAAAAATATGTTACAAAAACTCTGTATTAAAGCAAACAAGTGCAGATGTAGCTTGGTTTTTACCTCCTAAGGCTGAAAATTTAATAAAATATTGAGCAATGATAGAGTTGTGTTAAAGATGGCCTGAATTATTGTTTCATTCCATTAGAAAACAGATTTGCTTTTAACTCATAGGAAAAATTTCCAATTTAAAATATAAAAAAATATTATATTTGATGTGATCAATAATAAGCATGATAACTATTAACTTCTACTATTCATAATACTCGACTCGAAAAAAACTCGAAACTCGCGAGTATTTTTTAAAACTCGACTCGACTCGATTCGACTTCAAAAATCACTACTCGCACACCCCTACTCATTGCCCTACCTTTATAGTAAACAGAAACTTGGCAGTATCAAAATAATTAATTCATGGTTTAGTAATTAGTTCCCACGATGTTTGGTTGCTTGTTTACTTCTTTAGCAGGTTAAGTTTTAAGAGTCATGTAGTCCTAACTTTAACTGTGAATATCAAGGATTTCCATTTGATGTCATTTTTTAATTAAATTATAATATATTATTTGTTGAGTTATTTCGTTTAGATAGGAGCTCCGCTACTAAAAGCTTTTGGTCATCTAAAATAGAATAACAATAAGATGCCATAAAACTATTTGTACTCCTACATTAAAAAGTGTTGATCGGCTGTCCGAAATATTGTAAGTAAAAGGACCTAAGTCAATATGGGCTGTTCACAAAAAGTGTTATTCAATATACGCAGAATAAATATATGGATTCAAAAGAAGGAGTATTTTAAATTAGTGTAATATTTTCGGAAACACCCCAAAATTGTATTTATACTAAATAGTAACAAGAGACATTTACTTCCAATCAGTACAATTATTAAATTATACAAATCGATAACCCATCGAGTGTTTAAAATACCTTTGAAACTATCCCCCATTCGTTATTACGAACAACAACCAGCTGATTGTCCGTTACAGTTGTGTTAAGCCTAGTTTTAGGTTAGAATACGAAAAATTATTACTTCGACACCAGCTGACTCTTTTTCTCCCTAGAGTAAAAAAACGTTTGTACTGTAACGCGTCTACTGAAAACAGCCCTTTTCCAAGCAGAAAGACGAAAATGTATGTTATTATTTTTGAACGCCACTCGAACGTCATTCGTTTACGTTGTAACCAGTGGCCAAACCTCAATCTAGCCCAACAATAAAAAATAATCATCTATTCTGTTACTGCGCGTTGTTTTCATATAATACTATTTTTTATAAAGCGTTGTTTCCGTGAATATTGCCATCTGTCAACCGACGCAATCAATTTTCATGCACGTCAGTTTAGTCTGTTTGACTGACGTTAAATGTAATAGGTGCTTAAACCAGGAAACCCACAAACGGGTTTTTTTCATTTCCAATATTTGATTTTGGAAGGTAACTTTGTACTATAATCTGCTCAAACAAAAAAAAAAAAAAGAAAAGCTACTATGATGGTTTTGAATGTGTTCCTAGGAGCCTTCGATATGACGCAATCGAAATATTCTAGGAATTCGCTCAATTAAAAGCTTTAAAGGTCCCAATTCTACAATCGGTATTTTCATTCACAAATCTTTGCCTAAAACTCACCATGAATTGCCACTTAAAAGGCATGTTCGAGGCTACTGATCACTTTACATATCCTAATTTTTCTAAATGCCTTTTGTTGAATTTAAACGGAAACTTAGACTATTTCTTTCCGTAAAGACCTTTTACAGTGTCCAGGACTATCTTAGCCAGTAAAGAATTTTATTTTATTCATATGTAAATAAGGTGAGAGAATATGTTTTTAGTTTTTAGGAAATATTTGTATTTCTGACGCTTGCCAATGCATGTAAATATGTTTTTACGGCAATAAAGAATATTCTGATTCTGATTCTGATTCTATTTCAGTGAAAACGAGAATTTCTTTAACACATGATTATTAGGAATTGACTCTCTAAGACCTTCAGTAAGGAAATTTGGGTAAACTTTAATTACGTTTTTTTTTGTTTTAAACTTTTTACTACAATACCTTTTAGGACATACCCTATTATATTTGTTAACGAGTTTAAATATTAAATACAAATGGATTTTTTAATTTGTCGATTTTCAATTATTTGTCGTTCTTCTGGCGCTGTTTACTTACTTAACGAACAGTCAAGTGTTTTGGGCTCCAAGGTAATCCGTTTAAAGGCCTCTTAAAAGTGATCATGCATCTGATTTGAGAGCGACTACACGACACGTTTCATGGAGCGTAAACAAGATTTACGTGTAAGTAAATTAAAACGTTTTAACGGGACAACTTTTAAGTGAATACCATGAGAGTAAACTATGATTCCACTTTTTCGAATAATAAAACCATTATAGGGTAAAAGTCTATCAGTCTCATTGAAACTTGAGTCATGATCTCAGTAATTCATTTCATGCACTCAAAACGGCTGGCCAAACTTTAATATCCAGCACTTTTCAATAAGAGAGGTTTATATTTTATGCTATTTAAGATTTAATTGTTGGACGAAAACTATAATTTGTAAAGAAAAGTCACTCAGAAGCGAAATAAACTTGTCTGTACTGCAAAGGAAAATGGATTTAAATACAAGCGAACCGCGATTCTAAAATGATTGACGTATGTCTGCAAGGAGAGGAGAAATCTTTCGTTGCACTTGAAAACCTACAAAAATGATGAATCTTAAATATATATTTTCTCTTATAAAAGGGTTGGAACTAGAGAAGAAAAACATTTTTGTCCCACGAAATACTTATCATAAAAGACCCAACCCTCCAAACAATACTTTACACGAAAGACTTTATTTACTCCAGGAAAAACAAGGATAAATCTTCAGTGTAAGATTGAAAGGGCAAATTATTTTACATTTAAAATAAATTGCACCACATTAAGTGTCGACAGTCTTATTTCAGCGTTCACATAACTGCTTATTACGAATGTGTATAAGAGATATGTTTTAAATATTATTTTCCTTAAAACACGAAAGTATTAAACGCTTCAAAGAATGTGCACTTGAATTCATATACTTACAGTAAAATGATCTCCTTAGAATTTGTTTTTATAACTTCTGTTACTTTTCGGTTCTTTTCGGTTACTTACTGCAGCCGAGTTAGTAGTTAGATTAATTGATATTATTCACATCACACATACTTACCTATACATATTCTGTATTTGATGAATACCTGCGACACGAATATTCTGCCTAGGAGGTTCAGGAAAATAGAAAAGAGTTCGGCGAGTCGGGTAACAAATGTGTCTCAACAGAACAGCTGATCACTCCCATACATTAAAAGAAAGAATTCAATATGCATGCAAACATGCACAAACTCTTTATAAAAGGTAGCACTATGTTTCAACAGACACTTAAAATAAATCCATAGTGGAATATCTGTAACTTAAACATAATAACAATTATGGGAACGATTTTAAGAGCTGAATAAATAGTATGAAATACATATAGTAAGCTGATGTATAATGTATATAATTAGTAATATGCTATAAAGGTTTTGAACATGATTCGAGGCAACTATCCGTATAAAATAATACACTAATACAGCCATAATTCTCTGCGAGCGATAGCGAACCTGTTTTAAGAGAGTGTTTAGTGTTTAACTTAAACCTAATAAACTTTTTTTTACCATGCTCACAAGTTTTCTATTATACTAGGAGTACGCTCCTATGTCGCGTATAGGTCGAACGAAGTGCGGTAAAATTAAAGGAACGCTATTAACTAAAAAATAAATATTTAAACGTATAACTAACTACTCATTTATAGGTTAAAACAATCTTTGGGGTAAATATGATGTAGTTCAAATTTCACGAATTTTCATCAAATAATAAAAGAGGAGTTAGTTCACAAAGAGTGATTTTCAAGTCAAGTATAACTCATTTCGTTTCACTTCGTTCGAACTATCAAATTTCCAATTTAAGAGCATAAAAAATTAAGCCGTGTTTCATTGAGGTTTTGGGTTTTGAAAACTTCTGGTTTTTTTCACTGTCACTCAATTTGGAGAGGATATAAAATGTGTAATGGTATATTGTAATAATACTCGTATTACTCTGTTTTTCAACACAGAGTTCACGCAACGCATCCGACTGAAAACGAAATAATATATGTAACCAATTCGCTATAAAAAGAGAAAAGCGATGTGCATTTTGCGATTGTATATTACGTTACTAGCCCGGTAAGTATCATTTTACCGTGCAGAGGCGAGCGCGGGATCCTCATGCGGTTGCGGTAAAACTTACCGGGCGTGTGAAGTACGGTATCATACTACTCAGATAAAAATTTAACATAACGTATTCCTTGCATAAACCATTACGTTTCTCAATTCTTCAACCCGAACCTATAATAAACAAACAAACATTTGCTGCCGCTACCAGTGCTGCCACGAAATTCCTCTGAAGCAACCAATAAATAGTAGTTTATGCAACGATTGTATAATGAATGTCTTTAAGCCACGAGTGAGATGTAAGTTAGAACACGAGCGAAGCGAGTGTTCTAAATATCTCACGAGTGGCTTAAAGGCAAAATACAATCGTTGCATACACTATTTTATCTACGACCAACAATATACAACAAAATTTCCCCGAAGTTAAACAAAACTCATGACTTTTAATAATGATGGAATAGGTCAACTAAAATTTGAGGTTAGGTAAATAAGCAGACTGAACCATGAATCGTTGTGGAACAATCAGCTGATGGGATAAGTAAACTCAAACATGAATCGTAATGCAACAATCAGCTGATGTGCGAATTGCGTAATTGTTATTATGACACTACTTCCGTCAAATGCCGAGCTCTCATTGGTCTAGAACCAGTACTCTAAAGTGACTCCAGTACTCTAAAGTCGTCATTAGAGTACTGCTTGGTTTTTGGTGTTTTAATGTATATCATTATAATGTTTATTGTAATACCATAATTGATGCTTATTGCAATGGTCGTAGATAAAAGGTATTATACGTCGGTTTACTGCAATCAGCTGATTGTTTTGATTGTTGACTTAAGTCATTTTCGTTTCCTGGTGCAAGGTAGATTTACTGTGCACTGCACGGTAAGTTTACCGTGCAGTGGTCGGCAAAGGGTAACTTTCCAGCCAAGAGTAAGGCACAGAAAACAGATGTTTCTGTGTATTATGATGTAAACAATACATATATACTTTTTAATAGACAGAGTAATCAGATTCAAATTTAGTCCTTAAATCATTTTATAGCGACCGGAAAAAAATGTAAAGATTAATCACGACTTGATTTAAAGGGAAGGAAACAACCGAAACCGAGTTTCAAGGATTCAGAACTATTTTATCATGTATCAAATTAAGACGCTGGCGCTGAATATTAATTTTTTTCTGCTCAAACGCGGACTGACAGAACTGGTTAGCAGAACTGAACGACATACTACCCTGAAAAGGAAATTGGGTACAACAATTAATGATTTAATCTTGTTTAGACCCAAGGACGTGACGCCTGCGAACTAGTTAGAAGAGCTAGACTCGCGTCCAGCGTGAACCGGCTCTGTAGTTAACATTACGGGCGTCATCGAAACTTCCGTCACATTACTTCCGGTTGAACAGACTGCAACATCCGGTCGGCCGTAACGTCCGTCGCGGCTCCTTTGATGCATGGCTAGTACTAAGAACTGTTGAAGGCCCTTGACAACTTTCCGACTGGTTTACTACAGAGGTCATCAGCAGGTAGTGAATAGAAGCTGTCATTGTGACCATAAAGCCGCGTTTGCACTATAGAAGTTGATTAAACTTTTGTTTGTTAAACATGTTCTATGTAACTTTTGTTTTAAGAGTCCTCCCTACCCAGCCAAAAATGTTCAGAAACAGCTCTCACGCGTACCCATATGACACCCTATGAGGTAAGGGAAAATTTTAAATTCAATATAGTTGTAACAGAAAATGTCCAATCTACTAGAATTGCTTTTTGGAATTTCGATAACTTATATAGGTTTTTTCCATAATCAATTTAAAACAGTCAACTTTGGACATTAATATAACGTGTTTTATGACCTTTTTCAAAAGATAAAAAAGCAATTCCAGTAGTTTTGAGTATTATTTATTTAAATTACATCGCATAGTATGGATATGTTAAAAATATGGGCGCTAAATGGGTCCGCGCAAAACCCTACATCGCAAATGTGCACTGATTTAGCACGGGCTCTTATGGAGCCGAAGTTCCAAAAGTCGCCACTAGCGTCGCAGAAAAACAAAAACTGCCGTGGATAATCGGGAGGACTCTTAAAACTTGACCTTGTGTTTATGAACATTTTGTTGAAAAACATTTCATTTTATGCGCTAAATAACTATCAAATGTTTAAACGCCTCACCGCCCAAAAATCTACCAGTCGCCATGAGTGCTTGCGCGGAGGATGTGGTGTTGGCTGCTGCCGCATATGATGTGATTTGTTGTGTTGGAAGAAAAGAGCTCACTTCGTTTTTGGGTACGTCCTTCGATGCAAGCTAGGAATAAGTCAGCGACCACATAGTACAAATAGACGGAACATAGCTATCTTACGTGCATTACAGCAAATTAAGTCTGGGCCGCCATATTGTCTAGGTTTAGAAACATAAAACAGCGCCTAAAACGTCGTAATCTGGCAGTGCCCATGTAGTTTATACCACATAGCTATACATAACCACTCGTAAGCACATAACAACATAATGCCTCGTAGTTTATACCACAGCATTGAGGCTTAAGGTTGAAATTTTGCATGTGAAGAGTCCTTTAGTTTTGAACAGCAATAGTATAAATCACATTTCCAAAATATTTTTTTTCTTTTTAAAAAAATGATAAAACGTCACAATTTTTATTTAACTTCAAAACTTGACGTGAAAAAAGTAGTAGGCTTCTACTTTTTTATTTTTTGGTCAGGTGAAATAAAAAAAACGGTTGAAATTGTTGCTAAAGAGTTGAATTTTCAAATCATATTTTTGAAAAAAAATAGCTGCCGTAGTACAAACAAAAATATATTCGACTACAAAAAAACAAAAACAAATGTGGTATCAAATTAAAGGTCTGAATCTCACAATTAGTATGGTACCAATTATAAATGGTTAAGAAGCAGTTTACACATCATAGGAACGTTACACGTGCATTCCGTGGCGGCAGCTTCTCTAAAAAAATGTCAGGACAATCTTCTAGGTTACCAGTGTTTACAATGTGTGAACTACCTGTAAACCGGTTATATTTGCTACTATAGTAATCCTGAGATTCAGACCTTTATTTGATACCATACTTGTAATTTTTCTACTACTTTGTTTTTTTCCATGCATAGGGACTAGAAGCAAATTTAGGCTTCAAGTCGCGCCTCGTGTGCTCCGTCCATTTATGTGGTCGCTGGAATAAGTACAGTGGCATTGAAATGTTAGAAGATTTAAAACTACATAACCAAGATTTGCTGATATGGGAACTGGGGACTGATGGTAGTTTTACAAACTTTATTCTCCACACTACGACGAAATCTCCTGTTTTACCAACATCAAACGCGGACCGAAACACACCGTTTCCCGCCCCTCAAATCCCCTCCTTCTGTAGGCTTTACGATATTCCAAAGGGAGGCGCGTCTAGGGATTATGATATTATGAGGCCCCAGCATATGATATACAATCAATTTGCTGGTGCTTTCGATCTTCCACGATCAAACAATCCGGAACCACTGGGGGATGAGGGTGGCTCCAGATGACCGGCTATGAGACGAGTTATCAGCTAAATTATGAACGAGTAAAATATTATGAGTTTTGCGCAAATAGTCAAAACAAATTTTGTAAATTAGAAATGTAGCCCAGTTATTTTTTACCCCCTAAATATCCAGTAGGCTATAGAGTTTGATGTACCGTTTATATTATTTTGACTATGTATATGACACATTGTATATGTAATTGTATGACAAAATGTAAAAAAAAAACTTGTAATTTACTGACTATGTCTAAGCTATTTTTCTAATAGTTCTGGACAGTAAATAATTTGAATTTGAATCAGTGAAAAAACTCCGGTAGCTGCCTCTAACTAGAATTATGGCTGCGAAATATTTACTCTGTCAACTTTACGGAATAAAAGTTACAGGTAAATCTTTGAAAAATACTAAAATAATACAAGTTGTTGAGAGTAAACGAAAACGAATACGATAAACACGATACATACTACTACAGTAGTATAATTAATAGGATAATGTCTAAAGCCGGAAGACTAGTTCATTGTAAACCCTTTTTCATCAATTTATACATTTTGACCGTCAAAATTTAAAATACGCCATGACCCCAGAAAAAAAACTGATCAATTTAAGAACCTAATAAAACCCGTTTAGGCAGACGCAGCCAGTTTGGCAAGGTGACCACGTGACACCTAAGTTCATAAAGTTTCTCCCAATAAATAACTTTTTGATTAGCATGATACGTATTGTTTTATATACATCATATAATAATAAATCATTGTATTGTAAATAAAAGACTTCTTACAACACTTAAATATATTTACACCTATACTGTAATCATATACGAAACGGTAAATATATATAAAAGATGAAAAATGGCGATCGATTTCGATTGGTCACACCAATCATCATCAGGCCCAATGAGAGACTGAATTTGGTTGTGAAATTTGGCCACAACCAAAATTCATAATTCTGGCGTTCTGAATTTGAATGTCGTAATCGATCGCTATTTTCCATCTTTTATGTATATTTACCGTCTTGTATATGAGTACAGGATAAACGTAAATATATTTCAAGAGTTGTAAGACGTCTTTTATTTATATCCAGTTTCTCCCAATGTCACTAGGAATTAATTATCTGCTGAATCTATGTCGTTGCTCAGCACAACTTAGAAACGTTAAGTACAATAAAGAATTAGGCAAGACAGGCCAAACACGTTGGTCCCAACGGCCCAGAACGTATCAATGTTTTTTTTCGGTATGTGAAACTAAATTTATAAATATGCGTTTCAATTTATGATTACAAAGTTTAAAAATTAAAAACAATCTCATGGTTACAGTTTTGAGAACAACAACGCCAGCTTGCCGCACTATGAGCAAGATTGTTTTCTGTAGGTTAAAATTTTAAGTTTAAGGCGGTGAGCAACAACGGTGAATCAGCACATTTAAAAATAACATTTAAGAAACTTTAAGAGTTCAGTTATTATTTATTACATGTGCTACATTTGCAAACACGGATTATATAAGGTTTTGAAAATTATCAGCTTTTTTGGGACACGGTGCATGCATTGGGTGAGACAGACCACTCGTACAACTCTTGTAAAGAGAAAACGAACTAACCTAGAAATGTCAAATACACTTGTTTCCCACTCATTTGCATATGAATAATTCCTTAAAACAATTTTCATCGAGGTTTACGTACCTGATGTTCCAGAAATGAAGGTCAAGGTTCTAATCTCAAAATGTTTAAATTCAAACGTATTGCAAATTGTTAATTATACCAAAGGTCTTACTGAAAAAAAGTTTTTGGTGGAAACAGATCTAAATTATCACAATCCATTTCAAAATGTTGGCAATTTTTGTGAATTTTTTAATATTTACAGATAACTCTGTATTTTATAAACCACTAAACGTTTTTCACTTCTGATTAAATATTCTTTCCTGTTAACTCAGGTTTACCGTGATATGTGACAAGACGAGATTGTCACAGTTTTCAAAAACCTTCAATTTTGAAGAAGCTGCTAGCCTTGAAAACAAAAATGTCAAAAGGCAACATGAGTCAAAATTTGTATAATTTCAAAGGTCTTAAAAATACAAAACATTTTTAACTTACACTTGTACCAATATTTAGTTTTTTAGATATCAAAAAACTCTTTCCCCCTTTTAAACGTATGTTAACTGTCTCAGTTTGTATAATGCCCAGCAACAATGCTATAATCAGAAAGGTGTATTGCACAATTAGCATACGTTTAATAGAGGAATAAAGAGATTCTTGTCCAAAACTAAAAAAACTAAAGTAGAGAGAATAAAAAAATTAATTGAAAATGGTAGTGATTTTACAGACCTATAAAGTATATATAACTTTTGACATATGTTGCAATTTGTCATTTTTTATTTTCAAGGCTAACTAATTTTTTCAAAAAATTAAGTTTAATGAAACCTTAAAAAAGGCGACAATATTGTCATGTGACATTGCCATAATGAAGCTGAGTCAACAAGGATAAAGAATTTATAATCAGAAGTGAAAAATGTTCAGTGGTTTAGCAAATACAGGGTACCCTTTGAATTACCTTGGGTTGGACTAAATTCGGAGGGACATAAGACAAAGTGAAATCAATAATTAGATTTAGTTCCTGGAAGGTGACCTAAACGGAGTTTCAGATCAAAGGAGGACAGAAAGTCGGTGTTTAACCAATAAAACTAATTGGTGAAATTAAGTATGCAATAATTTTAATAAGTTACAGGTATAAAAAACCGTCGCCGAGGACAAAAAGAAGTCTACGTCGATTTAAGTTTAATATTTTAGGAAAGATTAAAAAGAGTGAAAAATGTCCAATTTTTTATATAGTACGGTGCAATTAGACCTAAACCTGGACATCCAAAAAAAAAGTTTCTAACCAGCGCCAATTTGTTCAATACACCTCCCCCAATAAATAAACAAAAGTTACACTGATTTGAGCGTCGGGTTTGGGTGGGAGGGGGCTTAATAGAGGGGAAAATTAATTGTTTTTGACATTTTAGCAAATATCTTGAAAACGGTGCGTTTTTTCTAAAATATTATACTTTGCAAAAATAATCTACATTAAATTTCGAATAAAATGATATAGTATGTTACCTATCTGACGTGGACGGTTATTGAGGTAATCAGGGGTAAATGTAAATTTATTATTATTTTATAACAACCAAATATCCCAAAATATCCACTCCACATGCTCCATATTGACATTTTTCATGATTTTAAATAATATTTTACTTCAGGGAATCATTTCAAGTCTAGGGAAGGATGTTTTTGGTCCTTCTAAATTTTTACTCCCTCCATCTAAAAAGTGGGAGGTAAAATCTTTTGAACAGACACCCTATCATGTTGTATATCATTTTGAAGGGCGCGATGAAAGGAGATGAATGGTGAAAACTAGAGGTCTCTACGTTGATAATAAGCAACGTTACAGCAAATCAAATTTTTAAGTTTTACAAAAACTGCTGCAACTTTTCTTAGGATCAACTTAGAGGCCTCTAGTTTTCACCATTCATCTCCTTTCATCGCGCCCTTTAAAATGATATACAACATGATAGGGTTTCTGTTCAAAAGATTTTACCTCCCACTTTTTAGATGGAGGCAGTAAAAATTTAGAAGGACCAAAAACATCCTTCCCTAGACTTGTAATGATTCCCTGAAGTAAAATATTATTTAAAATAATGGAAAATGTCAATATGGAGCATGTGGAGTGGATATTTTAAAACATTTGGTTGTTATAAAATAATAATAAATTTACATTTACCCCTCATTACCTCAATAACCGTCCACGTTAGATAGGTAACATATAGTATCATTTTGTTCAAAATTTAATGTAGATTATTGTTGCAAAATACAATATTTTAGAAAAACCGCACCGTTTTCAAGATATTTGCTAAAATGTAAAAAAATACATTTCCCCCTCTATTAAGCCCCCTCCCACCCAAACCCGACGCTCAAATCAGTGTAACTTTTGTTTACATATTGGGGGAGGTGTATTGAACAAATTGGCACTGGTTAGAAACTTTTTTTTGGATGTCCCGGTTTTCCCATTTTTAAAGCTAATTGCACTGTACTAATAGAAATGTCCGGGATTTCAAGTCTGGAATTTCAAAACTGTATACAGATGTATCTACTGAAAGCAAGATGGGTCTGCCGATTGACGAAACTTGTCAAAAAAGCGAGTTCAGACAATAGTAAACTTAAAATCTTCACATTCTTTTAGAAATTCACTCTAATGATGTGACAAACCCACATAGTAGACGGACGGACATGTGCCGATAACACGACCGCGACCCAAAGTAGGTTAGAGACTGTTGCTAAATTAGAAACTCAATTAATAAATCACTCCAAATTAAGAAAGGCGTATATCAAAATGGAACAGCCATTTAGTTCGGGTAACACTTCTTTAGAATGTAGCTACTAAGGTAATTGCGCCATACGAAAATAACAGAATGCGTGATATATAGCGACACGCCTCGCACAGGGAGGTTCATTGGCATGCAACTAGCCTCGAAACACGCGAGCCGGCTCGCTGGCACAACACTGTTCAACTGGTGACCGTCACGTCGATAGACGATACCCCCACAACTGCTGCTGTGTTTATGTTGCAAGACATCAAACCCCACCACGACTGCTGCTTTGTTAACGAACCCACACTGCAAATGCTGCTGTGTTAAGTGAATCACACCACAACTGCTGCTGTGTTTATGTTTCAAGACATCAAACCCTACCACGATTGCTGCGTTGTTAACGAACCCACACCACAACTGCTGCTGTGTTAATTGAATCACACCACAACTGCTGCTGTGTAAATTGAATCACACCACAACTGCTGCTGTGTAAATTGAATCACACCACAACTGCTGGTGTGTTAAGTGAATCACACCACAACTGCTGCTGTGTTAATTGAATCACACCACAACTGCTGCTGTGTTAATTGAATCACACCTCAACTGCTGCTGTGTTAAGGGAATCACACCACAACTGCTGCTGTGTTAATAGAATCACACCACAACTGCTGCTGTGTTAAGTGAACCACACCACAACTGCTGCTGTGTTAACTGAATCACACCACAACTGCTGCTGTGTTAATTGAATCACACCACAACTGCTGCTGTGTTAATTGAATCACACCACAACTGCTGCTGTGTTAATTGAATCACACCACAACTGCTGCTGTGTTAATTAAACCAAGCCTCAAATATTGATGAGTTATTAAAGACATTTAAAAACTGCCGCTGTGCTAATAAAACATGCTACATTTGCTGCTGTATAAAAATATCATATAATTGCTTTGGTGTTAAAGAGTTAAAAAACACCACGACTGCTGCAGTGTTGATAAAAACATACCTCAACTGCTGCTGAATCATATACTCGCACCACAACGTCGCTGTATTAATAAAACCAGATCACGAGTGACTCAGAGTTTATGGGAAAACATCACAACTGCTTTAGAATTGAAGAAACCACACAGCAAACGCTGCTGTATTAATAAACCCACGCCACAACAGCTGTTGAATTAATGATACTACCACAACTGCTGTTGTATTAATGAAACCACACCACAACTGCTGTTGTTGTAATGAAACCACACCACAGCTGCTGTTGTATTAATGAAAATACACCATAACTGCTGTTGTATTAATGAAACTACACCACAACTGCTGTTGTCTCAATGAGACCACCCCACGACTGCTGCTCTACGAAGGTTCAAAAACATAAAAACAAACCACAACTCCTGTAAACATAAAACCGCACCACAACTGCTGCTGCGTCAATCAAACTATGCCGAAATATACAGCCACACCACAAATGCAGCTGTATTAGTAAGTTTCCTAAACATAAATCCATACATTAACTAATGTTAAAGTTGTACGTTTTCAAAACAAACAATCGAACCAAAATTGCTTTTCATACAACCACACCACTGCTGTTTATTTATAAACATGTTTCCAACTCAAAACAAACAACTGTCATTTTCCCAACCTGCTATGTTTAAAAGCTTTTTATTCCTTGTAATGACTAAAATAAAACTGTTTACATCGGCAAGCCTCGGGTGCCAGCAATTTGCACTCGGGAGCAATGTTGTACTTTACTCACTCAACACACATGACAGTTTCTTCCAGAGGGAGTAAAGTAAACCCATAAGAATACACTGCAACTTGTATTTTTGTATTTGCATTATTTATTTATCCGTGCCGGGGGGAAATATTTTGTGTATTTCGGGAGAAAAGTGCATTGTCTCCTTCGTGAAAATAGTTGGCCTTGGCAAGATCGGGACAACAATTTCCTTTGTGAGACAATGTACTTTGCTCCCTCAACACAAAAAATGACCATTGAATAACAATATTCAACTTCCACAATAATATGTACACACGGATACCAATACCGCTCCACGAATTTCTACCTTCAACTAAACCTTTACTAGTGTTAAAGATCACTATTTTATCGGACCCTATTATTCTACCAGCAAACTCTCCACTATCTAGAGCCAAACATTCCGTTCTAAATAAAATGTTCATCGGTTAGTCATAAACTCTAAAGAATATTCAAAATAGTTAAGAATATTTTATATGTAAACAATTGTGCTTATGCAAACAAAACAAATACATGGTGTTTTTTTTAACGCAACCAAAACTATTTTATCAGTGAAGGATTATTCCCCCCCCCGACACCCCCGGATTTGACCCCACTATATAATTTTCTTTGGGGATACATAAACAGTAAGGCCCACGAAAACAATTCATAGTATATTCAGCACCACAAAACAAACATGACAAACTTAATGCGAAAATTCAAAGACGAACCTTGCAACACGTGTTCAGGAATTTCATGGAGAGAGCTCAACTTTGTACAAATGCCAATGGTGGATTGTTTGCACACATAATGTAAACTAAATATGATCAAACTTAAAAATAGGTTTTATAAAATGTAAAGATTAACAAAATCATACTCATTTCATATTTATATGTGCATTATTCAATCTTAAAATTGAGTTGCGTTGAAAATAAAACACCCTGTATTTATAATGGTTTGCGAACCCAGTTTTAAGAACTAAATATCATAGATTACCTTGTGTAGGTTGAAGAAATTCTTGAATTGTTGTGTTTTTACTTATTTCGCCGCAAGTGCGGCATCCTCGGCGTATCTAATCCTAAATTGCAATCACTACCTACAGTCGTATTTACACTTCACTATGTTTTTGCTGGTTCCCATCACCTGGCGGCGCGGCCTGACGCGACAGGGCGGCCAACACAAGGGAATTTATGACATTTCGTCCTTGAAACTGGTTTCACAAACAATTGTTACCATGGCCAGCAAATTTGTCGCAGTCCATCAAATAATAGACAAATCAACCAAGAAAGAAATTCAACTTACGAAGTCTAACTTAAACATTGAATTTAATAGAATATGTAAAATACTTTCAATCACCCCAAATTACGTATCCATCATCATAATAAATCAATCTGGAAGAGCACAGAGAATTTCAAAACAATTCGAATTACTCTGGATAAGTAATTAAACTAATTTACTCTATAAAAATAAATCAAAACTACATAAAACAATGTTTAAAATCAACACTAAAGAAAAAGATGAACTTGATATGACACGTAGTTGATGACTTTGAACAAACATTGGAGACAATTAATGTAAAGATAAACAATGAAAATAAAGATAAAAAATGCCCAGTAACACAAAATTAAAACCCTTCAATTGTAGCAAACAAAACACCTACTACGTATGAATACCAATGATGAAAACTCCATCATCCACCCTGTAAGAAGAAAACTTCTTAATAAAAACTTCTTCTTAAAAAATAAAATAAATTTAAGGAAATTTTTTATTAATTTTAATCATTGATTCCATTAAAAATTCTCATAAAGAAGGGAAACAAATCAGACCCTTTATAAATGCAATCCAATAACCCATCATATAAGATATCAAAGTATATTACTAAGTTATAAAAAAACCATATCCACGACACATCAACAGTATCAACAATAGAATTCAGGACAGAGTTTCCCTAATCACTATTGATGTTTAGTAATATACAGAGGCATGAAGTAATCGACATTCTAGAAGAATACTCAATGGATCAGGCAATTTTAATCAGGGAAAAAACAATAAATATTATCAGCATCTACTTCATAATCACATAACAAAATTATTTTACATACAAGAACAAAATTTATAACAATACCCAAGGCCTACCCATGGGTAAGCCCCTGTCTGCAACCCTGGCTGAACTGTATATGAAAAGTTTCGAAGAGAAAAACATACTCTCAGATAATAGCCCGAAAAAAATAATGAATGAAATAAAATTTCACGCAAGGTACGTAAACGACGCATCCATCATACTACACGGCAACATCTTAATTAACTATGTAACTAAAATTCACGAAAAAATCACATCCAAAATGGAACAGGAAGTGAATAAAAAAAATCTTCTCGATCCCTAACCGTCACAAGACCCAACAAAAACCCTATAAAAATCGGAATTTTAAGAAAACCCCCTCATACCGAGTGGTTCAGGCCGTCAAACTCTAACCATCCCTATGATCAGAAAATGATCGGTTTTCAATCCCTAGAATGCAAACTACTAAATTACAACCTGAACAGACTAGAATATGACAAAGCAAATTCAATAACTGAATCAATGGCTAAAAACAACAGATACAACCCGTCTATCATACAAAACTTAGTAAACAAAATTAAAAAGAAAATTAAACCCCACTCAGAAACTAACCCATCCAACCAACCGGAAGACACATCACCAAAATATGTCCCAATCAACTACGTGGACAAAACCACCAATAAAATCGGTTGCATTTTCAATAAACACACCTGAAACTGTGTTTACACCGACCCTGCTACAAAGAGAACACAAAAGATCACCTGACAGTAGCTACAGAGAAAGGTGTTTACAAAATAACCAGTGTAAAGAACACACCTTTAAAGAACACAACATCGGCCACTACAAAAACCCGGAATCAATAATAGCCAAACAACAAAAACAAAATTGTGAATGTTTGTTCACCTAACTTGGTAAATGCACCTCCATCTTCGGTGCATAAAATAAAGAGTTGGCGGAGAATAAAGCCTGAATCATTGAAACCAACACAAGGTCATACAAGTATTTCAGATTTTTTTGCAAGTCCATTCGACAATGTCATTGTTTTATATACCAATAAATTATATTTTAACTGTTTATCTATCTTTCATGTTCAGGGAAATTACTCATGACCGAAATTGATATGAAATATTACAAAGAACTTAATTAGATTGTAACAATAAAGTTCGATAAAATAGCTAAACAACGATTCCAGAGTAAATCAATACAAAGTGTGCCCGGAAAGCGCATTTGATTCTTATTAAAGCCCATCAATGCAATATTACATAGAGTGAATACATGTGTTTATTCGTTGAATGATTGCGGTTCTCTAATATATTTCAGAGAAGGAAAAGCTGTTGTTTGGAAATACATAAGCGATAGATCTGACGGTATTTCATAGAATTCAATTTAATCGAACAAAACCTACACTATCTTCTCAAATATGAAGTAATTGTTAAGCTGTGCCTTGCATAACACGCTTTTGTTGCATTGAAGTGATTTTCGTTTACAATAAGAGATTGTTACACATTCATTTTCAAAAAATATTGAGAGCGACAATGTAGTAATATATTTGCAGCGTGTATTGTAGTTACTTTAGAGAATTTATGGAATTCGTATTATCACTTCAGAAAGATATTAGCTCTATGTGATGTAATAAATATGAATATAATATATTTGTTTGGAGTCAATTGAGTCTCAAAAATCTCTGATTATCGCTTCCAAATTAATTTTAGATTTAGTCTAAAGCTAAATCGATTAGCTAGTTGGCAGTTTGAAAAAAACACGTTTATTATTACTCACTTTACTATATTTTTTCTAGTACGATATTAGCCGATAATTTTATTAGGATTCTATGTCTTTAATTCTGTTTTAGTCTTTATTAAAGTGTCACATAACTCCCGATTAATTTATAAACGAGTTTATTTATTTACTTTATCCACTGAACTAATAGGGCCATTAACCCCTTATACAGTAGATAACTTGAATTTAAAACGAGGAAAATAACTTTTTTACAATTTCATAAAAACACAATTGTCTCATTTTTGTACCATTTGTTATTCTTATAGGGCCTGTAGCTCGGGACCTCTATTCAACTGTATTTATTGGGATATCCTTATTCTCTTGAAATAACTTTTGAAAATTTTGAATGAGCAAAAAAAGGCTCATTTGTAAATTGCCAAATGAAAAGGCAACCAACCCCCTTGTAAATGAAAAGGATACAAACCCCCCCTCCCTCCTCCTCCGTCAACGGCGTAGCGGGTGGAACGGCAGCACGGCGAGGTCGACTACTCCATGAGCCACTTCCTCTCTGGTCACGGGCACATCCGAGCATATCTGCACCGGATGGGCAAAATTAACAGCCCAAACCTTTTGTATTGCCCCGGCATCTCAGACACGTCCGAGTACACATTCTTTTAGTGCGACCGTTGGCACGCCCGCCGAGTCTCACTTTCATCTGAGATCAGCTTGATTGTAAGTCCACATAACATCGTCGGAGCTACGCTCCAGTGAGAGGGCAACTGAAATTGTATCCGGAATTTCGTCCAGGTCATTGTTCGGGGGAAAAAGGTCGCCCTCGATCGGTCTTAATCCTCAGCCTTTCCCCACGGAGCTTGTCCTAGTGGCGTGATGTCAAAGGTCAAGCTCGAAGTAATGTGTCAAACAGTTAGTTACAAGCTAGTGTCCTCGTTTTTGAGGGGGTAGTTATTCGGTAGTCCGGGGAGGAGGTCGGGGGGGGGGGGGTGACGTCATCAATGATGTCCCAGGATCCACCTTTTTGGACTCATCCACCTGCCCCATAACCAACCATTTCTCACTACTCCCTAAGTATAGACGCATTAACGAACGTTGAACGTATGGTACACCACCACTGGCGTCCACTATACTTTGTGTAGCGGTTATCCAGATTAATGACTGTGGCACGATTTTTCCTCGTATTTTCAATCGAATGTTTGGTAAAACGCTCGTTGCTAACGCTTGCTGGATGTGGACGAAAACAACTTAAAAAATAGTTGCTTACATTCGCCGAACCTACCAAAATTTACGCTCCACGCAATGTCTTTTAACGTCTCTATTCGTCGAAACAAAATTTAATTCAGTATACCAAAGTAAAAACGAAAAATTCTACTGAATTCACTGTTTTTTATTATTATTGAGTACATTCACTTAATTAAAAAGTACATATTATTAAAGTAATTTGATGTATTCTATATGTTGACAGTCATTAAACGCCACAATTTGACGCAGGAAAGAACTGAGAAACCCCTCTAAATAATCTCTGTATATGGGGTAGGAATGCAAAACCCACCGTGATACCTTAAAAGGGCAGCTCAAGAAATTGAGACGGTTGCCAAGCCTATTTGAATGTTAACCAATAATAAAACACCTTCAGATCGGCGAGATGGATCGGGAATTGTTTGTTGTTCATTGTTTGTTGTTCGCCTGTGTTTGTCTAGGACCACAACATCGCTCGACTGGAGATAATCGAGTTAAAATAAGCTCAGTACGCGGCTGCGGAACTCGGGGATCTTTTCCGTTATACGTATACCACCTTTCCAAATTTACCCTTCAAGCTTGATTTTTGACCGTACACTAGGCCAAATAATTGTTATTAATCGTTTTAAAGGGGAAATTCCTCGTAAGAATATTTTACCTGCGGTTTCGTTATCTTATCTACCGTTATCTCTGTCTAGACGCGATAAGCCAGCGTCTGGTCGTCTAGCGGTCCCACTTCCAGCTGGTTAGGTTAGGTTGGGTTAGGTTAGGTTAGGTTGGGTTAGGTTAGGTTAAGTTAGGTTAGGTTATGTTAGGCTAGGTTAGCCTAACCTAACTTACCAAAATCAAGCTTGAATTGATTTTTGACCAAGCACCATAAACTAGGTCAAATATTGATTATTAATGATTTTAAAGTGGAAATTCCTTGTAAGAATATTTTACCTGCGGTTTCGTTATCTTATCAACCTAATTTGTTAACCTAACTTAAAAAATCAAGCTTGAAAAACAAACCCGAAACAGTGGTATAGGTATAACGGAAAAGATCGCAACTCGGTGCGGTCCGACCTCGATGTCCTGCTCGACCGGTGAAATAAGAGTGACTCAATCGATTTTATCGTGTCAATGCGAATCGCGAGCGATAACTGCGAATGTACAACGCATTAATGGGTATAAATAACAAGTAATAGTAGTAAATAACGAGTAACGGCACATTTGTAACACATGGGAGGATTTAGGTGATAATTATGGGGGTGCCAGCCCACTTAACGTTTGAAGTGTTGTATGCGCAAATTCAAACAGCAAACTCCTATTTAAATGGTCCGTTTTAAGGCCTATTCCAAGTAGGTACTTATTTTATTTAACGACAACCACTTGTAATTTATGCAAATACCTTAATCAAAGTTATGGTGAAAACGTTTTATTCCCCCTCCACTGTCAACAAATCCACCCAATATCAGGGGGTGCAAGGCACCCCCTGGCACCCTCAGAAATACTATACTTCAAACGTTAGGTGAGCTGGCACCCCCAAATATTATGATTTAAATCCGCCCCTGTTTACTTTGGAATAAGCGTTAAAGGTAGACCTTAAACTGAAGGAGGTTCAAATCGCCACATCTAAGACATATTGTGATATACGAGTATATTTTTCATCATTCCGGAAGCAATATCGATATTACTATAACTCCAAAATACAGTAGCCTACATTAAATATCTTACATTTAATTATTTGTATAGGAGTTGTACATACAATTGTTTTTGCCACTTCATTCATTTGGACGAAGCGTTAGATTATATTATAAAATATATGAACGCAGTCAAGTAAACAACACAAGTACTAAACCATATTAACCTGATACTTAGGTCTTTACCGAGAACACGACAACACCACTTCTACTCTCCACATTACTTGGATTTATTTACCTATCTAAGAGATTCTAACTTCAAACGGTTGAGTTTCTACGGAGGATTTCCTCAAATAAATATATTTGTAATGTTATACCCGTTGATTATTATTAATAAATCGCAAATTCAGATAACCTCTTTCGTAACAATAATTCAAGAAGATTATTTTTCGTCATACTAACAGAGAAACATCTGTTTTCAGATCCTTTTTGTTGACTCGAAAGTTACCCATTGCCGACCTAGGCCGGACAAACTCTTATTCGGCCTAGGCCGGAAAGAGCGGAAGTAAACAATCAGCTGATTTGCAGCAAACCGACGTTTAATACTTGTTTATTGGCGGTTTATTGGTTTCTTTTTAGAGGAATGTAGTGGTAGCACTGCATCCGTAGCAAATGTTTTTCTGTTTGTTATAGGTTAGGTTTGAAGGTTTGTGAAACATACGTTTATGCAATGACTACGTTATGATTAAAGGTATGTTTTTTCTGCGTAGTATGATGAAAATATCGTACGTTACTCGGCCGGGAAGTTTTGCCGTACCTACTCGCATGAAAATCCCGCACTCGCTTTCGCTCGCTCGGGAACTATCATGCTCGTCCGGCAAAACAGTACTTCCCGGCCTAGTAACGTATATACTATTTCGTTATACCTCAGCGACAACAGCGGTTTTCATCACACCAATTCATCCCTAGGGAGAAATATAATCAGTTGAAGTCGAGGAGGTTAGGTTTTACAACATAATATGATCATAACGTCTGTACGTTGGCGTTATTGGTGAGTAATTAATTGTATCGAGAGTGGTAATCGATTGTATAAGAGTTGTAATCGATTGTATCGAGAGTTGTAATCGATTATTACTATGGATTGTAATTCATTGTTACATTGTTGTCGGTCGTGAAACACGTTAATCTTACCATCCGGTAGCTCAATGTGCTCGATACATTAATGTTGGTTGTTGTCAGTCTAACCTAACGCTAGCACAAATGAAAAAGAAAATCAGATGGTGGATTGAATATAAAGAAGAAGAAGCCTCTAAAGAAACCTTTTAAAAGTTAAAAAGTCAAAATAGTACATTTCATTACTAGGCCGGAAAGTACTGTTTTACCGGACAAGTATGATTTTCATGCGAGTATGGTAAAACTCACTGGCAGTGTAACGTACGATACTTTTCATCATACTATTCGTTATTCATACTTCTCAGAAAAAATACATATTTTCAATAATAACGTACGTATTCCTTGCATAAATCATTACGTTTCTCGATCCTTCAAACCTAACCTATAACACAGACAAATGTTGCCTATGCCTATAATAAACAAAACAAACATTTGCTACTGCTGCCAGTGCTACCACTACATTCCTCTAAAAAGTACACTAATAAACACGTATTAAACGTCGGTTTGCTGCAAATCAGCTGATTGTTTTACTTCCATTTCCTGTAATCGCAGTCCAAAAGATTTCCGGCCTAAGCTGGATGCTATCACGTTTACCTTAGCAATATTATTATCGTAATTATCCAATTGATCTATTTAACAAATAAATTATTTACGCTATTAATGAAGAATGTAAAAAGAAAAATTGAGGTTACCATGCGTATCTGAGGCAATTACGGCCTTTTTTAATTGTTTTATCATAAGCATCAATTTTGCTGACTATTTAACGCCATTTAGAATCTAATTAACCCGTGCGAAAAGTATAGGTAAAGCATCTTAACTGCGTTTATGAGGATCGACTGTTCTGCAACAGAATTTATAAACAAAATCCAATCTTCTTGATCCCAAAATAAAAAATTGTACTTCAGAAAACACATGTGGAAATGTAGCCCCCTAGACAACCACTACTTTTGTTTTGACACCTTAACGTATGTTCTGACGATCAGACGAGAAAGAATGGAGATAAAAAGTAACGTCGGCGTCGCGTCGGTCTTGCGGGACGAAACTCCACGATGTCCGCTGAGAATGCGAGAGGGACGCATTTTATACAAATTGTTGATCCGTTGTTTATTACTAAGGAAGAATTTCCGATAGATGCTTGTAGTATAGCAATACCCCCGTTGCTGGAGGCCTGCATACAGCGTTTTTCAAATGCATAAAAACATATTTCAATCCAAAATATGACTTGTTTTTGTAAGCTCGATAAGAATTACATAGGAGTGAGTATGCAGGTTTGCTGCAACAGGTATTTTAAAACTGGGTCGTTTTAATTCAATACTAAGTAGATTTTAAGTAGAAGGAGCCACAGTTTTATCAAGATTAGAAAAGAAGTAAGGAAGATATAGATTATTTGTTTCATTTCCATAAGGATAGCTTTGGGAATGAGTTTGCAGGTTTGCTGCCTCGAAAATATAAATATCAGGGTTTTTGACTATAAAGTAGATATCATCTATATGAAGCCACAAACCAACTTTGATTGAGAAATATTGAGAAATAAGCGATATAGAATTTTACTCATTTCCCATAAGGTTAACATGGGGTCAACGTACTGTGTTTATCACTTTCAATGTCTTAGTTAGCAAGCAATGGACATAGAGCAATGATTCGAAATACTAAATTCTTTGTTTTTAGCTGAATTCAATGTTGTAAACTAAAATTAGATTACTTTAATTTTTCTATGGGAAAAACTCAAAAATCTATTTTGGAGGGTTTATTTCCCTTTGACCTCCCTTACAGTTGAACGATCGGGCTGGTTTACGAGCTCGTTCGAGTGATTACCGCTTTACATGCCTGTACCAAATTTCATTAAGATCGGACCATTTTTACGGCCTCTATCGTGGGCAAATATATATATAAATTCGAACTAATTGTGTTTTTTGCTTCGCTAACATGAGTGGACGATCGATCAATGCCAACCGTCCTCTTTCTTGAAGTTTTTCTCCCACTTTTCAAAGTTTTTCTACCATTTCCACAGCACTAATTAATCCAGAAGATGATTGGCTGTCCTGACGCGACAACGAGAGTGTTGATAAAAACACCTTTGTTCGATCATTTTCACCCACCGTCAGCAGAATTTTTTTTGTATTTTTATTTTTATCGCCGAATGCGTGTTATTCAAATAAACAAGATAAACGCGACAATCATGTTTAGGACAATATTTGTCTTATTTCGTTCAACATAACAAAAATACCATGAAAGTCCACCAATCAAGTATTCGAGTGCTTATGTTAATATTACTCGTAGGAAAAAAAGTTTTTACTGGCATCAACTTATTAATTTTTTTCAAATATCATGTATACCTTTCAACCCTAATATAGTTAAATCCTATAGACAAAAACAGTCGCAAGATATTTTCTAAATCATTAATATAATAAATTAATACAGTGGACTTTGACAATGTGAAACTAATAAAATTTATCAGTTTAATACAATATTTGGTTTAGTAAGTATTTAGTACTGTATTACAATACAATACTAGTTTAAGACAATATTTAATATTATCTTGAATAGTGTATTTTTATTAGTTTAAAAAGAATAAAGGAGTAATTGATGACAACAAACATTCTTAGGCAAACGAAATTAAGGTAAACAGATATGCAAGGAGAACATACGGAGATAGATTTCTAAATGCGAAGTCGTTTTAACAGCGAATGAATTTATATTCCAACAAATTATTAATCATGTAAAATACATTATACGCACGATTGAACGTATACGACTTGTGTGAGAACATAGGCATATATGTCTATCGTAATTACTTTATCGAAATAATTTTTAGTAACTTTCGGATGGGCATATAATGATGAAAGCTTTCGTGGTGAAAGCTCATTTCTCAATATAGTACATTAAATTATTTGTTTTGATACTTTAAAAAACTTTATAGTACCTAATGATACTGATTAATAATTTTATCAACAATATACTACGTGTTGTTTGAGTATTAAAATTTTCGGACGGTCCTGTTTATTTGTAAACCGATTTTGACAAAAAAAAATCGGATTAAGGTTTGTATGTGATAGGTAGATTAGAGGGTTTTTATGCAGAACTTCATGTCCACTAGATCAGCTAATCGGGGATATTTGTCCTTACTGTGGGGGGTTTTTAGGTCTCCGAGGGATAAAAAAAAGATCAAAGGACGGTTATTAAATTGCTTTAAAGAGAATACACAATAGCTAGTACTGTATGAATTAAAACAATCCCTCAACGTTACAATTGATCCTTAGCCATGCCTCCAGTCTCTTTTTCTTTCCTCAGAGGCAGGGAAAATCGGTAGAGAGGGATAGAACGCTCTCAAATGGAAACACTGATTTCGGATGATTCACTGAACCAAAGACCAAGTATTTCTGTGCGATTTGCGTATTTATACATGTATTATAATAGCTTATAAAATGCATTATTGACCATATGTAAGAGAGGCCAGCACCATAACAATAGAACTCAGAAGTAGACTTTCACTACAATAGGTTCGCCGCACACTAGAGCCACCCAGATTAAACGGTTTTAAATTTCTTGACAATACATTTTGACTAAAGGCTTGTTTTATTAGGCTTTTGGTATTAATAGGGTAGTTGACCGTACCTTCACGAGCACAAAACGCACAAACCATCGTACTCCTGTAATATACTAGATCCACATAATCATTTTCAATGTGACTGACAAATTCAAACACTCAATAGAATTAACTTAGGTATTTTGTAATAATGAATCTCAAGATCTTTGTGTCTTTGGAAAAACCACATTTAGGTTGGTTCTCATATTGCATAATGTAAACGACTGCTAATACTTTATTTACCTCCAAACTGGCTCTTCCTGGAGGTGCATGTTTTTTTAATAAATCTATCACAACTTATATCTTGTGTGAAGATGATTTCTTTGTAGATAAGAACCTCGCCATGGTTATAGCCATGACCATGGAAGCCTATTAGCGGATGACATTATGCATATCCCTATTTCATACCAAGCAAAGGAGATCACCAGAACACAAACATGAAGAAGTCTTGATTCAATGAGCGAGTTATACACTAACCTTATAAGAGAAGAATTTATTAATTTAGAACGTTTACGTTGCAAAAACAATTGTGAAGATAATTTTAACAGGATTAATACCCTGAGATCAAGAAAATCTTTCATAGAAGATGTTCAGTTTTAGAGCAAACAAAAGTTCGAAATCGTTCATAAAAAATAAAGGATCTGTTTCTTCACTCCCTCTCCTGTTAAATAACATACAATTGGACTTACCCGGAACACCAATTTAAAATTAACTATTTAAAAACTGGTAAAGATTGGTTAGCTGCACAATATTATCAGATTGAAGGTTTGCTTGAAACTATTTTTAAAAAGGATAGCCATGTCATCTGTATGCACGTTTAATTGAATATTAGTAAACGTACTTGTAATACTATTTTTATATTAATATTTCATTTCATTCATTTTCACTTTTATTCCATTTTATTTAATTTTTTGTTTATCGCATGCAGAGTTAAAATCATCGACCTGAACTATTGATTTGGAGACTGCAAAAAATGACTTAAATTAATGATTAAAATAATCTGTATTGTATATATTGAACATTCAATAAAATAATTTTCAAAGCCTGTTATATTCCGTCCATTTACACTAAACAGACGCACATACTGTCTGGAAAATACAGAACACCCCTGATACATGGTTAAATTCTTGATACTTAAACATCACAAATTATGTAAGTCTTTGAAAATATCACATACTAAATCAAAACGTTACTGTGGTGGGTGGACGAATACAAAAGAGATATTACATATTACAATACATATTCAAAATACGTCGTATCATTTAATTTATCGCCTGCAGTTTCCGAAATTAAATTAGAGTTAACAAACCAATGGAAAGGTAGAGAGTTATAGGGTGTTAATGGCGATTCCATCATCGTTGATGTCAACGCATTCTGAAGATGTATTACTTAAAATTTTACCAACTTTAACGCCATTTATCTACTAAGTAATAATAGCACAAACGATTTTGGAATCGCAATTAACACTCTACACCTCTTTATTTTTAAAATTGAAGGCGCTAAATATCACTCTGTTTAGCCTTCCGCGTTGAAAAGTGCACAAATTTAACACGGGCTTGTATGGAGCAGCAGATCCAAAAGACGCCGCTGGTGTCACAGAAAAGCAAAACTGCCGAGGGTAGGGAACACTCTTAGTATGTAGAATAGAATATAACAAGAGGTCGTAAGTAAAAGGATGATGGTTAAAAAGAGATGCCGGTTGGTGTAGTGGTTATAGTGCCCGCATTCAAACTTGTAGATAGCCGGATCGATCCCGAGAAAAGTTAGTAGCTTTTTGAAGGGTTGTTTCTGGGGCCAGCTGCCATTGGTTGTTGGGCTATTAATTAACAGTCCTGTGTAAGAAACATGCCAACCTTAGTCAGAAACAAGGTTACAAGATCGCGCCACTATCATCACGATCATCACACTCATCCTTCACTCATATTCAGGGTAACGTCCTCCATGAGGTACCTGTCTCAAAAATAATGATTCAAGAATGAATGAATGATTAATGATTAAGATGAAAAGGAACGATTTAATCGTAATTAAGTTTATAAGAATTGACCTAGGAAAGGGAGCTGCATAAACAGTCTCCGTCAAGACAAGACGTCTATTTGCCAATATCACCACGTTATCCTTAACCCAGCTTTACTCTTAAAACGTTTGGCTTTATGCGGTTTACATATAACTGCATAATGGAAAAAACAAACATTTAGCACTGTTTGCAGATAACTAATTATTTTGTTCACTTACGTCATTGCAATCTTGATTTTCTCCAAATGTGAGTGTAAGTGTGTGAATGTACAATCGTGTATTTTTTAGTACAAATTAAAGTTGCCCTATAGCCAAGGAAACAAGATGGCTTACCTAATGAAAAGGATCATTTGAGGTGCTGAAGTGCCTAGTGCCGAAACATGTCGAACAGAGAAAATCAAGATTGCAAAGACGTAAGTAAAAAAAATAATTAAGAACAGACAGTAGGTTTAATTCATAACTGGATTCAATTTCATCATTATATTAAAAATATTAAAGGGAAGAGGGTGTCGGGACCCCCCTCCTTGGCTACAATTTAATGACGTATCCAACCTAATCCGAGGTTTCTGTTACTTTTATTTATGGGCAAATTTGAAAAAACTAACGAATTAATTTTTGTTGCAAAATCTCTTTGTATCTTATAAGTGATTCTTAAGTAACGGTTCCATATCAGTTAGGTAAAGGCTGTAGGAAAGAGTTTGAAAGATGCCCTACTTCAATTTAGGTATATAACTAGAACGTCTCCTGGAACTAAGACATCCCTGCGTGGTGTACATTAGTGTTTACAAATTACGTGTGCCATGTGTTAATTTCCTAATTTAGCATACAAGGTTTCTTTAACGAATCAATTTGTTTTAGGAAGTTCCTATAGTGAATGGATGTGTAACATTTATATTTGCATATGGTTTAAACGAGTAAGCAAAATACGCAAACATGGGCTTAGTATGTTTGAAATACACATAAAGTTAAATGGAAGCTTTTTATCAAATATTGGTGTTTATCTTGGATTCAACGGTATAAACAATTTGATTGGTAAACGCAAATAAAGGTGTTTATATTATTAAAACGATTAGAGCCAATTTCTATATCTTGTCAGGGCCGTAACGACCACAGGGGCAACTGGGGCGTTGCCCTGGGGCCCCCGAGGCTAGGGGCCCCAAATCGGGAGGTAAACGTATACAAAACAGGTGTTAAGAAGACAATAATGTGGTTATTTTAATGTAAAACGGTTAATATTACGTTTTCTTAGCATGGTGATGCCCAAAAAAATACATAATATGCTAATTTATGGAGTAATTTAATATATTAACTTACTCCATTTATGAAATTCGTACTTCACTTTTGGGGGGGGGGGCTCTGACCAGTTTTGCCCCGGGGCCACAAAGTAATCGCTTCGGCTCTGGTAACGATTCATTGATTCATGAGAATGATAAGAGATTGGATAAAATATAACATCATGATAGCTGTTTGTGAGTGTTGGAAATCACGCTTACAGTTGTGATTGCGCGTATTTAGTCAATACTGTGGTTAAATGTTATTGCTACTTGTTGTAAAGAAAATCTCTCACTAGTGTAGTTGGTCTTGAAATAGTTTAAATATGATTTTTGCGTTTTACTTTACAAGATAACGTTTTAAGAATATACCAAATAGAAATATACATCTTCCAAGGTAAAAACACCCTTCTTGAGAATTTGCTCTTGGCAAATCACGGGATAAAGTTAGTTAGGTTAAACATCCAGTGATATCAATTTGAAACCTAAACCTATTTCTGAAAGGATTTATTAATATTGCAAGAAAACAGATATTTAATTTATAAGTTTACATCGATGACAGGAATAGGATTTTGCCTTGAAGTAGGTTACAGTTGTTTAAACTTTCATATTAAACTTTCATTTATAATATTGATTTCAATGAAAATATTAGTTGTACATGTCGTAGCCCCTTGCTGTAATTGGGCACTTCATGAAGTGTCCAACTCGGCTAGGCAAATAGTGTAACTGAACAATTTTATAAAAAAAACAGTCTGTGACCAACAAAACTGGGCACCTCATGAAGTGCCAAATGCTCGTTGGCACTTGCTGTATCTTCTTGCTTTTACACCAGCTCAGATGTTGGGCACTTTCTGTACAAGCGTACAATTGTAATTTACTTAGCTTTTGGTGGTAACAAATCATTGTATTATTTTGAAGTATACAAGAAAAATAATATTTTTGAAGGATATTACATAAATAGATTGTAGAACATTAAAATTAATATTGTCTACAACTAAGCCATTAATTCGGTTAATCTAAATGGTTATGTTTTAATTAATTACCTTAAGTGTACATTCACTAAATCAAACTTATTATTAATTAATATACAGCAAGGCAAACGTTGAAAGTAACACCATAAAAGTAACAATCCACGAATGAATGAAAAGTATACTTCAGTTAGATTTTTGCTACCGTATATACAATTTTTAACATTTAAAAGTTTGTTTTCTTTTTTTAATCCTTTTATTTGAATAAATAAATTTAAATAAAAGTTTGTTTTTGTGCATGAATAAAACATAAATTCATTATATTAAGCCTATTCATTTGAATATCATATATATATATTTTGTAAGGCGATTCTCTGCGTCAAAATTGTGTGCTTTTGGCAAGTCGTAGAAAAAGAGAAAGTGCTCAAATTAAAGGTCTCTATTCCGTGATGGCGAGAAAAATACTAAAATTGCTTGAAATTCACCATAAAACGCGAATTGTCGTAAAATATCGGCCGTTTAAAAAGCATTGGGATCTAACAACGTCTGCTTTGTTTACATAAAACAGGTGATGTTGATACGTGACTGAAAACCACGTGCTGACGATATTATCAAATGGTGGATCTAAAAGCCAGTTTACCATGAAGGTATTTTGTACTATAATAAGGAATGACTGTTTTAATTAAATTTTCCCCTATTATGATTATGGGCTTTTCGCCTCTTCAAGCCAATAGTTAATTTTTAAAGCTATTAATAAAGCTATTAGCCTATCTCTACTAGTTACACGCTACACGGCTTCATTGATACAATAGACTCCCTCTTATCCGGAATCAACATATTTCAATCCAACATAGCGAGATTTCACATGTATTTGTAAGCTCCATAAGAATAACATGGGGAATGAGTAGGCAGGTTTGCTGCTAAGGGTATATTAAAACTGGGTGGTTTTAATACAATGATTAGTAGATGTGAACGAGAAGAGGCCATTTACCAAGTTTTAACAAGATATGTTGAGAAATAAGCGAGATATAGAATTTTACTTATTTCCCATAAGGATAACATTGGGACAACGTACTGTGTTTACCACTTTCAATATCTTAGTAACCAATGGACATAGAACAGTGATTTAAAATACTAAATTGTTTGTTTTTTTAGCTGAATTCAATGATGCTAACAAAAATTGGATTAATTTTATTTTTCTATGTAAAAAAGTCAAAAACCCCATTTTTGGGGGGGTCACCCCCGTTTATCCCCCCTTCCAGTAGTCTGATCGGGCTGGTTTGCGAATTCGTCCGAATAATTACTACTTTACACGTCCATGCCAAATTTAATTAAAATTGGATCATTTTTACGCGAGTTATCGTGTTAAAGACACATAAACATATAGATAATATGTTAAAAAAACTAACTTGTTATATTTTTTTATATATCTATGAAAATGAACGAATAGTGTCTTTTGCTTCGGGCCCCAAAACGAAAAGTTATCATGGTTTCGGGCTTAGATCTTACTATGAGTACTACGGTTATAGCTTCTTCCCTTTAGAGGAAATTCGCTAAAAAGTAGAAACGACGTAACACACACTATTTAGGGGATAGTTACTGAGAACACAAAACACCAGAAAATATCTGGCTTTGTATCTGTGACAAACAATCAACTATTACAATTCCGGCTGAGTGTTGAATATTATTTCTCAAATCTTTCTCACGAGAATCGTCGATACGATTCCGGCGTCGAAAATATTATTCTGACTACCTGTTTTTGCCAGCGTGCGTCTTGAACATACCCCAGAAAAAATTTCAGCACACCGTTAGAAAAATACTTTATTTGGATGTGCACAAACCCATTATGATGAATTATAGTTTTTGAAAATATCATAGAAATGAGTTAGAAATGTGAAAAAATAACATGGGCTTTATCGTTGCCATGTTGATTTCGGAATATCAATAAATGTAAACAAATCCAGTTCAATGTTTTATATGAGGGTGTATAACACAAATATTTTTAGGTTGAATTTCGACCAGAGGGCAATCTCTTGTGCGTATAAATCGTGAATACTATTCATTCTGATATCACCAGTTTATTCATCAAAGTTTATACTAAATTATATGGAAATTCATTTTTAAATAATTTGACTAAAGAGATCATCAATAAGTTTCGAAGGATGTAAAAAAGAAGTATTTGTTAGCAAATCCAAAATAATAATGAAAATCCAAACTGTTGCTAGATGCTGCATGTCCCCCTGAAAGTTTTTTTCAGTTTATGTTACATGTGGCTTTGCGGGGGGGGGAGGGGGTGGGCTCCTTTTTATTATTTTTGATATACTCAATGAGGTTTCTAATGTCGAAAAAAACTATAAAATAAAAATAATATCAACTATTTATTTAGGTCAGAACTAAACTTATAAAAAAGAAAAGCCGTGTTTCGAAAGTCTATAATAAGCTAATTATGATTTCAAAAGGCAATAAGAATATAAATGTTATGTTCAAAATTTTTAAGATTAAATTTGACCTGAAACAGCAACTTCCCAACACGCTAAAATCAACTGTGAATAAACATACTAAAATAAACATACTATGAATACGACAGATAAAGCATGTGTCAAACGAAAGTTGGGACCTAATCAAGGGCCCAGTTTCGTTGGGCACATGCTGTAATTTTGAAATTGAGTCGAGTTGCACTGTGTGCCCACACGCAGGGCATTTAATTTTGTGCCCAATTACAGCAATTAGCTACGACATATTTACAAACTCTCTGTCAAGTAGACAGTGTAACTATTCTGAAAACTAACTTGTTTTGTTGAGCTAATGAGGATATGAGAGGACTCTAAATTCTGTAAGTAGTTTGTTATGATTTTAATAATTATAAGACATATTTACAACGGCATACATATAACATCTTAAGCACGAATTTTCTACAAAACTGTGCCAAAAACTGTAAAATACTGTAAGTCTTTAGTTGTATCCTGACTGAGTAATAGTTGATACATTACTACCTTGACCTTGACACTAATGAGCTTTTATGGTACTGACTTGGATTTTGTATCTTTGCGGGATTTTTGTATCACAATGTGCACAATGTACACTCCTTGTCAATGAAATTATCATTTACTGTGGTTAAAAATAAAAGAATACATAGACAACAGAGAATCCGTTTCTTAGTCAACATTTACGCTTTTGCGTATAAAGAAGCGAGTTTTCGCAAGTAGAAGTTAAATACTGACAAGCATCCCCGTCCTCAGGGACAGAAAATAAAACCTAATTTGTTGTAACCAACCTGTACAATAGCAACCTTACACCAAGAAATAGGTTTATTTGTGAAGCACCCTTGCGTTATCTAGGTTATCTGGGCTGCCTCAATGCTCCGGGGAAAGTAACACCACCTCCTTTTTACCACAATCCTTCAAACATCTATTTCAAGCTACAAAGGACATTTTTTTAGAAATTAGGATAGCATTAAATATCATAAATGCTGAGGGTACTGACATTTTTCGACTCAACACTTCAACGAACGTAACAATTATTTTACAGTTTTGTCAAAACGGACAAAAAGATTAAACGACGAGAAGTTTCAGTATCGTGTGAATGAAGAGGTTGAAGAAAATACATTCATTGTGTAGAGTTTAAAGTGATTCCGACCGAAATCAGGGCACTAGGAGGGAGTGGTAAATCAATACGGACCGACCCATGCAGCTCGCGTTGGCGCTCTCCGCCAGCGCCGGACATTTACCCGCTCGGCTAGCTGAAACCAGCTTATTGTACCATGCAGCCTTGCTGAAACCAGCTTATTGTACCATGCAGCCTTGCTGAAACCAGCTTATTGTACCATGCAGCCTTGCTGAAACCAGCTTATTGTACCATGCAGCCTTGCTGAAACCAGCTTATTGTACCATGCAGCCTTGCTGAAACCAGCTTATTGTACCATGCAGCCTTGCTGAAACCAGCTTATTGTACCATGCAGCCTAGTGGCATCACACGCTGGTCGACATTTACCCGCTCGGCTTGCTGAAACCAGCTTATTGTACCATGCAGCCTAGTGGCATCCCACACCGGTCGACATATACCCGCTCGCCTTGCTGAAACCAGCTTATTGTACCATGCAGCCTTGCTGAAACCAGCTTATTGTACCATGCAGCCTTGCTGAAACCAGCATATTGTACCATGCAGCCTTGCTGAAACCAGCTTATTGTACCATACAGCCTAGTGGCATCCCACACTGGTCGACATTTACCCGCTCGCCTTGCTGAAACCAGCTTATTGTACCGTGCAACCTAGTGGCATCCCACAACGGTCGACATATACCCGCTCGCCTTGCTGAAACCAGCTTATTGTACCATGCAGCCTAGTGGCATCACACGCTGGTCGGCATTTACCCGCTCGGCTTGCTGAATCCAGCTTATTGTACCATGCAGCCTAGTGGCACCCCACCCTGGTCGACATTTACCCACTCGGCTTGCTGAATCCAGCTTATTGTATCATGCAGCCTAGTGGCATCACACGCTGGTCGACATTTACCCGCTCGGCTTGCTGAATCCAGCTTATTGTACCATGCAGCCTAGTGGCACCCCACCCTGGTCGACATTTACCCACTCGGCTTGCTGAATCCAGCTTATTGTATCATGCAGCCTAGTGGCATCACACGCTGGTCGACATTTACCCGCTCGGCTTGCTGAATCCAGCTTATTGTACCATGCAGCCTAGTGGCATCACACGCTGGTCGACATTTACCCGCTCGGCTTGCTGAATCCAGCTTATTGTACCATGCAGCCTAGGTGGCACCCCACACTGGTCGACATTTACCCGCTCGGCTTACTGAAATCAGCTTATTGTACCATGCAGCCTAGGTGGCACCCCACGCTGGTCGACATTTACCCGCTCGGCTTGCTGAATCCAGCTTATTGTACCATGCAGCCTAGGTGGCACCCCACACTGGTCGACATTTACCCGCTCGGCTTGCTGAATCCAGCTTATTGTACCATGCAGCCTAGTGGCATCACACGCTGGTCGACATTTACCCGCTCGGCTTACTGAAATCAGCTTATTGTACCATGCAGCCTAGGTGGCACCCCACGCTGGTCGACATTTACCCGCTCGGCTTGCTGAATCCAGCTTACTGTACCATGCAGCCTAGTGGCATCCCACACTGGTCGACATTTACCCGCTCGGCTTGCTGAATCCAGCTTATTGTACCATGCAGCCTAGGTGGCACCCCACACTGGTCGACATTTACCCGCTCGGCTTGCTGAATCCAGCTTATTGTACCATGCAGCCTAGTGGCATCCCACACTGGTCGACATTTACCCGCTCGGCTTGCTGAATCCAGCTTATTGTACCATGCAGCCTGCTGGCATCCCACGCTGGTCGACATTTACCCGCTCGGCTTGCTGAATCCAGCTTATTGTACCATGCAGCCTAGTGGCACTCCACGCTGGTCGACATTTACCGTCTCGGCTTGCTGAAACCAGCTTATTGTACCATGCAGCCTAGTGGTACCCCACGCTGCTCGACATTTACCCGCTCGGCTTGCTGAATCCAGCTTACTGTACCATGCAGCCTAGTGGTACCCCACGCTGCTCGACATTTACCCGCTCGGCTTGCTGAATCCAGCTTACTGTACCATGCAGCCTAGTGGTACCCCACGCTGCTCGACATTTACCCGCTCGGCTTGCTGATACCAGCTTATTGTACCATGCAGCCTAGTGGCACTCCACGCTGGTCGACATTTACCGTCTCGGCTTGCTGAAACCAGCTTATTGTACCATGCAGCCTAGTGGTACCCCACGCTGCTCGACATTTACCCGCTCGGCTTGCTGAATCCAGCTTACTGTACCATGCAGCCTAGTGGTACCCCACGCTGGTTGACATTTACCCGCTCGGCTTGCTGAATCCAGCTTATTGTACCATGCAGCCTAGTGGCACCCCTCGCTGGTCGACATTTACCCGCTCGGCTTGCTGAATCCAGCTTATTGTACCATGCAGCCTAGTGGCACCCCTCGCTGGTTGACATTTACCCGCTCGGCTTGCTGAATCCAGCTTATTGTACCATGCAGCCTAGTGGCACCCCTCGCTGGTTGACATTTACCCGCTCGGCTTGCTGAAACCAGCTTATTGTACCATGTGGCCTGGTGGCATCCCACACTGGTCGACATATACCCGCTCGCCTTGCTGAAACCAGCTTATTGTACCATGCAGCCTAGTGGCACTCCACGCTGGTCGACATTTACCCGCTCGGCCTGCTGAACCCAGCTTATTGTACCATGCAGCCAAGTGGCACTCCACGCTGGTCGACATTTACCCGCTCGGCCTGCTGAAACCAGCTTATTGTACCATGCAGCCTGGTGGCATCCCACACTGGTCGACATATACCCGCTTGCCTTGCTGAAACCAGCTTATTGTACCATGCAGCCTAGTGGCACTCCACGCTGGTCGACATTTACCCGCTCGGCCTGCTGAACCCAGCTTATTGTACCATGCATTCTTGTGGCACTCCACGCTGGTTGACATTTACCTGCTCGGCTTACTGAAATCAGCTTATTGTACCATGCAGCCTAGTGGCACCCCTCGCTAATGTAATTTCACCCGCTTGACACAGCTTTGAAAACTACTACATTTGAAGTGAGGACTCCCTATATTCAGATCCCCTAACTTTGGTTTCATGCGACGTCTGAATTGAGTGGAAGTGTAAAGGATGTTATATTAAATAGTGATTAATTTCTAAGCTTTTAGATATGTGTTTTATTTTGCAATTCCGTGGGTGAAAGTGGCTTGTTAGTTGTAGCTAATTTTTGGTTGATCGTACGTTGAATTGAATACAATGTCTGAAGGACATTTCTTAAGTCTTTACCTTATGCTTTGTCCATTAAAGGGTAATAAGTGAAATTCTTCTCACCTGAAATTTTAATAAAACCCAACTGCATTTCCCAAAACTAATGAGGTACCTTGCATTTTCAGCTAAATAATTCTTAAATTTGAGTTTCCTTACTTGAGTTTCACCCAATGCCTAATGATGATTATAGATTTGGAGCTAAAGATTATTCAAATAGCAACAGTAAACTTAATACATATATAATAGTATATTTCATTACAAGGACCTAAAGTGACGCTTTTCGTACAAGGTCAAGTTTTACAACCGAGGCTGTAAGCCGAGGTTGAAAAATGACCGGGTAACGAAAAGCAGCTTTAGGTCCGTGTTATGAACTATATTTTTCGTTATATTGCTCAATACAATACGTAAACTACTTAAGAAAACCAAAATGTTACAGCTTGTTTACCTTTAAAGATGCCTTCAAAAGATGCCACCGTCTTGTTCTTGCTATTTGAAGCAATCAGCTGATTGTCTGTTTCATTTGTGTTAGGGTAGACTGACAACAATGAACAACTATCGACGTATCGAACGCATGTGATAATCGATTGGTGAAATGAGCGAGTTTCACAAATTGATTAAACTGACAACAATGAATGTTTCGATAGTAACGATAAATGTTTCGATTATTTGTAATCGAATGAATATTGTTTGATTATTACGACGTACTCGGCACTTTTTGACTTTTATAGTCCTAGGACTATAAAGAGTCAGCTGGTATCGAGTACATCAGCTTTTAATTCCTAGGAATAAAAAGAGTGTATTTAGGTCCGGAAAACATGCATTAAAAACATCTGTTTTTGAAGCAGTATAACGAAAATACATTCTTCTATTGAAGGCCAGCCTTTGTAGTTTCCATATAATTTCATGGCAGCTATATATTCAACTTGTATAGGTTGCGGTATTATCATTTGGCAAATTGCAATCTGCGATTGGTGGGATTCGAACCCGAGACCAGCGGATCGAAGTCCCACGCTCTACCACTACACTAGGTCGCTCCCAACGTTATTTCGACGGCCCGTGTTTATTCACAAAAAAGATAAAGTAATAATTTTCAATCGCTAAATAACCAAGCTAAATAGTATATTACGCAACTAGTGCGGGAAGTAGGTGTTTACGTGCGAGCATGATAGTTCACGCGCGACGCTTGCGGAGCGCGGGAATTTCATGCGAGCAACGTAAACACCTTCCCGGATGAGTTGCGTACGATAGTTTTCGCGACACTACCAGCAACAAATATACAGGGTAAGTAAAAAACACTACACTTCAAAGAAAGTTAAAAGATTAAAAAAGTATTAAATAAATTGAAGATAGAAAATGCGAACAAAACTATATTTATCTGTGCGGGGGAGATAACAAAAAGCGTTATCTCTGCTGTCCAGTGACCGAGTAAGCCTTTCTAGGAATACGTCTTATCGTCACACAGACGGCAACAATTGATTCATGAAATAATATTGCTCTTTATTAACTTATCGTTATTAGCTGTGCGTAGTCGCAACCTGGGAAACCAGTTTAGTTACAATTGAGATATGGTCGTCATAGTTAAAATGTGTATGTTGTGTTTATGTATAATGTGTATGTAAATTGTGTGATCCTACTATTTTTTTCTTGAGTTGGCAACATTGAGCATTTACCGCACTCGTGCGGTAAATGCTCAATGAAAACTCTTTACCGCACTCCAGCTGATTTGTTACCTCACTACAGCTGATATTTGCCGTACTCTTTTGTAAACGGCGACTTCCCACACTGAAACGGAAGCGGAAATCGGCTACTTACTAGTGTAGTGTTGCGAAAATAATTTTAAATCAATTTTTCCAGCTGGCGAAGGACTTAAAATGCAATTCACTTCAGTTAATTGAAAATTATCAATCACTAAAAGCTTAACGTATTTTAATAGGCGGTAAAGTAAAAAAATGATGAGGCGTTATAAGGTCAACTAACAATCAATTTCACACTTATCATTTTATGTAATTTCAAACACTTTAAACTTTTTAATAGTATACAAATTCGTTTAAGTCTTTGTTTAGATCACTATTTGACTTAAAGAAAAAAATAAATACTTGGAATAAAATAATATTTAATAGGAATCCTATTTATAAGGTTAACTTTATCTGCAGCCAGTTTGAGGTGATTAATAATGTTGATTAGTATTCACACTTGTTGATGATCTTTTATTCATTTAGTCTAACAGTTCTGCCAGTAAACTTCATACTACTTCATGCTAAATCGGGTAAACAATCAGTTAAGTTTCATATTTCAATACAATGAAATACTTTAAAAAATATGTTAAAACATTTTAACAATTTAATTTTACGAAAAACAAATAATTAAATTTTTATTTTAATAAAAGATCAATATTTTTTAAAATTTTTTTTATTTGATGCGCTAGCCCAAGTCTGATAAGTTTCCAAAAGCAAAGGCTGTTAAATGTGTAAAACTTTGATACACGCTTAAATATTACAACATGTCAAATTTGTCCAAGTAATTAGTTTCATACTTTTATTGAAATAACTTCACCTTTTAAATAAAATAGAATGGTGTGGCCAACGTAATGAAATGCAACTGCGAAACATACAAACTGCAACGATAAATAACCGAACAGTCATTGTTTATGGTCTTTTATTTTATAAAGCGCAAAAAAATTAAAGCTTTCTTAGCTAATTCAAGCATTTATTTTTATGTTACAAGACTAGCTTATTTATGAACTATGAATGAATAAATACAATATGAACAAAATTAATATTAATTTAAACGAGGTTTTCTTGGCAGGTATTATGGCGAATCCATCCCTGGATTTGACATTTTATGTACCCTTTACGACGGGGAAACAGCGGCCTTCAGGAGAACATAATAAAAATGTCTTCGTTAAAAACAAATTTCTCCCTCTTCCAGGGAAGTATGGGGTATGATCTATTTATTTTAATTTTTTCTTATGGCAGCTATCTGTAAAAAATAGTTTAATATTCAATATCAGTTCTTCATTTGACAAATAGAAATTAGTAAAAAATATTACAAATTAATTCATTTTCCTTAAATTAGTTTATTTTAAAATTTCTGTTGAATGCAGTTTTATATAACTTATTTCTGGCTGTCGTATGTAAATGACAAATAGTTCAAATTAAAGCCATTGAATCTTTTAAGACCAAAACAAACGACATACTTTGATTAGAACCGGAGATATAAGAGAAACAAAACAAAACATTTTTAAATTCGGAAACGCACATAAGGAATGTACAGAGAAAAAATTATACTTGAGTATATATCTCGAAAACAAAACAATATTTTCAAAAAAGGGACTGTAAAATCGTAATCAGCGTGAAAACCTAGTTTGTAATAATGCGTCAAAACAACATATTCATATTTGAAAAAAAATATCTTGCATCCAATATGGTGCATCCATGATGGTAGCTGAAAATTAATATCCCATCAAAATGAAGTATTTACCTTCCAGCAACTATCGGTGGTGGATGGCAATCAATATGTTGGGAAATATTCGTTTGGATACCACAAATACAATTTTCTCCAATATCTGTTCATGTATTTTAGGCCCTGTGAACTTTGACCTTCAATATTTAAAGTTGCCCAAGGATGCCACTCTGGCATCCGCCATATTCTTGTTCAGTACCTAAAATATTCCTAGAATCAATAATAAAATTTGAGTCGGACCCTACTATAAGGTTACATAGCTTGGCGACCGGACTAATTTAATAAAGTCATACCACATGACAAACGCAACGACTTTATTTACTTGCAAGTAATTAAATAAATGTTTCACGAACACATACTTTACTTCACAGTACATTCGAGTTCGAATTTTTGTTTTCGTATCGTTCGCAACATTAAAACCTCTTCATGTAAACAAGATAATCGTTTTCCATAACGATTTAATAATATAATCTATTTTATTTCGTTGGATGAGTGCAGTTAAATAAAAATAAAAATCCATACTCATTGATTTCTTTTTGTTTGACATTGATGTATTGTGGAGAATGTATGTACAGAATGTGCAGTTCTAAACCTATTCCTAACAATAAAAATGACAAGTTTTAAATTTGTGGTTTACTATTCACCTATGTAGTTTAACAAATTACTTGTTAGTGAATGATGTTCAAAGTAAAAGTTAATGAATCTTTTGTGACAGACAAGATCTTGCAGGTTGTTTTAAAGAATTTCCCCTATAGGGAAGAAGCTGTTACCGCAATACTCATGGTAAGACCTAAGCCCGAGACCATGATAACTTTTTGTTTCGGGGCCCCCAGAAGCAAAAAACAGCATTCGTTCATTTTCATACATGTATATGTGTATGTCTTTAAGCACGATAACTCACGCAAAACGGTCCGATTTTAATGTAATTTGGCATGGGCTTGTGAAGTAGTAATTATTCTCGGACGAATTCGCAAACCAGCTCATTCGGACCACCGGAAAGGCGGGTAAAGGGGGATAAACCCCCCCCCCAAAATGGGTTTTTGAGTTTTTTACATAGAAAAATAAACATGATCCAATTTTCGTTCGCACCATTGAATTCAGCTCGAAAAAACAAACAATTTAGTACTTTGAATCACTACTCTATGTGCACTGGTTACCGAGATTTTGAAAGTGATAAAAACAGTACGTTGTCCTAATATCCTTATGGGAAATAAGTAAAAATCGATATCTCGGTTATTTCTCAACATATCTTGACAAAACTTGGTTTGTGGCTTCATTTAGATGATATCTAATGTTTAAGAGTCTAAAATTCCCGATATTTCCATTTTCGTTGCAGCAAACCTGCATACTCATTCCCCATGTTATTCTTTTGGAGCTTACAAAAACATGTTAAATATTGCTATGTTGGCTTAAACTATGTTCTTTTCCACTTGAAATTCGCTGAGTATGCAGGTCTGGTGCAACGGGGGTATTTTTTTCAATCTTCAATATGCAGGCACGAGCCCCCGCACCAGTATGGAGCGGTTTCCAGTGAATGGGAGGTGTCTTCGATTTGTCAAATTATCGACCGCTTTACTCTGTTGTGGCTGTACCCCAGGAGGTGACTGGGAAAATTGCTTCCTTGTAGGAGAGTGTGGCATTAATACTTCACCTTCCAACACAAACAGTCTGATTCTGAAAATATTTTGGGCCATTGGTCATCTAAGAAACGAAATAACCCCGTTGCAGCAGATCTGCATACGAGATATCGATTTTTACTTATTCCCCATAAGGTTAACATTGGTGCAACGTACTGTGTTTACCACTTTCAATATCTCGGTGACCAATGGACCGATAGCAATGATTCAAAGTGCTAAGTTGTTTGTTTTTTCAAGATGAATTCAATGGTGTTAATAAATAATTGGATTATTTTTATTTTTCTATGTAAAAACTAAAAAAAACCCATTTTTGGGGAGTTTATCCTCAACCCCCCTTCCGGTGGTCCGATCGGGCTGGTTTACGAACTCGTCCGAGTTTTTACCACGTTACATGTCTGTACCAACTTTCATGAAGATCGGACCATATTTACGGCCGCTATCGTGTTAACAGACGTATATATATATGTAATGTATATATGTATAATGTATTTAATGTATATATATATATATATTGTATACATGTATATATGTAATGTAAAAATTCAAACGAACGGTGCTTCTGGGGCCCCCAAAACGAAATGTTATCATGGTCTTGGACTTAGGTCTTACCATGAGTACCACGGTAATAGCTTCTTCCCTATAGGGGTAATTCGCTAGAACAGGAAAACTAATCAAATTTACAAAACCGATTGAGCTAAAAGTTTCCACAAAGGTAGACGACGCTTCTGGCAAACGCCTACACGCGCCCCTGTCTGCAAGTTTCTCCGTTATTGATTGTGAGTTATCCAACTGCGGAATAAAAGAGCTTAAGTTAGGAAAACATTGTATTTTCATGCTTAAATTGCTAAACGTGGGTCGGTACATAGAAGCCAACCCATCCATCTCTAGAGATACTGAAAAATCTTTGGGGAAAACGTCCACCTTCTTATTTCAGCCTGGGATGAAACCACCAGCTACAACCTTATGAGTGTGATTGAACGATAAATATCTACAGTAAAAATATAATGTACGATTTAAAACAATCAGCAATCAGCAAACAATGTGCAATTGTTTTAAATTGCACATTGTATAATATAAATCAGTCAAAAATTTAACCATCCTACAAGCGAGCGAAGCCGCGGGCAACTGCGAGTTTATACATATACCAAATACGGTTGATTGACTGTTTGACTCATTTACTGATCAACATTTCTCAAAAACCTCATTTCTTAAACCATGAAACTTGGCAAAAATATTCTTTATCTACGACCGTTGTACTAGGCACCAATAATTATATTGCAAGAATCATCATAAAGAAGTTCATTATTAAACAAAAAACGAACCAGTTGGATAAAACAAACTCAATGATGCAGGAATCACACTAGAGCAATGAGAACTAGATGCAACAATGAGAGCTGCATTTGACGATTGTAGGGAAATTTCTGTCATGACAGAAAAAACGCACATCAGCTGATTGTTCCATTAGGATTAGTATTCTTATACGAGCAATGTTACCTTGCGTGCGTGCGTGCTTGCTTGTATGTTTGCACAACGATCTCAAAAACGGCTCCGAGGATTTCCTTCAAAGTCTGGAAATAAGTAATTTATGACTCAAAAACGTATTTTATGCAGATTACTTGACCAGAGAAAATCTAATAACGTAATAAATCGAATTTCAAAGTTGTAAAATATTAACATTGGCCTTATGAGTTGCCGTGATAGCAACGAAAATAAACAAGGAAAGTGTAAACAAATGAAGTAATCATAACAGCTGTTCGGAATCTATAGCCATCGAGGGAAAATACAGCGAGTGGGATGAAGAGTCCATGGAGCAATAAAAAGATTTCTATTTATCAATTTTATGACACTGAAATATTTTATAGTAACTTGATGAACTGTTAAACATGAAATAACAACGAGCAAGGCTCGGTCCATCAGGTACTGAGTTTGTTTATGTACCAAACCATAAATAAATGTGAGTTGTCTTAATCCATCAGCTGATCATTGCACTACAGTTATGTTTTAGTTTGTCTATGCTCCTAACTTCAAGTGTGAGATGACTTTTTCACCACCAACATGAGTAAAAGTGGTGAGTTAAGCTTCGGAGCTTTGTGGTTTGAAGGCGTCCATGTTACAATAATTGCATAAACTACTAGTAGCCCTATAGACTAGATAGGCAATAAGAAAGGATAAAAGGATTTTCCTCAAAAGGCTAAAATAGGATGGATTAAAACATTCAAAATAGCAATAATTTCAATTTTCAGGAATTATTATTTTTAAACTATTGAAGGCCTTAGTTACAGTATAGTGGCAAGGATGAAACGGAAGCAAATTTAAGTTTATTTAATGAAAAAACTAAACAATTCTATTACATTTAATGCTTATAAATACACACGTATCATTGGACAGTCAGAACAAAATAATAAAACTTCGGGATGGAGGTTCCATTTAGCTTAATACGAGTACCGGGTGTTTTTTTTTAACTGTGCCACCATTGGGATCTTGTAAACTTTTCATCTTATAGTAAACTTTAAATGGGGAACATTCCCTTGTTTTTAAAGAGATTTAAAAATAAGTAAGTAAAATTTTTGTAAATGACCACCATTTTCCAATATGGCGGACAATCTTGATTTTTCTTATGGAACACCTTGTATTTTGTGGCGTTTTTGGATTCTACCCTTAATTTTAAGAACCTTTTGTACCTAGAAATCTTTTCCTAAACGTAATAGCTCGGGAGATATAAGCCGTTAAAGTTTGATTTTCCCCCATTTTTTAATGCATTGTAAAATTGTCGGAAGTCTGTTGTGTGTCGTAAATGAGTGGGTTAAATAAAACATGTAAAAAAATAAAAGTGCCTAAAACTGTGGTTTTACTTAAGATTCAATGAAAGAAATACTTTTCAGTCGAGATTAATTCATGGACATTTTTAATTTTGAATATTCATTTACTCCATAAGGAATGCATGGGGAGGCACAGGAAAAATGGACACGATGCATTCCAAATAGGGAAAAATCAAATTTTTAATGCTCATATCTCTCAAACTATTATGTTTAGGAAAAACTATCGAAGTACAAAAAGTTCTTAAAATTAAAGGCAAAATTCTAAAATGCCATAAAATACAGGGTATTCCATATAGAAAAATGAAGTTGACCGCCATATTGGAAAATGGCGGCAATTTATAAAAATTGTATTTACTTATTTTTAAACTTCATTAAAAACAAGGGCATGTTCCCTATTGAAAGTTCGCTGTAAGATGTACAGATTACAAGATCCCAATGGTGCAGGCAAAAATAATAACAAACACCCTGTATACAAAAAGCATAAGCATCCGCTAGGAACGAGGTTCTGGATGTGCAAACTTAAGGAAGGTTTGAGAGGAGAGGGGGTGGGGTCGAGGTTAAGGAAAATACATCTTTCCCTCTAGCAGCTAAACAAGTGATCTGATCTTCAATGAGACTAGGAAACTTCCTGTGGACTTAAGATTTCGTCATTTTTCGCCAGATACTAAACATTTTTATCCTGTTCTTACATTTTTCAAATAGTACTGAATTTAGATAACAAAAATCGAGATCTCCTTCTTACGAGTCATAATGGCCGTCAGGATTAAGGCGAGCACAGAACGACGAAACTGAACTTTAAATTATTACAGAAGGGCACTGGTATTTTTGCTGCCGAAACACCGATAAAAAACAAATCAGTAAAAAATACATTCAATTGGCTCGGGGTCAACAAAAAATTCACAAAACATTCATTTTCACCCATTCCAACCTAGGGTGGAATCGAAAGTTGCGATCTTTAGCGTGCAATTTAACGCTTAAAATGTGAAGTGCAGATATAATAAAGAACAAATAAATAAAAAGTAAAGGAGAAGGGGGTTTCTATCGGACAGCAAATCTCCAAAACCATAAGATCTAAAGAGTTGAAATTTAGCTCATGTGCTCCCCTTGGGTATGAGATGCACACTAAGAAACGGTTTTACAAAATTCCCTTAGGGTCGTGCCTATGGTACTTCAAAGTTTTAATGTTAAATTATAGGGAAGGATAAGAGGTTGTCATGGCAACCTTAAAAAGTATGACAAATTAAATCCTAAAAAAAGAGAGGAAGTTTTTATGTTTTTTCCACGGGTGAAACCGTGTTGATCAGGTAGTAAATAAGTAAAAATATATATGTATATATATAAAGAGTTATATGTTGGTATATTTCAGGCTACAGCCAAAACTAAACGTCGTAGACCCTTGATCTTGGTGTCAAATTAACCTTAGAATCTCACGATGTGCACTATGGTGGTTTGGTTTTGATATCTTCAAGGGCCTAGAACCAGGATCGTCCTAAAGGGACCTGTGTCAAGGATTTTGGGAGTGCTTTCAATTGTTGTTATAGTTACCATTAGAAATAGCTACTATGGTTACTAACAGAATTCAGCACAAAGAAACAACAAGAATAGGACAAGAATGGAACAAGAAAAAAAATCTCTCGGGCAAAGCCGGGGTTATCAGCTAGTATGTAATTAAAAGTAATCAGTCTGATCGGAGAACGGCCTGGGGAAGTGGTAGAGCGCGGGACTTGGGTCCCATGCTCCCGGGTTCAAATCCCGCCAATCACCAATGGTAATTTGCTATTTGAATACTCCGTAACCTCGACGGTATTCAGCTTAAGCATTGTGTAATAAGCTGAACATACAACTACAATGCATGTCCATGGAAACCGCTGAGCCTGGCCCTCTGTTATAATTAAAAAAGTCTATCTGGACGATTAAAAATGCACATTGCACAATATCTTTATATATTTTTTAATTAAAACTCTCTTTTTCTTTAAGCGAAGCCGAGGACAACTGCTAGTGATATTATACAATATATGTGGTATCTGACTGTAGATCATGTGTCTGACGACATCCTAAACTATTCTCAATCTAAAGTGCCTCAATATACCTACTCCTCGTTTTAGGCTTCAAACCTTTTTTAGTTTACAGCTTCTTTTTTTCCTAACCTTACATTATAGAGCTGTATATAACAGCTGCAATTCAAACACGAGAAAAAGAATACCTTCAATTTAATTTTATTTCAGAAACTTAATATGTCAATGTCGTAGTCTTCGCAAACCGTGCGTAGAACGGGTACAGTGATAAGTCAACCATATACCGGGTGTTCAAAAAGTCCCAGATCGGCTCCACAATTTTTTAAATCATAAATATTTACGAACGAAACGTAGAAAATGTCTCAAGGAGACAAAATACTATTTTGGCACATATTCAGTGACTCCCTATCTCCTCAGGGGGACAACCCACTAGGAAACAGAAGAAAATCTTAAACGTAAGCATAGGTTGATATGTACATCAAATTAAACCTCTTTTTGAGTAGAATACAATGCCGCAAATCTTACATCTTACATCCTCTTCAGTCCAGTAGGCCGCTGTTGCAGGCATTGGACGGGTCATAGTGCCTTAAGAAGGTCACTGTGGGTTGACCATTGTTAATCCACAAATCCGTGCTCAATCAGATCACCTAAGCCAAAATGGCGGCCGATTAAACTTTTCTCAACTGCAATTTTTAGCCTCCTTAAAAATTTGATTTCAGACGTCCTAAGCGTCCTTTCGATATGCGGTTTGTGGCATTTTGTCGAGGAATTCATGCCCTACAAAATTATATACAGCACTACCTATGCTGGTCATCATCCATTTAAGACATCCTTTAAGGTAGGCTACGTCCCTCATGGAAGTGGTTTATGCCATAGGCTGTGCATAGGTCGATATGTTCATTTTAAAGAGGTAAAAAAGCATAATTTAATGCCGCAAACCGAATCTCGAACGAACACTTATGAAATCTAATTTTCAAGGAAGAAAAAAATTGCAGTTGAAAAAAGTTTAAACGGCCGCCATTTTGGTTTAGATGATCCGATTAAACTCGGATTTGCGACATTGTATTCTACTCAAAAAGAGGTTTAATTTGATGTACATATCAACCTATGCTTAAATTTAAGATTTTCTTCTCACTCCTAGGGGGCCGTCCCCCAAAGAAGGTAGGGGGTCACAGAATACGTGCTAAAATATTATTTTGTGTCCTAGAAACTTGTTATAACTTTCGTGGGTCAATATTTAATATTAAAAAAATTACGAAGCCGATCCGGGACTTTTTGAACAGAATTACAAATTCAAAATATAACTACGAAATTCTCAATTAACATCATTTACAGATAAATTCATTTTTATTATACAATACTAACTCAACGATCGGTTATTCTTAAGGTTTCGATGCGTTCCGAAGCTGATACCGTGTTCTTTACACTCGACGAATTTTAAGATGAGGGTGGGGTCTAGTGCGCGGGGCGCGGGGGTGGGAGCAGCAACTTGTAGAGTTCAAGAGGGATCTAGTTGGGGTTGAAAACTGAACCTGCGATTACCACCTTTCAAATATAAATTTCGTCGTTGCTAAAAATATTTTCGAAATGCGACAAACCCCATTGCAAATTTAAAAGAGAGAGTTTGTTTTTGTTGCATTTACTGTTAGTTTCTACGAGCACGGCGGCTTTTGTAGAGTCGAGGTCTGTTAAAACACTAATTTGTTAGTATTAGATAGGATATTTAGTATCTAAATGCGCCTAAGTATTTGACAATGACAAGTGTAAAGTTATAACAACTTTTATTATCTTGTTTTGTTATATTACAAGATTTTTGTTGTTTTTGGATTATCTTTTGGACGTTTTATAAATTCTCAGTTGAATTTATGTGTGCCAGTATACAGTGATTTCATTAATTCATTTTAATAAGGCTTCGTCTGATTTTTCGCTTTAAGCTGCGACTTATTATGACGAGATTGATGTTTGATGCGGGTAAATGTCTGAATTTCTTAGTCGAAATATTTATTCTTCGAGCATGACATATATTTTTCAAAGACTCTTTTAGTAAATTAGAAGAGCTTCTTAATCTCCAAACTAAGAACACGGAAACAGCCAAAGTGATCAAGTGTTGCATAGCGTATACCACTTCTTGTAAAACTTAACAATGGTATTTTGACAAAACACTTCAAATTTCCCTCGACATAACACCATAACCTACCTAGTATATTTCATATTTCCTAACTGGTCAAAACTAATTTCAAGATACAACATTGATTTGACGTAAAACATTGACCCATGACGACAACACAAGAACTTCTACAAGTATAAATAACCTTGCTCTCAGAATTTTACCCGGTACATTGTAATAACTGTTATCCTCCTTGTCTCTCTACTTTTTGTAAATACCCTTGACAGTTTAAGTGGAACTGCAGGAACAAACGTTAAACAATACTTTCTAAAGAGACGACAATTACTATCTCTGTGAAAACTAATAAAGACACTCTAATAGGATTTACTACAGAGGTTCAAAAACTTTCCAAACAAAACTATTTTATACTGTTTTCCACAGGTTACATTCCAATCAATATGATGGTACAGTGTTCCATTTTCAGCGCACACTGATATAACATAGGGAAAAGATGTAGAAATTCGTTATACAATGAAATAGAAGCCTTTTTCGTGTGTCTTTGTATCTGGGTATCTGTATATCCGTTGTTGGGTATTAAAAACGAATGAACCGACGGGCTGAAATTTTACATGAGGTACGATTATGAACGCTTCCAACACATCGGGCCATTGACGTCCTTAAAATCCTCTCGGGACACACCCTGTGGACGTACGAAGTTCAAATTTTTATATTTTAGGAGAATATAAATATTTATATAGAAATGTAAAAGGCTGCGACACTTTAATTACAATTTTAGGGCACACATAAGCAACTGTTGGTAACCATGAAGATATCACTAATGGTCGACACTGCCTTACAGCTAGGAGTGTGCGAGTGCTCGAGAATCAATTTTTCTCGAGCCGAGTCTACACTACTCGACTCGACTCGACTTACTGCAAAATACTCAAAAGTTCGAGGCGAGTAGTTACCCCCGCCGTTTACGTGCGAAACATCGGTACTTGCGAAAAAAGAATTTTAAGGTAATTTTCAACAATGTCAATCCATCTTTAATGAACATAACTAAAACCTCGATTGTTATGCTTGAAGTAGAGAGTTCTTATGAATTATTGAAGATACATTAATTTTTATATCAATCTATCTTTTCTGAAAAATGTGATTTTTCTTATATTTTAGGAACCATAACAAATAAATAATAAACTACATTTTTTGTTGACAGTTAAATTAATAGAAATGTACCTGTGTAAGTAACTCAAAGGAAATATTTTAATGATGTATTTCGACATTTATAGAAGGGCTGTGTTTTCATTTCACCTCAAAACCCAGGTAAGCCTAAAGAAAATCAAGTTAGGCTTGCGAAATATATCAAATTAAGAATCATTGTGAGTTAGAGTAAAAGGTTTTCTTTCTTTTTTGATAATATTTATTTGTATATTTGCTCTTAGTTCAGTAACACTTGTAATTTGTAATTGTAATTTCTATTTGTAAATTCTAAATTGTAATTTACTTAATAAAAATAATTTTTGACATGACGATTATGTGGAAACATGATGATTATAATATTATAATATTTAAGAAACTCGACTCGACAAAAGCTCAAAACTCGACCCGACTAGACTTCAAAAATCACTACTCGCACACCCCTACTCACAACCCATGAAAAGAGCGGCGTATGGTGGCGACTGGTAGATCCCTAACTGGACAGATATTTCACCCTTGATTCTACTTAGTCCTAACTACTAATCTTGAAACGAAGGAAGAATTTTTCATTAGATATTTTGATTAGGATTTTTGCGGACATTTGCCATCACTGATTAGTAAAAAACAAGTTTCACGACGTTTCGGGATCTGGAATCTGATCCCGTCTTCAGGTGGAAGAAAACCTAGAACATAACAAGATTAGTAACACATAGCCAGGAAAACCTGGAGAAAAAAACACAGCTAAAACAGAGAACTGTAAAAACAGTCACGAAAACAATAAGCTGAAAAGAAAAACAATACACAAAATAACACAGGAATCACAAGTATATGTTATTTTATGTGTTATTTTGTGTATTGTTTTTCTTTTCAGCTTATTGTTTTCGTGACTGTTTTTACAGTTCTCTGTTTTAGCTGTGTTTTTTCTCCAGGTTTTCCTGGCTATGTGTTACTAATCTTGTTATGTTCTAGGTTTTCTTCCACCTGAAGACGGGATCAGATTCCAGATCCCGAAACGTCGTGAAACTTGTTTTTTACTAATCAGTGATGGCAAATGTCCGCAAAAATCCTAATCAAAATATAAAATCACCATCACCAACAATGAATTTCAAACAAAGAATTTTCATTAGAATTGCAACCTTTTTTGCACCCTATTCATTGGGCAACCGTCAAAGATATCAACGCACCCCTACTATCCATCTATAGTAGCCATCTATTGTAGCCATCTATAGTAACCATCGTTTAAACCGTAGCCATCTCTAATTACAAGGTCGCGGCGCTAGTAAATGGCAACAGCGCCTAAAGGTTCAGCTGATTTTATTCCATACTCTCTTATGGCATTATCTTTTGTTTACTTGAAATAAGCTGGCTCTGTAAGGGTTCTTACCATGCAAAAACCCCTAACAAAGCGGCGTTGCCAGTTCGAAGGCAGCGGCCTTATTTCCACAGACGGTCATGTTTAAACTCACATCGCTAAATCGCTCGTTGGATTGAGTCGTTGTTCGGTCAAAATGATATCTATCCTCTTAGGTCAATTATCGATGTTCGCTAAATATAGCAAACTCCTGACAAGCAATCAAGACATCTATTAGTCTGACGCTGAAGTCCAAAACATATTGCCCGTTAATGTATTTAAGTGGATTGAGCTGTAACAAATATCAGAAGCAACAAAATATAACGGATGCTTAAAACATTTTAAACATCTTAATTTACTTATTGACTTGACTCTTAATAGGGTTTATGCTTTGTAAATTTAAAAAAAAAATCAGCGTTGAGATGTAATAAAAAATAATTACCAATGTATCTCTTTAATGGTGATTTTAGAATGCAGGGAATGGCAATTTGTATTTATTGGCAAAAACGAAAAATAATTTCCGAGGAAGGTTTAAGAAATAACTATCTTCATTTTTTAACAATTACTGTACACTCACAAATAGGTAATACTAAAAATTCTTTTTAGTTAACATTTAAAATTAGATTTTTTTTGTATTACATTGAATTTACTAAAGAGAGTACCATTTTGTCTGTAGGGTCACCAAAAATATTGACGCTAAAGTCAGATAGTTGGCCTATGGGGGGGGGGGAATATGGGTGTAAATTTCTAAATATAAATATTTCATATTACGCGATTGAATTTTTAGTGTGGTATTTAAAATCACTAGCATTATCCAACACGGTGTGTGACGAACTTCGTACCTATAGGCTACTCATATATTTGTTCTCCCTAAAAGACGCAAAAATGGAATAAATCGTAACATTGGAGGAGATAAAAAACGTTAATGATCCCTTATCGCGTTTCTTTTGGGCAGACCTATCGTTATCAATTAATTATTACTCCAGAACAATACACAACCGTCAAGAAGCAAAACCAGTCACCCGTCAAATAGAATGACAATTAATATTGGTGTAGATTAGAAAAAAGGGGTCGATGACCTCTGATCGTACTTTTTTGTACAGAACTAATAATTAACACTCATTAGTGAAGAAGAAGAATAAAGCGTGACTCAGCGTGAGTCAACAAGTTGCATGCAAGAATCAAGAGGCTTCCGACCTCTTCTCACCGACTCGTCGCCGATAAATTAATACGGGCTATCTCCACAAAGTCACGTCTATTGGTTTATGCTGTTAGGGGATCTTTTCCGTTATACGTATACCATTATTCCAAATTTACCCGTCAAGCTTAGTTTTTGACCGGGCACCATATACTAGGTCAAATAATTGTTATTAATAGTTTTTAAGTGGAAATTCCTTGTAAGAATATTTTACCTGCGGTTTCGATATATAATCTACCGTTATCTTTGACTAGACGCGATAAGCCAGCGTCTGGCCGTCTAGCGGTCCCTTTTGCTGATGGTTAGGTTAGGTTAGGATAGGTAAGGTTAGGTTATGTTATGTTATGTAAGGTTAGGTTAGGTTAGGTTAGGTTAGTTTAGGTTAGGTTACCTAATCTAACCTAAATATCTAAATATAAATTTTTAATAAGTTACGCGATTGAGTGTGTTAGTGTGGTATTTAAAATTACTAGCATTATCCAACACGGTGTGTAACGAACTTTGTACTTATAGGCTACTCATATATTTGTTCTCCCTAAAAGACGCAAAAACGGAATAAATCGTAACATTGGAGGAGATAAAAAAAACCGTTAATGATCCCTTATCGCGTTTTTTTGGGCAGACCTATCGATTACCAATTAATTATCAATCCAGAACAACACACAACCGTCAAGAAGCAAAACCAGTCACCCGTCAAATAGAATGACAATTAATATTGGTGTAGATTAGAAAAAAGGGGTCGATGACCTCTGATCGTACTTTTTTGTACAGAACTAATAATTAACACTCATTAGTGAAGAAGAAGAATAAAGCGTGACTCAGCGTGAGTCAACAAGTTGCATGCAAGAATCAAGAGGCTTCCGACCTCTTCTCACCGACTCGTCGCCGATAAATTAATACGGGCTATCTCCACAAAGTCACGTCTATTGGTTTATGCTGTTAGGGGATCTTTTCCGTTATACGTATACCACTATTCCAAATTTACCCGTCAAGCTTAGTTTTTGACCGGGCACCATATACTAGGTCAAATAATTGTTATTAATAGTTTTTAAGTGGAAATTCCTTGTAAGAATATTTTACCTGCGGTTTCGATATCTAATCTACCGTTATCTTTGTCTAGACGCGATAAGCCAGCGTCTGGCCGTCTAGCGGTCCCTTTTGCTGTTGGTTAGGTTAGGTTAGGATAGGTAAGGTTAGGTTAGGGTAGGATAGGTAAGGTTAGGTTATGTTATGTTATGTTAGGTTAGGTTAGGTTAGTTTAGGTTAGGTTACCTAATCTAACCTATCATAACCTAACTTACCAAAATCAAGCTTGAAAAACAAACCTGAAACAGTGGTATATGTATAAAGGAAAAGATCCCTGTTAGGGGATTAAAATAATGTATTTTCTATACGGTGGGAATAGGGGATGCGTAATTAAGTAAACAGTAAATAATCTTTTCCCCACCTACTATCTATAGTCGTCTTTTAGTCTCTGGAATAGAATATTAAAGTACTATTTTATACTTAATGGACTTCCTCACTTTTTCTCCCAAGGGACTAAAAGAAATATAAGAAATACATGGAAAGGAAATTTGGCAACGCCGCGATGGACAGTGAGAAAATATGGCAACACTGTCGATTTTTATTTGTGTTCTCTATTATTTGAATTAAGACCTACAGTGTTTTAACTTAAGAACACAAAACCGTATGCATTTAATAGCCAGTTAATAATTAATTTGTATGCGTTAAGTTGGCAACACTGAATATAACCACATGATCTGAAGTTTATTGTTGCCGATATGCCGAACGTCTTAACATAAACTTTTCTAACCTTCAAATTTTGGGAGGTATTTTTTGATTTCATAGACTGTAGAAAAAATAGTATTAAAAAAATAGTGTGAAAGTGTGAATAAAATGACTGAATCTATATAGCCTAAACACCTATGTTATTTATTTATACGTGATTCTAATGTAGTTTAATGGAGAAAAGGTTAGTTATGAAGGTAGAGATGATGATTAGTTATGAAAGTAAAGTTATTTTGTCATAGTTATTGTTAATGGTGTAGGTGGAGGAAAAATGTTGCGGTTTTGTGTGCACAAGGAGACTGAAGTACCTTTTCTCCCTCGGGAGAATTGTCAGTTTCCCTCAGAGAGAAAAAGTTGCACTTTAGTCCCTAGATGCACAAATAACTATAAAACATTATCAATGTAATTCTTTAAGATTAAGTAAAGATTTAAAGAACGTTAGAAGTAAATAATCAGATATTAAAAAAAAGATTGTTACGTCCTGGCTATCAGTAATCCGAAATAATTAGCAAGGTAATTAGTTGTGCCAAGAACTTTATGGCTTTATTTGGCCGGAAGTGACGTGCTGTGGTCTTGGGAACAAAGTCCATTTAAACACAACAGTGTTGACTGATATTTAAGGTGGAGGGGATTTCGCTTTTATTTATCTGGATTATTGGTGTTTCATTTTCAACATTGTGTTTTAAATAAATGACGTTTAATCATAAGTAATACAAATAAAAAGCTTACATAATTGGATATTCTCTAAACACAATGCAACTTTTAATTAAATGGCAGCATATTAACTTGAACGGTTATGATATAAGCGGATGATTATACGTAGATAAAAACAAAAAATATCACTCCCTTTGCTTAAATTAAAAAAAAACCGAAAAAATCATGATCAGTTAACTTTTTATATGTTAAGATAATCAGATAAAACAATATACTGCAACTCGGCATTTTCAGGAAACCTGCCCAATTTGATTTAATTATACCAATGGAATCTAATCGCCTTATAATATACAAAATGGCTCAATTCAGCTCAATGGTACACAGGCTTCATACTGCAAATTGTCTCCTGATGAATTAAAAAAATAAAACGAAAAAATCAAAGTAATAACAAAAAATGGATACAGCACTGATGTAATTGATGATTTAATAATGAAATGTAGAATTAAAATGCTAAGGGAGGCCGGGCACAAGTAAAAGAAGAAAACAAATATGTCCCGCTGAGGTATTTTTATGAGAATACAATGAAGATTGAAGGTGTATTAAAAAAAGAAAGTTTTCAACTAGCGTACTATAGGAGAAGACGTTTAAATTTGGAATGGCCTAAAATTAGTATGGATGGAGGTTAAGTGAAGGGCACTGATCTGGTAGAATGTGGTGAAAAAGCAGGATATAAGACGTACATGGGGTTTTACAAACATATCTTTAGTAGAACGCATTAAGGAGCAAAAACTGCCATAAAACAAAAAAAATATATCCAAATCTGTCCACCAACCCAAACAACACTCTGATCACAACATAGGTTATATAGACTTGGTAGATTAATCTTAAAAATATTAATATAGGACATAATGCGGCCGTAAGTGTTGTAAAACAATGTAATAGTAAATGTAAAGCTTAAGTCTGGGAAAAATACTTAATTTATAAGCGTTTGAGCTGGAGCGTGGAGCTGGAGTGATTAAAAACACTATATTAAATAAAAAGAATGAGTGCCCTGAGAAAATTACTTTTAAACTGTTTTCAGACCTGGAAGGAATAATCAGCTTATTAACTGGCCTTGACCACTGGTGACAACAAGGACAGGCACTCCTGCGAGTTGGTCTTCAAACTTCAAATAGTAGAGATATTGTAAAAAAAAGTGTGTACGTAGACAACAAATTTTGAGTTTTTTTCAGGGTTATTTTTGTTCAATGTATGTAAAAAATGTGTTGACGACCACATAATGTGTGTAAATAGTACAATAGTGGCTGGAGATGATTTGAGAATAAGTCGAAACCGGTACCACTGAAGAAAATTAGACCTCGTTGGCAGCAGACTATTGGCTATAAATTACATTGTTTAGCTGAATACGAAATCGTATCAAAGTATCTTATTAAATTCACTGAAAATACAAAAAAGTATTTTTGTTGCAGTTCTAAAACGAACAATTTCCAGACCTAAGTTTCCATCACATTTTGACCTTGAGCCAAAAGGCTTCTCTGTTTCTAATAGTGATGTTACTATTTTATTTTGTAAAATAAATTAAAGAGGGACAAATATTAGTAATACTATTGTAATTTATTGTGTAAGCTGTTACGTTGACACGATATCGTTTACTTGTGCTTACTGTTTCAATTGAAATAGTGTAACATTATTTCGATAATCCATATTTTAGTTTAAGCAAATAAAAGCGAAGCTGTATATTTTGTTTAAATTGCAGTATTCAAGTAAGAAGTTGGAAGTGAACAAAAGATAGAATTATGGGAGAGGAAGCCCCTTCTCTCGTGCACCAAAAGGGATATTTCGAGCGGTTCTGAAATCTACTTGCTGACCCGTGGAGCAAAAAGGACACACGCGATCGTACATCAATAAAATGAACTATAGCGCTTATAAACGAACATTAAAACATAGAGTGGTTAAAACAAACAAATTATTATTATTATTAAACTAAATTAATACAAGACCAAGCTTTCAACGGTGCCAGCTGATTCTAAACTTAATTTCGATATTATGACAAGAAAGTCCATCAAAATCTGGTTAATCCGCTTTAAAGATTGACCTTGATTTTATTTGTTGTACTAATAGTGCACTTGAAACGCCATTCATTAATGATGTAGATTATTTTTTAGAATGGGATCCAACAGTAATATTGTAATGTACTTTTGTTCGTAATATGTATTTAAATTCAATAAAAGAGTACAGTTCAATTATGAGCTATCCAAAATGTAAATATAAAACGGGCCAATGCATATGGCGCAGGTACTTTTAGAGATGCTTCTCGAAGTAGAGCTTGCCGAAAATTTCGGCCTAGACGGATGCCTTCAGCTATCAAGCTGAACAAATATTAGTGTAGATAACGCTGATTCTAACAATCAACTTTATTTCCAACCGCTATCGCTTTTACTGGTTATTTTAGCATTACACTTTTACCATGCTTCCACATGATGTTTTTGTGTCTGAATCTAAGTCCGGCTCAAATAGAATATTAAATGTGTAAAACAAATATTTATTTCATTATTATAAACTATAGTAAACTATACAGAAGATAGAATAAGATTTTTTGCTTTCATCAAATATGAGTGTGTCCATAAGGATTGTCACAAACTTCGGAGTTATCACAGTAGATAATATGAACTGTTAAAAACTTTAAAAAAATAGAAAGTCCTTAACAGTTCCTTAAAAGAGCATTGAATATTTTGCCACCCCGTTTACTACAAGTTAATTGGTGTAAGATTCTTTATGCTTTTGATGTTTTATTTTTTTACGGGGTGGTTGAGCAAAATATTTAGATAACAAATTATTGGCCTTCTTTCAGTCTAGCACAAATTTCAACACTTTCTTGAGGCCAGTCGGTTTTTTTAACACCAAATCGTGAAGAATTTACTCGAAGTGAAAAATTAGTACTCGTAAGATTTTTACCGAACATGTTTAGTGACTCTTCCTTAAATAACCATGTAGGCTTGTTTCGATTAGGATTTTTCCGGAAAAATCCCAAAACAGATTAATAAAATCAAGGTTTACGACGTTTCGGGGTCTGATATCTGATCCCGTCTTTAAGTGGAAAGGAACCTATGGCAGAACAATGGGCATGTAGGTTTCAGGGTCTGACTTACCCTTATTAAACTATTTTGAGTGCTACAAAGTGTATTACTAGAGGTATGATAAATACAAAAAGTGCACTTACAAATCTGGATACTAGAAGTCTCACATACCTGTAACAAAGAATATTTGGTATTCTTTCTTACTCAATAAGCTACCTATCGCATAAAATATTATAGTAAATAGCGCTCGTCCCATTATACTAAATAAATATTAATACGAGCAATTGTCGTGCTAGGAATTTTTGAGTAGACTTAATTAGAATGCACCCATTAGGAAAATAAGCATTAAACGATTTCATAATATCAAAAACAAGATGACAGAGCTTATCACTGACTACATCTCAACATTGCTAGATAGCTATATAGCTTATATAGTTGCAGTAAAAATACGTTAATAGTCAACATTAAATAACCAATCAAAAAAATTTTTTTGGAGGCATTGAATTTTTTGGGAAAAATGTTATTTTCCAACTTTATCCCAGCCACAATATTCAGTACTGGAAAGTAATGATGTTTTTTGGAATTTTGTAATCTATCTAACTGTGAAAATTTCATCAAAATATATTCATAATCATTTAATCTAGAGGCCAAACAGTGCAATAAATACACTTAAAAATTAAAAAATCAATTTCCGGATTTAACTCGATAACAACTAGTTTTCGGACCCATGTTTATATTTATGCTGATTGTTTATATTTTTTTTTCTTGTCTTCATGATGTGAGGAATTGCCTGGTGAATTTGTATACACGTATCATGAAACACCCTGTATAGACTATTTAGCTCATAAGGCTTAACATTGTTTATCATTGGCGTACGTTAAATCTTTATGTTACCTAGCTATTAATTGTTAAAAACAAATAAAGTGGAATTTGAGCTTAGTTTGACAAATGTTTCTAGAGATTTTGCTTTTGTAAAAGAAGGTTTTTCTTATCACAGCAAGTACAACTGTTAAACATATTACATAGGGACAATAGTTTTTTGTGTGTCGAGGGAGAAAAAGTACAACATTGCTTCACATGGTAGACAATGTACTTTTTTCCAGAAATACACACAACATGTTTTCCACATCTTTACGGATAAATGAATACACAACAGAGATTTTTTATTGTATTGGCAAAAAAACACGATTGTAAGCACAATTACAATAACCAATTACAATTGTATTGTATCAATTAACATAGCCTCAAAATTTACTTGTCACAAGCTGAGCGTTCTCTTTCGTACCCTCTAAGCTAATGCTTCTAATCAGCTATTAGCGCCTGCATTCGTTGAGCTGCAACGCATTTGCATGTCTGTGTAGAAGTTTGAAGGCGCTCGATTTCTGAATTGCCGATTTAAATCTTATGGGTTAACTTTGTCTCCCGCCGGGAGACTTTGCCGTCGGGGGAAAAAGCACATTTAAATTGCATATTAACATTTTCTTTTCATAGCTAAGCGAAAACATGAAATGCGGGTATAATTGAAATGCTAACAAAGAAAACAGCTGTTTCATCAGACTATGATCTGTGAAATAACACTCAAACAGATGTTGCTCAGTAGCAAGAGGTAGATTGATTAAACGCCCTTTGGCTGATTACTTTACGCTTCCGTTTTGATTTGACTGAGCTTTAATTGTTTATAAACGGACGGGAGCGATTGTACCTATTGTATAACAATCCAAAACCGGAGTTGTAGGAAAAAATGTGGGTTGTAAATCGTGTGTAAAGCCAGGTTTACACTGTGTAGCAAAGCATGCTTCATAAAACAGCAAAAGTTATATGGCATTTGCTGAAGTACAAAAACTTAATCTCAGTTTAAATTATGTAGAACAATTTGCTAAGTTGTATTTGGGATATATCATTGTTATACTATTTTGCTTTACGTTGCAAAAGGTTTATAACATTTACTAAATGTTACATGTAGCATGTTTTGCTACACATGTAAACCTCGCTTGAAGCGCCTGCCTCCGCTACGCGTCGCGCGCCGTATCTCTTAAGCTCAAGCTACAAGGACCCGCCTAATTGATGACTGAACGAAGCGGAGCGAATCTATGTATTTAGGGGAGTCAAAGATTCTTTGCCCGTCACTGCGTGTGAGATGTGGGTGTGTACGTAACGCGATAACTCAAAAATGCTTCTATCGATCATTTCCAAATTTTGCACAAACGTTCAATAGCTAACCGAAAAGATGCCATTAAATTTTGAAGTGAATACTCTCAACCGTGTTTTAGCAATTTGATTTTAAAAATTGATAAACAATGTCATTAAATTAACATTGGCGAAAAACTTAGTTATTAAACAATGGGATGCAAACAAAGATAATATAAAATACAAAAGAAACCAATGATTAAATTTGCGACAAATATATAAATTTGGAAGTTGTCGATCCAACGTGAATACTTTTGTGAATTCTCTACAATTTCAATATGTGTTTAGGTAATGTGGAAAGGCGTTAAGTATTATAATCAAAGAATGTAATGTTTAACGTTTAATGTAAAACATAATAGTAAAATTACTATAAACTTTTCATATGAAGGATGTTTTAACTGTATGTTTTTGTGCCAAACTAGGAATACATATGTTCTTTTGACGGTGGTTGAAATAGTTATTTGTGTATTGAGAGCGCAAAGTATGTCATTGCAGCTTGAGAATTTTAGATTTAGAATTTTAGCCAAACATTTCGAGAGCGGCAATGACTATTTGTGCTCGCAGTACACACAAGATTTTTCCTACCACCATTATTTAAACAGTTTAACTTATTAACTGACCTGTACACAAAAGATCATTGAGGTTATGTTTGCTTATTCTATCAGAACGAACCGGAGGTTGAGATAGAAACGGTGACGATGAAATCAGCTGATTTAGAACAAGGCAACTAGAATTTATAATACGGTGAGTGTCATGGGATTTCTGACCAATAGAAACTGGTCTTTGGTGTTTGACGTCATAGTTATCTCTTGTGTGCCACCTTACATTTCAAGTAACCCTGATTTAGCGGGAATGAAATGACAGCGGAAATGAACCGTTTTGCTTACTGTTTGCAGGAGTGGCAATGTAATTATGTCCATGCAGTGATAGGAAAAAATATAAAATAATTAGGTATATTATCAGAAACATATTATGTTTTCAACACCAAGCTTTTTTCCAAACTCACGCGATTGGTCTTCCACGCTGAATACTAGTTACGTTGCGCGACACTCGACGTTTTACAGCGGGCACGCACCACTATAATGTCAGAGTCTATAAGCAAAAACTAATTTAAAGTATAAGGGCGGGTTCCGGAGCTCGGTATCAACGCTATTCTCGGACTAAGAACCAGTTCAGTTCAGTTCAGAACTGATCCAGTTGTTACTCTAGGACTAAAAACTTGCGTTTCGGAGCTTAGGGACTATGCTAGTCAACGACTAAATCTAATCCGAGAGTTAACTCAGGAAGGATAGTCCCAGACTTTCTTTAAATGTTTTTTAGGAATGCCCCAAATGTGAGGCAATTTCTATTTCCATCTTTTTTGTTAATAATTAATTAGAAATATAATAATTACGCTCCACGTACTTCATACAGGGACTTGGACGTAAAGTCATGTAGAACACGGGAAGTTTATATCCTCGATATAGGTTAACTTTGATGTGACGGGATGCGAAGATCGGAAAAGCTGTGTTATTTTTCAAAATAACTTTACCAATTCTGCTTTTGACAAACAGAAAGTCTAATGAATTTCTGTCGCCTTATACCATAAATAAGTAATTGTCGAAAATATTGGCAGTGAAGAGGGGAATGTAACGTATGGCGGCCCTGATGGGAGGGTGGCAATAACAGTAAATGCGTATGCTGGGACGAGCATTAAACATAAAGGGCAAGTGAGAACGAGAACGACCGCGGCGGGCGGCCGGCTTGGCGGCGCCACCGGCGCCCCCGGCGCCCCCCGGCGCCCCCGGCGCAGCCATATATCCAGTCATATACAACGAAACAGACGTTTCCACTTTGTTTTGTCCCACCTCAGAAACAGATGTTTCAGACGCCTTTAAGACGCAATATTATTCTTCGTCTCCCTTTAGCTAAAATGATCATTTTTAGCGAATTTTCCCTATAGGGAAGAAGCTATTACCGGTCTCATGGTAAGACCTAAGCCCCAGACCATGATAACTTTTCGTTTTGGGCCCACCAGAAGCAAAAAACACCATTCGGTCGAATTTTTAGATATATGTATGTTGAAACTATAATATGTCTGTTAGCACGATAGCGGCCGTAAAAATGGTCCGATTTTTAAGAAATTTGGTACGGACGTGTAAAGTGGGAATCACTCGGACGAGTTCGTGAACCAGCCCAATCGGACCACCGGAAGGGGGGGGTAAAGGGGGACAAACCCCCAAAAAATGGGTTTTTTGGGGTTTTACATAGAAAAATAAAATTTATCGAATTTTGGTTGGCACCATTGAATCCAGCTAAAGAACAAACAATTAAGTATTTTAAATCACTGTTCTATGTCCTTTGGTTACCGAGATATTTAAAGTGGTAAGCACAGTACATTGTCCCAATGTTAACCTTATGGGAAATAAGTAAAATTCTATATCTCGGTTATTTCTCAACATAACTTGATAAAACTTAGGAAATGACTTCTTCTAGTTCAGATCTACTAAATATTGTATTAAAACCACCCAGTCTTAATATAACTGTAGCAGCAAACCTGCATACTCATTCCACATGTTATTCTTATGGAGGTTACAAAAACATGTCAAATCTCGCTATGTTGGATTGAAATATATTGATTTGCATTTGAAATTCGCTGAGTATGCAGTCTGCTGCAACGGGGGTATTTATGATACATGTACTTTGGACATCAATTTTAATTAATAAGTACAGTCATCGCACCACCTCATCGGTGATAATTTTTGATATAATGGACTATAATATAAAGTTTTGCAGTAAATAATCGATCAAAACGCAGCAAACACGGAAAACATAGGATGAAAGTAAATTTTTATAGTATTATTTTAACGTTGTTTGTTGTTTAAAAATATAGATTTTTACATTACATAAAAATTATTTTTTTAAATCCTCACTAGCTTCGATCTCGATTTAAAGAATTCCACTTTTGACCCTAGAGGCCAAAGGTAATATTTAACGTAATACTTTGAAAAAAAAATAAAACATATAATAATTCCATTAATTCTTTCGTATGGATGTTCCATTAATTCTTTCGTATAAAACTTTGCTTCTAGGTTTAAAAAAATGCTTATAATAGTTTGTATTGTATTGTATTGTATTGTATTGTATTGTATTGTATTGTATTGTATTGTATTGTATTGTATTGTATTGTATTGTATTGCATTGTACTGAGTCAACACATCACTGATAATTTGTTTTCGGATGAATAGTTTAAGACTTGTTTCATTAAATGACCGATAATTTTTATGTATTTATCTTCATTATCTGATTGTTGTGCTTCTAAATGCCCGCAAATAATAGATTTCGCGATGGAAAACGTCTGATTCGTTTAGATTAAATTGAAAACATTATTGAAGGTAAATAATTTAAGAACAACATCTTGATGAACAGTTGAATGAATAGTTTAGTTAGTAACATAGTTTATGGCATAATAATACTACTATACTACGAGTACTATCATATTCATGATCATCATTATTTATGTGTATCAATAAAAAGTTAAGCTTCTGTGAAATAACGGTAAACAAACGCATTTTATCCCATAGAATAGAACATTATTTTGGCATTGAAAATCCTGAGATTTGTTTTGAATATATATGTACGCAAAGAGAGTTATGCTGAAAAGAACCAATTTTCTTGAAAGCTCCCTTAACTTCCCTTTTCTTTCTTGCTGAAATACTTTAGCTTGCACGAAAAAATCTTTCATCCTCAAGGCGGTACAGCATTTTTATAAACTGTAGTTTTCTAATGGATTGTCGCCTAGAAAAACTACGAAACTCACAATCACATTTCTCATCGAACAACTATTTTGTTTGAAGATCATCACAAATAAATACGTCACAAGCATTGAAAGTATTTTGATAATTATTAGAGCGTTCCGTTCTTAGAAGAGAAAGAACGAGTTGATCACAAACTAAACTTCTACAGTCTTTGAAGCGTAAAGTGTCTTGGTTCATTATTTTAAGTTTTAAGTAAGTTTCTCGACATTTAAAATTTTAAACACTGGATACCGCTAAAGATTTATAAATATGCTTTAAATTGTTTGATAAAAACCTCTCCTGAAGATTTATAGTGCTTGAAAGTAGTTTCTCTTTAAAAAGTAACAAGTTTTAAATAGTTTTCTTGCTAATCATAACTCTTGATATCTTTTCCCTTTACTGTTAAGGAAAGAACATAAAAAATAGTCCCTTGGGAAAAATTTCCTGAATCCTATTTCGGTAAAACGAATGATTTTTTGAAGCTTTACGATAGTACCAAAGTAAGACGCTAAAAAATTTAAACAATAATTTTAATTCCTGATTGTATTTACTATTTATGAGTTATGACTTATTTTAAAATTTTAACAAAATACAAATGAAAAATACGAGCCAAAAAAATGCTACGGAAATCGTTAAAACATATTAACTATTTAATTATACGTCTTTGAATGCGGTTTGGGATCGCAAAGGGAAAAAGAAATTTTGGATTTCAGAGGTAAAAACATAAACCGCTTTATATTCTATAATCCCGAGACAGAAACTCACAAAATAGATGTTACGACTTTTTAAAACAGCTTGTTAGCTGTGAAAATTAAAAACTAGATACATGCGCTCATCACGTGGTGATATTGGCTGGTTTTGTTTCAGCGAATTTCCCCTATAGGGAAGAAGCTATTGGTCATGGTAAGACCTAAGCCCGAGACCATGATAACTTTTCGTTTTGGGGCCACCAGAAGCAAAAAACACCATTCGTTCCAATTTTTATGTATATATATATAAAGTTTCGTGAACCAGCCCGATCGGACCATTGGAAGGGGGGGTAAAGGGGGATAAACCCCCAAAAATGGGGTTTTTGAGTTTTTTGCACAGAAAAAATAAATTTATCGAATTTTTTACCGAGATATTGGAAGTGGTAAACACAGTACGTTGTCCCAATGTTAACCTTATGGGAAATAAGTAAAATTCTATATCTCGCTTATTTCTCAACATATCTTGGTAAATGGCTTCTTCTAGTTCAGATCTACTAAATATTGAATTAAAACCACCCAGTTGTAAAATACCTGTAGCAGCAAACCAGCATAATCATTCCCCATGTTATTCTTATGGAGCTTACCAAAACATGTCAAATCTCGCTATATTGGATTAAAATATATGAGTTGTTTTGCATTTGAAATTCGCTGAGTATGCAGGTCTGCTGCAACGGGGGTATTTCTATGTAGAAAACTAAAAACCTCATTATCGATCCCATTTTGAATTGGGAAACACTGAGAACAATTTCGCAAAGATTAACACCAATACAGCTCACACTCTCACATGCGCCAGTCGGACTCTTATAATCAAAATGAGGAGAATAATTTCTCCAATGTCAGACTATATCGAGGCGCGTCCCAGTGGTAATGCACGCTCAATGCTAGAGCGGAAAAAGTTAGGTGCAACTTCCGCAGAAGGGTTTTTTTTTTTTTTTTTTTTTTTTTTTTGGGTAGGAGGTGGAATGCATTTACGCACACTGAGGGGCTCATTGTCCCCTCAGTAGTGTCGGACTCCCACGAGCTCGATGTCCCGTGAACTACCGACTAAACCACCTCCCTCGGCACCGAGGACACTAGCCTGGAACTGTTTCACACATTACTTCGGGCTAGGCCTTTGATATTACGCCACTAGGGCAACCTCCTTGGGGAAAAGCTGAGGATTAAGGCCGATCGAGGTCGACCTTTTTCGTCCGAAGAATGGCCTGGACGTAGTGCTGGACACAGTTCCAGTTGCCCTCTCCCTGGAGCATAGCTCCGACGATGTTGTTTGGGCTGACGACCACGCCGATCTCAGATGAAAGCGAGGCTCGGCGGACGTGCCAACGGTCGCACTGAAAGAAAGTGTGCTCGGACGTGTCTGGGATGCCGGGGCAATACAGACAGTCCGGGCTGGCGACTTTGCCCATCCGGTGCAGATAGGCTCGGAAGTACCCGTGCCCAGAAAGAAACTGGGTCACGTAGTAATCGACCTCGCCGTGCTGCCGTTCCACCCATGGTCGGACGGAAGGTATGAGCTGGAAGGTCCAACGTCCCCTCAGCTCGGCTTCCCAGTCGCGCTGCCAAGAGTCGAAGCTGCGATCGCGCTCTTCCCTGGCAGCTGTTTCCCGGCCCACTTCAGGCCTCCTCCGGTAAATCGCCTGCCTCTCCCTCGCGAGGAAGAGGACGGGAATGACTCCGGCGATCACCATCACAGCAGGCTCGGAGACTGTGCGGTAGGCCGAAGCGACCCGCAGAGCTCCTCGGCGCTGGACTCGGGCAAGCCGATCTCGGTAGACTCGCTTCTCGAGTGCGTGAGCCCATACCTCCGCCCCGTACAGCAAGACTGACTGGACGGCAGTCATGAGCAGGCGGCGCTTGCAGGAGCGAGGACCGCCGACATTGGGCATAAGCCTACCAAGGGCAGCGACACCCTTAGCGGCTTTGTCGGCGGCGCGCTGGATCTGCTCGCCGAAAGACAGTCTGCTATCGACCATGACTCCCAGGTACTTTGCAGCAGGCTTAGTCTCGAGTGTGACGTCACCTATCTGCACCGGGAACACGGTGTTAATCCTCTTTTTGGTGAGGACGACGATCTCCGTCTTACTGATAGCCAGGGACAAGCCGTGATCTCGCATCCACCCGTTGACCTTGGCCATCACTACGCTGAGCCTCAGTTTTGCCTGCTCGACGTTCCTCGCAGCGATCAAGGCAGCGACATCGTCAGCATAGCCAACGAGGCGGGTCTCATCGGGCATGTCTAGCCTCAGCAAGCTGTCGTAAGACACGTTCCAGAGATCTGGTCCGCAGAAGGGTTAGGCCTACCCCACTTGATAATAGTATACCATTCATTTTATTGTTTATTTTAATACCTAGCTCTTGCAACCTTACAGACCAACAAAGTGCTAAAATTATGTGTTCGAAATTTCATTTATTGACTTAAATGATGATTCAAAGTGTAGACATAATGCCACTTATCAATATCAAACTCATACATAGGAACTTGATTAATAAAAATGCACTGACACTAACCTATAAAACATTTATAAAAATAAGTTTAAGGTTAGTTATATCTCAATTATTCTTGAATGAATATAACTATTAATTATTAAAAATCTGTAATAACTAAACTATTACTGAAATACCAACTACCTAGTCTCATCTAAACATAACTTAACTGAGTCTGATATAGTTGATGTTTATTTAAAACCCTTTAAAATAGTTAAGTAAGGTATCAGGCAAATTATTTTGTGATTTGGTTAAGGTTATCAGTCAATAGTTCCCCTCCTGACGTTCCACAAGTTCCCGCTGACTTCCCTAACCCTTCTGCGGAAGTATAACCCAAACGAATTCGCTATAGGCCTAGACGAGTACTACTGTAGAGTAAATTAAATAAGTAAGCTCAATCATAATTAATTTAATTAAATAGTCTATTTTAACAATAAATAGGCATTTCATCTGTAAAATCAGATAAATTGTAAAAATGTTCGTCATTTAATCTAAACATTTTTACTTCAGAGAGATAACCGAAGAACATGGTAACACAATGGTATTATTTGTCATAAAACCTGAGACATTTTAAACTTTCTGCAGCAACTTGAACAGAAAGAAAATCTTTGATTATTAAATGTTTTGTAACCATACAGTCGATTGGTCAAAACTTCTTAACAATAACAACTAAATCAGGCTTTTACTTATTTCTTAGGCGATTCAAACTTTGCAACCATTTGACTTTCAAAAGGTTTTTTTTATTAAAGCTCATCTTTTATCAAGTTTATTCAGGCGAGTACTTTGATAATGATTTCTATTTTCAGAACGTACAAGCATTGACTATGAATGTATAAGAATGTATGTGATTGTATATGAATGACTTATACATTCATAGTCAATGGTAAAAGTACAACGCATGATGAGGCCAAACGGGGTCTCATGTATGGATCGGTAGTATATCGTTTAGCTACATCGTTCGGAGGTTAAGACGCTGGAGCTATATTCGTTTACCTCTTACATCATTCATCTTCAACTGTAAACCAAATATTATAGACGTATAACACTATCGTAAAATGTGTTTATAAGAACGAAAATTAGATTTTCAAAATTTTTTTGTTCACAATAATATTTAGTTTTAAACAGAACAAAAGTATTTTATATTTTCGGTTGTTATTTAACTATGCATTTACAAACTAAAACAAAAATTATAATTCAAAGGAAATTACCATTATAATACAAATTTATGGATGAATAATTATTCATAATTTCTAATAAATTCTTAATAAAATGCATTTCTAAGAATTAGTTCTGTATTACAGTTATTGTCCTAAGATTGAAAAATCAATTTTACGAATCATAAAATTCAGCGTAATCGAGTTGATGAAAACGAATGAAAAAATCATTTAAAAATACTTAACACTCTCGCTTGAAAGGTAATTTTTCTGTAAAAACTACGTTAAAACAGTGAAGATCATTTGAGTCTTAACAGAGGGATCGAAGATTGTCAAGCACTCACGTAGCGTAGTTACGTCAGTTTTCATCGTTCTGGGTATGCTTCATCTACGATTCGTTGTTTTTTTAGGGAATTAAAGTTAGTTGTGCCACTTGGTGTTGTACTTAAATACAAACTGAAATGGTAGTTAGCCATTCTGTGGGCTAACTTTGATAATGCTAAATCTCAGTTTAAAATAACTAACAGATTTGTGAGTGGTATTCCACGTACTCATTGTTGGCATTGTTTGGATGATAATCTGTTATGTCTCTGACTTATGTTTATATTTCCAATGTCTACTACATGTTAGAAACAACTTAGATCTTTTTATGTGGTAAAGATGTGTTAAACTTTGATAATAGGAATATAGTCCAGGAATTTTGGGCATTGCCCCAGGTCCTGGGCATTGGCCCAGGAGTGAGTCGACCTGACAAATCCCGACCATGCTGAAACGTCGCACAAATGTTAAGTAAACGCTGTTAATGTTAATGTTAAATGTTAAGTGTACTACGTTACCTGTGAAGAAAGAGTTACCATTGTAAGACATTAGAGCAATAATCAAGACGTTTTACTCGGTTTTACTCGGTCACTCTTTGTATAAGAAAGGTAAATTTCTAGCCATCTTAGTGTGCGCCTAATTCTTTATGACTACAATAGTAATAATTGTCATATTTATTTGACGTACACAGAAAAAATAGATTTGTTGGAACAACGAAAACATTTGCAGGTTGTATATGTGCAAATGCTTTTTGCTCGTTTTACCATTGTTTTTGTTGGAAATAAACAAAATAGATTTGTTGTAACAACAAAACATTGGTAAACCGAGCAAAAAGCATTTGCAGATATACAACCTGCAAATGTTTTTGTTGTTTCAACAAATCTATTTTTTCTGTGTAGTAACACTATTTATCTTTCGTACAAATGCGTCAGAACAATGAATTTTATATTTCGATTGTTATGTCGCATAGATGCTGTATCAAATCCTAAACTAAACTCTGCCAAATGACTTATTCGTAATTCTGAAACTGTTAGAGTCACGTGGTTTCCTCACTGGCTAAATAATGATTTCATGAGTTTTAAGTCCAAACACACACCCTCCCCTGGAAGTTGTTAAGCAGTTTGACGTGTTGAAGACACGGCGTTTAAAGCGTTGCCGGCGACTGCTAATGAGGCACTCTGCAGTCTAAATCTTAATTATTAACTACGCGAGTGACCCCCCGGTCTCACCCCGGCGCGCGGCGTGGGCTCGTGCGAGCAAGTATGTGGAAAACGACGGTTTACTATTTAATACCCAGCAAATTTCAACTTTTATTTACGATTATTTGTTTAAAATTAATTGTGATAGCGAGCTTATATAATTTATTTATCTACGACCATTGCAAAAATCACCAATAACGATGTTACAGCTAATGCCATAATGAGGTCCTTTATTAAACCAAATAAAAACCCGTTGCATAAAGTTAACTTTATGCAACTGGTGTCACTTTATGATACAGGTTCTAGACCGATTGGAGCGCGGCATTTGACGAAAGTAGTGTCATAATAACAATAACGCAATTTGCACATCAGCTGATTGCTGCATTACGATTCATGTTTGAGTTGAATTATCCCATCACCTGATTGTTGGTGACAACGATTCATGGTTAAGTCTGCTTATGTGCCTAACCTCAAATTTGAGTTGACCTATTCCATTATAGTAAAAGTCATGAGTTTTGTTTAACTTGGGGGGAAATTTTGCCGTATATTGTTGGTCGTAGATAAAGTTGTGTATGCAACGATTGTATTATGCATTTAAGCCACTCGTGAGATATTTCGAACACTCGCTTCGCTCGTGTTCTAACTTACATCTCACTCGTGGCTTAAAGACATTCATTGTACAATTGTTGCATTAACTACTATTTTCGTTTTACCGCTGCTGCAAACGGCAGTTTTCGTTACATGTGTTGCGGGCCTGAAGGAGCTCTTTTTCACCCTGAGGAGAGAAAAAGTCAGCTGATGACGAGGACGTCAGCTGTTCATTTATGATACTAAAACTGCAAACGTGCATAAGTTACCGTCGCTGGTGAGCTATTTATTGCACCGAGAGTGGTCATCGGTTATAATTGTCAATTGTAATTCATTTTTGTCGGCTTAATCGATTTGTGAAACTCGCTCATTCCACCAATCGATAGTTCAATACGTTCGAAACATCGATAGTTGTTCATTGTTGTTAGTCTAGCAACACAAGTGAAACAGGCAATCAGCTGATTGTTTTAAATAGAAAGAACGAGATGAAAGCCTCTTTGGGAGATGTCTTTAAGAGTAAAACAGTTGTAACATATTGGTTTTATTTATCGTGTTACATTGAGCGACTTACAGCCTCGGTCTTAAAACTTGACCTCGAACGAAAAGTGTCCTTTTGGGCCCTAATAAGAAAAGTATCCCATTTTATTTTTGCGGGTATTCGCCATGCCTGATTATTGGCAACTGCTTTCACGACATTTTGGGATTTGGAGCTGAAAACGTGGTCTGACTCCAGACCCTAAACGCAGTGAAACTTGATTTTACCGATCACTTGACAAAGGCACACCAATTCTTTTATACAATAGAATGAACTACTTACTCCACCAAATTTGTATATCAAGATTTCCATCATTGAATCTATATCTAAAATATCTAATACATGTTTATGACTGGATATCATTGCGAATATTTTTATACTATTAAAGTCTTTCGATAAATGTTATTTAACTCGCGAGTATATTTTCTGTGCATCGATTAATTAGAGAACGTTATGAAAGTGATAATCTACTACCGATGCGACTGTATTAAATCTAAACTGTTCTGTTTCAACATTTCCAAATATCAACATTTTAACAGACTACATTTATGCAAAGTTTATACAAAACAAATACCATTACTCAAAACAATATTGTGCTAAGAGTCGACCCATTCTTATGCATAAATCATGGTTCTCACGCTAGGGGTCGAATATGAGTGAATTAACGCAAGATACTCTTCACATCAGACAGTTTAAAAAATTTAACATCATGGTCAGCTGGACGTCAAGGCGGCAAGAATAGCTTACAACAAATTGAGTACGGTAAATTTCTAGGATTTAAAAACCTTACAAATCAATATGCTCTTAAAGTGGTCAATTCATTTCTTTTTTGCAATAAGTATTAGACATCTCACGATACCACTAATGATAAATTAGGGGGCTTAGAACACATTTTCTTCAACAGAAAGGCTGCTCTTTTAGATAGTTTAAATATTAGTTTACTGTAATATACGATTGAATAGATTATCAATAACAAATTGTACAGTTAAACTTTGTGAAATAAATGTAGTGATGCAGGTAAATTTTACTAACAGAAAGTAAAATAGAAAGAGCGATTAAACCCTTTTTTCTATTTCTCTTCAAAACATAAACTATTTTATACATATTATAACGCACAACGTGAGCATTTTAATTTTTAAATTTCTTATGCATATTCCTGCAATAACATAAATATTATTCCAATTAAACATTCACAAGGTTGCTATCGCATCACTATTATAACATTTATATGCTATAAATTTATTCGGTATGCCGTTAATGCTTAAAAAGATTTCGGGCATGGCATAAGGGCATCTCGGCCGGTGAGCTCATAGGTCTGGAAGTCGAATTTTCGAACACTCTTTCCAATACCTGGGGACGAATTCTGGTAATAACAAGATTGATGTCGACTTCAAGAATTCAGAGTCTGTGGATTGTCAGGGAAGATATGTGGACTAACATATCTCTACAGTATGGCTTGTCAGGAAAGATATGTGGACATAACATATCCCTACAGTATGGCTTATTGGTGAAGATATGTGGACATAACATATCCCTACAGTATGGCTTATTAGTGAAGATATGTGGACATAACATATCTCTACAGTAAACAATCTGTCAGCGTGGTGTTTAGTGTACCATTTGACAAGTTAGAGTATTTGCCCCACATTTCTTCAAAAAAAAAAAAAATGTTGACCATATTTTTGAACGCTATCGAGCAACGCTAAGAAACTTGTTTGTCCCTAAAAATAACACAGTTCCTGTAAGTTAAAAAAAATTTAGTTCAGCGTGACCAGATAGTTATATAATCGGCTTTGACAACCCCCAGAATATGGGCGTCTCAGCAACTATTCTAGGGCTGCTACCTGGGAGGCTATATAAGGATTTTCAAAAACCTCTGGCGGACAATCCTTCAACCGCTGCGACGGATACTGTAGAGATGCATAACCATAATATCTTCTGTTTCATTGTTTTAATTCATTTTGAAAATCGCAACAATAAAACAACCTTTATTACTAAATCATCTTATTACCTTTATTACCAAGTTTAATTAACTAATTAATTTTAACTAGTCAAACACGTTAAAAAGACCGACGATTATGGACAGCTGGAAGAAAAACTGGCTACATCGTGGGAGCTAAGACCTGATTAGGCTTATGTAGTGTTTATATTTATTGAGATTGAAACGACAATATTTTCACTAATGTAGGTTAACACTACTATCACCCTATTCTCGGTTAAAAGAGAACACGAATCAAAGATGCTAACATCTTTGAATTTTAAATACATATCTATAATTTAATACGTAAAAATTAAAATCTCAACTAGGGAAACCCCGTCTTTTCATATAATGAAAATTATTTCATCATCTGAATCGATTTAATTGCTATTAAATTATGACATCCAGAGATATGAAAATAATTTTTTTCACCTAATAAAGTTGTATAACAATTCAAAACCCAACTATATAATGGAGATGCTAAATGTAAAATCCCACAGCGAAAGGAGTGGGTAAGCTGTTCCCTGAGGCATACCTATTTCTCCGTCTCCAGTTTGAGCTTTGAGTTTGATAAGATCTGTACGCGTATGCAAACGTGGTCAGCCTATTTGTTGCTTAAAAATAAAATGTATATTGTTATGTAATTATTCTCAAAATAAATAAATACCACATTGTAAGCTTTCATCGTAGATCCTCCCAAATTTTATTTGAATATGAACTTGAAGGTCAGATGCTGAGTCGCTCTTTTCATATAATGAAAATTATTTCATTATGTGAATCCATTCCGTTGCTATTTCAATTAATTATAACATCCAGAGACATTAAAACAGTTTTTTTCTGTCACCTAATAAATTTGTATAACAATTAAAAACTCAACAATATAATGGAGATGCTAAATGAAAAATCCCACAGCGAAAGGAGTGGGATGTCTTGACCTATCGCCACGACGATAAAGTCAAGTCGTTTCAGTCCGATCCGCGTCTCAGGGATCGATCGAGCGATCCCGCCGAAAACGTTACATGTTATCTGCCAGATCAGCTGTTCCCTGAGTCATGCCTTTTCCTCCGTCTCCAGTTTGCGCTTAGAGTTTGATAAGCCTTCTCCTCCGCCTCCAGTTTGCGCTTAGAGTTTGATAAGCCTTTTTCTCCGCCTCCAGTTTGCGCTTAGAGTTTGATAAGCCTTTTCCTCCGTCTCCAGTTTGCGCTTAGAGTTTGATAAGCCTTTTCCTCCGTCTCCAGTTTGCGCTTAGAGTTTGATAAGCCTTTTCCTCCGTCTCCAGTTTGCGCTTAGAGTTTGATAAGCCTTTTCCTCCGTCTCCAGTTTGCGCTTAGAGTTTGATAAGCCTTTTCCTCCGTCTCCAGTTTGCGCTTAGAGTTTGATAAGCCTTTTCCTCCGTCTCCAGTTTGCGCTTAGAGTTTGATAAGCCTTTTCCTCCGTCTCCTGTTTGCGCTTTGAGTTTGATAAGGTCTAAAACTATCTTTACTGTACGCGTATGCAAACGTGGTCAGCCTATTTGTCGCTTAAAAACAAAACGTATTTAATATTATTATGAAATTATTCTCATTATAAATCACTGCCACATTGTAAGCTTTCATTGTAGATCCTCACCAATTATATTTGAATATAAACTTGAAGATCAGACACTGAACCGCTCCAGTGGCGCTCGGGACTTTGGAGTCCAATTTGTTCATAATCTGAGCCCTGAACAACAAATTCTCAATATTTGGGCCAAAGCTTCTCGGAGTCTGGGATTCATATTTGCTCCGCGAAAGGGTTGAGAAGTGTCCATGCTCAATTAGTCCCACTGCGCCTAAGTATGTCCGCAGCTGGAATATTGCTCTGTACTTTGGTCACCCCATCAGGTCTATCTCCAAGAAGAATTGCAAGCTGACTAGGACAAGTTGTTGCGGTTGATTGGAATCAAACTGGGTTTTGAATATCTCAGAATCTCCAAGATCTCATTGCTGCACAGTTTTCCCTTACTTGATACTTGTTACCGCCCGTAGGCTAATTAAAGCGGTGAACAGGTCAAATGGTGACGACTCTCGTAAGCCACCAGGTAGGGTTAGGTAAATTTGTAGGGTTGCGTAGGGTTACAGTCGGGTCTACAACTCTTCATATGCTCAGGGATACTATCCACGTCGTAAAGGTTATGGTTTAGGAGATCCTCTGGGTAGATTTAAATTTATTGTACTCTTGGATTCCCTAAATAATGGGAGGTGAATCTAGAAAAAACTTTAAACCGGTAAACTGAGGCTTTTTCTCATAAAGAGACGGCCTGTGAATGTCAGCATACTAATCTCTATTCCAAGTATTACAGTGGTGAGATCTTAAGCCCGTAATGTCATCAATCGAGTTGTTGGGTCAAGAACAACTGTGACTGTAATGTCATCACGCGAGTCAAAACCCAACTGGTCAGGACAACTGATCAAGTTGTGGTCAAGACAACTGTGACTGTAACGTCAGCAGCACGCATCACACGTGTAGTTAGGTCAAGACAACTGTGACTGCAACGTCAGCAGCACGCATCACACGTGTAGTTGGGTCAAGACAACTGTGAGTGTAACGTCAGCAGCACGCATCACACGTGTAGTTAGGTCAAGACAACTGTGACTGCAACGTCAGCAGCACGCATCACACGTGTAGTTGGGTCAAGACAACTGTGACTGTAACGTCAGCAGCAAGCATCACACGTGTAGTTGGGTCAAGACAACGGTGACTGTAACGTCAGCAGCACTCATCACACGTGTAGTTGGTCAAGACAACTGTGAGTGTAACGTCAGCAGCACGCATCACACGTGTAGTTGGGTCAAGACAACTGTGACTGTAACGCCAGCAGCACGCATCACACGTGTAGTTGGTCAAGACAACTGTGACTGTAACGTCAGCAGCACGCATCACACGTGTAGTTGGGTCAAGACAACTGTGAGTGTAACGTCAGCAGCACGCATCACACGTGTAGTTAGGTCAAGACAACTGTGAGTGTAACGTCAGCAGCACGCATCACACGTGTAGTTGGGTCAAGACAACTGTGACTGTAACGTCAGCAGCACGCATCACACGTGTAGTTGGGTCAAGACAACTGTGACTGTAACGTCAGCAGCAATCATCACACGTGTAGTTGGGTCAAGACAACTGTGACTGTAACGCCAGCAGCACGCATCACACGTGTAGTTGGGTCAAGACAACTGTGACTGCAACGTCAGCAGCACGCATCACACGTGCAGTTAGGTCAAGACAACTGTGACTGCAACGTCAGCAGCACGCATCACACGTGTAGTTGGGTCAAGACAACTGTGAGTGTAACGTCAGCAGCACAAATCACACGTGTAGTTAGGTCAAGACAACTGTGACTGCAACGTCAGCAGCACGCATCACACTTGTAGTTAGGTCAAGACAACTGTGAGTGTAACGTCAGCAGCACGCATCACACGTGTAGTTGATCAAGACAACTGTGACTGTAACGTCAGCAGCACGCATCACACGTGTAGTTGGGTCAAGACAACTGTGAGTGTAACGTCAGCAGCACACATCACACTTGTAGTTAGGTCAAGACAACTGTGACTGTAACGTCAGCAGCACGCATCACACGTGTAGTTGGGTCAAGACAACTGTGAGTGTAACGTCAGCAGCACAAATCACACGTGTAGTTAGGTCAAGACAACTGTGACTGCAACGTCAGCAGCACGCATCACACGTGTAGGTAGGTCAAGACAACTGTGAGTGTAACGTCAGCAGCACGCATCACACGTGTAGTTGGTCAAGACAACTGTGAGTGTAACGTCAGCAGCACGCATCACACGTGTAGTTGGGTCAAGACAACTGTGAGTGTAACGTCAGCAGCACGCATCACACGTGTAGTTGGTCAAGACAACTGTGACTGTAACGTCAGCAGCACGCATCACACGTGTAGTTGGGTAACGTCAGCAGCACGCATCACACGTGTAGTTGGTCAAGACAACTGTGAGTGTAACGTCAGCAGCACGCATCACACGTGTAGTTGGGTTAAGACAACTGTGACTGTAACGTCAGCAGCACGCATCACACGTGTAGTTGGTCAAGACAACTGTGAGTGTAACGTCAGCAGCACGCATCACACGTGTAGTTGGGTCAAGACAACTGTGAGTGTAACGTCAGCAGCACGCATCACACGTGTAGTTGGTCAAGACAACTGTGACTGCAACGTCAGCAGCACGCATCACACGTGTAGTTGGGTCAAGACAACTGTGGCTGTAACGTCAGCAGCACGCATCACACGTGTAGTTAGGTCAAGACAACTGTGACTGCAACGTCAGCAGCACGCATCACACGTGTAGTTGGGTCAAGACAACTGTGACTGTAACGTCAGCAGCAAGCATCACACGTGTAGTTGGGTCAAGACAACGGTGACTGTAACGTCAGCAGCACTCATCACACGTGTAGTTGGTCAAGACAACTGTGAGTGTAACGTCAGCAGCATGCATCACACGTGTAGTTGGGTCAAGACAACTGTGACTGTAACGCCAGCAGCACGCATCACACGTGTAGTTGGTCAAGACAACTGTGAGTGTAACGTCAGCAGCACGCATCACACGTGTAGTTGGGTCAAGACAACTGTGAGTGTAACGTCAGCAGCACGCATCACACGTGTAGTTGGGTTAAGACAACGGTGGCTCCAGTGTGACGCCCCAAACTGTGACGTCATAGCCGCCCCAACCACCCCAGCCTATTGATCCACCGTCACAGTTTGGCTCACTTCTACCGCCCTAATGCATTCGCTAATAACATTTTCCTTTTCCATATTTAACCTATATCTAGCTGCTTATCGTCGTGGGGTTAACAGACATCGATCGAGCCACTAATGTTGTAGGGTGTACCTGCAAATATTTTGTAATTATTGGCTAGTTATATATATTTATACATAATCAGTATATTGCAAGGTTAGGAATTTGTTTTTTTATATATTTTAAATAATAATTTGAAAAACACGTTTTCTTAAACATTTTTTAACGTTTTCCAACACAACAACTTGATAAATATAGCAAAATACAATCAAAGCGTTCGCTTGAATTATAGAAACGCACGACTAAAATAATAAAGTGTTCCTAATTTAAATCAACTAGTCATATACAAAGTGGTTGTTTCTCCCTCAATTTTACGTTGCAGTTGGAGTTATTACACTACTTAAAGATATAAAAGAGAGTTGTAACATTTCTAAGATCGATTCGTAAATTTTACAGCTGTATTTTTCAGTTAATCGTCAGTATACGTATAAGGCGATTCTTAACGTGATATTTATTGTAATCGAGTATTTAATGTGTAGAAAGGATTTAAAGGAAATAAACGAAGACAGAGTGTCGACGAGGCCCCGGGGGAGGCTAGCGCGGCCTTGACCCACGCGGCCCTGGATCTCACTTTCCGCTCCATACCGGCCACATTCGACTCAACATTGGCACATTCGACTGAACATTAGCACATTCCTGAACATTAGCACATTCGACTGAATATTAGCACATTCCTGAACATTAGCACAATCGACTGAACATTAACACATTCGACTGAACATTAGCACATTCGACTGAACATTAGCACATTCGACTGAACATTAGCACATTCGACTGAACATTAGCACAATCGACTGAACATTGGCACATTCGACTGAACATTAGCACATTCGACTGAACATAGCACATTCGACTGAACATTAGCACATTCGGCTGAACATTAGCACATTCGACTGAACATAGCACATTCGGCTGAACATTAGCACATTCAACTGAACATAGCACATTCGGCTGAACATTAGCACATTCGACTGAACATAGCACATTCGACTGAACAATAGCACAATCGACTGAACATTGGCACATTCGACTGAACATTAGCACATTCGACTGAACATAGCACATTCGACTGAACATTAGCACATTCGACTGAACATAGCACATTCGACTGAACATTAGCACATTCGACTGAACATTAGCACATTCGATTGAACTTCCACGCTCAGGCCTGAGGCCCATGTGGGGGGGGCAAATGCAAGGTAAATCACCCCGTTGCAGCTGACCTGCATACTCAGCGAATTTCAAATGCAAAACAACACATTTCAATCCAACATTGCGAGATTTGACATGTTTTGGTAAGCTCCATAAGAATAACTTGGGGAATGAGTATGCAGGTTTGCTGCTACAGGTACATTAAAACTGGGTGGTTTTAATTCAATATTTAGTAGATCCGAACTAGAAGATGCCATTTACCAATTTTTATCAAGATATGTTGAGAAATATGCGAGATATAGAATTTTACTTATTTCCCATAAGGTTAACATTGGGACAACGTACTGCGTTTACCACTTTCAATATCTCGGTAACTAATGGACATAGAGCAGTGATTCAAAATATTAAATTGTTTGTTTTTTTAGCTGGATACAATGATGCCAACAAAAATTCGATAAATTTTATTTTTCTTAGTAAAAAACTCAAAAACCCCATCTTTGGGGGGGTTTTATCCCCTTTACCACCCCTTCCAGTGGTCCGATCGGGCTGATTTACGAACTCGTCCCAGTGACTACCGCTTTACAAGTCTGTACCAATTTTCATAAAAGATCGGACCATTTTTACGGCCGCTATCGTGCTAACAGTCACATACATATATGTATGTATATACCGGGTGTCCCATAATAGTCCCCCCCCCTAACTTTTTCCTATATTTTTCCAAATATCAGTTCCACACCACCCCCAAACATTATTGGGTAGCTAATACTTCATTTTGAGGGGGTACCCAATTTTGGACGCCATCTTAGATCCGCCATATTGGATCAAAAATATTTCTTTCAAATGTAAAAGTGGTGTTGTGACCAATCATTTCGAATTAGATTTTTTTCACTGATTACAATGCCGCAATCCGTTTTTTAATATCTCAATTGGTTCTCAAGATATGGGTACTTTTAATTGATTTATTTCCAACCAATTTAAGCATTACAAATTCATAAAAATAGGCATATAACTACAAAATAATGCTAGATAGTGACGAATAACCACCATCAGTCATTGTTGAGCGATTTACACTTAACTTTCACCAATGTAAATTTTTTGGCCGCCATCTTGGATCCGCCATTTTGAAATGAGGTAAGTTGGGTGACCCATCATTCCAAACTAGTTTTTTACGCCGAACTCAATGCCGGAACCCGTTTTTAATTATAGTGTTTAGTTTTCAAGATATTGACATGTTTCTAATAAAAATCTCAAAAAATATGAATTTTTCAGAAACTAAGTTTTACAGCTAAAAACAGGTTGCGGCATTGAATTCGGCGTAAAAGACTAGCTTGAAATGATGGGTCACAAAACCAACTTCATATTTGAAATAACTTACCTCATTTCAAAATGGCGGATCCAAGATGGCGACCGAAAAATTTACACTGATGAAAGTTAAGTGTAAATCGCTTAACAATGACTGATGGTGGTCATTCGTCACTATCTAGCATTATTTTGTGGTTATAAGCCTGTTTTATCAATTTGTAATGTTTAAATTGGTTGAAAATAAATTAATTAAAAGTACCCATATCTTGAGAACCAATTGAGATATTAAAAAACGGATTGCAGCATTGTAATCAGTAAAAAAATCTATTTCGAAATGATGGGTCACAACACCACTTTTACGTTTGAAAAAATTATTTTTGATCCAATATGGCGGATCCAAGATGGCGGCCAAAATTGGGTACCCCCTCAAAATGAAGTATTAGCTACCCAATAATGTTTGGGGGTGGTGTGGAATTGATATTTGAAAAAATATACGAAAAAGTTAGGGGGGGGGCCTATTATGGGACACCCGGTAGATATATATCTAAAAATTTGAACGAATGGTGTTTTTTTCTTCTGGTAACCCCAAAACGAAAATTTATCACGGTCTCGGACTTAGGTCTTACCACGAGACCTACGGTAATAGCTTCTTCCCTATAGGGGAAATTCACTAAAAGAGGCCGCCACCCTATTTTTAATAAAATAATAATAAATAAAATTAATTAATGATAACGCTTTTACTATTACACAAGTGAAAAATAATTTTGAGAGATTGTAGGTGTGTTGCCAATGATTTAGAACAAAATCATACCTATTACATATATTTACTTAAACGGATGAAAAGTCATTTTCATATTATCATTTAGCAATTTAGTATTGTTCGAACTAACTTACCAACTGATATTTTATACTTATGTTTCGAATTATTGTGACTATTCATTTGAGGTTTGATAGTAAAAACCCAAGTTCCATCTATAAGAAAATCGCACTTGTAAAAATTAAAAATTCTGACAGTCTTTGACAATTTTCTTTTTATTTTAAGTACACTACTCCACTACTATTCATACTAATATTTTGTATCACAGCTTACTGATGGCTGGACAATTTCCTTGAACTATTAAAACAACCTACTTTTTTCTATCCAAACAACTTAATATAAATATAAATTTTACTTGAAGTTAGCTGACCATTCTAGCAGGGGCGAATACAGGAATTCATTTCGAGGGAGGGATATTCCGTAAGGGGTAGCATTCATTTTAAGTTGCGCACAAGAGATATGGGGTGCTATTAATCAAAAACGAAATGAACACCTGTATTTGCTTCCTAAAATCTGTTTCCAAACGGTTGTGTTGCTACACAACTACAATCTCTGAAAATTATTTTTCACTTGTAATTAATTTTATTTATTATTATTTTATTAAAAAGAGGGTGGCGGCCTTTTTTTACCTTGCATTTGCCCCCCCCCCTCCACATGGGCCTCAGGCCTGTGCGAGAAGTTATCAAGCAAAGCAAGGAGTGAGCCGGTACAGTACAAGAATGAACTGTAAAGTTAAAAGTATGCGATAATTTAACACTAAAACTCGCTTTAAATTAATATATCGTGATGTTACAACAATAGCGTTTTTTTGCAAAACAGAAGTTAAAATTGAAAATACTACTTCAGTAACCGTAATTTTAGATTCGAAAGTAAAATATCTATCAATGGCGATACTGTCGGTCACCCTCACTAGAATTGCGCCCCTCTTCATACTTCTTTTCAGGACAGAGCCACTGTCGGAGACTTTCGTCGGTGGCATCACGATGCAAACTTAACCTGCCAAAAATACACTGGCTCGGTAGCGAAGTGATAAGTAATACCAGACTAAGACAAAATCGAAATAATTTCCTAGCTTATCTATAACCATTTATTGTTTGAGCTAATCAAAATATGTTGTGCTGTATACTGAGTTTTCTTAAAATGAAATGTCACACAAGATCATGTTACACAACAAAGGCCTTTCCCTGTACACTTCGAGTACAAATAAATGTTTGGGTTACAAAAAGCACATTCACACGATTTGTTTACTTGATCACAAGGATGGTTTTGTAAGGATTGGCATTTTAACAAAATATTGTCTTAATGCGTTTAAAAAACTGTAATTGATAATTGATGTTAGCAAATGCACATCTCAGTTTCTTACTAGGGCCGGAGAAAACCATACAACAGAAAGGTTTCCTGAGAAATGTCCTGTCAAACACATTTAGATTAATTAAATTAAAACTTGGGCCATGTACATTTCATACTGGAATTAACACGCTGGTATTATTAAGAATTAAATTAATCAAAATAATTCAGATCCTAACCAAGGAACAGCGCCGTTCATAGCCACGGATTTGACTCTGATTTAAAAAACAATGAGCAACTTGAAAATGGACCCACAAGTCCAGAAACCATTGGTTGTTAAAAAACGATAAAATATAACGACAATCACTTGACAGTATACCATTGAAAAAGAAGATTATCGTAAACTTTCTTGTTGTTCTCAACCAGTTTGTCACTTTTGCAATACTTCTTTTGACATAAAACTCTTGATATTTCATGGTAAACTAAATCTTGATAAAGTACCTACGTATTATACTTGAAATCAAATAAAAAAGACTAAAATATCTCTGTGTCCCACATTACCGTATTAACATACCGGGAGCTAGAAAGCAGACGTTTTAATAACCAAAATTGATCTTGCTGTGGGAAAGTAAACAATTGAAAAAAAGATTTTTGTGAACGAAAAACTGTTTAACTATAAAACAAGACATTTTATAGAGTTATGGCTCCTAACGTGTCTTTTTGTAGCTGTGGGACACTTAAAGGTTTTATAAAGACTTCGAATGGGCATACAATGCAATTTATCAATAAGATATATCTAACAAACCTGTTTGTAGAATGATCTGTGGCCAAAAGCTTTTATTAATGTCAATAATATATCTTTGGACACAGTGTACTGATACAATAATAAATTGAACAATAAATTTAATACCTTACAATTTCGTTGGAAACGGATTTTAGGAAGCAAATACAGAGGTTCATTACGTTTATGATTAATAGCACCCCATCTCTCTTGTGCGCACCTTAAAATGTATACTAAACCTTACAGAATATTCCTCCCCCGAAATGAATTCCTGTATTCGCCCCTGCTATAATGGTCAGCTAACCTCAAGTAAAATGTACATTTATGTTAAGTTGGTTGGATAGAAAAAAGTAGGTTGTTTTAATAGTTCAAGGAAATAGTCTAGCCATCAGTAAGTTCTAATACAAAATATCAATATGAATACTAGCAGAGTAGTGTACTTAAAATAAAAAATTAATTGTCGAAAAATAAGTAAAAAAATATCAGTTGGTAAGTTTATTCAAACAATACTAAACTGCTAAATGATAATATGAAGGTGATTTTCATCCGTTTAAGTAAATATATGAAATAGGTATGATTTTTTCTAAATAAATGGCAGATATTAAAAAATGTGCCCTATATTACATTAAAAAACTAACTAAAGAATCTTTTTTTGTCTCGAAGCCTCAATGAAAAGTATTTACAATTCTGGGATTGTCCTTTAAGACATTACCATATGGGAAACAGCAGGTCCAGTAAAATTACGTTAGTGCAAAATATTTGAGAGTACGTGAAAAAATTACAAGTGCGCGGAAAAATTGGAAAATTAGCCTGTGAATATGTTTTGAAACATGATGTATAGCTAAAATAAATAACATCAAGTGAAAATAAACGGTAACAGCAAACTGACACATACTTTCTATTTTGATTTGGATTTTTGCGGACATTTGCCATTACTGATTAGTAATGCTGGAAAAATAGAAAATGCTGAAAAAATGCTGCTTATGCTGAAAAATGCTGAACAATTTCAGCATAGTGTTTTTGAGACTGCTTTTACAGTTCTCTGTTTTAGCTATGTTTTTTGTCCAGGTTTTCCTGGCTATGTGTTACTAATCTTGTTTTGTTCTAGGTTTTCTTCCACCTGAAGACGGGATCAGATTCCAGATCCCGAAACGTCGTGAAACTTGTTTTTTACTAATCAGTGATGGCAAATGTCCGCAAAAATCCAAATCAAAATATAAAATCACCATCACCAACAATGAATTTCAAACATACTTTCTCCCTTAAAACAAGAAAATTTAAAATAAAATAAAATATATTTACAACCATCCCACAAGTAAATAACAAATTTTATCGAAATCGGTTAGCAATGAACGCAGATATCGGTTTTTGAATATTTCCCTTAAGAATAACATTAGACAATGTACTGCGTTAACCGCCAACCTTAAATATCAATTAACTCCGCAATCAGTTGACTTAGACTAATAATTAAAAATACTGGACAATTTATTTTTTCAAGCCGAATTTAATGGTTGCAAGTATATTTTCTTTATAAGTTACAAATTTTTTTAAATTTGAAAAGTACGTATTTTTTACACTTAAACGCCATAACTTCTGAACCTGAATTTTTACAGAAATAAGGGTGATGTCATTTTATTTGTCATCTTAAGCACTAAAAACCATGAATTTTTATCAAAATCGTTAGGGCGGTTTTTGAAGAATTTGGATTTTTGTCGTTTTTATGGGTTTTATAGGGTAAATACCCTTTAAAATAAAAAACTTTAGAAATTAAAAACGCATTGAGGTATCATGGCTTTCTACATGCATGCCAAATTTCATGAAAATCCGACCACTGGTGTCGTCTATGGCTTTGTTTACATACGTACATACACACACACAAATCCACACACACACACACACACACACACACACACACACACACACACACACATCCACACGGACGGACAGACACCACTCCGAAAACCCGCTTTTTGGATTCAGGGAGCACCAAAACAAATATTTCCACCAACAATTCAAATTCGAAAATTTTGACGAAAACAATAATTTCTCCATAGGGAGGAGAAAGTAAAAATCACAATGAAAACAGTTTTACATTCTCACTAAACTGTAAAGTGCTTGGTTGGAAACATCAGAATAGATTATGTTATTTTCAGTTGCTATGACGATATAAACCCACAAAAGTGGTTTAAGATGGAGATGCAACTTATCGTTTATGCTTACTTTGGACTATACACTGTTTCGTGTAATTGTTAGCCATACACTAATCCCGTATCATTCGTTTTATTACTTATTTGTGTTGTTAGTGCTCTACAGTGCTATTTGCATAGTACAGTATTTTTAACGTTGTATTAATTAGCATTCCAAACATAAGCTTTCAAGGCCAAAGATTTCTGGGGTTCATTGTTGGCTCATAGTAGAGGACAATGTGTCAAAACACAAAACGCCGATACACGGTTCAACGTGATGCAGAAATTTAATTAGTGCTCTGGTGATCCCTCTCCTCACATACCAAACACCCGGACAAAATAATACACTATAAAAACTTTAATAAGTTTATACAGTGTGTAAAAAATGTCCGTTCCCCCTCCTTAATTTTTTGTTTGTTAAGACAAACAATTAATCTTTCGGATGATACTAACTCAACCAAAATTATTTGTTGACGTTACCAAAAATTTTGAGTGTCCCCAAAAGTGGGGGATTTTGGGGGCAACTTAAAATTTTTAAATGCAAACCCCTTTTGAATGACACTTCATTTTAAAGAGCTTTCAAAAAGTAGATGAATGATGAAAATTTGAGATCTCTAACGTGTTTCTATCCAAATTGACAGCTTGTCAAAGTTTTTAAAACAACACATCCTTGAAACCTGGCGTCTAGGACGTTTGGAGTTTTAATTCACCTTTGGTGACGTAAAAATGAAACGAGCCTGGGAAAAATGTTATTAAATGAAAAATTAGTCTCTTTTGGTGATATTTAAAATTTTGAGTGTCCCCAAAAATGGGGGATTTTGGGGGCAACTCAAAATTTTCAAATACAAACCCCTTTCGAGTGAGTCGTTTCTAGGAGTCGTATTCAAAACTTTGACCAGCTGCCAATTTTGATAAAAACACGTTAGCGATCTCCAACCTCCACCAATCGCCTATTTTTTAAAGCTCTTTAAAATGAGGGGTCACTCTTTTTTTTGAATACATGTAAAATTTTATGTAAAATACATTCCCGAGGAGGCGAATCCCTTTGGCCTTAATGAATAATAAATTATATCCATAGAATACTGATAAAGTTCCAGTTATTTTACACCTCAATCATGAAGACTGGTTCACAATAAAAGTTGGGTAAGCTCACAAAATTATTGCTTATGGAATATCATTTACATTTTTTCGTATCTCTTATGGTTTTCGTGCTAATTAAAAGAATGTTTAGAGACACACGGTCCGTTTTTTTTTCAAGATGGCGGCATGTTGCCAACGTTGGATTACTTGGGAATTTTATTATGATAATCCCAGCTTTATGTACGACCTCTCCACTAATTTTCAGAGGTGGTGTTAAATGAAAATTCCACTATTATGCCATTTTTAAACTATTTTCCTGCACTCTTTGTGTTTTTAACGCTTGGTACAAAAAATTATTAACTTAGAGAAAATTGTCAAGGATTAAAGAGATGCAAAGTTTCATCTCCTTAACAAAAAGTTCAAATTTTAATAGGTTATAAGATAATTGAGTGAGAAATTTATTTTAGTGAGAAGTTACTAACTTCAAAGAGGCAATTCAAGCATATTCAAATATACACACAAATGTAGTGACGACCGAAGACTTGAAAAGTTACTTTGTCATGGCTTTGATTAAATTAGAATCTTTTTGGAACTTGAAACTTTGCAACCTTTATGTCTCTTGATAATTTCCTTGTAGAAAAACTTTTCGTACATGAATTTTTTTGTATATCAAGGTTGTATTTGATATACCTCAACTAATTTCAAAAGCTATGTTAAATAGTATGAAAATATAAAAAATTTATCTGTTAAAGAGACCGAAATAAAAAAATATTCTACATTTTCGTCCTATTTAAAAAATCCGGGTCTGCACAATGCGTTGCACATTTGAAATACTCTGTACAGAAATCTTATAGTTTTTCATATTTTAAATGATTCCATGTCCTATATGTTAAACTGCCTGACATCCTTTGTAAAATATTTGAATCCATTTTATTTCTTTCTTCTTCTCTCAAATTTTTCGGGTATGATAGTTTGATAGTAAATCTGTAAATCTTTGGACCTTTAGTATGAATTAATGCTCTAGTACTCATATCCAGAAAAAATCTCGGAATTCGCCAAATATTTAAGATTTAAATAGTTTAAGCACTTACAATTAAAATTTACAATATAAATCTTACCAAACAACCTTCATTAAACGAGGAGAAAAATGAGAATCCAGAAATACATAAGTTTGCATGTAAACATAAAATAATCTGTGAATGTGTAAATATACCCAATCAATATAAATTCATAATACACTGAAAATAATATTACATTTTAACATTAAATATCGCAACAGCTAAAAATAATAATCAGGTACGTTTTAAATTTAAAATAAAAAGTTATTGGCACAATAATAAGGTATCGCGCTAAAAACAGTGAATTATTTATTATAAAATTACAAAGTTAATACGAAGTGTTAAGCATCTATATTTAATTGTAAACCACAATGCTAATGGTAGGAACATGTGCTTTATCTTCCAGGTAAAAGGAATAATCCCCTAGCCTTCTAGGTTTTTTATATATTTTCAGCAGATGATCGGTCGCTAGTGCAAGACCACACCCAACTTAATATCGATAAAATCGGTTAAATTGAGCAGGCGGTAAACCCTCCTTCTGGCAATTCTTAACCAATTTCTTTAAGAGGTAGACAGCCTTTAACTGGACTAATTTCGTATCATTCAATTTTAAATATATTAATGAAGTATACGAATCGTCGTATGGACTGATTTAGTATTATTCTATTTTTAATGTATTAACGAACTACAGGTTTTTTTTCAAAACTTACTTCTATTAAGCAATAAGAATAAATTATTATTCAAAACTAAAATAAATATTAGTATTCTGATTGCAGGGAACGTCTACCAACGCAGGGGGAGGTAAATTTCACATTTAAATTTCATCCCCCTAACAACCCCTTTCTCACTCAAACCACTACTTAAAATTTTCAAAGGATTAAATACTATTTCTCACATATGACATCAAATAGCAAAAAAAATTGGCGAAAGAAAAATTAAACTCGCTTCATGCGTTCTTGAGATAATATTAATTATTGAAACGTCAAAGGAAGCGTGTTTTTGCCATTTTAACCTCTAATAAATCTTTATTGAAAAAGTAAAAGATATTCTGGTGTTCTGATTAAGGGAAACAACTATCACCATTGGGTATATATTTTTCTTGATACAACTTTACACCCTCTCCAACCCCCTTCTCACCCCGACCCTAACTTTAAAATTCTAAATGGTACGGTTATTCTCGTGACATATGAAATTAAATGGAACTAAAAAAGAAACATTTGTTCTCAAAGAAAATTCAAAATCTCAAAACACGTTCTCAGTATTAATATTTTTTATCAGGATTTGTTTTCATAATTAATGGATATCTTGTGAACAGACGACGCAATTTTGAATTTCCACTAAGAAAAAAGTTTTTCATCCCTTCAAATTTAATATGACACAAGGGTGACAGTTTCATTTGAAATTTTAAGGTTAGGGTCGGGGGTGAGAAGGGGGTTGGACAGGGTGTAAAGTTTTATCACGGAAAATATCTGTCCCAATGATACTAGTTGTTTTCCTCAATCAGAATACCACAATATGTTTTATTTTTTCAATAAATAAAGATCTAACAGAGGTTACAATGGTAAAAAACACCATTTATTTGACGTTTTAATTAAAGTATTATCTCAAGAACGCATGAAGCGATTTTAATTTTTCTTTTACCGAAATTTTCCTTTTTTATGCTCAATAATGTAATATGTCACAAAACGTATGTTGCCTTTTGAACATTTTAAGTTAGGGATCGGGGTGAGTATGGGGTTGTTGGGAGGATGAAATCTTCATGTGAAATTCACTCCTCCCTACAATGGTAGACTTTTTCAGAAAACAGAACACTGACATTTATTTTATTTTTTGAATAAATTAAGAAGCAAGCATTGGGAAAAACACCCTATACATATCGTTGTACGAAAATAGTCAAAATAATAACTCACTTCTGCAAAGCATTCGTACCTGAGACATTTTCCGGCTCAGACGCACTCCCTTACCTGTAAAAGTAAAATAAAATGATTAAAGTTCAATTTTTTAAACACATACAGCAATTGTGACAGAGTTGGATATAAATTAACACCACAAAGGATAGGAGCCGACTTAATGCATTTACACTTGATTAACACACACTATAAACGTCGATAAAACACCAGACAATTTCTTATGTATAAACAAGATACATACTGATTTATCTGTAATTGTTTTATAAATAAATAATTTTATTTATATTTTGAGTAGATGGATATATGCAAATTTACAGTGAACTCGTGGAAATTGACCTCAATTGCTTGCAGGAGTTGTGTATATATTCTTCTTTTTAATAGTGTTTGCTTGACACTTTCTCAAAACAATAGAATCTATAAAAAGCTACAAGCTTATACGTCACATGAAAAGGCACAATGTTAATATTTTATGAGCACCTAAGATGTTTTGCAGGGTAAGTTCGATTCTTTTTTTCACAAGATCCTTGTACTTAAATTGTAATATTTTATGTCGACACTATTACACTGTTTTACAGTGTACCAAATATAGCATTTTGACTTGATTTATTTGATCACTATATTTATTTGATTTATTTGATTATAATATAAAAGGCATATTCAGAGTTATGGGGGGTCATTTAAAACTCACTCTGAATATGCCTTTTATATTTGATAAGGCATATTAAATAAATTTCACGGTTTTTTAAATGTTAGTAGGTGTCGTTTGGAATTAGTTTTTATTTGTAATTTACAAAGAAAACGATTACAAAAAAGTGTTTCTTGAAAAGTATGAACTATGTAATAGGCCAGAACAAGAAGAAAAGTTATTTGTTTTTAAAATCACCATACAAATAATTTGTTTGTTGTTGATTGGAATGTTTGTTTACTAACCAACCAAAGTTGTATGGTTGGATAAAAAATGTTATGGAACAACTGGAATGGAATGTACACTTCAATTGGAAAAGAAATAAGAAGAATAATTTTTATTTAAGACGAGTAAACGTTTTGATAAAAAAATTGTACATTAATCTTAAAGACACTATGAACAAGAAAATGATAGCTCTCAAAGATATCCTGTAGGCTATACCTTGCTGACTATACTCTTTTATGTTGGTAAGTGTTTTATTCCATTTGCGGAACACGTTAAAAACCTGGGGGAGATTCCATAATGGATGGGATTGTATCTTGAAAATAGATTGCGCGGCCTGAGCTCAAATGAGCTTTACTTGTTACAATCGAAAATGAACGGTATCAGGAAACTGACACATACTTTCTCCCATTAAGTCATTGAAAACCAGAAAACTTATATAATGAAATAAAACGAATTAACAATTAATCTGCTCACATTTAAATTAAAAATATTATCAAAATCGTTTAGTGATTAACGGAGATATCGGTTTTTGAATATTTGCCACAAGAATAACATTAGACAACGTACTGCTTTTACCACGAAACTAAAATATCAATTATCTTTACAACTACTTGGTGCACACTAATAATTAAAAAAACTGGATTATTTAGTTTTTCAATGGAAATTTAATGGTTGTAAGCATTTTTTAATTAATGTTTACAAATTTAAGTAAATTAGAAAAATTTGAATTTTTTAACAATTTAATCCCTATAACTTCTGAACCTGAATTTTAAAGACGTATGGGTGGTGTCATTTTGTTTCCAATTTTAAGCACCGCAAACTATAAAAGTTTTATCAAGATTGTTCGAGCCGTCTTTGAGAAATTAAGATTTCAGTCGATTTTTATGGGTTTTATGGGGTAAATATCTTTAAAAATAAAAAATTCTAAAAAATGAAAAATAGACACCTGCTGGAGATATCATGGTTTTATACCTAGATGACAAATTTCATGAAAATCGGACCACTGGTGTCGTCTCTAGCTTTGTTTACATCCACACACACACATCCACACGGTCAGACAGACACCACTCCGAAAACCAATTTTCTGGATTCAGGAAGCACTAAAAATATCCACTAAAAACTAAAATTTGAAAATGTTGATAAAACAATACTTTCTCCGTATACTATGTATAGAGGGGAGAAAGTAAAAAACAGTCCTGTTCATAAAATAAAATCGAGTGTCCTATTGCTAAATAATCGACTCTGAATTTAGATTCACATCATTTGCGGTAGGAGACTTTTCAACGATATGAAAGAATTAAAATTGTATTAAAATAACGTATCATCAGCATTGGCCTTCTTGGTTGGGGAAAATTGCATAACAGTCGTCATAAATGAAGGTAAGCATACTGTTCACCAATTTATCAAATTCATCAGTACCTACATTGTTCAGCCTCGCAACAAAAGCTTAATTTCCACTTATATTAATAAATTCTCAGAAAAAGTTAAAATAGCGTCAGACGAATCCATCTAAGAAAAACAATTTTCAGATATTTCTGGCTGGAGATTTCTAAAATGTCAAAAAAAGAAACTAAAATCAATGGTAGCCTCATCTCCACAGATAAATTTACAATGAGACGAATAAAGATAATTTTTATTCATTGATTTGATTCTGTGTTCCTATGGTAATTTAATACTCTTCCAGGTACATTTATAAGATAATTCCCCCTGAAATAATATAAATATTTATTTGCCTCACAATACATAATAGGCTGTGGAATGGGTGCAACGGAAAAGTAATTATTTAGCTTACCTATCACCAAATTGTTCGTGACAAACCTATATTTTTATTTTAAATGCAATTATTAGTAGTAGACAGTCAACTATTGTAAAAAGTTAGCTTACTTTAAATGAAACAAACTGAAGTCATCAATAAGATATAAAAAGTATGCTGAAGTGTGTTTATCTCGATTTTCGAAGGGCCAAACGAGTAGCCAGTTCCATGATTTAAATACGTTAGTAACAACGTGACTACTTTTGGTTATTACTAATTTTGTTGCTACTTAATCGATAATATCTGTTAGTCGTAAACGCTAGCGATTTAGGGTCGAATTCCGTTATTTTCCCACAACGGTATATTTCCAATATAACAAAGTAATATAACATTTGACAGTAATATCACAAATAAATAGGATGTGTATATGTAATTAGAGATGTAAAAGACAAATTATAGAGACAAATTTATTCATACACGGTCTGACTTTATACTCGAGCGTTATCTTATGAGACGTTATCTTATCTCATGTCGTCATTGCCTGTAGTAGCGGCAACACAAGAGGAGAGGTTAGGTTCTGTTGGATTAGGTTAGGTTAGGATCAGGTCTAATCTAATTTTTAGTACTATATTTTGTAGAATAAATTAACCTAACCTAACCTAACCCAATCCAACCAGCGGCCGGCGCGGCAATGCGCCCTCGATGTTGCCGTAACCTGTATGATTGACAAAGGCAATAGCGACAATAATACCGACCGAATTATTCAGAAATGATTCCGATACGCTTGGCAAACTATCCAGTAATGAGAAGTCTTACAGCCAATAGCAAAAAGTGTTCCAGTTGTGGGCAGATAACGGAATTTGATCCGATTTAGATAACCACTTATAACCATAGTCCTTTGACGAACGCATATATCACAAAGCGAAGCCCAGGTTTGTCTTATTACAGCCATTCCTTTGAAGTTACATTAGATAAATTAACTATGTATTGAGAAACAGTCTTGGGTGTTAAATCATACAGTGTATTTCTGTTTTACTGAGAACGGATACATAAAGCCAGACATCGCCTAGTAGTCGAAATTCAACAATTTTATAACTAGGCGATTTCTGGTTCCGTGAATATAATATGTTTATTTGATTTATTATACAGGGTCTTTACTAAAAACCCTTCAAGACTTCGGGATATGGTTACTTACATCAAAACTAAGAAAAAAGTTTCTGTAAATGCGTCCTAAAATTTTCGGTTATGCGTTTTTCAGTATGTATGTGTTTTGAACATGATTTTGCAAAACTTTGGGACCACTAAAGATATCAACTTCAAACTTGGTGCGTATATGGACTAATAGGACATATTTTGGTGCGGCATATCAAGTTTCAACTTTGTACCATTTAAAGATGGCATCCATTTTTATATTTTAAAACTTAATATCTTAAAATCCGTAAATAAAAAAAAATTACAAGAGACGAAAATCCTACAAAATGATATAAAGATTATTAAGATAGAACTACATCTAACGGAGTTATTGGAATTTTTCCAACAGAATACATGTTTTTTTATGGCAGTTATAGCAAATTTCCTTGAACTCTGTTAGCAAAATTGCAATAACTCCGTAAATAATTCGTTATAATCTTAATATCAGCGTTAATTGGATTAAATTTCGCAGCTTTTTTGTTACTTGTATAATTTTTCTAAAATTTACAGGTTTTAAGATATATAACTTTGAAAACAAAAAACAGTCGCCATTTTGAAATGGTACAAAGTACAAATTTAATACTTCTTGAAAAAAATAGTCTTCAAGAGTGGTCATCCATATACCAAGTTTGAAGTTTATACGTTAAGAGGTTCGTGAGATATGAGTAAATATGTAAAATCACAAATAGACACACAGACGGAAAACGAAGCACTTCAGGACCTATGTTTACATAAACTTTTTTTCTAATTTTTACCTCTACTGTCATATACTAAAACATTTTACCATAATTTCCAGACACCCTGTATAACCCTGTAGTGAGTTGCAGCAGACTTGTATACTCATAGATTTTTGGAAAGATTAAATAAAAAATTTAGACGATGCCTTCCCTAAAGTAAAATAAACGCGGTTGTCTGACCCTGGACAACATCGTAGGGAACATGCTGCAGAGCTGTGGCTGACTTCGTTCTGTCCGTACTGCACCAGAAGGGGGGAGACGGGTGTCTGGAGTGACCCCAGAATCGAGGACAGCAAAAGGTTGATAATCAACAGAGGAATCCTAAAAGGGACAGAGGCCACACATTGCGATGTCGCAATGAGTAGACGCTCGGGTCGATCGCGATGGATGTTGTGACAGCACGCGAGGTTTTTTTTTAGCAGGTGCACGCTAAAATAGAGTGAAAAAGTCACTTAATTGTGGGAGTGAACAAGTTTTCACTCAAAAAGAGTTAACATTAACTCAAAAAAGTAAATAACTGCCGTTTTTTAGTGTGAGTGACGATTTCACGTCTTAAAAAGTAAATTTGTCCACTCAATATATGGTATTGGCAATCATATATTATAACTGAGTGGAATTTCACTCGCAATCAAGTGGGCTTTGGAAAGTGGAGGGGGAAAGAAAAAAGCAAACACCGGAAACGCCGGTCGTGATTCCCGCTTGTGCTGCCTGCAAATTCACGACGAGGTGTTGTGTTTGCATCAAGAAGATTTCACCTGGTGAAGTCAAGATTAAATTCAGATAAGCTAAAACTCATTTTTGTAACCACTTACTAGATTATTTAATGTGTACTGACATCCAGGAAATTCTGAATATAAATTATACTGGACTCACCGTCTCATAGCGATTAAGTTTTTTAACCACAAGCACTTAAGTGCTGATGATGTACCTAGGACTAAGGGACGAAACAATTGTTCACTTTTGGAGAAAAAACTGGATTGCTCTAAGACGGTGAGTCAAGTACAATTTATATTCAGCAATTCCCGGTTGCCAGTACACATTAAATAATCAAATAAGTGGTTACAAAAATGAGTTTTAGCTTTCCTGAATTTGATCACTCTTAAGAAAAGTGAAGCCCACTTTTATTTTTTATTGAACATATTTCACTCTTTCCATGAGTGAAAACGGTGTTCCCTCTATTTTATAAGTGGTGATTACACTCTTTTTTAGATTAAACTTTCACTCTTTTAAAGACAGCCTTTCACTCTTAAGAAAAGTGAAGCCCACTATTTTATTTAGTGAACAAAATTTAGTTTCACTCTTTTCATGTTCACGATCACTCTTTTTGAGTTGCTAAACTTTCAGTATCCCCAAGAGTGAAAAAGTCACTCAAAAAGAGTGAGGATTCACTCTTCGTATTTTAGAGAGTATGTCTTGGGAGCCACACAGACGCCTTTCCCTTAGCCGCCTCAAGGTGAGGCCTCGACATCACTAGGCCTACTGTTGATGTCACAAAGAGGCTGAGGACCCCTGCTCGTCGCTTTGCTCACTGGAGTGGGCGGTGTAGGGGGTCCGCATTTCATGTGTGGATAAGGGCTATTTCTTTCTCCTTTCCAGCGTGGATTAAAACATAGTGCATGGTTTAATAGTATATTACATTACTAAACCGGTAAGTCCTCTTTTACCGGACGAGCTCCCGCGCGAGCCAGAGGCGAGAGCGGGATTTTCATGCGAGTTCGGTTAAACTTACCGAGCGTGTGTCGTACTACTTCACGTCATACTACTCAGAAAAAAAGTTTTTAACGTATTTTGTGCATAAATCCCTACGTTCCTCAATTCTTCAAACCTACGCTACAATAAACAAACATTTGCTACTGTTGCCGGTGCTGCCACTACATTCCTATCAAGTAACATATTAAAACATACATTAAACGAAGGTTTGCTGCAATCAGCTGATTGTTTTGATTTTTTACTTCCGTTTTTTCCGTTCCTTAAAGCACGGTAAATTTACTCTGCACTACACGGTAATTTACCTTGCAGTTGTCGGTAAAGAGTAACTTTCCAGCCAACAGAAAGGCACAGAAAACAGATGTTTCTGAGTAGTATGATTTAAAAGTGCTTAATTCATTTATGTCAAGGAAAAGGCTACCAACCTACATGAGACAAAATTATTTGACGTGCATTTACTTGCATGTTTGATTCGTGCATGACGCACATTTTTGTAAAAATCGATACAAATTTGTAGTTTAACTGAATTGTAATACACACCCGAACTTTCAACTAATTAGAGAATTATATTCAGCCACGCTTATATTATTTCAACCACTGCCACGCTCGGTCAAGGAAGGGCACGGAGGAAAATCAAATTTGATGAAATATCATTAAATTGACAACGTCGAAAGTGTCAAGAGGTAAGTGAACGTAATAAGTTTTGCGCCAACAGCCACCAACTCCCCTCGTCAAGTGCAAACTGTGTTGCTACTTTCCTTTGAGCGTTTACCCATTGTAACACTTAAAAAAGTTATTGGACACAGATAAAAACGAAATAATTTATATACAGGGAGTCCCGAAATTGTGATAAAATATTTTAGTATATGATATTGGAGGTAAAAAAATGAAAAAAGTTTGATAAACATACATAGGTCCTAAAGTGCTCCGTTTTCCGTCTGCCTGTCTGTTTGTTATTTTAACATATTTAATTATATCTCACGAACCTCTCAACGTACAAACTTCAAACTTGGTATATAGATAACCACTATGAAGAACTATTTTTGTGAGAAGTATAAAATTTCTACTCTGTGTCATTCCAAAATGGCGATTGTTTTTGTTTTCAAAGCTAAATATCTTAAAAAACGCAAATTTTTGAAAGATGATATTAAGATATTAAGATTATGATGATCGGACTGCTAATAACGCAGAAATATTAACTTTTCTGAACAAAAACATGGTTATTTAGAACATACTGTCTGAAATTTGCATGTTTTTATTCGGAAAATTAACAAACAACACACGAGCACATACATACATTATACACAAGAGCGATGTAAAAAAGGTAACTGTTCTATTCGTCAGTAAATTTAAAACAGTTTTTATTTACTTAATGGAATGTTGGATATGACCATTTTATTTTACTTCCTAGCAGTTACCCGCGGCTTCTTCCACTGCAAGGATAACAAAAGTTTAGTTAAATTATTCTTTTATTTCGGAGTGCAATATTTTTCAAATTACCAAATTGACTGATCGATTTAAATCATATATTATATACGAGCTTTAAATTGTTAAGCGTTTAATTACTCATTTATTAATGCAGATAGTGATTTCAACCCAGATTGAAATGAGAAGGTTCTTCGATGGATTTTTTTCCCTCAAGTTGTACATAAATGCTATCAATCGGCTACCATTTGTCAACACATTATAATTTTGCAATTTAGTCTTCATTAATAATTTTGAACATACAATTGGGTTCAAAACAATAAACTGGTCAATTGGGTTTGGGTACAATTGGGGTTTTTGAGGTTTTTGGTTTTGGTTTTTTTTGGGTTAGGTGGCTGGTGTTTAAATAAAAAATTGCCACTTTTTTATTTTTTATAATTTTTTTTATTTTTTTAAATTATAAAATTTATTTTTAAGCAAATTTTTTTAAAAATTATTTTTTTTATTTTTTTATTATTATTTATTTTAAAAAAATTATTTTTTTAGAGGAGTTTGAACTCATAACTTTCACCACGCGAAACACTCTCCTAAATCCTGTCGTCATGCGTCAGTTTGACTTGTGATATTTTACTCAGACTTATGAGAATATGATATGAAACCCAGTACTGTATATCAAACTGATGTAAACGACAACAAGTGCAAAGGGTGGGGAACTGTCTACATAACATCTGAAATTAGTGTTTTTTTTTTTTTTATAAATAGACATATAACTGAAAAAGAAAGTAGAAAATGAATGTACTCATAAAAAAGTTGGGAAATGTAATTCCCTAAAAATGTCTCAATCACTTTGAAGATCAGATCACAGGTGTGCTAGAGGCGAAAATGAATGGCTGAATTAGACCTTTTAGCGAATTTCCCCTGTAGGGAAGAAGCTATCATCGTAGGTCTCATGGTAAGACCTAAGCCAGAGACCATGATAACTTTTTGTTTTGGGGCACCCAGAAGCCAAAAATGCCATTCGTTCATACAGGGTGTGCAGCTTCGATTTTACGAAACTTTTTCAGGTTATTTAACAGGTCAAAACAAACGAAAAATGTCATTACGAATATGGTCTATCTCGCTCTGGTTTCCGTCTGTCGGTCTGCATAAGTATTTTTCACATAATCCATTATAACTTTAAAACCACTTGAGCTACTAAATGAAACTTGTCATAAACATTCTTTAAAGGCTCTAGATGCGTACTAGGAAAGGATTTTAAAATACTTTCTCTCAAAAGCCCAAAATAGAGTACATTATAACATTAAAAATGGCAGCCATTTTTAGCTTTCTAAGCTTATTTTCTTAAGACTTTGTTGCCATGGCATCAGGAAGTGATAAAACACTTCCTGATGTTTTATCAGGAAAAACATTCCTGATATGCTCTAGATACGTTAGAAAGTATTTTTAACTGGATCTTTTTAGATTGCTAAAATAGGTTACATTATTAAATTCAAAATTGCGGGCTTTTCAGTTTTGCAAGCTTGTAAAATGTAAAACATTGTAAAATGTAAAATATTGTCTGTAGAATATTTTTTAAATATAACTTTGTCAAATACCACACTACTGACCACCTGAAATAAGGCCTACTAGAAGGCTGAGTAGGTCATTCAAACTAGATTCTTGAAACTCTGCATGGACATCCCATTCAAAATATAAAACTTCCACAAGTAACGGAATTTTCTAAATCAAAAGTTTTAGGAAGATTTGAGTGGCTGATTAGGTTTTTTTTTAATTTACAATTTATATCGACCATTTTCGTCTCTATCCCAAGAGCGATCCGATTTTCAGTGACAACTGTTAGGGGATTTAGTTTTCCTTTAGTTAATGCATTCATTTACTATTTTTTTTCTGACGATTCTGTCTATTTAAAAAAAGCTCAATTCAGATGTTGAGATTTTACCACTTAAGCTCTTTTATATTATTTTTTATATCCTGGATTACCCTCATGTTCTTAAGAGTCAAACTGGCTGACCGGACTTAGGCGAGTTCACAGTGCAGCGAAAGTTATTAGAGTTCAAATACTTCAGGGGCAAAGTATTTTTTATTCAAACACTAATAGAAACCCATTTTTGTGTTTAATAATGAATTAAGTAGGACATTTCAGTTTGTTTGGGTCTAAATAGAGAAATTAGAATGTTGGCAAACGGTAGCCAATTTAAAGCATTTTCCGTCTTGAGGGAAACATAAAAATCTACTGAAGAAAGGTATCACCTTCTCATTCCAACCTGGGGTGAAATCACTACCTGCTACCTGAACAATGTAATTAAACGCTAAAGAACTTAGAGTGCAAGAATACTGATCAAAATCAATCAGTCCATTTGGTAATTTGTAAAAAGTTTTATACATCAATAAAAGTATAGATTGATTAAAAAAATTGTATTTCAGCTGGTGAAGCTGCGGGTTTCTGCTAGTTAAATATAACTATGATTATAATATTATTGTTATCATTGATTAAGCCACTTACGCATCTAAGAAAATCAATTATAACTTCAATAAAGCTTGTAGATAACCTCAATTGCATTTTTTTATCAGAGTCTAAATTTATGATTTAGTTATGCCATGTGTACTTGACATAATACTATTTTATTTTATATTTTAAAATATATGTAATACCTTAGTGGATATATAGTTATAAAACACTTATATGCAAAATACGCTTTCTAAAATGGTTAAGTACTATTGAAAATAAAACAAGTGTACTTATTTTACTTACTTGTTTTTTATAACTTTTAAGTAAAACATATCCGTAATTGCTTACTCAAATTATACCGTTATTTTAGATTTATCCTGCACATAAAACAAAGAATACGTCCTGTAATGTTCAGAAAGATATGGTTTAATGTTAAACATAACGAGTAAATCATAGAGAACATATTGAAACATTTTAGCCTACTTGTAAACAGAGTATGTGAGTTTAGTCGTTATTCCGATATTATATTACAAATTATTAAAAATTTGCTATTAATTGAAATTGTTGTTATATTTTTACATTGTCTGGTTTTTTAAGTGTCCTATAAACTGAGACCGTCCTATATTACGTGACCGATATTGTTTACTGAGGTGCGTGTGTAATGTTTCTCGAAAATAAATAATGATCAATCAAGAATATTTATTGAAGAAGATAATGCTCCACGGTAACAATATGTAATAATATGAACTACTAAATTTTCACAAAGTAAATTATTAAAAATAAAAATAAATAAATAAAATAAAAACTTTAGTTCATAACATAGTACTTTAATATACAAAAAAGAATACATATAATTACTTGCTTAAGTTCTCAAAATAGTTCTCCTTTCTATGACTGTCATTCCTTTGGTAGGTGAAGAGCATTGAACTGCCAATGTCATTTGCGGTGATACGGTACACGTAACTGAGCCATTAGTGCTCCATGCAATTCTAGGTTTACATCGACTTCGAATTTATACTCTTACCATTTCGCAAACATTATGGCAAAATTTATTTTTAATCGGCAAATCAGAAATGATTAATACGAAATAATAATGCATTGTTCAAATTACTGTATACTTAGACAAGGTACGATGAACTGTAGTGAAAACAGCAGAGTTAGTACACAGCTTAGCGGATTTTCCCTGTGGAGCGGTCACAAACCCACTACTCTAATGGAAAGGCTTAAACATAGGAAGGCAATTCACTTTATTGCAACGACCCGACGCTTAAAATAAATGCTGTTTATAAACACTCAAATGTTTCCTGAATAGTTGATGTTTATTCATCACACGTTCGTGCGTAGAGTCAGTCACGAATATACTTTAAAGACATGTTGGTTAACTAAACAATGAACAAATATCAGAAAGTCCTTTCATAGTGAAAATGAAATTCGACATTGCAGTTTTTGAATCGCCGCCATTTTTGATCGGTTGATGGTGGAATGATGAGATTTGGCTTTCCAAACCTAAGATACTAACAATGCCTAATTTAAGTATTTTCTGGCAACGATCTGTTGAAATTTCCTTACATTTATATTTTCGAATGCCTCTCGTTTCTTGTTAAAAATAAACATCTGTTCCAGTCCTGTCTCTCATATATACTGTATATATATATATATATATATATATATATATATGACCTTAGAAGGCGAGATGTCCTAACTATTCCCCAACACAACACCACTTTTTTCGAAAACCGAACGTTTTATTCTGGAATTAAGTTATTCAACTCCCTCCCATCCCACCTGAGATCTGTTTCTGATCCAGTCATCGTTAAAAGGCTTCTGAGGACCATTTTGATTAGGAAAGAGTTCTATAGTTTATCTGAGTATTTAAATGATACAAGTGAGTTTTAGATACCACATTCACCTTTTATTTACATAATATACTATTGTACTGACTTTGTTTGTATTTAATGTTCTGTGAACATTTATTTTGTGACGTTTTTCAAAGCTGTAAACAGTCGGATGACAATAAATGATTGATTGATTAAGTTTCAACCATGAGTTAAACACCAGGTAGTTATTTGAAATCTCCCCCCCCCCCGTTTTACATCTTGTTTAACATCTTAGAGTTTAACTTGAAATTGATATAATTGTAGGAAAATATTTTTATAGATAAATAGAAGTAGTTCGTTTAGGTTAGGTTAAGTTAGGTCCGGTTAGGTCAGGTTATAATGACAGTAACAACAAAAGGAAGGTCGGTATACATGTATTTATATTGCAATGTTAGAGTAAAATGGCAATATAAATATTCGAAACAATCCTTTGAAGTAATAAAAATTAAGTAAACCGGTGAGGTAGACAAGGAAACAGACGGGCGATAAAGGTGCTGCTATACATGCACGTCTCGTCTCGTCACGTCACGTCCACATACGGCCAATCCGGCACCATTCGCACTCGCACGGTACGCAACGTCCGCACATCAGTATGTGATCCAAAGTTGCGGCGAAAAGCGGATTAAATAAGTAGTACCCCTGGCGTGTCAATTAAGAATATAGATTAATGATAATCATCAATTTTTATGATTACATGCTTAATAAAACACAATGTCCAAACTTAAGGTTTGCTATTGCTGTAACGTTTTCTATTAACACCTATATATTCGTAACCCTTGTATTTTAAAGGTGATACATTTTGCCGACATTGATTAGATATTATATGCAATAAGCATCACGAAATAATAATTATTAATGCGATTACTATAAACCTCGATCACAAAAAACTACACTTTGGACAGTTTTCAGTATAAAATCTGGTATTTTCTAACAGCCGAAACGTCACGTCGCGTTACGTCCCCATTTGGCCGATTTGGCCATGTATGCTCTTCAGAGCATTAGAGTCGGGTGACAGAAGTACAGAAGTACAGGGTCCATTTTCGAAGTGAATGGAACCTGTGTAATCAAATGGAACCGGCTGTACATACACGTCACGTCACTATCCGACTCGAATGCTCTGAAGAGCATGGCCGAAACGGCCCAATGGGGACGCGACGTGACGTGACATGACGTGTACGTGTAGCCTCTACCAACGCCCATTCGGCTGTTAGAAAATAGCCTAATGTGGATGTGGTTTGAAATGGGCAGGGCTGTCCCCCCGGTCTCTGGTGTCACCATGAGTCCGGTAGTCCTGTTCCTGCACTAAGACAACTCTGCTGCTAGGGGTAATGATAGGCCTCGTGCGAAGCTCACGTAGACCTCCACCCTGACAGTGTAGCGGGAGACACTTGCCTTCCGGGGCATTTGCTCTCCTTCTGCATTGGTTGTACATCATGAGTATTCAGTTTGCCCTGGTTAGAGGCTCGGGGAAACCCCTTCCTAGATGGGCTTGGCTTTGCCGCTGACGAGTTTGATGGCCTTTACCCATCCCGTCAGCCAAGGCAACTTGGCTGGGGCGGGGTATGGCTCACGCTAGGTACCGGCTAAGGAATGCGGTTTGCCGTGCACCAAGAAATGGAATGGAATGGATGGAATGGTTAGAAAATAACAGAAATGGTTAGAATGGTTAGAAATATACTGAAAACTGTTGTTTTGTGCGTTCAAGATTTATATTGATCACATTAATAATTATTATTCCGTGATGATTATCACTTATAATATTTAATCAATGTCAGTATGATGTATTACCTTTAAAATACTAGGGTTACGTATATATAGGTATTAATAGAAAAATATACAGTAACAGCAAACCCTAAGTTCGGACGTTGTGTTTTATTAGGCATGTAATCATAACACTTTTATTTATCAAATTTATCTATAATCTGTATACTTAATTAATACGCCAGGGGTACTTATTTAATCCGCTTTTCCCCGCGACTTTGGATGTCGCATCCTGATGTGCGGATGCGAATGACGTTGCGCATGGAGCGAATGCGAACATGTATAGCACCCCCTCCGGAATCGCCGTATTGGCCGTATGTGGACGTGACGTGACGTGACGTGACGTGACGTGACGTCACCTTCAGCAGCCGAGCCACACTCGCCGCTTTGCCTGTCGAATACCGCGCCCGTGTCCGTATATGTGTTTGTCGCCCACTGCCCGAGTACACTCAAGTAATGAATAAACCGTCAGTGACATTAGCGGTGTGCAATGATCATTAGCGGTGTGCAGTGATTCTCACCTAACCTATCCTAATCTAACCTAACCAAACCCCCCCCCCTTATCATAGAAAGAACCCCCCCCCCCGCTCACTTTCTTTCTACCCTGATTATAGAAAGAAGGTGAGCTGCGCGGCGCGGCGGAGCGAGCGCGCGGCAGTAAAAACATTCCTATTTTAAACGCTGTAGAAACGTAACAAACGCTGTTAAAATTTGCACTCGACTGCAAATGCCCTGTTAATTACGTTATCAGCACTGTTTTCAAATAATTTTTAACGTACATCGTTTAGTTTATACTGTGAGTTATATTACTAAAAACACGATTTTCGAATTGAAAAAGTCAATTCTTTGTGTTTGATTTATGATAACTCTGCTAAGAAGCATCTGGAAAAAAATTCCTATAGAGAACCTTTAGTCGACTTTCTTGGGAACAATATATAAAAATTTGAGAGTCTTGTGATTAATATTTGGGTTGAACTTATGGGTTAAAAAACACCTTGTATAATACACTTAAAAATTAAATCATGCTCACAGTAAAAGAGCTTATCATGAAGCACCCATTGGTCCCAATTCCAGGAAAGAGTTATACAAGTTTATACAATTTTACTAGTTATTAACTGAGGCAAAACAGTTAATATTCCAACTTAAGCCTCGGAGAGATACACATCCCGACGTGCAGTCCTTTATTCCCGGAGCTTAGCTCAGTGTTCCGACTGAAATTTAGAGGAGTCTCTTCGTATAACCATATTTTATTAAGATACGTCCCGCTTGTCTTCCTTCATTGAACACCTAGCCACAACCAAATAATATAATGATGTACGCGAATGGATGTAAAATTAATAAAAAACTGCCAATTAAATATAAATTAATTTAAAATTTATCTTAATTCACGATAGGGTTTGAATCTATCACAATAAAATTTATTTTATGTAGTTACCTTCATTCATGTCTAACCGGAACGGATGTTAATTTTATATTCATTTGCGAAAAGGTTTTTATGTCATAGTGGTCCTCAGAATCCATAATCACAAAGAATTTCAAATTACTCCCAACATTTTATGCTATCAAGTACACACATTTTTTATTTCCCAGTTACTTAATGAACTTAATGTTAATAAACTTGTAATAAATCTCACCAAATAAAAAATTAAATTATAAAATTAAGAGGAATAGTTCTATAGAATCCATTCTTAATCAAGATTTGCATCTGAATCTACATCCAAATCTATATAATCTTAGCCTACTATGGATTTATAGTACCTGGTAGACGAAAGTTGACAGAAGGCTTTTCATTTACAATACTTAATACAACCTACATTACATACGTCATAAAAGTAAGATGCTCTCTCTTATCACAGGTTATTTTGGCCACTACTTTCCTCCTGCATGGATTTGGAATACATGGCGTATCTGAGTTCAGTTAATTTTGTTGTAATTTTGTTATTTGTTTTCGTGTAATTTTTGTAATTTTGTTTTTGTAAAAGAGTTAAAAAATGTATTGCTTTGTAGTTTTCATCCATAAAAAATAAGTTTGAACAAATTAAATAAATAAAACAATAGTTCATGCCGCTTGAAGATAAGTGTAAAAAGTCAGCATGCAAGAAATCCTGGATTGAATTAGAGTGTGAAATTACACCCACATGCTAGTTTTATTGAACCAAGTGTACGGTATACAAAACTCCATGCAATTTATGTTAAATGCATGCCACATTTATATAAAGGATTTTAGAATCTTAAGTATCATTGAATTTAATTGTTTTCACTATAAACAAACAATAATGTTAATTCCTTGGTGCTAATATGTCTTGTGGAGTGCTTATAGCTCTTCCAATTTATCTTCATAGTGGCGCGGTTTTAGTTGTTACTTGAGGGCTTAAGGTCGTGTATTAAAATGATATATGTATTTTAATTTTTCATCCATCTTCACAATCCTGGTATAATTTTCTATTGCCATGCTGGCAAACAAGTCTTCATTAGTGTAATGTATAATTACACTCAATTACCTCAAGGGTTTACTATAAAATAAGAGCAATTAAAACTTTCGCACATTCGTACACAAAAGATGACCAACCGTTGACGATATCAAATTAACAAAGCAATTCCAGTGTGAAGCCTGCTTTCCTAACACGAAACTCAACTTATAACCAATAAGTAAGAAGCATTCAAGTCTGAGAAAGAGAAATAGAAAATAATAGTACTGAACATATCATACGAAAAAGGAACGTAAAAAATAAATGCCTAAGCCTCCAACTTTCAACCCCACAAGACTATTAAAAATATCTTAACTTGTCAAATTGTTATCAAATTCAAAGAAAACCTGATTCATTTAAAACTGTTCGCAAACTCGAATTGTACTCTTTGTTTCTAAGTATTATACAAATCACAGAGTGTGACCAAAGTCCTGAAAAAGAACAGAACAACTTTGGACATTGTCTTTACTACCTTACAACTTTACTTTGCCTTTGAATTGAATTTACTGATATACGTAATTTCTCATGTCTAAACATAAACAAACTTGCCAGCAAGAGGAATTAGAGTCACACCAACCCTCTGTACGTTTTTGAGCCGTCTCCAATGGTGGAGTTTGGATAGCCTTGCACAGCAGATGCATTATCTTGCATAGCAGATGCATTATCTTGCATAGCAGATGGGTTATCTTACAGATGTGATATTAATGGCTAGTAAAACTTCGCGAAAGCTGTGGTGTCTTACTCCAGCCCCACAGTTGTTGGAGTAAAGGGTTTTCGCAGATCAAGAAACAACGCACCAGTAGTACCTGAACTCTCTCAGGTCGAGGTATAACCTGCCAACAGTAGCTGAACTCGTAAACAAGTTGCCCTTAAAAGCTCCAACCATAAAACATGTTTGGTGGAGTGTAATTTTTATTCTGGTGGGGTAAAAAACTATTGAGATAAGAAGTTAAAAAATGTGAACATTTTAATCACTGATATACCGTATGTATTTAAAAAACTAAGAATCGAATTCAGTGATTGATTGATTGATATGTGGGCTTATTTTATCCTGGAGTGTCTTGGTGGCATTATCTTACCACAGAAAACTAAATAAGTACTTATTTAGTTTTCTGTGATCTTACTTTGCCCATATTCTGGACCCCATTCTGGTCCAGATGCTTTAAAAGAATATACTGAGGAATGAATAGCCCGCTAAGAGCGTTGTACTACAAACAAGTATCAAATTTCAAAATTATTTGTCAAACTCAACTCAGTGAGTGGTTCACGAGCAACAATATACTAAGCAAGAATAATTTTATGTCTAATATTGTGAACACAAAACATAACGAGTTGGCAAGGAAGTTGTTGTCAGATGTCGACGTTAGTTTGGAATTTAAAGAAATTCGATGGTTGTAAACAGATTATACATGTTTTACTAACGTACATAAAATTTATTATTAGCGAATTTCCCTACAGGAAAGAAGCTGATCTACCGTAGATCAGCTGATCTGCCGTAGACCTCCCGTAGATCTGATCCCATGGTAAGACCCTGAACCCGAGACCATGATAACTTTTCGTTTTGGGCCCACAGATGCAAAAAACCCCATTCGTTCCAGTTTTGAGATATTATTTTTTGTCTTTTTTAAATAGAAAATTCAAATAATTTAATTTATATTTGCTCTGTTGAATTCAGCTCGAAAAACAAAAAAAATGGCGCATTTTCAATCATTGCTCTATGTCCATTCGTTACCGAGATAATGGAAGTGGTAAACACAGTACGTTTCCCCAAAGTTAACCTTAGGGGAAAATAGAAATTTATATCTCACTTATTTATTAATATTATCTTAATGAAACTTGGTATGTGGCTTCATCATACTGGGATGAAATAAACATGCACAAATATTATCGTTAAGACTCACTTGGGAAGTGAGTAGGCAGGTTTGCTGCCAAGGATATTTAAAAAATGGAAGATTTAAGGCTACAATCCAGTAAATATAAAGTAGATAAAGCCATATACAAAGTATTCTGAAGATATGTTAAAAAGTAAGCAATATTATTTTATTTTTCATTACTCTACACACGAAAGTACACTTTCTAAACGTAAAATGAGCTAAGAAATAGGTTATTCCCGCTACTGCATGGCAAAATTACATGACGTTAAGTTTCTGTGCGCAAGTGGTGCAAGGAAAGTAACCGTTATGGGATTTTGCGGTGCAGACCGATCAGCTGTTGCATTTCTGTGCGAATGTACCTCGACATAACCACGGAAACTCAGCGTTAAGAGTTCGGTTTTTTCTTGATACTAAGTTGAATAAATAAAAATATTCACGTTGTTTACAAGCTTTTCGATATCGTAATGAAAAATAATGTTCAATACTCGTCTCAAAATGCCATTCGGGCTCGGTAGCTTTTTCCACGCTCGGCTGCGCCTCGCGCGTAAATGTAATCTCTTCCCGATATAGGTCACTTTCGAGACTAGTAATGAAAACTACTATTTTGGGGAGTTTATCCCCTCTCACCCCGTCCCCTTCCGATGGTCCGATCAGGCTAGTTTTCGAAATCGTCCGAATATACGTCTTTTCACGTCATTGCAAAATTTCGTCGAGATCGGGCCAATTTTGCGAGCGCAACCGTGCTCAGGCACACACATGTATATATAATTAAAAATTCAACCAAATGGTATTTTTGCCTTCTGCGGGCTCCTAAATGGAAAGTTATCATTGTCTCTGCCTTAGTTCTTACCATAATCCTACTGTAATAGCTTCTTCCCTCTAGAGGAAATTTGCTAATAGTTCTATTTGTGTGATGAGTGAGTAAAGTACAACATTGTCAAAAACAAACAATTGTGCGATCAGTGTGAAACGGTTCCAATCAAGGTTAGGTTAGGTTAGGTTCCATATCAAGAACAGCTTGTAATAGTTATATGTGTGCTGAGTGAGTAAAGTTCAACATTTTCTCACGAGTGAAAATGTTGGCGCCAGGGTTTGCAAGGGCGACAATTTTCACGAGGGAGACCGTGTGCTTTACACTCGAAATACACACAACCTTTTTTCCCCCACCTGCAGTAATTACCCAATCCTTAAGCATACATTTCATTAACTTAGTAATTAACAAACAATATCAATTTTGTTTCAATCTGCGATTAGTGCCTGCATACGAGTAGCTGCAACCATTCATGCACCAGCGATCAGCTGATTGTTGCAACCTTCTTACACGTTTACATTGTACATGTTGTTGTTGCTGTTTTTTGTCAATGTTATTCTTATGTGACTATTCTTGCCACTAAATCAGCTAGCTGCTAGCACCTGCAATCTGTTGAACCTCAACATATTTGCATATCTGCGTAGAAATTTGAAGTCGTTAGATTTTTGAATTGTTGATTTTAATGTTATTCTTTGTCTGCCACCGGGAGGCACCCAAAGTAATAAAGTCAGAATCTTTAAACTCTGCATTGTTATTTAATTGAAGTATAAATCTTCCCCTAAAAACTAGGAATCAGAATAACAAGTTCTAGGAGGGATTACGTGACAGAGGGTGATTTAAGTGACAAATAATTGACTCTTCCTATCATAAATTTTCACTTCTAGCTGCTTCCCCATTTTTTGCCGATATTTTTATATTCGTTTCAATAGTTTTTCATCTTTAACCAGGCTCCGGGGCCAGTAGGAATTGTGGAGCCATAAACCCACAAGGATTTTTAAAGTGTTTGTGTGCGTGCGTGTGTACCATGACATCAACGTTTGTTAGGCCATGAGTGTGCATTTAACCAGGCTGTGAGGTCATTCGAAATTGTGGGGTCATACACACGGCCCCACAAGGATTTTGTTGTTTGTTTTGTGCTAAAAGTCCTTTTTTTAGGGCCGAAAAATCCTAAAATGTTGAAGTTATGTTAGGTGAGGTTAGGTTAGGTTAAGTGAGGTTAGGTTAGGTTCAGTGAGGTTAGGTTAGGTTAGGTTAGGTTAGGTTAGGTTAAGTTAGGTTAGATTAGGTAGGGTTAGTTTAGGTTATATTTTTTCGAGCCCCACAATTTCGACTGGCCCCAGCATCGTAAAATGTACATACATGGCCCCACAATCAGGCGTGTGAACACAAGGCTCTTCAAATATTGGCGGACAAGTCTGTGCGTGCGTGCGTGCAAGCGTACTACGTGAGTGTATGTATGTGCGCGTGCGTGCGTGCGTGCGTGCATACTACGTGAGTATATGTGTGCGTGCGTCCGTGCGTACGTAAGTACGTGAGTGTAAGCATTTGTGCGTCCGTGCGTAGGTACGTACGTACGTACGTGAGTGTATTCATGCGTGCGTTCTTGCGTTTGTGCGTGCAAGCGTACTAAGTGAGTGTATGTGTGCGTGCGTACGTACGTACGTACGTATGAATGCGTGCGTGCGTGTGCGAAGGGCGGTGTCAACCAAAGCTTTGCCTCAGTGAGCGGTCCCTCACTGACACGGTCATTCCATCGTGTTCCGCCTTGTTGTGGAACAGAGGATTCCATATATTGAGCCATGTCCCATGTCCCGGGTAAACAGGATTGCTATCGTTCCATTCCGTCCTATGTACTAAATTCTAACTCAAAATCAGGTATTATGAATGTTTTTCTTACTATATCATCCTTTATTACAACGTTGGTTTTTACATTTTGTATCACATTGCTAATATTGTACACATAACTCTATTTTTATTTCTATATGAAAAACCTACATTGGCGGCTATATTTTACTTACGATTGCCCCGTTTTTTACATACTATTAAAAGGTGCTTGGAACGTAATGAAGCATGGCGAGAAGCAAGCCCTAGTAAGTTAGCGATATGTGAATGGACATTTAAAAGCAAGTGGAAGACACAAATCTTAATTTTAAGCCTAAAGTCTAAATCTCTATGTAACTTAAGTCATCTATTCTTTTTCTATTGTTTAATGATAAACCGAAAAAGGTGTGTTATTTAATCATTTTCATACAATGACAGGCAGTGATTCTGCAAGCCAAACACAAAGAGCCTCGCCTTCAACTCGATGCGATAGCACGAATAAAGTATATTAAACAATTTCGTAAAGGATAAATATCACAATTTCATTAATTATTTTATCTCTAATTATTATTTAATTATTTTGGGCTTTTTCTTTCGCTTCTAGTGTTTAAACTACACTACGTTTCGGGAGGTAATGAAACTCCTCTCGTTTTCAAGTGACCCTACTTAAAGTTACATTAACTTACTTATTTTTTCATAGCCTCCATTTTTAAACCTACATTTTAAATAACAATAAAACCAAAAAATGTAGGTTAAATAAAAATAAGTAGGTTAATCTAACTTTAAGTAGGGCCACTTGAAAACGAGAAGAGTTTCAAAACTTCTCGAAACGTAGTGTAGTTTAAACACTAGTAGAGAAAGGAAAAGTCCAAAAAATTTAAATAATAATTACAAATCCTTCGCTATTATGAATTAAAAAAATACAGTTAATCCATCTCGCTTCCGTCCCACTATATGACAGTTTCAAATAAGTCGGTTTAAGTTACAAGCCAAGACTTTCTTACTGTTTTATCCTGTGTATTTCAGTTTAATGCATTTTGTTAAATGGTAATTTATTTTTCGAAGATTGTCAATACATTCTTAATCGAATTTCAACAAACGATTTATTTCCGATTAATATATCGGTAAAGTGATAATAGAAAAACACCCACAAACTTTAAACATTCCCAGTCTTACCTCATTCTGCATCCAGGAAGCACAAACAAACGCACATATAAGTAAAGGATATCGGAAAAATCTATCTAATAAAAACTAATGATAGGCAATTATATATGTATCGGTTGTTTGGATCAGTGTGTTAGTGTGAAACCGATTAACCAGGGTCGGCGCGGCGTAGTAATGCTGGGTTGATTAAATATCGCTTAGCGCTATGTGAGACGGCTTCCGATGAACCGGGAAACCCGGTGAATCGTCTACAGAGGCGCGGGGTCGATACAAGGTAATCCCCACTGAGCTTCTGCATTCCGGTGCTGCTTAGCACGGGAACTGGATCTTTTCCGTTATACGTATACCACTGTTTCGGGTTTGTTTTCAAGCTTGATTTTGGTAAGTTAGGCTAGGTAACCTAACCTAAACTAACCTAACCTAACCTAACCTAGCTTAACATAACCTAACCTAACCTAACCAACTGCAACTGGGACGATTAGACGGCCAGAGCTAGCTTATCGTGTCTAAACAAAGATAACGGTAGATAAGATAGCGAAACCGCAGGTAAAATATTCTTACAAGGAATTTCCACTTAAAACGATTAATAACTATTATATGACCTAGTTTATGGTGCTCGGTCAAAAATCAAGCAAGAAGGGTAGATTTGGAATGGTGGTATACGTATAACGGAAAAGATCCCGGGAACTAATAACGGTACTGCACAGCTACAAGTACCCTGGTCTTAGGATTCCGTACACATACAAAGGTTTTTTCATCATACCAACTCAGAAACATCTGTTTTTAGTTCCTTTTTGTTGGCTCGAAAGGTAACCATTGCCGGCCTAGGCCGGATAAACTTTTCCGGCCTAGGCCAGATAAAACGGAAGTAAACAATCGGCTGATTTGCAGCAAAGCCACGTTTCATGCTTGTTTATTTGTGGTTTATTGGTTTCTTTTTAGAGGTATGTAGTGGCAGCACTGCATCCGTAGAAATTGTTTGTTCTGTTTGTTATAGGTTAGGTTTGAAGGTTTGAGAAGTATGTTTATGCAAGGACTACGTTATGATTGAGAGTATGTTTTTTTCTGCGTAGTATGATGAAAAATATCGTACGTTACACGGCCGGGAAGTTTTGCCGTACTCGCATGAAAATACCGCACTCGCTTTCGCTCGCGCGGGAACTATCATGCTCGTCCGGCGAAACAGTACTTCCCGGCCTAGTAACGTAATATACTATATCAGTACTTTAATAATGATAAAGTATACGTAAAGTCTTAACCTAGTATCCCGGGTGGGACTCACTTCTAATCCCGCCTCCTTAATGGGAAACCCATAGCGGAAGGCCGCGAGGCTGGATGCATGGACTAACGAAGTACCACGGGTGCTGGTTACCAGGCCCAGCTGGCTCTGGCTGGGTCGACTCTCGGTCAGGGCTGGTGGACCAGCGTTTGGAGTTGGCCTCTTGGTGGTATGTGGTTACGAAATGGGCAGGGCTATCCCCCGGGCTCATGGAGTCACCATCATGGGTCCGGTATGTCCTGTTCCGGCTCAAAAAGGCAGCTAAGCTGTCAGGAGTAAGGTGGGCCCCGTGCGAAGCTCACGTAAACCTCCACCCCGACGGTGCGGTTGGTGGCTCTTGCCTTCCGAGGCATTTGTTTTCCTTCCGCATCGGATGGTGGTCATGAGTAGTCAGTTTGCCCTGGTTCGAGGCTAGGGGGCGACCCCTTCCTTGATGGGCTCGGCTTTGCCGCTGACGAGTCTGATGGCCTCAAGCCATCCCGCCAGCCAGGGGCGATGGCCTCAATCCTGGTTGGGGCCGGGTATGGCTCACGCTCGGGTACCGGCTATGGAAAACGGCTTGCTGCGTTTCACGAAATGAAATTAAATGAATGAAATTAAATGACTTAGTTCTGGGTCCAATATTGTTTATTTTATTCACGCATAGTATAAAAAAACTTTCAACAACGCAAATTCAACTATGTACGCTGACCTCTCTTATTCGGAAATAAATCACTGCGTAAGTTGGAAGTCTGCAACTCGTACAATAGATAAATCTTTATCAGTACTTTAATAACGATAAAGTATACGAAAATACAAGCAAGTCAAGTTGTATATATCTTGACAAAGCCAAACTGAACTCATTCTTATTTATGAACGATTTTGTGAGATCCTTTTAATCAGAACATTTCTATTTATAAGAATAAGAATATTTCACTATCGATCAACACAAAATTGGTTACAGATATTGTCAACATCAACTCATGACACTTTTACATTAACATTACAGGTAAATATACAATCTAACAGCTAATCATAAATAAATAATCTAAATCAAAATATCAGCCTTTGGAAATTGAAGAAATTCTTTAACTGAGTGAAATGGACTGTCAATCAGCCAGTTATAATGGCGTTTTTTTTATTACATTGAAGATAGGGTAAAATTGACTTAGGAAGTTAATTGCAAAGTTTTATACATAGAATTGTTGTAGACTAATTCAAACAACTCAAACTAATTCTTAATTCATGGTTGGGCGCGATATTTGAAGGCGATTCTTAATCAATTCTAAGAATTGATATTTTTTGGGCCTCAAAACGAAAAGTTACCTTGGTCTGAAGCTTAGGTCTATGAGACCTACGGGAATAGCTTCGCTACGGGGAACCATGGGGGACAAACTCCATTGACCGAAGATAACTGTTGAAAGTCTCGTAACATTTCTAGATAATTTCAGGAGACCGTCAAGTTCCGCTTTATGTTGTTACGTTTCAGTAGATCGTTGTTCCAAATGCGGTTATGTTACGAGCCAATACGATTTATGGTAGATACTTACAATTTTAGTGATAAATTACAATAAATAATCAATTAATCAAGTGACTATCAACTAGCGTCTACTCCCTTTTTCATTAATTGTTTTATTAAACCCTCCAGAAAACGTAATTAATAGTCGTTGACAGCAATATACGCTGTTGCTGACTGAGAACAACTACGTTCTGTATCTCTCCTGGCACCAAGTCAAAAATAGTGAACAAAATATTCTTACTGAAAGTGAAAAAAATTATTTCCCGTATTCCATAAAATGTCTTTTTTCGTTTTTAAAAAGAATATTTTAACGTAATTTTTCAATTTTCATAGTCGCAATAGAAAATTTACTACAGAAGTTTTAAAAGAAAATTCGTTTGTAGACAACGTTTTCCCTTTTATCACACTACTCTAAATTCATGGTTGGTGGTGATATTAGAAGGCAATTATGCGATAGTAGGTTGTAATTAGTACTTCGGCACTAATTAATGGTCATACTTTTAACGAACAAAATGGCAGTACAGGAGAAAATCTTTATATTTGTGTTTCTAGTAGTTCTTAGCAAGGCCATTACATATTTATGACGTAAAAATTGAATGCGTTAAATAAATAGTTGGAAAATCGTTCGTTTACTTAAATACAAGACAAAATTTATTAATAATGAGTTCATTATTATATTGTTAATATAGAGTGTTCCAAAAAGGAATGCTCTTTTGAATTTTAGTAGCATAAAAAAACTTAAGTAAAACTTTTAAAATAAGTTAATCCAAAAATTCATTTCAAGGAAATAGTTTAAGCTGACTTATAATAATACACAAGTAGATCCTCCCCGCTCAGGCACCCCAACATACAAAACCTCGCCTCAGAGATGAATCTACGGCAGAGGTCTTGTAGCTAGCTTCTATGAGCTTAAGAATGCTTTCCTTAATCTTCCTTAAGGTTTTTTTCATTGCCATTCCCCCCCAAAAAAATATAATAATCGTTTATTAAATGACATTAATACTGTAATAGATGGGATATTATTAAGGTCCGATTTACAGTCACTGTAGATTAACTTACATTATTCATGAAAGCTTATTCGTACAAAAATAAAAGCTGTGCTGCTGCAAAAAACAAATTTTGTTTGGCTAGATGCTGGAGCCGCAAGGATCTTCTGCGGTTGATAATTTGGTACCTCAAACACGTTAAATTAAGTGTACTTTTAAGTAATCTTACATAAATTTCAGTAAACCTTTATCAAGTTCTTATATTTAAAAAACGCAAAGTGTTTTAAATAATTGACATAACCGAACTAACATCATTTTATCAAATTATTAATTATTCATTTTAATTTTCAACAGAGAGATAAAATTATATTATTTTATAATAAGTTAGTTCCTTTTAGTAAATAATAATCAAATAGTTATCACTTCAGTAACTGATTTCATACCAATGGTGTTACCGTGTTAATAATTTAGCTAGCACGTTTCAAATTAAAATTTAAATCAATGAAATCCCTTCTTTTTATATAATTCAGTATAGTAAGACCAACACTCAATAAACACCACGTAACACAAAGTCAATACTCATTTTTCTGAGATAATGTTTATTTACTTTATAAAAAATCGGCACCACTGTAAGTATAGACTGAGAAAACTTCTACATAAAGTTGCTGCCGAACTTTTCAAACAAGTTACAGACTTTAATTGGGGACCTTTGAGTAGAAACTTATTTTTATCAAGCGCCAACAGCTTATTGTTTAATAGTTGTACAATCTTTTTTCACAGAAAAAAATAAAATTGGTAAATCATTATTGTATTACATACAAGGTTATTTTACATTACACTCCGTAGAATGTACTGGAAAACGTATTTGAGACCTAAAGAGATTTTGTTGTTCATAAATTCAATTGCAATCCAATTATATTACAGTAAATACTGATTGATACTGATTCCCCATAAAAGGGTTCCCACTTAAACTCGTTCAAGGGGCAGCTTTCAGATGAGTTCATCATAGAGGACCTATAGGATCGACACAAAGGCTGGTTTGTTAAACTCATTTTGAGCTTAAGTACTAGCCTGGTCTCACATTTTTCTCATGACGCCAAACGCACAAAGTTTCGATCACTATTTTTATCCATATACATGGTTAATTAATAAATTTATTTATTGTTTATTCAAATTATTGTTATTATGATTGTTATTCGCACTAATTCAAACCACTTCGATTTATTTTTTGACAGTTACAATGTTTTTAGAAATTAATTCCTCAATCGGCTTATTGATAATGACTTTTAATTTTATTAATTAATTACAGCTGGAGCACAAACCCTCTAGCCCCCCTGACGGAACACCCCCCCCCCCCCCGCCTTTTTTCCCTGGCGCCCTGGACTGGGCGTGCCAGTTTGTTTGGGTTTAATTTATTTAATTAGCTAATCATGTGTTTCATGATATGAATAACTAAATTTAATGGAGCTGAGTTTATATTATTTGGTAGTATTGTTGTTAATCCAAAAAAGCAAGGATAACAATGTTAAAATATAACTAATAATAAAACTAATATCTTGAAACTAATAATAAAACTTAATTTTCAAACTGTAATAAACGTCTCTAATGACTTAATTCAACGTAAATAGGCTATTTCCAAGTTTCTTCCTCCCCCTTTTCATAAAAAAAGGGTCACAGAATCCAACATTGATCACTTTGGGACCGTATCGTCCCAGGTAAACGTGATACCCACTCACCTAATGATCCGCATGACGGCTGCGGCGTCCTCCCTTTACACAAATTTGTCATTTACTCACACATGTCAGTCTCATTCGTAACGTTGGCTTTGGTTTTAGAAAATTAGCTCAGCTGTTCGTTCATAATGTACTAAAACTGCAAACGTGCGTACGCCAGCGAGGATGATGAGCTATCGATTGCATCGAGAGTGGTTATCGGTTATTATTATTCATTGTTGCATTGTTGTCGGCTTGATAGATTTGTGAAACTCGCTCATTTCACCAATCGATAGTTCGACGTGTATGATACATCGATAGTTGTTCATTGTTGCCAGCCTAGCTTAACACAAATGAAACAAACAATCAGCTGACTGTTTTAAATAGCAAGAACGAGATGAATGCCTCTTTGGGAGATATATTTAAAGGTAAACAAGTTGTAAAATTTTGGTTTTATTAAGTAGTTACCTTGTTGTATTGAGCGGTTTGACGAAAAATATAGTTACCTCATGGGCCTAAAGGTGCTTTTCGTTGATCGGTCTTTTTTCGACCTCGGCTTACAGCCTCGGTCATTAAACTTGACCTTGTACGAAAAGCGTCACTTTAGGCCCTAGTAAAGAAATCTGCTATTTTTAGAGATGTAGGTGACTTATAAGACCAGGTTTAATGTTTGTTTTTAAAATGTACCGATTGAATTTGTACGCTCTAATCATGAGGTCACTTTCTTCAATACTCCATGAATTATATATAACTGGCGCCAATTCTCGAGGCCCACGCCGTCCATAAGACTAATGTTAATTTTAGCATTGGGCTTATGGACGGCGTGGGCCTCAAGAATTGGCGCCAGTTATACTAAACTATAATGCTTATTCTGTGGATATGATACTGCCATTTTAGTACATTCTCGAGTCAGTCGAATGATCGCATGATTTCGCATTATTAAAAAATAAAACAGTTTTTTTTTATTTGGTTGGTTTAAAACGCAATCAAAATTATTTTTGTCTTAATAAGAACTTCACACAACAGTTCAGACCAGTGTTTTTCAACCGGTGTACGCTGAGAAACACCAGTGGTTTCGCGTAATCGTGGTGCGCAAGAGGAACTGAAAACTTTTTAGAAACTGACGAGTTCTACTAGGAGAACAAATTTGATATCCCTGTATAGCCTGATGAAGATTCCATAGGAATCGAAACTGCATTAGCCATATCCTGACTATAGTACTAGGATCACTCGACGTTAAAAGGTATTTAAACCATTTTGAAATAACTATAACAGTGATTCGGTGGCTAACAACATGAAAAGGTGAAGTAAAGAAATCAGCCAATTTATACTTCACAACATTACATCTATTTCTTAGAGAACTAACTGAGGTGGTCAGTTTTACAACATATTCAAAAAGAAGGAACTACGTGTATTCATCTTGAAAATACCAATCAGAAAGCTTTCTTTCTGCTCGGACGGGGCTGTTATGGGAGCTCAAGTTACGGAAACGCCGTTACAGTTATAAAGACATTTATGAAACAACAAATCTCTTTGAAAACCGTTCATTCACTGGCGGAAGCCTGAACGGCGTGTTTGTCAGTGTAATCTCTCCTTGAGGCGATCCGGGTCAGCGATACACACCGAAATTGTTCCATATTCTCAGACGTTTATGAAAAAAGGAAATACGGAGTTGAAGTTTTATAACTGGCGCCAATTATTAAGGCCCACGCCGCGCCGTCCACAAGCCCAATGCTAAAATTAACATTAGTCTTATGGACGGCGTGGGCCTTAAGATTTGGCGCCAGTTATACTAGAATCGAAGATACATTTTTTATGTAAAACATGACATCTGTGATTTATATCACATCTCATTTGAGTGTTTGGCAAACTTTAGAATCCATCTCCACCGTTAATAGTATATTACGCAACTAGTGCGGGAAGTAGGTGTTTACGTGCGAGCATGATAGTTCACGCGCGACGCTTGCGGAGCGCGGGAATTTCATGCGAGCATCGTAAACACCTTCCCGGATGAGTTGCGTACGATAGTTTTCGCGACACTACCAGCAACGTACAGGGTAAGTAAAAAACAACACTTCTATGAAAGTAAAAGATTTTAAAAACATTAAATAAACTGTAGAGTCAAAATACGAACAAAACTATATTTATCTGTGCGGGGGAGATAACAAAAAGCGTTATCTCTGCTGTTCAGCGACCGAGTAAGCCTTTCTTGGAATACGACTTATCGTCACACAAACGGCAACAATTGAATAAATAATACTGCTCTTTATAACTTATCGCTATTAACTGTACGTAGTCGCAACCTGGGAAACCAATTTAGTTACAATTGAGATATGGTCGTCATAGTTAAAATGTGTATGTTGTGTTTGTGTAGAGTAATGTATGTAAATTGTGTGATATACTTTTTTTCTTGAGTTGGCAACATTGAGCGTTTACCGCACTCGTGCGGTAAATGCTCAATGCAAACTCTTTACCGCACTCCAGTTGATTTGTTATCTCACTACAGCTGATATTTGCCGTACTCTTTTGTAAACGGCGACTTCCCACACTGAAACGGAAGCGGAAATCGGCTTCTTACTAGTGTAGTGTTGCGAAAAATCATTTTCGATATTTACAATCGCGTTTATGTTAACCAAAACATCATTTCGATACTATCATCGAAAAGATAATTTAAAGCATAGATGTTCATCTGCATGATAGTTTAGTAAATAAACAATAATTCTAGCAGGTTTAATCGAAATAAAACATTAAAGATCATAAAATCATGGTTACAATTACTGCTTCAGTACAAACTTTAGTTGCACCTTATAAACTTTGAGAAAATACACTTTGCACGACACTTTGGTACTCCCCTTGCAAAAAATTGCCTACTTACGAGTCGAACATGTCCTTTCTTCTATTATATCGTAAAAAAATATAAAAAACTCTAATTGTTGAACCAGATAACGCATCTTGCTGATGAAATGCTAGATTCGTGAATTATCTGCATTTAAGTAAACTTATGGCTCCACATATAAGTTATCTTAAATATTACTCAAGGTATATTGGAATTTTCGAACCATTTAGCTACATCCACGTTGGATACACTGCCAAATGTATCCATCACTTCTATCACGTTTCATTCCTAGAATCATCGTAACACCACATGAAATTAAATTAGCTAAAAGAGGAAATGTTTGCAATCCATGACTTATGACTGTCTGACCCTAGGTTTGTCACTTTCTCTTAATTGTAATAGGATAATTTAAAAAAAAACTAACTGAAACCGACATTTTAACAAACGGATAGAACATTAACTTAAATCGTTTGTTTCAAATAAGTTTCACATGAATAACAATAAAACATATGTTTTTAAATGGAATCGATTATTTAAATCAAATCGAAAAATATAGATTTTTTACTTCGATTTTAACGGTGGAAACGGATTCTAAAGTTTAGCCTTTGTTTCATGGGTAACATTACCGAAAAAAACCAAAAGTAATCGAGGTTCAGTTAACATGGGTTCTTAACCATATTCAGTGAACGCTTGGAGATGGCTCTGTTACGAAACCGAAGCCAGTCACCAACAGCAGCAATTGTACTCGATACAGGTACAATCCAGAGTAAAGATGGCCGAATATATTAGTCTTAGATTTTTCTATTACAAATATAAAAGTAACTGATTTCCAAAGTAACTATATGAGATTGTGATTAATACTAATACATCTTTGCCTTATTCTACACTCTACAAATACAATTAGTTCGACTTTCTGTTTCTTTCATCGCTTGCGTTTACAAAATAAATGTGGTAAATTTTCATAATATGATTTAAAACTAATGTGAGAGTTATCTCATGCAATACAATGTTTAGCTAATTCAAGGCGGTCGCCGGGGCATGAGATATCATATTCTGCATATTATGTAGGCATATAATGATTATTTAATTTTACAAATTATTATGTGTTACAAAATAAAAATTATTGCTATAAGTAACTATAAAAAAGGTCTACTTAATATCATTATGATAGTTTTAAAACAGTAGTGATAGTTTGGCACAGAAATTTATTTTCTTAATATAATATAATAACTAACAACATTACATAAACAAATAATTTCGTAAAAATCATTAAATCTCGGTAATTTTTAATTTTAATATTTTTCAATCGGCATAAATATATTTTTCACAGGTTTTTATCAGTTGAAGGCTCAATTTTTATCCAAAGCTTCTCAGAACAGTAAACTGAAAACCTAATATGAAACCTGATACAGATATTAGGTTTTTCAACTAATATTTCTTTGTTTCTAATATGGAAGTAACTGATATCTAATATGGCACATCCCTAGAGGCTAAGTAACCACTGAAAACCACTGAAACCATTTATCGTCAAATATTTTTACACAATAGCTCAGCAAGTGACACAACACTTGTCGGCAGAGCCAGAAACCAAAGAAAAACAAACAATAATAAATTAATCACAAATATTATTAAATAATCATATACATATACAGGGTGTCTGGTCATAAGTGTACAAAAATGTTCAACTACATTGGAATAGTGTCAAAATGTTGCATATTCGAGGTTCCATACTCTTACAGTTACGGAAAAATAAATAAAATAATTGTTTTTAATTGCCGTTCTTTTGTCGAATAAATGGCTTTAACCGCATTGAAATTTACTTTTTTATGGTCTTTATTGTATTTTTCAGACCTATCTGTACTGTACTACTCTGAAATTACTCTATGGGCTATCAGGACAATCATGTAGGCCCTACTCTATTTCAAGAATAAACACGAAAATTAAATGGACAATTTATACTCTAAAAATAAAAAATAAGGGAAGAAAACTGATTTCGAAAGAGGAGGAACTTTGTAAGGTGTGAGATTGAGGATTGATGCAGTAAACTATTGATACAGTAAACTAGTAATTTGTAATTTGTGATCTGGAGGTTAGTGGAGTGCCGAAGTTTTATACCAATAGTGAGTTTTGGGATAGTGATCGAGGTACTGAAATGTTAGCAATTTAATTTGAATCTCTGGCATTAAACAGAAATAAAGTTTGTTTAAAATTAAAGAGGAGTAAACAACCTTAAAAAGTTGAAACGCTAAGGCAGGTCAGTTTAAGTAAATGACATATTTGTATTCATGTATAAAGTTTTAATCTTTTCAACCGTTACATTTTACAATTTAAAACTTTATTTTATTAATAGAAACTAGAAGGATAAAGCTTTTTTCCATAAGTTACCGTGATTAATCCAAAGAAACTAATCAAACTAGAAATAGAATCCTGTAATAAAATTTGGTTCGACTCAGTAGAACTAAAATGGTCTGTAAGTAACACGCTTCTCTTTTCAATTGAGAAGTATATAGGCCTGGAAGGATGATACTAAATATGAAGGTTCCATTCCACGTATCCAATAGCCCTCGAGCTAGTGTTTGGATCTTAATATAGATTTAATCATGAGAGTTTATTGGAAAATGATGTATTTTCACTGTAGGAAATCGTACTATATCAAGTATAACATGTTATTTTGGATATAATCGAAAAAAATAATGGTGTGCTGTTGGCTGTTAAAGAATGGAACTTCTTTAATTAACAGTTGTAGGGTTTAATGCGGAATGAAATAACTTGAGTAAATTAAAACTAAGCTTTAAAGTACGTGAAATATGTAATAAAGATAAATTAAAGTGTTGAATTCAAAACTTTACAAATCATGTATCAAATATCAAAGGTTTTGGTCTGCTACAAAATTTTATATGAATACAAAATCTAAAATCAGTGCAAAATTTTATATAATCGGATAATACGATCATGTTTAAAAACAGGCACTTTTTAGGAATATTGTTTGCTTCATCTGAAAAATAATAACTTTTTTCAATAAGGAAAACGACCGAAATAAGCGTGAGTTTAAAACCGTTGTATGCCATAAAAAAAAGTTTATAATTGGGAGCACGAAATAAAGCGGAGGGAAAAACTGTTAACTCGTCAAATCGTCTGCTAAACCTCAGCTGACATAAATAAATGAAATATTTTAGTTGATCTGACAAAACTTCGCACTTTTTTAGGACCTTTTACTAGTAAATTTGTGTTTGCTTTAACATATCATATAGTTTATTAACTACCCAAACAATGAACGCTATTTTCGCCGCAGCACGCTCACTCGCCCACCTTATTTGGTGCTCACTATGAAAAAAGTGCATTAAATGTATTTTTCCCCACTTCCTATATCAAGACGCTTTTTACTCCTTGCTATGAGTGAGTAAAATAACATTTTGTCTCCCGGCGGGAGACAATGTAAACCCGTAAGATTAACATTGAAATCAATAATTGAAAATCGTGCGCCTCCAAATATCTACCTACGCACACATGCAAATATCGTTGAGGTTCAACAGATTGCAGGCGCTGACAGCTGATGTAGTGGCAGGAGTAGTCACATAAGAATAACTTTAACAACAATCAGCTGTAATAACGTCTACGAACAAAGCGTGTACGAATTTTGCGAGAATCAGCTGATCGTTGGGGCCAGTGCATGTATGGTTGCAGCAACTCAGATAAAGGCACTAACTGCAGATTGAAAAAAAAGGATATTCGTATACCTTGATTATCAAAAGAAGGTAAACGGCGGAGCGAGCGCGCGGCAGTAAAAACATTGTTGTTCATAACGCTATAGAAACGTAAAAAACGCTGTCAAAAATTTGCAGTCCACTTGTTTCCTTTTAATTTTTTTTAACCTTTTAATTACATTATCAGCACTGTTTCCAAATAATTTTTAACGCATATCGTTTAGTTTAAACTGTGAGTTATATTATTAAAAACACGATTAACAAATTAAAAAAGTCAATTCTTTGTGTAACGACGTAAATATTGATCATAGGACTCTCAAATTTTGATATATTGTTCCCAAGAAAGTCGACTAAAGGTTCTATAAAGGAGTTTTTTCCGATGCTTCTAAGCAGAGTTATAATAAATCAAACACAAAAAAAGTGGACTGCAAATTTTTAACAGTGTTTTTTTCCGCGCTCGTTCCGTCGTTCACCTTCTTTCGATAATCAGGGTATTAGACTGGGAGCTGGGAGGTAAAAAATTACGTCATAAGGTGCACATGTAAAAGCTATCCCGTTTTGAAGCGGCATCCTGGGAGGTGTCAAAAATGGGTTTTCGAGCCCTCAATCTGGGGGGCGTTATCGTTTTCTCATTAAGCGCTGGGTATTGTGGTATTGGTTGTCAGTCGATGTTAGGACCAAACCTAACCTATTCTAACCTAACTTAACCTAACCCAACCTAACCTAACCTAACCGAAGTCTAGAGAGACTTATTGACACTTTAAGTCTATGTTAAACAGTTCTTATAGTACTCTTTTTCCAACGATTAAACGTTTAAATTATAAATAAATATATTATTTCGCAGAATTAGTTCCATCCCGATTAATCCTCAGTCCATGGAGAGTATAACAGAAAAGACCCCACGACGCCTTGAATCACTAACAGATCGTCCGAGTGTGATTTCCACTGAGATGGACGTCAGTTGAATCTTCCATGGTCTTCCTTAGCTAGGACGTTTATTGTCACTATACTACAGCGTACTCAAATTTCAGAGTACCATCTCATCTCAGCCAGCGTAGGAGAATAAACTCAACCACGACAAACTTCCTGGCTAAAAGAGACCATGGACGATTCAAAAGACATTCATCTGCGTTGATGAAATATTTGTTTAAAGATTGGGTATTTATAATTGCAGGTGGGGGAAAATGTGTGCATTTCGACAGTAAAGCACACTAGGTGGAATTTATAAGAATTTAAAATTTTAATTTGATTAATTTAAGAAACTTATATGTGTCCCTCGTGACAGCTGTGAAATTTTCACTCGTGAAACAATGTTGAACTTCACTCACTCAACACACTAATAACTATTTCTTGGTGAGACTAGAGTATCCTGGTACACATAGACCTACTTCTCTCACACAAAAACAATCTCAATTTTTTCCATCTCATTCCACAAAATTCTATACCTTAATGTTGACAGTCTTTGTCGTTCTAATTTATTGTATCTACCCGCATAATACGTCTTTTGACTTAATCATCAACACAATTTTCTTTCAACTAGACTCGTCTCGCCACATTGACAATTCGTCTGAGCGACGTTCAAAAGACTGTCATATGTCACGTTGTAAACTAGTGACTGTATGAAGAGGTGCCAGCAGTGATCGAACTCGCGCTCCAGCCTCGAAGCTATAACCAGCGCTACAGTAGTATCTCCCACTAGAGTTTCAGTCACTCACAGAAGCCTTAAACCGTGATTCTCTATATCTAGGGTAGTGAAAACTGTATGTACTCTTACTTAAAATGAGCGATTCTTGTTTATGTATATTTGTATATCTATCTTGATATATTTTGCTAATCTCGAAAACGTCTACAACGATTTGAATGAATTTTGTATTTAGTTGAGGTTTGATTCGGGTATACTTTCAAAACGTCATTTGAAAGCAAAAAAATACATCAGGGTTCAAGGGTTGCTATGTTGGTTACGAAATAGCAAAGAAAACATAAATAAAACAATAAAACAGCTAAAGGGGTGACGTGTTGCAAATCATAGTAGAAACGTCATACCATAAAGTGAAGGGAAGAGTATTTAAATATGCTTTGAAAAATGTGCACTACCTAGTAAAGCTCAATCCTTCAGGCGAGCTCCAATGAACAGCCGTTAATAAAGGAGCAATGTATTGCGAATTGGAGAAGAAAGAACATTAAAATAAGACCATGATGTAAACCACAGAGTATTCAAGTACGCTTTGAGAACTCTACATTACAGAGTAAAGCTCAGTCCTCCAAGATCTTAATAGTTAGTTATTTTTGTGTTGAGTTAGTAAAGTACAACATTATCTCACGAGTGATAATATTGGCGCCCGAGCTTGTCGAGGGTAACAATTTTCAAGAGGGAGACAATGTGCTTTACCCTCGAAATACACATAACATTTTCCCCCCACCTGCAATAATAAATACCTAATCCATAAACATCAATTTTCATTAACCTGGTAATTAAAAAACAATATCAATTTTGTTTAGTGCCTGCATCCGAGTAGCTGCAAGCCACGGATATGTAATGTTGCCTTTCTGAGTTGCAACATTCTTATACGCTTAATTCTTTGTGGTTCTTACAGCTGATTGTTGTCGATGTTACACTTATGTGATTATTCCTGTCACAATATTAACTGTTAGTGCCTGCAATCTGTTAAGCTTCAACATACTTACATGCCTCCGTAGAAATTTGTAGGCGTTCGATTTTTGAATTATTGATTTCAATGTTAATTCTTATTAATTTACTTTGATTCCCGGCGGGAGACAAAGTAATCACTTCACTCCCGCTGGTAGACAAAGTAATATTTTACTCATTCATTACAAGGAGTAAAAAGCCTCTTAATATAACAGGTGGGGAAAAAAGTAAAAGCTGAATGAAGGAAGATAAATAGGTCCTTTATATTATTTTTTTAATAGGTCTCTAAATAAAAAAGAGTACAGTGGAGTTTTAGCTTAAGGGTATCAACTGCATCTTATTTTTAAAGTCAGTACAGTATGTATGTGTGTAAACTACATGTAACAAGAAAACATTCAACTATATAACGTTATAGTTAGTTTAAATCTTGACAAAAACGTCCATTTATTTAGGCCTATTGGAAATTCCTCTCCACTAGAGTTTTAAATCCAGGCTGCATACCTTTTCCCGTCCGAACAGTTTTATTCATGACGTTCTACATTATGTATGCGCCACATCAATTTTTTCACTTACGGAGAAAGGTCGGCAATGCCAAATCAAACGAGTGGCGATAAATGAACACGCTAGCGTCTGATTATGCAAACACACTCGTATTTATTTTTAGCATGAACTGTGACGTTTAATTTGCAGGTAGTTCTGTTGCGGGCAGTCACACAATTGCGTCACTCCAACACCTCGAAACTTCATTTTCAAAATTCAACTTTAAGATAGGCTCTGTAGGTACAGGGTTTTTTTTCAAACGCAACCCAGAACTTAATTTTATCGGTGAAGGATTGTTTCCCCCCAAGATCCCCGATTTGGCTCAACTATATTATTTTCCCTGGGGAGATATAAAAAGTAAGGCCTACGAAAACAATTAAAAGGATATTCTGCACCTCAAAACAAACATAACAAATTTAATGGAAGAAATCCAAAGAGGTACCTGGCAACACGTGTTTGGGAATTTGATGGAGAGAGCATAACTTTATACAAATTCCAATGGCGGATTGTTTGAGCACATAATGTATACTAAATGTGATCAAACTTAAACAGTAGGTTGTTAAAAATTTAAAGATCAATAAAACAATACTCAAATTTATAAGTGCATTATTCAATCTTAAAAATGGATTGCGTTTAAAAAAACACTCTGGACCATCATAAACAATCCAAATATTACCTCGAAACTATATTATGATGGAAAATTAGTTAAGTAGAAAATGTATCCAACTCGTACCGTGCGTTTGGAAAAATATTCTCAAGCCATTGCATCCTAATTATGATGAATTGAGTCTTATGTAGGCTCTTCGTTTGGAGTTTTTTCTACAATTATTTCCTTTTGAAATATTTCGAGCTCTGTTATTGTGCCAGGTTTCGAAGTTATTTCTTATTTTACTACTTATCTGAACCACGTTTATTGTTACTATACACGGAACTTTTTACTTAAAATCAAAGGTTAGTTTGGATGTCGATCGACAGAAGAGTTTCAAGCTAGGGGGGCTAAGGTGCGCGATTTTAGAAGTGATGTTTTTTGGCTCCCCCGTGCAATTTGGTTTTTAGTAGTTACGAGGTGTAGACTGCTCAGCCCGATATTTCCCGAACGTCTGGCGGTCCTGCAATATTCATGGGGCCAGGGTTTCCAGGTGTACGATAATTTCTCTGGATTGTACGATGTACGATAGTACTTCCTATCGTACGCGAAAAATATACGATAATTTTGAATAGGTGCAACTGTTAAAGAAGGAAACAAGATTTAAAATGAAAACAATGCTTATTTTTTAGACCGGGTTTTTTGCATTGTAATTAAACAAAATCATCCTTAGTAGTCTCGTCTTTTCTGATGTCTGTTACTAGTTGTCATATTTAAGCCTAGCAGCGAGCGGATGGATAGTCTCTTTGTTTATGTGTTTATTACGTTTTAAGGTGAAATGAATATTTTAAGGTAATTTGGATTTATAAGTAGTCTTTTATTTATTTTAATACAGTAAGCTGATACAACTAAACTTCAACCTACATAGTGCTACTTCCCTGTATGAAGAAGAGGATAAAGGTATTTATTTTTATAGGATTAAATGCTGTGTTAAACCATAGATGAATATCATTACTATGGAAAAATGTAACCTTGATGTACTTATTGCATGAAACGGTAATTTATTCACGTATTTGTGAAAATGAGATAAGACTTTAATTTTGTGTTTTAACTGTGAATTTGCATATTGAATTTCTGTTTGCTTTGTAATTAAACTTAATTTTATTTTTACTGCTTTCTTCCCAGTGTATTTAATTTCCTTTTTGATATTCGTACATATACATATATAAAAACAAAAATATGGTAATATATTTCATTTTACCACAGGGATTGTTTACTCTAATATGACGAAACCGTATTTGTACCTTTGTACGATAATTTTGCAATAAGTACCATAATTTCAGCAGGTGGCGTACGATAATGGGATTTTAAAATCTGGAACCCGGCATGGGGCTGGTCAGTGAGCGTGTGAGCGTGTGCGCGAGTACAGCGAGGGGAGCATTGTGCGCGCCGCGGCGCTATTTCGAGAATAATCAGTCCAATGCAATCGGCATGATTTTGATTACGGACTGAGCGAGGCTCTGGCACTCGGGCTCGAGCGCCCAGTTGGACCCGGCTATTTTTAGTTTTGTCTCTGACCCCCTCTCACCCAACTATATACTTGTGCTAATTCTGGGAGTTCACTTCTCTCCATTAGAGCTCGTCCTCTCTCTCTCTCCCTCGGACTAGGCCCGGTATAACAGAGCGATTGCGCCTTTCTGACTTATTTTCCGACGTTTTCCCAAGATTGTTTGGATTGCAGGCGGAGCGCCACAGTTAGAAGGTGTATAAATATTCCGGATTCTATGTATTAGATAACAAAACAACACTAAGAACGGTGAAGAACGAAGAAGGTTTATTAGGCTTTAAGAGGGCCTTGACTGATTAAGTAGAAATTATTTGGTGACATAATGTTCATTTATTTGACTTGCAACACGAGTCTATTTTTTCAAAGGCAGTTCTTAAAAGTGCAAAGTAGAGTAACGAAGGCTTCCTTTAGGAACAATACCCTATGTAATATCACAAGACTCGCCGATGCGCGCTTTCTTGCCATCGGCTGACATACTTACCATTAGTCTAATGTTTACTACATGACATTGACTGCGGCATACAAACAATATTTACGGCCACCCACTGGCATAATAAACATCAAACCTTAATACTGCATCGAGAGACGAGTCCACCAGATCATCGCCCGAGGCTAATAACCTGGTCTAGTCCACCCAAAATACAATTTTCTTTATCTACGACCATTGCAATAAGCACCAATGATGGTATTACAATAAACATTATAATGATGTACATTTAAAAAAAAACCAAGCAGTTGCATAAAGTCACCTTTATGATACTGGAGTCACTTTAGAGTACCTTCATGCAAATTAAACAACTCACACATCGGCTGATTGCACCCATAAGATTCCGATTTTAGTGTCATATTGTACCTAACCTTAAACGTCCTTTAATACGTTATAAATACAAGTGTGTCATCTACTGTGAGTTATTTATTTATATCAACACATCCCAAATTTCGATTAGCTAACTTTATCTTTAATTCACCTATTTAGTATGGTTATTATCAGTAAAATAGGAATTATTGTTTTTGTACCTTACCTCAAAAACTAATTGTTGTGAGGTGAAGTCAAGCAACGTCGAGCGTGGTCACTACTTGGATGGGTGACCGCTTGGGAACACCACGTTTATAGTAGTCACATTTTAAATACGGTATGTTAATTAGTTGTTTTTGGACACTCTGTATATTTTTGGTCGTAGATAAAGTAGTGTATGCAACGATTGTATTATGCCTTTAAGCCACTCGTGAGATATTTAGAACACTCGCTTCACTCGTGTTCTAACTTACATCTCACTCGTGGCTTAAAGGCATTCATAATACAATCGTTGCATAGACTACTATTGTACCACTGCAAAAACGGCAGTTTTAATTACATGTATTGAGGTACCTGAAGAAGGTCTTTTTCATCCTAGGAAAAAAGAATCAGCTGATGTCGAGGACATCAGCTGTTCGTTTATAATGTACTAAAACTACAAACGTGTGTACGTCAGCAAAGATGGTGAGCTATCGATTGCATCGAGGGTGGTTATCGGTTATTATTATCAATTGTAGTTCATTGTTGTATTGTTGTAATTACTTATACTTCTTCAGTCGTCCCGATTGTTGTCGGTTTAATCGATTTGGAAAACTCGCTCATTCCACCAATCGATATTTCAATGCGTACGATACATCGATAGTTGTTCATTGTTGTCAGTCTAGGCTAACACAAATGAAACAGACAATCAGCTGATTGTTTTAAATAGCAAGAACAAGATGAAAGCCTCTTTGGAAGATGTCTTTCAAGGTAAGCAAGTTGTAACATTTTGGTTTTATTAAGTAGTTACCGTGTTGTGATGAGCGGTTTAACGAAAAATATAGTTCATCACACGGGCCTAAAGTGACGCTTTTCGCACGAGGTCAAGCTTTATGACTAAGGCTGCGTAAGCCGAGTATTACTATGAATGAATGAAATATACTATTTTTAGAGATGCAGGTGTTCTAAATGACCAGGTATTAAAGTCTGTTTTTAAAATGTAGGCCTACCAATTGAAATTGTACACTAATCATAAGGTTACTTTCTTTAACACACAATGATTCATATTACTAAGCAATTAGGCTTATTCTGCGGCCGGACGCCTTGGGCCGAGATAGTTGACTCGAGCTGTACAATGAGTCTATCGGAGTCCTGTAAAGCGAGGATCAACGTACAAACGCGCTTAATCCCTCATTACACCATCGAAACATTAACATACAATTTTGTAGCAGCTAACTTCCAGATTGAAATCAAGCCGAAATTGCAGTCAAATTTGATGGACTCCAACGGTCTCTTGAATAGAATCTTTCAAGAGTGATCTTTCACAAAATATTTAATGTTATAATACAGACCTAAACACAAATTAAAAACGTATTCATAGAGGAATTAGAGACAAAATGGGGCCTACCTTGAGTTTTGCTTTAGTGTAACCCATTTTTGTTGGTCCTGATTGCTCAGTGAAATCAAGATTTTTATTTTATTTCTATATAATCGTCATGAAACGATGCAAGTATTTAATCTATCTCATATGTAACACACTATAAACCTAAAATAAGGCATTTTCTAAGTAAGGAATTTGTTTCCAGACTCACAGTTTTATCTTCAGCACATGGACTATTTTTAAATAGTCTAATAATTTCTTATGTTTTGTATCACTTTGGTTTTAATCTATTTTACGATAACCTATCAGGAAGGTTTATCAAAGACTTTGTTAGTTATAACCAAGTAGCTGTCCTTGAAAGCGAGCCTGGATTACAATTCGCAGATTTCCGTTTCATATTATTTTTGGTGTATTTGTTATGATACCGACGTGATTTGAAAAAAAATAAATAATTTACACTCAATTGATTTATTTTTATAAATAAAACGTATATGGAGGCTAGTTGAAATACGAATATAAACAAGCATAAAAAGTAGCTGTAAATAATTGAACAATGTATGTAAGCAGTGAACTGAATAATTAATTTATCTTACATTGGCAATGTGATCGACCATGTTTAATGTGTTCAGGGTCAATACATGCTAAACAGCAATCACTAAAATATGATCCCACTTTGAAGAACTCTTCAAACAATCAAGCAACGAAACCTTTGATGCATTTTACCAAGCTAACTTTAGAAGCTACGCATCCTATAAAAATTTATCAAAATTTTTAAAAGACTGATTTCCATACGGCTTATGTGTTTAGTGTTTTTCAGCCCAGTAGCTTTGATGGATCTTGAGATGTGGACCTTCAAAGATAAACCAAATTCTCTCATTCGATTAATAAGAAAGTTTCGAACATATCGGAGACCACTAGGGCATTCAGCCGGGGCACCTCGAAACCAAAAACTTGGATTTTACGTTTTGAGCCCCACAATAACAACTTATCAAAAATCACAACTACCCGACCTTTTGCACAGCGACCCATATTTTGTCCGACATATTTGCTGGACTAATAAGTGCATTCTATAAAATAATGTAGTGTCTCCCCCTTCTATGATAGAAGTTTCCAGCAAACTAAAAAATACATTTACTTTAGTTTTCAAATCAGTAGCAACTTGAAAAAAAAAAACTCCCTACATATAAAATTATATTATTTTTAACCAGTCCCCTTAAAAATTAACCCTAACTGCGTAAACTCCTAAATGGGCTCTCTTGATTTATTTATGCACGAGATCCACGTCTCAAGCTTAATTGCACAGCCGTGAAAGAGCACGGTAGAACACGAAAAGGAAGTAATTAGACCCATTATACTTTCGTATATCCCATTTATCGTTCTCATTGAGGGTTTAAAGGTAAAAACACGAATCGCACTGACTCTGTTATAATTTGCTTCGATTCAACCAAAACTGTCAATGAACATATTATAACTATTAATTCATAGCCAGTTAAGTTACGGAGCACTGTAATATATTAACCAGCTGAAGTACGACACTATCACCAACAATGAATTTCAAACAAAGAACGAAATATAAATAATTCGTCTTTGAACGATATCCGTTGGTTTCAAGCCTTCTGTAAAGAAGTATCATATTGGATAATTTTCCTTAAAGAGTGCAAATAATGGTACCCCATTTTTCCAAATTTGATCACGTTAATTTTAACAAAACCTCGAATGATTGTAAATCATGTCTAAGACCGGTTAAAACAAAATACACTGAAATCAAGAGGTTTTTAGGGGGATATTGTATACTAGCTGATCAACACGGTTTCACCCGTCGAAAAAACAGAAAAACTTCCTTGGATTCATGATTTAATGATTAGGTTGCCATGACAACTTCATAGGATGTCATATAAGGTCGAAATTAAATAAAATTCGCTTTTTAGAAGCTTGCTGTTTAATTTCAAAAAGACTTACGCTAGTTTCGTCTAAAACCTTCTCATATATGCATACAGTACAGAAAATAAGTTTCCGCCATACCACTACTGTAGTTTTTGCGTGAAAAGCGGTCTCATATGTGATGAAAAGCGTTACCAACAGACAGAGTGACAGAAATTGAGATAAGGCTTGATTTGGATTCTCTGACCTTCAAAATGCAAAAATAACAATAATTTCATAATTGTAAGCAATTTACAGACGAAGCTCTAATTTTGTTTACATAAATTTAGGTAGGAATTCTTCGTTTTGTGGCTGACATCCTTCTCTAAAATATGTGTTTCAAATCATCTCTCCTTAAAATCGAAATAGGCTCAAAATCCAAAAAAGGCAAATAATCAACAACAAAAGAGTCAGCTTACGTTATGAGCAAACTCACAAAATAACATACCAGTCATATGGAAGAAAAGGCATCATTTCTGGTAATTTAACCGGAAATACAATCAGTTATCACACCAGTTATTAATTTAACATCGTATATTTACAGTATATAGTTAACTATTCTCGGCGTAATTGCATTGCAAGCTTTTTAATATTTACAGGCACATGAACAGTGACAGCTGGTAATTGTAATTTACAGTGACAGGAAGTGGCCGACCGTTTAACAGTATCGTAGCTTGTAGTAATAAGGCGCTGTGTATAGACGTTAGTTTTAACAAGTCACGTTTTTTTACTACATTTAAAAAAATGCAAATTTACTGAAGAGGAAACGCATGACGTATAATTTAAACAAGAGATTTATTTGTGTATTAAGAGCGCAAAGTATGTCATTGCCGCTCAATAATTGTAGTCAGTATGTCATTGCACCAATAATAATGCAGTATTATAATGATCGCCAAAGTAATGATCGATCTGATAGTAACAATGATCGTTACAATGACTGTACAATGATCGGCAAAGATGTATGTTGGCGCTACTACATCGGTACAATGATCGATACCATCGAGTAAAAAGCAAAAACAGCTATAGGGTTCAACGTTTTGTCATGTCTATCCGGCCAAATTAAAGGAATGAATAAATTTCTTTCTGTAATCTTCAAAACAGCATATTACCCCTATAAAGAACTTCGAGTCATTGTTCTACGCCTAACACAGGGAAGCGTCAATATTTTTTTCTTAAATGGTGGTAAAATAGTCATAAGTCTACTACACTATTAAAATTGTAAAGAATCACAAGTATTTCACTTCTATGGCTAAAGGTTAGCCGGGAACACTTATTACATCGTCTACGCCATTTAAACTTAACCAAATCTTATATTTAATTAACGTCAATTAATTAAATACGAAACACTTTTCACACCTGGTGGAATGAACTTTGCTCGGCTAGTTCATTATATTCTCAGTTTTATTCCCCCATTATTTTCTACCCTTTCTGGTGTCGTTATGATGTCGACATTGTAACGATCATTATACAGGGTGTCCAAAAAAATGTGGGGCAATAATTTATGTAGTGATTCCTTGGGTCAAAATAAGCAAAAAAGTTTATTTAAACATAGGTTCTAAAGTGCTTCGTTTTCCGTCTGTGAGTCTGTTTATGATTTTTACATATTTAATCATATCTCACGAACTACTTAATGTATAAAAATCAAACTTGGTATATGGATAACCACTATTAAGAACTATTTTTGTAAGAAGTATCAAATTTCTACTTTGTACCATTTCAAAATGGCGACTATTTTTTATTTTCAAAGCTAAATTTCATAAAAACCGTAAGTTTTAGAAACATTATACAAGAGAAAAAAAGTTGCAAAATTTAATCCAATTAATGCTGATATTAAGACTATGATAATCGGACTACTAGTAACGGAGAAATTTAAACTTTTCTGCATAAAAACATGGTTCCTTAGAACATTCTGTCTGAAAATTGCATGTTTTTATTTGGAAAATTTAAAATTTCTCCATTATTAGTTGTCCGATTGTTATAATCTTAATATCATCGTTAATAAGATTCAATTTTGCAACTTTTTTGTCTCTTGTATAATTTTTCTAAAACGGTTTTTAAGATATTTAGCTTTGAAAACAAAAAAATAGTCGCCATTTTGAAATGGTACAAAGTAGAAATTTGGTACTTGTTACGAAAATAGTTCTTAATATTCGTTATCCAGATACCAAGTTTGAAGTTTATACGTTAAGTGGTTCGTGATATATGATTAAATATGTAAAAATCATAAACAGACACACAGACGGAAAACGGAGCACTTTAGGACCTATGTTTATATAGACTTTTTTGCTTAATACCATCTAAGGAATCACTATGTAAATTATTGCCTCACATTTTTTGAACACCCTGTATTGGAATACCGATCATTGCAGCTGTCAGTGCCGATGCGCCGGTGTTTTCACAGGCTGTCTCAGCAGCGAAGCGCCGCGCGCCGAGTAGTTGGCTCAGCGCCTTGGCCGCACGCGCTTAAGGCAGGGTTTGGCTGTTCAATCACTTATGTCATGGCAATCACTTTATTATTAACGTTTCGTCTAATCGTGTTCTAGACCATTAAATGTCAAGTATGATATCGTCAAAGAATGCAATAAATGTTTTCAATATCATCAACGTAGTGTAACTGCCAATATATATACAAATGTGGTAAAAAAGTACAGTTTACATGACATTCAATAGTGATATTCTGTTAAAATGTACAATAAGGCAAGAGAAAATAAAAATTATTTTATTGTAGTACAGTTGTTTTTGTATAATTTAAAAACACTGCTTAAAAAGTTTCAAAAATTATATAAAGACAAAAAGTTAAACGTAAAAAAAGTTTCAAATGTAACAATGGTGCTACCTCTCATAAGCCCATAACATTAATCAACAGGGGTCAATTTCGGCATAGTACGCAAATTAATATAATATCTAAAATCTTATCCAAATAAGTTTTTTGCGTTTGAGTTTGTTAGAATCCAATAACAAGCAAAATAACGTATTGAAAAACTTGTAACTCGGCGATGTACTAAAAATCTGTAAACACAATAGTGATCTACTGCAATCTTCGAATATGCAATCAAAAGTAGGGGGATGGTAAATAAATCGGAAATATATCTATTGGAGTTAAAAGGAACTCATCGTCTGATTAATTTGAGATGTAATGCATTGAACTTGTGACATTATAATGCGTAATGAAAGGTTATGGTGCTATATAATTTGTTCGGTTGGACTGTTGATTAGGCAATTGAATATTCCCCGCAACGATGTAATAGGCTGATAGGTACCTTTTTATCCATTACTAATTGATGGTGACGATGCACCCCCGTTCCAATTAGTAAGAACCTACTGGATGAAAATACAAAGTGTTTCAAGCTCTCTGGAGATATATTGTGGCTTTCTTCCTGGAATCAAGACGCAAACACTTTTTATTATATCACCTCGGGTCTCCGAAGCTTATTTTTCTACCCGTCAGAATCGATACGACTCAAGATGGAAAGTTTAAATTTGGCTCGATTATTTTTATCTTAAATGTCTCTAACCAAAAACTACTTTATAGATTGTTTCTCTCTTTGGTATTCATTTTGAGAGCCTTGTTAAACTATGAGAGCTACAGATGTCCGAAGTTCCAAAACGGGACGAAAGTGCAGATGTTGGTACCATTAAAAAGGAAAAACACTTTATCTACAGGGTGTATGTTTTAGGAATTTTTATAATTTATTACTAAATAGACCTAAACATAAAAATATTTTTCGTAATATATTTATTTTTGGGAATTTTGCTCCTGCTCCATTTGAAATGTTGCTACTTAGAAAATCATGTTGATTTCAAGGTCTGTCGATACTATCAAATATCCTGAAAATGTACAACTTAATTTATACAACTCTTCCTTTTGGAATAGTAAGGCAATTGAACATTGCGCCTGCATTATTTGACTAAGCAAACCGCATTTGACAAATGAAAACTATAAACAAATTCCTGCCGCCCCCCCTTTAGTACAGCAAATACTTAAGACAATCTGGGGTTGCCGTAAAAAACGATGAGAAGCTGTGATTTTTGGATATGCTCATGACATAAAGTCCAAATTTTCGACCTCGAGGTGCCGCAAGGCGCGCCACTTTCGGGTACTATTTTTTAATTTCCATATATATATATTATATATCTATATATTTTATATATATATATATATATATTTAAAAATATTCATCCTCCAGGAATATATCTAGTTTAAAATTTAAAGAAGACTAAATTCGCTACGATTTTGTGCTTTTGTAGCTCTGTAGCTTTGATGGATACGTAGATATGCTATTGCGGAAATACACAAAATACTTCCATTTGATTACCATAGCACATTTTAAACATTTCGGAGGATACTATAGGTCAGATATCTAAATAGTTCCAAGTTTAATTGTAGACGGCCAAACTGTCTTCAAATCAATTAACTTCAAACTGTAGCTTTCTACATATGTTTTCATGTAATTACATGGAAGGATTGAGTCTATAACGTTATTGGTTCGAAAACTGTACAAGAAATATTGATAATAGCTGTTGATATTATTAATTTACTAAAATGTTGTAATTCTAATATCCCTGACATAAGGAATACATGTAACATTTGATGTAAAATACATTCCCGAGGGGGCGAATCCCTTTTGACCTTTATCCCTATAGAATCCTGATGAAAAAATCAGTTATTTCACACCATAATCATAAAAATTGGTTCGCAATAAAGGCGTGGGTAAGCTCACAAAAAAATATTCCCTAAGGAATTTTTACAAATGTTACCATAAGGAATCTTATCTGTAAAAACATATGATTTTGTCACTTAGTTTAACAAACAACAAAAAACCATGCAGTTTAACTGATACGAAACATGCATGATAAAATGATGTCGATTCTTATGAATACAAAATTAAATAGTGAATAGTTATGAACGTTATTATGTTTAAAACTTTGCATTATCATTCAATACTTCATCGCTTTAAAAGCACTTAAGCTACCTGAACTTCTTGATTGGCAGAGGGGAGGAACTTTTGCTATAGTATAGGGATTGAAACGGAGTATTAAATTTTATGGGGGTATGTCTAGCTACAAAACTTATCTTACTTACCATGGTAACAAGAATAAAACTTTTTAAAATCGGTTTTAATATTTTATAAATTAAGATGCACTTCACGGGTTTCTGCTTTCATCAGATAACGCTATGTCAAAAATGGGTTGCAAGTTTTTCATACACACTGTTTATACAGTGTTTCAGTGTCATACAAAAATTTGAGAATTCTATGATTAAATAGAGATTTTTTATAAAATTATGTTAGTTTTTAGTAACTCAAATACATTATATTTAATTAACTACTCAGTGTCTTTTGTCTTCCGGGAATATTTTTATTTGCATCCCATAAGTCATGGGTTATGTTAAAGAATGTTATAATAGGAATAAAAAAATAAATAAATAGGAAGTAATAATTCTATTTATATAAAACTCAACCAAATATTCTACTGAAAAAAAACTTATAAGAGTAAAATAAAAGGCATATTAGTCTTACCGACTCCTTAAGTCTTGAAATAACTGGGCACTCACCTAAAAACAAAAACAAATGCGATTAATACAACCAAAAAGAAATATGTACAGCATTGAACCTGAAAAAGTACTCTTGCTTTTACTAATAATAAGACCATACATCTATTAATTTGAGAAATTGTGGTATTAAGCTTATGTGGTACAAATATGATAAAAATAAGAAATAACTATGAATGTTTGGGAAAAAGCTTTTGGGACATAGGTACGTGTCATTTTGTGGTTCAAATTATTGAATCATACTTAATTTAATACCTGACATGAATACAGCCACGAACTAACAGTGCGTTTTACGTCCTGCCATTAGTGGCACAGTCCGTTTCCAAGAGTCAATTTTTAATTAGAACCGTCCGATTTAAAAGATCACTCCTGAATCCTAACACATTAGATAAAAATGAACTATTTCCAATTGATTTAGCTAAGATCGTTTTTGACTGGAGAGCTTTCATGTCATACTATTCACATAAAGTATTTTGGTTTTATGTTTGTTTGAGATTCTCTCGCAGTGAAACTACTCAACTGAACTTATTTTATTACAAAAAAAACAGTTGACGTATACTGATGATTTGAAATACTGGATTAATTTTGTTTTGTTTTGTAGGGCAACTAACAACGTGGGGTAACACAGAGGCACATTTGTTTTCGTAAATCCTTGTTTTATATCCCGTGGGCTTCTCAAGATTTAAAGGTCTCATTGAAGGCTGTAATAGTATATTACTTTACTAGCCCGGTAAGTACCATTTTACCGTGCGAGCTTGCGAGTACTGTAAAACTTACCGGGCGTGTGACGTAAGATACTTACTACTCAGAAAAAAACATATTTTTTACTCATAAAGTATTCCTTCCATAAAATATTACGTTTTCCTATTCATCAAACCTAGCCTATAATGAACAAACATTTGCTACTTCTCCCAGTGCTGCCACAAAATTCCTCTTAAGTAACCAATAAACATGCATTAAACTTCGGTTTACTGTAATCAGCTGATTGTTTTTATTGTTGACTTCCATTATTCCCGTTTCCTAGTGCACGGTAAATCGACTGTGCACTGCACGGTGAATTTACCGTGCAGTGATCGGTAAAGAGTAGTTTTCCAGTCAAGAGTAAAGCAGAGGAAACTGATGTTTCTGTGTACTATGATGTAAATGAACTAATTAATTAACGATTGGGAAGATGTGAATAAAAAAAGGTTACAGAAGCACGAACAGCTGTTTCAAATGATGTATTTTAAAATCTCAAATATCAACTCGGTTGCGTAGATAATGCCTTCCACTCCGTGCGAAGAACGAGCAAAGCAAATTCAGTAACGAATGAAGCATCATAATTAAATAGCAAGGATTAAAGATAAAATAATAAACGTTATCCGCAAACTGACACGTACTTTCTCCCTTAAAGCCATTTAAAGCAAGAACATTTTCAATAAAGTAGAACAAATTAATAATTATCTCACAAATACATAACGACTTTTATCAAAATCGATTAGTAATCAACGGAGATCGGTTTTTAAATATTTGCCATTGCCGTACTACAACGTACTACGTTTGCCGCCGAACGAAAACATCAATTCCGCAACCAGTTGATGTAGACTGACGATTCGAAATACTGTATTAATTTTTTAAGCCAAATTTAATTGTTGCAAGTATATTTTCATAAATTGTTATAATTTTAAGTAAATTTTAATTTTCAACACTTAAATTCCCATAACTTCCGAACCTGAATTTTTACAGATATGCGGGTGGTGTCATTTTGTTTTTCGTCTTGAACACTAAAAAAAACATGACATTTTTATCATAATCGTTAGAGCAGTTTTTGAGGAATTTGGGTTTTTGTTGTTTTTAGGGGGTGAATACCCTTAAAAATACAAAATTCCAAAATATGGCAAAAAAATCCTGGAGATAATATGGTTTGATACTTACATGCTAAATTTCATAAAAATCGGACCATTGGTGTCGTATCTGGCTTTGTTCACACACACACACTCAACATCCACAAGGACGGACAGACACCACTCCAAAAACCAATTTTTGGAGTCGGGGAGCGCTAAAATAAATATCCACTGATAACTAAAATTCGAAAATGTTGACAAAAACAAATACTTTCTCCATAGGGGAAGAAAGCAAAAAGGAAAGAAGAATCACCCGACGAACTAAAAAAACTTATAGCCAAAGGTGCGAGAGCGGAAGGCTTTTAACCGAAGGTCGCATCAATTAAAACACTTGCAATTACTGTTAATAAGCACTTGAACTGTAACGGCCAGTCTGGGAATGACGAAGCTACTAACAAGGGTCATTCACAATTACTAACATTTCTAATAACATGTTGAAGCTACTAACAAGGGTCATTCACAATTACTAACATTCCTAATAACATGTTGTCATATCTTACGAATATTGTAATTTACACAGAAAATAAAAGGTTATATTTTTGTGTATGCCTATTTTAGGATGTGGATCCTGTACAGGCAGGCCTTTTGGTTGATCCAGTATTAAGATTGAAAATTATGAAAGTAATATATCTCGAATATATCGAAAGGTAATTTTTAGCGGAAACGATTTAATAGTTTGAAGATGTAATGTGGCCAGTACGCATCTTGTAGTTTTGTCTCCTTTACACACTGTTTTATTGGTAAAACAACATGTGAATTTACGTTTTCTTGCCTAACAAATTTGTTAGCGTAATTGTTAGGGTTTAGAAATCTATACAGCAGCCAATTAGCCAATTAGCCAAGCAGCCAATGGGACCCTCTTCATAAAATATTCTTATATAAGCTGGAAGTCATTCAAAATAAATTTTTACGATACCTATATTTTAAAACTTTTCACGCTAGGCCACCAAGAGATTTTCCTACTAGGGATCTTAGACTTATGTTTAAGGTAACAAGATTATCATTGAGAAGAAATATATTTTTGCGCTGCAGTTTTTATTTAAAATTATCAAAAATTTTATCGATTCTTCTTATTTGTTAGAAAATATAGCCTTGCATGTTTCTAATCGTAGTTTGAGGACAGCAAATATTTTTCAAATTCCTTTTACTTATTCTGGAAGCCACTTTAATTTTCCATTTTTAAGAATGCTAAGAAATTATAACAGTAACAGTTTTTATTTGGATATTTTTGGTGACACTTTTAGTTTGTTTAGTAAACGATGTAAAGAGATATATGATGAAAACTTTCTTTATTGAAGGCAATCTTTTTTACTTTTTTACTGTTTTAGCGACATATATTATTATAAATTATTTTGTCAACTGATAAAGTGCATGTAGCCTGTTCATTTATATTTATATTTTATATTAGTCGATTTGAGTTCGTCAAGATAGCTGATTTGGGTATTTACCTGTAGCTGTCATGGAAATTTGGATTGTTACACTGTACTATGTGCTTGTATATATATTTTCAATAAAGAAATTACTTGATGAGTTCGCACCTCAGTCTTTAAAGTAGTTTGTGTTTTCTTCATATAAACATGCTAACTTTGACCAACCTTTAATAAATTAACCGAACAATAAATAAATGGTAGTTTCGGTTAATAATTGTTCTATCATTAAATACCTGGTGAACCGAGCCTCGCTCGTAATTATTTGATCTTCCTGGCAATCTTCAATCTTTATGTTTATATAATTTGCAAATATATGTTATGATTACTCTTTGTTAGCGAATTTTCTATGTAAGGGTGAGCTATTGGCACGACCCGCATGGTGGAACTGACGCATGGAACGAGGATAACCTTTTGTTTTGGGACCCCCAGGAACCAAAATACCATCCATCAAAACCGTTATATGTATAGCTTTAATGGACACCGAAGAGGGTTACTTTCAATGTTATTATAGTAAGTAAAATACCACAGTGCCCTAAATTAATTTTATTTAAACTCTCACTCGTGTTTCAGCAATTATGTCGTGATGCAATATGCCATTATTATCACAGCCTTTATCGTAAGGTGGTAAAATACGAAAGTCTCAATATTGGTACTTCGGTAGCCTACAGAAAGTAACCGCAAGGCGTTGGTTATCAACGCGCCTGCCTAGGTCCCTCCCATTCGTGTCTCTGGTTGCTCAGAGGTGGTGCCCGAAGCCACGGCGGTTGGGCCACTATTTAGAGCAGGAAAATAGTGACGGATTCTGGAATTTTAATTTAGTAGGCTGAAAATTTGTGGAAAGATCGAAAATAAAGCTGGGATCATCATACTAAAATTCCAAAAAAAGGAAGCCATGGAGGAAGCTATCCAGGTGATCCCCGGTCTGTCTCTTGGCCGGCTACTTCAACGCTAGAGCTCCAGGGGGACGTTGCTGCTGGAGATGACATCCAAGCTGAGGCTGCTGACGATGAACAAGGGGGCACGCCAGCCTGCATACTGGTGGACGCATGCCTTCTAACTTCTCTTCTAACCACATAGTAGAATCGCGGCAAAACTTCCTAAGACTCAAGCGGCAAGCCATTCCCAGGAGGGACCCGAACCCGACGGAAAGGTCAAACCAGTACAGAGCACCAAAATGAGAAAGGTCAAAGCGATCAGACAAAGCACTGCGCGAGGACGTGGGCAGCGACTCTTGGGGACAGGAGACACGCTGGTCACGAGGAAACTTCAAGGGACCCGGAGACGTGCAGGCGGAGGCTGAGAAGATGCGGGACATCGTGGCTGGACTCTTCCTTGATCACTGGGTTGGAGTTGACACCCCTTTACGGGTAATCGCCGAAGGAATTCCAATGTTTACGCGGCTAGAACAGGAGAGATCGGTCAGCTCCATGAAAATCAAGAAGGCCCCAGGCTCCCCTAACGTATCGTCAGAGGTGCTGAAACTGGCATGATAGACCCCTGCATGACTTATGGACCTTATTTTTAAGGAAATTTTCGCAATAATTTAAACACAAAATTTAAAATATCTGCCTATCTCAAAGGCAGGATACATTTGTACTGTGTCATAACGGTAAAAATTTCTAGGATGGGAAAAGACCACTACAAATAACACAATTTAAATATTTCAGAGAAACTTTTCTTTACTCATCTCTGCGATGCGGAGGCCCAAAGGATAAACCGAAGAACAGGCACGAAAACCATTTTGGCACGTCACTAAGGTGATTTGGCAAGAATCGTCCACACCACATCGAGCCATCGTGCCAGAACCTCCATATCTTCTGTCACATATCGATTGGTTTTCTTAAAGGGCATGGTTAATTCGGTTCAAAAAATCTGGACCTACATTTTTATTAAACTTTTAATTTACGTTCATATTTTTTGGTACTCTACTAAAATTATTGGACATTTGCTAAAAATATAATTTTAATCACTTTCATCAATGCTTGTATTGAATTAATGGGAAAGAATTGAAACTTTTTAAATTGTCTTTTATGTATTTGTGTGATCTAAAGCCAGATAACAAAGACACTTTGGAAGAAAGATTTTGTTTGAAATAACTAAACGCATAATTAAGGAGAATAAATGAAAGTTCTAATCCACCTCAGCCCTTCCCTACTTCTGAATTTAAATAAGGAAAAAAATATGTGTACAGTGTAGAAGTAATTTAATTTTCTGAACCAATCAACACTTATAAATTTTCAGAACAATGTACGTCGTAGAACTGCTTTCGACAGAGTACCTAAAAGGTTGAACTGGCATTCCAAAGAATGACTCTGCTGAACATTCGCTGAACGGGCAGATTCTATCTCACGCCCTGTCTTTTCTAGGAAAATCTATACTGTAAGTTAGCTACAACAAGGCAGGGTGTGGTGGCTCACTACTCCTAAGGCTATTTCGATGAGGCATCTTATCGAAGGAAATTGACGGGTTTTATCTAATCTCCAAAGCAACGCCTAGTCTATATTGACGTAAACAGGATTACATCGAATCTACACTCTCTAGATGGGTCATAATTAAAAGTGTACTTGTTTTTAATTAATTATGTGAGATTAACTGACAACGCCTTACTGACGCACGGACTTCGAGTGGCTAAAAATAATTTAAAGTGATTCTTGTACCAGAAAAACATATTTTTTTACACTTGCCAAACGATTGTGTGATTTGTTATTTGTTTTTAGAACACGTAAATAATTAGAGATATAATAATAATAATGATATAACAGTAAAAATATAATAGTAATAATAATGATAAAATAATTAGAGGGATTAATTTAATTATGTTTTGGACCTAACGTACTTTTGGGACTTTTTTTGTAATCAAACATACTTTTGTGACCAGCAGTTCACAAGATGGAAGACTAACGTGAACTTACGGAGTTAACAAGTGGACGAAAAATATTTGTTGCCGAACTTTGAGGAATGGAGAGACCAATAATTCCGGGAGAAAGAGTATATGGACCATACCGCGATCAAAGAGAAAAGAAACAGTCAACATCGTCTCGAGTATAGATGACCCCAACAAGTGCTGTAGCTGAACAGCCGACATAGCAGTGTTTTAAGTTAAACGTTGTCTACATGAATAGAATGTTCCATTTTGCTAGATAACTTTTTTAGTTGAAAATAAGAGCGCACACGAAATTGCTTGTAAAACACAAATTGAATTAGCGGTGTTGCTCAAAATATTATCCTCAGCCAGAATAGTTTACATTTTTTATTATTTTTCATTTGGAGCAAAAATAAAAAATTACGTAAAACATATGATTGTAGGAAAATAGTTTTTTAATCTTGACGCATTGTATCTTCCTGGCCCATTGCTGGAGCTGTCAGATATTGCTTATTGTTAGTGCTTTTGGACAAAAACAATATAAGGACAAATTTCTACGAACAAATCAAACATGAAATTAAACATATTTTGTTTACGAATGGCAATTAAGATATAGATTGGTTGCTGTTTGAAGTGCTAACACATCAGGCTAGTACAACTTAGCGTAACAGCTGTGGTGTCCTGATGACTTTCTCTCCACTCCAACTGCTTCAGATGTAAAGGGTTTCCAAGTGTCAAGATATTATGCGCCAAGTGTAACACAATTTGTTTAACCTCAACAATTTGATGATATTACTCAAATGTTACAAAAATAAATAGGGGAATTGTATATTTGTGGTAAATAGGACATTGACAGTCTACTTTTCAATAGGCCGACACAAGCTAAAAATAGCTTTTAAAACCCTCGATATAGTATATTACGTTACTAGACCGGTAACTGTTTTACTAGACAAACATGATGGTTCCCGTGCGAGCCATAGACGAGTTCGGGATTTTCATGCGAGTACGGTAAAACTTACCGGGCGTGTCATATACGATACTTTACATCATACTACTCAGAAAAAGATAGATTTTTTATCATAACGTATTCCTTGCATAAACTACTACGTTTCTCAGTTCTTCAAACCCAGCCTATAGTAAACAAACAAACATTTGTTACTGCTACCAGTGCTGCCACTCTACATTCCTCTGAAGTAACCGATAAAAATGCATTAAACGTCGGTTAGCTGATTGTTTTCGTTGTTTACTTCCGTTATTTCCGTTTCCTAGCGCACGGGAAATTAACTGTGCACTGCACGGTAAATTTACCGTCCAGTAATCGGCTAGGAGTAACTTTCCAGCCAAGAGTAAGGCACAGGAAACAGATGTTTCTGTGTAGCATGATGTCAAGGTATATGCCTAACGTTATCGGTGCGTTATCAGGTTACATGGCTAATCAGATACATGCCACCGCCACCGCCCGGTATAGGGCTTCCGGTTCAAGAACGACCAAACCTTTCATTAAACTTGTGAGAACGAGCGATAGGGAAGCCAGATGTTTTAATCCGTTTTTAGGTTTTTCTGTGACTACGTTGACTTATAGCTTATGCCCTTTGATTAGGTAAGCAGTTCCTGTGAACTGTGATGATTTTATTATTTTTTAGTTTGTTACAGTAGAACCTTGATAAGAAGACTCTCAAGGGGATTCTGGAAAGAGTCTCGTTTTCAAGGGAGTCTCCTTATCGAGGTTCGTATTAACAAGACATTAAGTGTCATTACAGTATCAAGGAGACTTGAAAAGTGCACTTTTTATCAAGGTTTTGGTGTTATCGGGTGTCTTCTTATCGAGGTTCCACTGTATACTTTTTTGAGAACTTAAATTTTAATGCAGTTTCTTCATATCGTACTGAGAATTAAAGACTCGCTTTTAGTTCGTAGTTGACCTCGTTTCGGTTCAATATATTTATAACTGGCGCCGATTCTTGAGGCCCACGCCGTCCATAAGACTAATGTTAATTTTAGCATTGGGCTTATGGACGGTGAGGGCCTTAAGAATTGGCACCAGTTATACAGAGGAACCTCGATAAAAAGACACTCGATAACACAAAATCTTTGATAAAAAGTGCAATTTTCAAGTCTCCTTGATGCTGTAATGACACTTAATGTCTTGTTAACACGAACCTCGATAAGAAGACTCGAATAGTAATATAGTGTAATAATTTTACACTGTGTAATAATTTTACACTGTAATTTTTACACTATAATTTTACACTATGACTTTACACTGTAATCCTTTAGTGTAAATCCTTTAGTGTAATCCTTTAGTGTAAATCCTTTAGTGTAATCCTTTAGTGTAAATCCTTTAGTGTAATCCTTTAGTGTAAATCCTTTAGTGTAATCCTTTAGTGTAAATCCTTTAGTGTAATCCTTTAGTGTAAATCCTTTAGTGTAATCCTTTAGTGTAAATCCTTTAGTGTAATCCTTTAGTGTAAATCCTTTAGTGTAATCCTTTAGTGTAAATCCTTTAGTGTAATCCTTTAGTGTAAATCCTTTAGTGCCCTGCTGCGGATTTACAATCCCCCTAGGGATCCAGCACGTTCGGCCGAGCCCGAAGGGGCGGGTACGGACTGCTCCCCCTTGGGCGCTTGCGACAGGGACATACGGTTTTCTCCCCCTTGGGCGCTTGCGACAGGGACATACGAATTGCTCCCCCTTGGGCGCTTGCGACAGGGACATACGGATTGCTCCCCCTTGGGCGCTTGCGACAGGGACATACGGACTGCTCCCCCTTGCCGCTATGGAATGTTTCTAGTCGTGACTGTACCAATATTAGTACTAATAATTGTCATAGCGTTTCTGCGATAAGGAGTGCACTATCGCAACAAACAATAAAGAATAGAGATGTAAAGTAGGGACCTATATATCTTTATTTATTTATATTTTCGGAAACGCCTCTAATGATTTTAAAACTCTGTTAGAAAAACTAATCTGGATAACTATATTTTAGATGAGTTCTCCAATAAGGTAAAGCTTAACTTCCTAACCTACCCCAGTTCGGCACAGCCGATGACAACAAACTGGTTACCGGCCGGCGAAGGGACGAATTCCTTTTTACCCCAATTTGGAAGAGTCGATCTAGCTGGTTTAAGAGCTCGTCCGAGAGAACATAAATTTACATGTCTGCACTAATCTTTCTTAGGATCCGACCATTTACATGATAGTTATCGTGCTAACACGCACAAGAAAAATGAAATTTCTATTTCCCATATAAGCTCGTGTTAAATTTGTCAACAAACCGTGAATTTTATGGGTAAAAATGTACGTTTCCGCAAAAAATCCTTCATATCCCGAAAGTACACATAAAAAGCTACGAATCAATATAAATATTAGTACGAATGCTTAGTACAGTCTCGATTAGAAATTTTGACAAACATCCCAACAAGGCAAGGGGGGACAATCCGTATGCCACTGTTTCTACCTATTAAAGGGGCGGTCTACCTTGACAGAAAAATCTGCGTCACAGAGCGAAATAACATTGTAAAGATAGGGGTAAAGCGCGCTGAAGTACGCTTGCAGACGTTTCGTATCTGGTCGACAAAAGCTTTATTTTTTAAGATTTAATAAAAATGAGAGAGGGTTCACGTTCTTGAGAATATTTTATAGGGTTCTACATTTTTTATTTTTCTATAAAGCGTTTCTGTCGTTAGTTATAAGACTTTAAAATCTAACAAAAAACTACCGTTTTTTGAAAGATTTACACAATTCCTGTAAATAAACGGGGATAAAATCAAAAATTCTAATAATTTAGCGACCTACAAAAACATATCCTTTTTCAAATGACACTAAAATATTGGAAATCGTATGAAAATCCAGCGATTAATGAATAAGGTACAAACCCTGTTTTAGCGCTCGGAACTTGAGGTAGACCGCCCCCTTAAGGGGATGTAGTCCGTATTCAACCGTCGAAATTACAAGGCCCGCCTGGAGCAAAACCCTCGATAAGGTAGAGGTGTATGCGGGGCGTTATCGGGCAGATAGTGCTACTGCCGCTCTGCCCGCGCGTGTGGGGCTTCTCCCTCTACACACGAACCCCGTCAAGTGTGATGCCACACCGCGATTTGGACGTCCACTTCTTTATTCGAAAACAATCCATACCCTAATGGTTTTAGTTATGGCATACCGTCGTCGGCACGGCGCTCTGCCGGCTAATGGGATTGCCGCTTTGCCTCCCCCGCTCGTGGTCAGACATACTTTCGGGGGAGAAAGTTTCGACAGTCGCAAGCAGTAACTAGACAGAATAGACCGGGAGCTGGGAGGTCAAAAATTACGTCATAAGGTGCACATGTAAAAGCTATACCGTTTTGAAGAGGCGTCCTGGAGGGTGTCAAAAATGGGTTTGTGAGCCCTCAATCTGGGGCTTTCTCCAAGGTGGACAAACTTGAAAATAACCCATTAAAATAGGTTTTTTGAAATTTTCACGTAGAACAACTTAAATGATCAAATTTTAGTTCACACCATTGAATTCAGCTTAAAAAACAATTAATGTGGTATGTTGAATCATTGCTCTGTTCATTGGTTACCGAGATACTGAGGTTGACGAACTCAGAACGTCGTCCCATGTTAACCTTACGGGAAATAAATAAAATCGCATAACTCTCTTACGTCTCAACATATCTTAGTGCAACTTGATATGTGGCTTCAATTAGTTAAGAACTAATGTATATTAGCCTGAAATCTCCCATTTTTGCGTTTCCGTTGCAGTAAACTTGCACACATTTTCCCATGTTATTCTTATGGGGAGAAAATAAAAGTCTATGTCATATTTATTTTTTAACATATAATGATAAAACTTGGCATAAGGCTTCTTCTAGTCGAGGTTTATTGGATATTGACTTAAAACCACCCGATTTGTTCATACCTATTGCAGCACACCTGCAAACTTCATCCCCATGTTATTCTTATGGAGAATACAAAAAAGTCACACTCAAGCTTGTCCACCTTGGAGAAAGCCCCCAGATTGAGGGCTCACAAACCCATTTTTGAAACCCCCCAGGATGCCCCTTCAAAACGGCACAGCTTTTACATGTGCACCTTGTGACGTAATTTTTGACCTCCCAGCTCCCGGTCTATACGGTAGTGATCGTCAGCGACGTAACTGGTGCACAGGTAAACATCGGCGTTATTAGTTCTCCAGTTAAACGATAGATGGAGTGCGTGAACTTACAAGTCGTTTCGAACGTCGAAACGTTTTGGTAAACAAACTCTGATGATCCATTTATCGTCACGTCTCAGAATAAACACTTGTTCAAATTTTCGATAGGTTAAATGCTGTCACATTGCAAATAAAATCAAATCGAATCACCTTTATTTACTTTGGATACAAATGTACAGTAGGACAGGTAGGACATTCAGTGAAATACACTTTGTCATTACAAAATATGTCTATTATTAGTATTTTTTATGCAAATTTATATCAGTCCATTTGTTAATTACATATAACCAGCTTTAACTAACTCATGAGAACAGAAATAACAAAAATGTGGTTGGTAATACTGGCGTGACTCATTAATAACTTACTTTAAATAAAGGGGAAAAACAGCAGATAAACTATGAAGAAACCAAAAATTAACGCATAATAGCCTAAATAGGGCCTAACAAAATAATAAAACATTACAATTTATAGTTATTTACAAACATTTAATACTAATATACAAGAACAATGAGAGAGAAAAAAACAAAAACAAATACTAAAACCTAATATCACAGTTTCTTAAAGATAAGAACTCCTGTAGTGAGTAAAAGGGGTTCGCCAGAAGCCAGCACTGAAATTTGACCAAAGACTTATCACTAACTAGCCTAGTATTTACTTAATTGAAACTCTTAAGCATATCGAGAAATGTGAGTTTAGTGATTCTGCAAGTCGTAGGTAGTTACAATCAATGTTGGTTCTGTTCCGAGTATTATACTCATAAATATCACCTCTCACTGTTAGGTTAGGTAGCTCATTGTATATATATTTCACCACTTCCAAAATATAAAGATTAATGACTGCAGCAGATTCTTCAGATGTACTAGAATGATAATTAAGTCATAGGAATCTTACAGTTACTTCGATAAGTGTTTGAATAAACAAACACTTACAATCATTACTCGCACCACTGATTAGGCCTCAGTGCTCAAGCGACGCTGCCGGCGTGAACTTAAATACGTCAGGCATGGTTTTTGACGAATACCATTCATATTAGATTGTCGCGAGCCCGCTTGACTAAATGTAAGGTCAAACTGTTTAGTTGTATTAGAGTCACCGCATTTTACCACTCAGTTAATTTTAGTTCAATAAAATTTAGAATTTCGACGAAATCCTATACTCTTATATGAGTAATGTTATCGTGCTTGCTTGCTTGTTTGCACAACGATCTCAAAAACGGCTCCGAGGATTTCCTTCAAAGAAATATGACTTGCTTATGTCAAAGTAATCTTGAAATAAGTAATTTATGACTCAAAAACGTCTTTTATGCAAATTACTTGGCCGGAGAAAATCTATTAACGTAATAAATCGATTTTAAAAGTTGTAAAATTTTAACATTGGCCATATGGGTTGCCGTGATGGCAACGAAAATAAACGAGGAAAGTGTAAACAAATAAAGTAATCATAACAGCTGTTTGGAATCTACAGCCATCAAGGGAAAATACAGCAAGTGAGATGAAGTCCATGGAGCAACCAAAAAGGTTTCTATTTATCAATTTTATGACATTGAAATATTTTATAGTAGTAACTGGATGAACTCGTAAACATGAAACAACACCAAGCAAGGCTCGGTCCACCAGGTACTCAAAATAATTTGATGAAGCGTGAGAATCTCTTTCACATGTCAGGAAAATCTCAGCTCGCCGATGGCAAAGTATTTCCCTGAATATAATACGTGATATAATGTATCGCATATATACGTGTGTGAAATTCCATCTTAGCTTACGTTAGTTTCTAAGGACTATAGGAAAACTAATTAATTTAATTTTTATTTTAATTAACAAGGGCATTTCATACGTTTCATCAACAAAGAATAAAAGGAAATCCCATCTTTTTGGGTGAGTTTCGATCACCAAAGATTTTTCCGAATGTCTGTAGTATTACAATACAAAATATTCTAAGTTCAATCAAAAGTATGACATAAATTTCAAAATAGACCACTGAAAATTAAATTTAACTGATATTATAGACATTTTCATTTATTTAACCAATCAGCACTACCAGAGGTAATTTTAAATTTAAACCATAGAAGCCCTGGAAGTGAATATTAATATAATAAATTTAAACTGTGTATTTGGAATACTTGTTATTTTAAAGACTAACTATAAATATCAACAAGGGCCGTGTAATAAGATCAGTGTCTAGATCGGTCAAGAAGGTTGTTTATATTTCCTGGGAGACTCACAGGTACTAAATGACATGAGGAAAGTAGAATACAATATATTATGTATGCTCTCATTCATTCATTCAATCATCATTCATTTGATTTATTGTCATATAACATTTACATTCAAGGCAGAAATGTTTCTGCAGCAGGTACATGAACTATATAGTAGTAGACATAGTAGCTTTAAACCTAAAATAACAATATCCTAAAAGTTATAATAAAATAAAATAAAATACCATTACATCTTCAATTATAAATGACAATCTACCCTACCACTTAATTACTGTATAAAAACTCTTTTATGGAATAAATGGCGTTATCAATAAGAATTTTTTTATTTTTTGATTTCATAGCATTGAAGGGAAGTTCTAGGATTTCTGTAGGAATTTTATTAATAATTTGTATTGCGTTATATTGAGGAGAACTTTCAAAGAGTGTCAACCTGTGATTAGGTATTTGAAATCTGTCTTTGTGCCTAGTATTGTATTCGTGTTTTAAGGCATTTTCATGCTCTTGTGGAGTTATAATTTTCTCACAAACGTTTTGTTTCTGATCTTTCTAAAAGAAACAAGAAGTTAGTTAGTTAGAACAAGAATCATCAGTGAAGATGGATGACTCGCCACATGCTCCTATGAACCAACTTGTTCCAAAATGATAAGTATTTAAAATTTTCGTCTCCGGAGGTGCGCGTATTTTGGTTGGTTGAGATCGCCGCCATTTCCCAATCCTCCCACCAGCCTATGCTCTACTCTGATTGGGTGTCGACGTGTTCTGTCCTGAATGGTGAAATTTATGATATCGATTTTATTGTGTTCTCGTATATTTTCAGTATTACTTTTTCAACTGTTTTTACAGTTCTCTGATTCAGCTATGTTTTGTCCAGGTCCTCCTGGTTGTGTGTTAATAACCTTTTTGTGTTCGAGATTCTTTTCCACCTGAAGACGGGATCAGATTCCAGATTCAGAATAATCAGTGTTGGCAAATGTCGCAAAAATCAAATAAAAACTGAAATACGAATATAAATTTATCTCTGATTCACAATTTGTAACTACCTCAATAGTGAATATAGAATTGCAACGGCGTCTACTGAAGTATCAGTTTTGAAAGCGACAAGGCAGTGGTCGGAGAGGTATGAGCAACAGAACATGAAAATAATCGATACACCTCAATCCCCGCCCACCGTCTTCAACGCCACCACGCGACTTGCGGAAACATGTCTCTCCTAGGAGTGCTTTCATATGTGCTTTGAGCTAGCGCATAGCCAGGGTCTTGTCTGTTATATTCCCGCATTTACGGGCTATTTTCTATAGATTGCAGATTTCTTTGTTTGAAATTCATTGTTGGTGATGGTGATTTTATATTTGGATTTGGATTTTTGCGGACATTTGCTCCACTGATTAGTAAAATACAAGTTTCACGACGTTTCAGGATCTGGAATCTGATCCCGTCTTCAGGTGGAAGAAAACCTAGAACATAACAAGATTAGTAACACATAGCCAGGATAACCTGGACAAAAAACACAGCTAAAACATAGAACTGTAAAAGCAGTCGCAAAAACACTATGCTGAAAAGAAAAAGAAAAACACAAAAACAACACAGAAATCACAAGTATCAAGAATCACCAGTCAGGAGAGAGCACGTCCACACCCAATTAGAGCTGGGCTGAGACTGATTGGGTCTGGACTCAGCCCAGCTCTGATTGGGTGTGAACGTGCTCTCTCCTGACTGGTGATTCTTGATACTTGTGATTTCTGTGTTGTTTTTGTGTTTTTCTTTTTCTTTTCAGCATAGTGTTTTTGCGACTGCTTTTACAGTTCTATGTTTTAGCTGTGTTTTTTGTCCAGGTTATCCTGGCTATGTGTTACTAATCTTGTTATGTTCTAGGTTTTCTTCCACCTGAAGAAAACCATCTGAATCTGATCAGATTCCAGATCCCGAATCGTCGTGGAACTTGTATTTTACTAATCAGTGATGGCAAATGTCCGCAAAAAATCCAAATCAAAAAATAGAGTGTATAGATTAATCGGGAATGTCCAAATGACCATTTATAACTACTCCATAACATGTAAGAGAAGAAGTTCCCAGTTTTTGTTCAGATCAGATAAGGGTTATCGCAAACAGGTCTCTGCATGCATCACTCGCGTTATCGTTTTCTCATTGAGCGCCAGCTGTTGTAGTTTTGGTTATCAGTCGATCTTAGGACCTAACCTAACTATCTAACCCTACCAACTCATTAAATACATTAGTTGTTGTGGCCACCTGAGTAACTTTAAAGAGTAACAACGTAATTAATACGTGTATTGTTTTTGTGTTTGTGTGTCAATAAATCTATGGTACAAAATTGTTATAATACTCTGTTTCCAACAATTAAACGTTTAAATGGTGAGTAAATATATTATTTCGTAGTATTAGTTCCATCCCGATTAATCTCCAGTCTATGAAGAGTAGTTTGTAAATGCGGGGATATAACAGAAAAGACCCCATAGCCACAGAAATGCAACCGATAAACCCCCGCAGTACCCCTCGCCATCTTGGATTTACACAGTTGAACATGAATGACAGTTATACGAGTCATTCATGGCAGCAAACAAGAAAGACTCCGATACAGAGCCTTGCGGGTGCGTGTGACTTGTGACTGAAAATACAGGTAGTTTCCTTGTACATAGTTTCCTCGTATAACAATAACTTTTACAATCCAGTAATGTGTAACAGTGATGCTTGCCATGTATAACACAGTTTTTACGATACTATACGTGAGACTGAACTAGGGTGTAGCAGCCACAAACATGCAAACGATTAAAAACATTGACAAAATATGAGTTCAGAAAAATCGTGTTTATATTAGTCTTTATCCAATACCTTATTAGGTGTATTTACAAAAATTTAAGTGAACAGAAATGTTTACAAAATATTACAATGTAAATTATATATTTGAATTCGATGCTCAACCAGACCCCAGCTAGCGAAGCCACGGAAGTTGAACTAATGCAATTAATTAATGTTTACGGAATGTGTGTCGTGTACAGTGAGCATAAATAGGTCATTTTCAATCTCAACAAACAACAGGGACAAAATAAAACTCGGTACAATGACGTTATGAAAATGTAAATAGTGATATGATAAAGTATCTTTATTTACGTTTTCATACAGAACGATAAGAGTCTACAAAACAGTTCACATTATGTATCTGCATTCGCCTGTTGAGAAGTCAACAAGTGATATTTAAAGAATTATCAAAAAGAAAACTCAATAAATTTTTCTTTTTGATCTCAAGTTTAACTTCTTGTTTGGCTTTTCCCCATTGAAAAGCTCTGAAATTAACATAAAACTTATAGTTAAAATAAAACAGAAAATCGTATCACCCATTGTGAAAACACTAAGATTTTATAGTCTATGGTGTATCGTCTTGTTAGTTGAAAATATAACAGCAAAGCATGCTAGTATTTTTTACATCCAACCGTGCATGTGCACTAAAAATGGAACTAAGAAGTTAACAGATAAATTTCATGAGTAAAACTAATTTTATACTTGGAAGCGTTCGGTATTACCACATGGGCAAAAAGAAAGGCCACCTGACAAACATAACCGATACGTAAATAGGACGAAATTGTTAATTGTTTACGGACGCGAAACAGAAACTTCAAAGACTTACAAACATCTGCAAGCTTCACCTGAGCCCCAGTCACACACGGTTCGCCTCTAACAACCGAGTTTTACTGGTAGTGGTTGAAAACAAACAAACTCAGAATATTGGTATAAAGTTATCTGAATTCGCATTGCAAAAATGTTAAATATTAATTTTATTTTGGAATATTGTTTACCTACGCGCCAATAGAATCAGACCGGATACTATTATAAAAATACTTCAGAATAAGTTATTTCATTGCGTTTTGAGTGCAGATTCGTCTTGTATGACATTAATAAATATTTACTAAAGATTAGTTTCTAGACTAGACTAGTTTCAGCTATCCATGTTTCTTTGACTATATCTCATAGCTGGGCTCTTTCAGTGCATATAATATTCCTAAACAAACCACTTTTACTACGGCCCAATAGGTAGTATACTCACATTAGGGATCAAATTACTAAATCCGAATCATCAAGAGACTGTTTAGCAATAAAAAATCCGAAAACTCCTAAAATTGAAAATAAATGCCAGATTAAGAACTTTAGATTAAAAGGCGAAAGATTTTTAAGGCTAAATAAAAAAAGTGTTTGGCAAAGTATTAATACACCGCTTGACCAGATGTAGCTAACTAACTTGTCAGCAGATGTTGATGTTATTATAAGAACGTAATAGAACCGAACGTACTCATGGTTTAGGGAACAAATAGTACACAACAAAATTAATTCTAGCTTGAAATACCACAAACACACAATTTCGCTTTGCAAAACCAACCTGAATCATCGTACATGTTTACATATATGCGAGATGAAACAGATTACTTAAATGTCAATAACACAACCCGTCCAATGTCCATGAGTAACACTATGGACGCTTTATGGAACATATAGGTTGAAATATCGGTACGTGTTTACAAATATACCAAATAAAACAAATTACTTACATGTCAATAACACAGCTCGTCTATGAAAAAAGCTATGGATGCTTTGGGGAAAATATTGGTTGAACTGTAGGTACGTGTTTACAAATACACTAGATGAAACTAATTACTTAAATGTCAATAACACAGCTCGTCTATGAATAAAACTATAGACGCTTTGAGAAACATATTGGACGTCCACCAGTCCACCAGTATATAGGACAACGCTCTGCGTTTAGCGACTTCAAATTTAAATAGAAATTCAATTATACAATTTAATTTTACATAAAACCATAAATTTATAAAGATTCATTTTAATTCAAGTTCTAAAATCCCTAATTATATCTAAACTATGTATATTTGGTGTTGAAGCATTCAGTGAACTACTGGCTTTTAATCAGGCTATTGGTATTTAAGTCGGATTAGTTTGGGGTGAGGGACCTTTAAGAGACGTTATAATTTTTTTTCCAAGATTTTACGTTGTTTGATGATCATAACTCACCTCCAGTTGGTCCCGTGTTACGGATTGTTATTTCAAATGAAAGCCGGCCATTTACCGAGCATTTTGAAGTCAAAATAATCAGGAAAGAACAACGGGATGGCCTCACAAAAGATTATATAATGTTTAAAACATATAAATACCATACTTTATTCTAAACAAATCTGTTTTTTAATTTTTAATTCTTTGTTTTGACGTTGCTCTTGACCCAAGACGATGACATCAGGCGTATTTGATCCCAAACTTCAAAGTCTACAACTTTTTACCTTTTACCTTTTACCTAGGTCCTCTTCTCCATAGTCGTAGAAACCAGGGAATCGTCACAAATCTTCGATCTTCATGTGTTGTGTTTATGTATGTGTGTGTGAAGTGTAATTGTGAGCAGGGTTTTTTTCTAGTTTTTGGGCCTATTTATTGTAATTACTATGGTCATCAAAAAATTCTTTTAAGCTATAATAAGGTTTATTTAACAAGTATTGTTTTAGTTTTTTGAGAAAAGGTTTAATGTTATTGATTTTTTTTAGTTCATCAGGTAGAGAATTAAAAAGCTTTACTCCTATTATTTGTGGATTTTTGCTAGTTTTAGTTAATCTATGATGGTCAAAGTTGTAGTTGAGTTTTGAGTTTCTTAGGTTGAGTTTATGACAGTCATTCCTTACTTTTGGTGGTGTTAATTTTAAAAATTTGATGGTTTCAAGGATATATAAGGATGGTAGAGTAAGGATTTCATTGGATATGAAAAATGGTTTACAATGTTCGGTGAAATGGATTTGTTCGATTGTTCTTAATGCTCTCTTCAGGATTGTGAGTATTTTCTGTAGATATTGGTCGGCTGCAGTGCCCCAAGCTATGATACCGAATCTAAGGTGGCTTTCAAATAGAGCAAAATATGCTATTTTTGAAGTTTTTTTGTCCGTTATCAAGCGAATTCTTCTTATGGCGTATAGTGCTGATGATAACTTATTTTCTAATGATTCTATATGGTTTTGCCAAGATAGATTTTCGTCCAGTAAAATTCCTAGGAATCTTGTTTCAGTTACTGTTGTGATTGATGTGGTTTCTGCAGTTTGTAGGTTGGTTTGGTTTTTATTTAAAAAGTTTATATTAACAGTTTTTGATTTATTTATCTTGAGGTTTAGTGAAGAGCAAATGTTGGAAGCTAACTGTAGAGTTTCTTCTGTTTCGGTGTTTTTGGTTACAGATGTTGGGTAGAGAATTGTTGTGTCGTCCGCAAACATTATGCAAGTTTTTTTCAGGTGGCATGTAGTCAGGAAAACTATTGATATATATTATGAAGTAAAGGGGTCCGAGGACGGATCCTTGCGGAATTCCACTTTTTGTTAGTCTGATTGTTGATTTTAGTTTTGTTTCAATGTTGTTTTTATGGCAGATTATCTCAACTTGTTGCGTTCGGTCTTCAAAATAGTTTTTGATCCAGCTTAGGGCTTTATCTTTTATGTTTATTTCTTCCAATTTTTTATCAAAATGTTACTGTTTTTATCAAATGTTTTATCAAACTTTCACTCGCAGTATTATAGTAGTAGTTTCCTCAGTAGTTTTGGCACACATTTTAAATTAATGGGAGAAATTAGTTATTTCAACTAATATTAACGAAGTTAAAAGGAATGAAACCGGAACAAAAACTAAGTGCAGCAGCCAATTTTATGCATGTGTTAGGGGTTAGGGGAGAGCAGGGCTGTGCCGGGCACTTTAGCGAGAATGGCCGTAGATCAATTAGTTAATTTTTAGTTCATATTTATCAAGGTACAAAATTCATGTTTGGTTCATTATCTACCGATTGCACACAGAGAAATTAGACTTATTCCACTCTTTATATTTTTGAATAATTTTCTAAAAAAAGTGTCCTTGTATGACACAGCCCTAGGGGTAGGGGCTAAACCGGGCAACAGGAGGGCTACAACGTAAAACAGAAAAATATCATAGCTGGGAAAGTAAATACAAGAAATGCATCGGAGTTGGGTACCATGCCATACATCAATTGTATATCATTAGTTGTGTATTATAAATCCCTGACATTCCCTTGCGTATTTTTTAAGTCAATGTCAATTTCAAGTCAATTTTTCAAGCCCATGATTTTATGACATTTTCCCTGACCCTTAATTTTAACAATTATTTTAACATTCCCTTGACCCTTAACCAATTTCTCCGACTTCTCCTGATCTTGCCTGACGTTCCAGGTCTAAAAGAACCCCTAAAATGAAGAGAAGAAATAAAAAAATATAATTTGTGACAATTTCTTCGTAAAACAACAATCATTGACAAAGTCATAACAAACCTTTTGGGGCTAAACTGTGCATTACTGTACGGTTTAGCCCCATCATGTATCATGTGATAGTTTAGAATCCTAACCTCAAAACCCATTGCCTAACTAATGATCTCTGGATATTCAGTATTCCAGTGTGTAAGTATAGATTTATCACCTAATTCACGTTTCAAAATGTAAAAAATTAGAAAAAATTCACCAAAACAGTTTTCTTTCTGAAATAATAAATATTTTGTGCTTAGCGGAACTGGCTCTTTCGTTATAAATAATCTCTCGTTATAAAATATAATAATTATTAACTACAGCTCATAAAAATCCCTAACACTGTAAATAGCCTGCTCACTCAACAATCGTTTTACCTTTCGGCCAAATCGTCCCGCGTCTTGCTCAGCTCTGATATGCTCTGGGAGTGCATTAAAAAGCTTGATGCCGTTAAAATGCACGTGTTTTTCAAAGAACGCCGTTTTGTGTTGAGGAATCCTGATAAAGTTGCTATTTCTAAAACTGTACTGTGTTTGCTGGAAAGATGGTCTTAAATCATTTATGTTTTGGTGGAAAAAATACAACCAACTGTAGATGTAAAAGGATGGAAAGTTTAAATTCTGTTTTCTTTGAAAATAGTCTTACAAGATAATCGGTGTGGTATTTTAAAGACGGATCTCAAAGCTTTCTTCTGTAGTCTGAATACGAACTTGGTACGGTCACTCTCGCATCCCCAGATAGACTACATATGAAAGGTATGGATAGATGAGTCCATAATAGGTGGCCAGAGTCACTTGGGTGTCAGTAATTTTAGGAAGGCTTCCAATGGCAAAGATTCTACAACTTAGGTTTTTACAGACGTGATCTAAGTGATTATGAAATTTGAGTTAGCTGTCTAAAATCAGGCCCAGGAATTTGGTGTTGTCACAGGAAGAAAGCTCCTCGTCATCTAACCATACAGTCAGTGCGGAAACATGATCCGAATTTTTAATCTGGAATTGAATTATGCTCGATTTTGCAGTGTTTAAAACGAGTTTGTTGTTCTGAAATCATTGCAAAACTTTGTTGGAGCTTTCAAATACCAATGTCTCCAAACTTGCCTGTTTTTTTGCGGAAATGGTGAGGGAGGTGTCATCAGCGAATACACCATTCAAAAACATCATTAGTCATTTAAATTTAAACTTGGGTCTGATACAAAATCGGGCAAATCGTTGATGAATAAAAGAAAGAGGATGAGGCCAAGAATGGAGCCCTGAGGAACTCCTGCAGACACTTCGGAAGAAGCAAAGGTAACTTGCTTGCGGTTTCCCCGGGCCAGAAACTGGCTGTACGGTTTAACCCGCATGTACGGGTTCGCCCCGCACTCCCCTAGGTGAAACGTCCTTCCTCACTGTAACCATAATCTTTCATCTCTGTTGCATGCATTTATTTGGTAAGACATCACGAACTATACTCGTTGATTTTCGACTTTTGCGTGAGGGAAAGTCGTGTCACTGACGAAAGATAAGTGTATTTCCCCACCCACTCCTGTTTCACAGTTCCATTGATCATGGCCCCCACATTCGATTGCGGGCCCTGTAACCAGGATCAGCCTCGGGCCCCCCTATGTTCTTGTGCTATGCTACGTTTAAAAAATTACTTGGCAATTTTTCAACCCTTTACAAATTTGATTTGGACTGATAATTAATAATAATTAATAATTACGGTGAATACAGTAGTTCAATCTAAAAACTAACTTTATTGGGAAAATTATTGCAAACACAAATTTAAATAAATCATTTTTTCACTTTTATTTGACCGGAAATACATTTCCATTTTGAGATCGATTTCCCTTACTGACCAAGATTAAAATTCAGTTGGGGCCCGAACATGCTGTTGTACAGTTTGCGGTTTGCGGATTATATCCCCGGCTACGGCAGAGTCAGCTGATTGCAAGTTGCAGAGGGGGGGGGACTTTTCTGAAAATATTACTCTACGGCCACTGTTTATCAAACATTCAATAACTTATGTAGATAATATGATATGATAGTTGTAGATGATTATATGATACTATTTGTAGCATAGTAGCCATAGCCGGAGATATAATGCTCAAACTATATACTAATATGCAAAGAACATTAAATGGCACGAATGCACGAATGCACCTAATTAAAATAGGAACTAACCAAAAATCTAAAATATATTATTCCACCAAACTTTATAAAAATAAATATTTTTGAATTTTTTATCTGCCATAAAATGTTCCACACTAAAAATGAAAGAAACTAAAATAGGGCTAGGCCCGGGCCCCTATGACCAGAGTTGCACCAGCCCCACCCTTGTGGGGGCCATGCCATTGATCCCCTTGCAACCAGCCATGCCCGCGCCAGCCATGCCGAGGTGTGGACAGAGGATTCGCGCCCTGGTTGGTTAGCCGCATTGCTCGGTGTGGTTGCACTACTTTCTCCCTGTGTAAGGCCGTGCAGTGACCGGGGCCACATCCTTTCCCGACCGATCTGTTCAGCTCAGCTGCGTTCTCTGCGCGCGCAGAATAAATCCTGTTATCAAACAACTGTTTGCCATTAGCTTTTTCGTCTCACTGCGTGAAAAATGGATGATGAACACAAGCGTTGAAAAGCAAAATTGATATGTTTTCTGGGTGTAGGAAAAGATCTCTACCGGATTGTGTGTGTGTTTTTTTTTTACTTTCTGTGGACTGAAGTTACATTCAGTGGAACTTATATTTGGATTAGATACCTCATAGACTAGAAATGTTTAGGTATAATGTACCTTTTCTCAATAACCGTGTTAACTATTTCAGCGTAATTGGTTTTGGGTTATTTGCAGTATTCTTGGTAACAATTAATCAGAAGGATTAGAAGTAACATGTTCTTTTGAGCATTTTTAATGTTTTGGAACATTGTTCAAAAAATGCACAAATAAGACACCTATAAAAAAGCAAGAACTTAAATAAAAAAGCTTCTTGTGTTAAAATGAGCGTTTGTATTCGACGAATTAACGATGAAACTTACAGGGCTCTGACTCTATGGTGTTTTAGGAAACACACTATAAAGGTATTATATGTATTAAAAACATATAACACAATGTAACTACTACAGGAAAAAACTACATTACAGCTACATTAAAAAACATTACAGCTATTAAAACTACATTTACAGGAAAACGAGATTGGAACTGCATTAAAAAGTACCTGGTACCCCTCAAGGAAAAGAAGAATTTGTCCTGTTTGAAATTCCATGTGGTTATGGGGATTTTATGCTTTAATTTTGGATTTTTGCGGACATACGACATCACTGAAAAAAGTGAAAAAGGTTTCACGACGTTTAGGGTTCTGGAATTTGACACCGTCTTCAGGTGGAAAAGAACTTAGAACATTACAAGATTAGAACACACCCAGGAGAACCTGTCCAAAAACATAGTTAAAAACAGAGAACAATAATTAAAACAGGAATTTCTCATTTCTCTAGAAATCCCTTTGACTAAAGCAAATGCGCTTACAATAAAAAAAAAAAATTAGTTACAAGCTTTATTATTTCTTCAGAGCACAGGGCTAATACATAAAACTATAAAACAACTACTTTGGGTTAAAACAAAATTATTTTTACGTAGGAGGAAGTAAGTAGCGAAAAACTTTCATTTTGCTGTTGTCTATGACGTTTTTACTTGTATTGCATATATAAGAACACATAGAGAGGGAGAGAGAGAGAGAGAGAGATAGAGAGAGAGAGAGGGAAAGAGAAAGAGAGACGCTTATTCCTACTCGCCAGATGCTACTGGATGATCGAAACTAAATCTGACAGGCTAGCTGCTTATTATAGCCTGCAAATGCTAGAACTAACATATCTCGACGCCTTACATCTTTGTAGGCGCGTATTTAGGATTTATTAGACACGTGGTTTCTCGTACATTTCTAAATGGATGTAAATATTTCAGAAATATCTCATTTTCCTTTGTTGCAATATTGCTTTTACAACGGACGCCGCAGGTTTATTTATAGCATGAAAATGTTGCAATGTCTTGTGTAATAAGCGAATGTTTCAACGTTTTTAAACTTTACAAAACACAAAAATTAGTAGGCTCACCGTGCATAGACCGTTAATAAAGAATAAAAATGTACTTTTCTTATATTGTTTATTTATATAATAGTTTCCCTTATCGTGCATAAGCCTGAAAATTTAAGTTGTAACATGGCTAACATAAAAATTCATTATATAAAAATTTAGAACTTTCACGCATTAGCATGACTTCTTCACACATTGATGGAAAACAAAAGATTAAAACACGAATTTAAAAATTTCACTACTAAAGAGTGAGAAAGAGAGATAAAGAGTGAGATTTATTGAACTATGATTTCTTGTTAGTTATTTTGCCAAATATTCTACTTACAGTATCTATATGATGAAAAGTTAAATGAGTAGTTTCCACTTTTATATTATAAACCAGGAACATTGAACTATTTCTTCAACAATAAGTCTATATATTTGAGCAGTAAATTGACAGCAATAGATTGAATCCCTCCAATTAACTAAAGATCAGTTTTTAACCCCATTGTTTTTATCAATGAATCAACAGCATTGTTTCTGGAAAAAGACTGGGTTTCTAACAGTTTGTTAATTTTTGTATACTGTAGTTTCTATTTAGGACGTGACTAATAGTGTAAAACCGGAATGCGAACAGGAAATATAGCCTCAACACGATAAGATGCTGATAGCTAGTGATATAGACACAAAAGCGACAACTTCACAACTAACGGAGACCTAGTAGTCACAGCACGAGATTCAAATATAGACCTACTACGCGTTATTTTTCCTAGCTAAATAATTTCATGTTTTTTTCTAACTGCCTAAATAATGGGATCCTTTTTTATGTAATTCAATTTGCTGTCGTGAGTGCGAATGTTGAAAAACCTCCAAAGATATGGTTTCTATTATTCTGGTACTTTGTTAAGTTTCAAATTAACTACCCCAATTATGTTTCTGTTTACAGGAATCCTCTTAAGAAACTCGTTCTCCTTTAAAACATTCATAATTTCTCCTAGTAAAAATAATAAAGATCGATGTTAAAGTGAAACCTCAAGATATATTCCTTGAAAGTATCAAGTAGAGTAGGCCTATACCCAAATAAAAAATATATCTTTTAACACTAAATATCAATTCTCAACTTGGAGTAGCTTTAGTAATTAAATTACCATTATCGTTTGCAAAAGGCAATTCCATGTAGCCCTAACATGTTAACACGTATATTTTTAAGGGTTGGGTTCTTCCCGCTATCAAATCGTTTTCTAATTGCCTGAGAGTGTTGGCATTATTTAGCTCTATCTAAAGAGTTTTTACTATCTATCTTCAGCCATTGGGATTTAGTTAGGGCCATTACCATTTACGATATCTGCTGGAGGAGATTGTCTAATGGTCTCTCACCGTGGTGTCTATTTTCATTTATTGTTGTATTGATAATTAATTTTTATATACTATAATTATTTGCCTCATTAACATTGTATTGCTTGTAATCGGTAGATAGGCACCTTTCACAACTAGATGTGTCTCCCCACAGCACTGAATGATTGCCTACAAAGAATTATATTACCTTCCACCGTCCCTATTTTTTTAACCTTTTTAAAATACGGGGTATTCCAAAACACCGGGGGTCGTAGGTTTAAACGTAAACATGTGTCGTATTATACATCATTTTAAAGTTCTTAAAAAGACCGACAATTTGGTGGGAACAGAACTCACTTATCTTTATTATTTTCAAAATGGCGGATGTTTTGGTGAAAAATATAAGAATTTACAGAATACTCTGTATCTCGAGAACCACTAAACAATTTTTGTTCAATTAAAAATTCTTAGACATTGTAAACACGGTTTAATTTTTATATACAAAATGCCAACGTTAAAAAAATTATTTTTCAAAACATTCTATTCTTTTAGATGTTGGTAGCCCTAAACATCAAACATTTAAAAGGCATCTTATTTCGAGTGCTACCCACACCATCCTCGTCAACAGGAGAGAGTGTGACGTCAGACTGGTGACAGGGTCTGGCTCAGTGCTGCACACACCATCAACAGTCGTGACGTCAACAGGAGAGAGTGTGAGGTCAGACTGGTGACAGACTCTGCCTCAGTGCTGCACACACCATCATCAGTCGTGACGTCAACAGGAGAGAGTGTGAGGTCAGACTGGTGACAGACTCTGGCTCAGTGCTGCACACACCATCCTCAGTCGTGACGTCAACAGGAGAGAGTGTGAGGTCAGACTGGTGACAGACTCTGCCTCAGTGCTGCACACACCATCATCAGTCGTGACGTCAACAGGAGAGAGTGTGAGGTCAGACTGGTGACAGACTCTGGCTCAGTGCTGCACACACCATCATCAGTCGTGACGTCAACAGGAGAGAGTGTGAGGTCAGACTGTGACAGACTCTGGCTCAGTGCTGCACACACCGTCCTCAGTCGTGACGTCAACAGGAGAGAGTGTGAGGTCAGACTGTGACAGACTCTGGCTCAGTGCTGCACACACCGTCCTCAGTCGTGACGTCAACAGGAGAGAGTGTGACGTCAGACTGGTGACATGGTCTGGCTCAGTGCTGCACACACCATCCTCAGTCGTGCCGTCAAGAGGAGAGAGTGTGAGGTCAGACTGGTGACAGACTCTGGCTCAGTGCTGCACACACCGTCCTCAGTCGTGACGTCAACAGGAGAGAGTGTGACGACAGACTGGTGATATGGTCTGGCTCAGTGCTGCACACACCATCCTCAGTCGTGCCGTCAAGAGGAGAGAGTGTGAGGTCAGACTGTGACAGACTCTGGCTCAGTGCTGCACACACCATCATCAGTCGTGACGTCAACAGGAGAGAGTGTGAGGTCAGACTGGTGACAGACTCTGGCTCAGTGCTGCACACACCATCATCAGTCGTGACGTCAACAGGAGAGAGTGTGAGGTCAGACTGGTGACAGACTCTGGCTCAGTGCTGCACACACCATCCTCAGTCGTGACGTCAACAGGAGAGAGTGTGAGGTCAGACTGGTGACAGACTCTGGCTCAGTGCTGCACACACCATCATCAGTCGTGACGTCAACAGGAGAGAGTGTGAGGTCAGACTGGTGACAGACTCTGCCTCAGTGCTGCACACACCATCATCAGTCGTGACGTCAACAGGAGAGAGTGTGAGGTCAGACTGGTGACAGACTCTGGCTCAGTGCTGCACACACCATCATCAGTCGTGACGTCAACAGGAGAGAGTGTGAGGTCAGACTGGTGACAGACTCTGGCTCAGTGCTGCACACACCATCATCAGTCGTGACGTCAACAGGAGAGAGTGTGAGGTCAGACTGGTGACAGACTCTGCCTCAGTGCTGCACACACCATCATCAGTCGTGACGTCAACAGGAGAGAGTGTGAGGTCAGACTGGTGACAGACTCTGGCTCAGTGCTGCACACACCATCCTCAGTCGTGACGTCAACAGGAGAGAGTGTGAGGTCAGACTGGTGACAGACTCTGGCTCAGTGCTGCACACACCATCCTCAGTCGTGACGTCAACAGGAGAGAGTGTGAGGTCAGACTGAGTCATGATGACGCTACTCCGACCCACCAATGAACTCAAGGGCACAATACGCTTCAAATAACACAGCATACTGGCATGCCATAGAAACTTGTCCATGACCACACAAGACAATGCAACTTTTGAAAGTCTTAGTAAGGTTTTATAGATCACATTTGGAGTGATTCTATTGAGAAGGACCCAACGCTTTTTGGCTGTTGAGTGGACCCCTTTAAACCCCTTTTTATTATTCATTAATATTATTTTTCCGCATTGATGCTAATGTATTTAAAAGCCTCCCTAGTGAGGACGCCCATGGTTTTTAAACTAATACTAGGAAGAACAATCAATCTTTGAAATGCTTTCTTAGCTGTCATATAATTTATCCTATTCAACACAAATAAAACAAAACAATGGATCAGTTTTAACAATATATTTATATGTTCTTATTTTAAAAAGAAAACAACTGGATGGAACTCGATAGAACCATAATTGTTTACTTTAAAATTTCACGTCCAAAGTACAAAATTAATTTTTTGACAACTATATTTACAGCATTCAATCATTAAAACAGACCTTTTCTACGATCCTTAAAAATCGTAAGTGGTTAATTTTAATCAAAAGTGAATCCATCACGGGTACGAATCGCCAGACAGATCCTCTTAAGTACCTTCCAAGACATCTAATACTAAATTAAATCACCAGGTTTGATTTTAAATCACTCTCACAAACTATTTGGGTGTTACTTATAACGTTTCTCAGGAACGTATTAACATTATTAACATCACAGTCAAGTAGAACTCGTGAATCGGTCATTGTTGTCAGGGAAAGAAAATAAATTATGTAAAATATCTTTCTAGACTAATACAAAATTCACGCAAGGTACGTGGGCAAGGACAGTAATAAATAGAAACTCGCAACTTCCAGGTAGGAAATCGTAAACTGTCGTGAGACTGTCACCGTAACAATGTGACCTTCAGGACTACACCCACTTCACACGGCGAGCGATTGATGGAAACTGCGCGGCTGCTAGGGAATCCAATCCCGGGATCCCGCGTGATTTTAGGGCATATTCAATCCCGGGATTCTCCGGTTCAATCCCGGGATTTACGTGCAAAATCGATGTTTATTATATTCCCACCAATTATAACAAAGTTATAACTAAGAAAACTAGTTGTATGTCGTTGTTGACCAAGTAATCATGGTTTTATGTGTTATTTGCCGTCTTACATTATCTATATAAGTGATTTTCAGTTAATATTTTCAAGCGTTTAAAAAAATTACAAAGACGTTATTTTTGATCAGGTATGATTGCTATAAGGTTACATTACGAAGCTCCTATGACTATTTTTAATATTTTTTACCTTAGTTGTAGTTTTTTACTTGCATCTTTTCAAGTGAAGTTTCACTTCTAGTTCTGATATTTTTTGGTCAAGCAACTAAATATATTCTTATTTTGCACGTAATACATTTTTCAATTTAAGTTTGAGTACATATCCATATCGTTCTTTTACTCATTTTACGATTTTATAGAGCCTATCTGATAATGTGTTCTGTTTACACTCTGATGTATATACATATTGAGTGTCTCATGATAAAGCTGACTGTGTCAATAATTCTTTAAAGCTCTAATTTTTGATAAAAAATACTTTTACACCAAAAAACTAAACGAAAAACTGCTGTACGTACTGAACTATAGCTGCGATACCCATGATCTCTACGAAAGTATACTCAAAGTTCCTTTTAGTATTGGCAAATACTATGTTTGGGTCAATCTCGGGATCAGTCCCGGGATCCCGGGATTAAATTTTTCAGCCCGTAATCCCGGGATTGAAAATATCGTCCGGGATTGGATTCCCTAGCGGCGGCGGGGACTCTCGGTCGCTCGTCGACAATCTGATTGCCGGCAATTAAATCGCCGGTCGAAAGAGGAACAATCAACCAAGCAATCAATCGTTTGGTCACATATAATAATTTAATGGTTGACATATAATAATTTAAATGTTGGATTATTTATTTTTGAAGCAAAATTGATAATATGGGTGCCTACAATAGATTTGAAGAACCTTTTTGAAAATGTAGGAAATGCGCTTTGATTCCAGAAATTATATTTTTACCATGCAAGTCATCATAACAGCATGTCCAACAGAAAACTGGTGATGGTGACTTTTAAGAAAGTGGCAATAGTGTTGTATTTTAGGAAACATATAACAGTGATATCTTACAGAAACCTGGTGATGGTGACGTCTTGTAGGAAACTGGTAATAGTGAAGTATTTAAGGAAACATATAACAATGATGTCCTACAGAAAACTGGTGATGGTGACGTCTTGTAGGAAACTGGTAATAGTGTTGTATTTTAGGAAACATATAACAGTGATGTCCTACAGAAAACTGGTGATGGTGACGTCTTGTAGGAAACTGGTAATAGTGATGTATTTTAGGAAACATAACATTGATGTCCTACAGAAAACTGGTGATGGTGACGTCTTGTAGGAAACTGGTAATAGTGATGTATTTTAGGAAACATAACATTGATGTCCTACAGAAAACTGGTGATGGTAACGTCTTGTAGGAAACTGGTAATAGTGATGTATTTTAGGAAACATAACATTGATGTCCTACAGAAAACTGGTGATGGTGACGTCTTGTAGGAAACTGGTAATAGTGATGTATTTTAGGAAACATAACATTGATGTCCTACAGAAAACTGGTGATGATGACGTCTTGTAGGAAACTGGTAATAGTGTTGTATTTTAGGAAACATATAACAGTGATGTCTTACAGAAAACTGGTGATGGTGACTTTTAAGAAACTGGTAATAGTGTTGTATTTTAGGAAACATATAACAGTGATATCTTACAGAAACCTGGTGATGGTGACGTCTTGTAGGAAACTGGTAATAGTGAAGTATTTAAGGAAACATATAACAATGATGTCCTACAGAAAACTGGTGATGGTGACGTCTTGTAGGAAACTGGTAATAGTGTTGTATTTTAGGAAACATATAACAGTGATGTCCTACAGAAAACTGGTGATGGTGACGTCTTGTGGGAAACTGGTAATAGTGATGTATTTTAGGAAACATAACATTGATGTCCTACAGATAACCGGTGATGGTAACGTCTTGTAGGAAACTGGTAATAGTGATGTATTTTAGGAAACATAACATTGATGTCCTACAGAAAACTGGTGATGGTGACGTCTTGTAGGAAACTGGTAATAGTGTTGTATTTTAGGAAACATATAACAGTGATGTCCTACAGAAAACTGGTGATGGTAACGTCTTGTAGGAAACTGGTAATAGTGATGTATTTTAGGAAACATAACATTGATGTCCTACAGAAAACTGGTGATGGTAACGTCTTGTAGGAAACTGGTAATAGTGATGTATTTTAGGAAACATAACATTGATGTCCTACAGAAAACTGGTGATGGTGACGTCTTGTAGGAAACTGGTAATTGAAACGTATTAGAGGAAACTTATGACATCGATGACCTACAGGTAACTAACTACAAATAGTGTCATCACATATGAAACTGGTAACTGTGACGTCTCACAGAAAAACGGTAATAGTGGAAACTAGTAAACTGATAAGGAACTTGAAATATTGAAACAGGAAACTGTTAGTAGTGATGTCTTGTAGGAAACCTCCAGCTACAAAACACACAGAAAACTAGAAACGGCAACGTATTGTTGTAACTGGTAACAGTGCCTCAAAGAAAATTGGCAACGGTGAAATCCTGATACGAACTGGAAATATTCACCTATATGAAGGGGTCTGGAAACGGTGGCAACCGAATTACGTTCATCAAAATAAGTAATATTTATTCCTAACGGCAAGAATAATATTTCTTATTGTAATCTACACAAATCGGCAACATGGACACAGAGAGGCAGACGTAGTTTATTTCTGAATCGATACATGTATACGATGTATCTCAGTCGTCAATATATACAAAATAAAAATACCATATGCTAAGAAATAAATGTTTTCTAAAAATATCAAATTGCAGACATTTTCACTATTGACTGCAAATACGATTACACAAAATATAAATCAGATTTTAAACGATTAGGAATAAATATAAAGGGAACTTAAATTAAAGTTTTTAGGAATTTTAAAAAAATGTCCCACAGAATGAAATATATTCTCAATTAACCAGTTTTAAAGACGTTTTCATTACGTTAAACTAGAGAAAATGCTGAGTTCAGGAGGGTTTTCGTGGAGTAGGAGTAAACTCGGCTTCAACTAATTACTTGGGAATTTAACAGTGTGTGAAATGGAATCAGACGTGAAGTACTATAAAATGTTCCCATTCGCTCAGAAGTAGAACGATAAAACTATGAATGGGGTTTACGCAGTTATCCGATAAAATAACAGTTAAAAGAGCTGGCCCATTGTTTGGCGGGCGACACCGCACGACGCATAGAATTCCCTCCAAAAATAAGCTCGCCCTGGCCTGTAATAGTACTTTGCCAGCGCCAGAAACGGGAACTGCGCTAGCGGGCCCTCCGCGCCGCCGGCATTACACCACCGCCGCGCCGTGTGTGCTTGCCGCACAATTAGGGAATCCAATCCCGGGATCCCGGGTGATTTTAAGGCTTATTCAATCCCGGGATTTTTTGGCTCAATCCTGGGATTTTCGGGATTACAACATTTACGTGTAAAATCGATATTTACTAGGATCTCATCAGTTAAAACGTTGTTATAACAAAGAAAAACCAGTTACATGTTTTTCATCAAATAATCATGGTTTGATGAGTTATTTGTCGTCTTATATTATGTATATAAGTGGTTTCCAGTAAATATTTTCAAGCTTCTGAAAAAATACATAGAGATTTTAACTTGTTTCTGATACAATGTATTGAAATTGCAATTAAGTTTAATTTGATGCTCTAATAATAATTTTTATCATACTTCTAGTTATTCCTTTTACATCTTTCCAAGTCCTGATTTGGTAAAGTAACTATATTCATATTTTGTTTAAGGCTTTCTTTAAATCGTGTTTGAATAAATCTTTTAGGGTTCTTTTACATAGTTCACGGTTATATGGACCATTATGACAACGTGTTTCTGTTTTCACTGTGATGTCTACTACTGTATTCAGTGTTTCATGATAAGGCTGACTATGTCGTCAATTTTTTACGCTCTAAGTTTTGATATATAAAATCACTTTAACAACTCAAATCTAAACGAAAACCTACTTTCCAAATCGCATTATATTACGATATAATGCAAATATATACTAAATGTTTCTTTTTGTATCGACAAATACTATGTTGGGTCAATCCCGGGATCCCGGGATTAACGTTTTTCAGTCCCGAAATCCCGGGATTGAAAATATCGTCTGGGATTTGATTTCCTACGCACAATATCAAACAGTATAACCATTGACTTTGAATCTGAAGCAGTCATCAAATGTTACTAAGCAGCCATCGCGTTATCAAATGTGTACCAGGTTTTGAGTGACCCAAGATTGAAAGAGCTCTTGTTATCGTGAATCCCCAACAGAGTGCACTGATGTCACCTTTTAACTTAAGTATCAGCATCAGGAGCAGGTAATATATCACTCAGTGACACATAAAACAAGCAAAAGTCAATTAATTATTGATTTTATGCGAGATAGAATACATTTTTTTAATAAATAGCTAAAATAAGGGGTTTATGGGAGCACCCTCTGTTGGTAATCAATGAAACTGTGTCAACTTTAAATTCTGGGTCACCCAAAACTAGCTACAGCTGGGCCATAAGAATGGGAGGTCTATTATTTATTCATAGTCAAAGGTATAACGCTCTTACTTTCAATATGTTTACTATTAATTTACTTCTACGGATTTCGTTAAAATTTAAAATCGGTTATTCCATAAGAGCGGATTTACACGCGTCGAGTTTTCGGGCGAGTAAACGGAGCGAGTTGGCGAACGAGTGGGTTATTTGTGTCACTCGCCCACTTTTTAACCGGTCCGATTACAATGATTAAAATGATTACACTGGGCGGTGCGAACTGCGAGCAGTGACTTGTCCGCCGCTTACTTCACTTGCTTTCACTTACTTTAGCTACGTAAGTGAAATAATTTTCTGTTTACTTCACTTACTTTTATTTACTTTAGCTACCCAAGTGAAATAATTTTCTGATTCCTTCACTTACTTTCACTTACTTTAGCTACGTAAGTGGAATAATTTTCTGTTTACTTCACTTACTTTCACTTACTTTAGCTACCCAAGTGAAATAATTTTCTGATTCCTTCATTTACTTTCACTTACTTTAGCTACGTAAGTGGAATAATTTTTTATTTACTTCACTTACTTTTTCTTACTTTAGCTACGTAAGTGAAATAATTTTCTGTTACGTTAGAGGCAGTAACATTTAAAAAAATGTGACACTATTCATCTAAAAACACGAGTATCAGAAGATGTTTCTTGTCGTGAGTGTTCTAAAATGTAATGCGCTTTAAACTTATTTTGTTGAATAGACACCGATTAACGTGTCACAAAACTATTAATTAATTTTTATAGCAAACTAAAAAAAGAACAACTATAGCTATATGTATAACTCAAGTATACTTGAGCAGATATGAATCACATTATCGTCAATATAAAAATATAAAAAACATCTGTTCATCCGTTGAATATCAGTGTTACCGAAAACAAAATTTATAAATATGACATCATATCAACAACCTCCGTTAGGTAATCTACAATAAAAAGGTAAGTCCATGTAGTGCTCAACATTTTAAGTTGTTAATACAGTACAGTAATTATATAAATGTTGATTTTATTCCCCCCTCTAATCCTTGATTAGCTTACTCAACGTTCATTTATAGTTTTAGTTAAGAGATTTATTGAAATTAGTTATCTGTATATAATCGGCTTTTATGATTCATGTTAGTTTATCTAATTTTAAAACTACACGAATTATTTTGAGTAAATATAAAAAAAAAATACTTAGATACGTAATACATTCAACCTATATGATTGCTACATAGAATTACTTGCTAACCAAAGTTTGTGACATAAAATTACTGTTTTTATAACAAAGTAAATCCAGAAAAAGTTGTATTAAAATAGTAAAAATGATGAAGGCGAGACCGTTATACAAAAGTATTACCAACAGTACTGGTTTCGTTAGCGTATGCAATCCATAGAAGGCGTTCATGTTATACTATAAAACAACACAACAAACTTGTAATTTGTAATTTTGCCGAGAAAATATAGTCTAAATAAGTATGTGTACTTTCTAAACTTGAACGTAATATGTGATTTTTTATCGGCAAATAAATATTTGAAAAATGTTTACATGGTTTAATGCAAGGTTTTAATAGTATATTTCATTACAAGGACCTAAAGAGACGCTTTTCGTACAAGGTCAAGTTTTACAACCGAGGCTGTAAGCCGAGGTTGAAAAATGACCGAGCAACGAAAAGCAGCTTTAGGTCCGTGTGATGAACTATATTTTTCGTTATATTGCTCAAGACAATACGTAAACTACTTAAGAAAACCAAAATGTTACAGCTTGTTTACCTTTAAAGATGCCTTCAAAAGATGCCACCGTCTTGTTCTTGCTATTTGAAGCAATCAGCTGATTGTCTGTTTCATTTGTGTTAGGGTAGACTGACAACAATGAACAACTATCGACGTATCGAACGCATGTAATAATCGATTGGTGAAATGAGCGAGTTTCACAAATTGATTAAACTGACAACAATGAATGTTTTCGATAGTAACGATGAATGTTTCGATTATTTGTAATCGAATGAAAGTTGTTCGATTATTACAACGTACTCAACACTTTTTGACTTTTATAGTCCTAGGACTATAAAGAGTCAGCTGGTATCGAGTACATCAGCTTTTAATTCCTAGGAATAAAAAGAGTGTATTTAGGTCCGGAAGACATGCATTAAAAACATCTGTTTTTGAAGCAGTATAACGAAAAGTATATTATTGGGCGTATTTCTTCCTCCTTTTGCCTTCTAGTGGCTTAGTAGTGGTGTAAATATGTCTGTAACTATCAGTTTTGTTCACTATTCAGGAAACAAGATATGACGATCATTCTATTATTGATGCTTATTTCAGCCGTATTACGTCACTAAACCATGAATAAGGGATTGGTCTTCTCGTAAAAGTTTTCAGGGCAATAAATTAAACGTCGTCACTGCTTTCTTTACAGTTTGTAAGTTAAATATTATAAAACAAAACACGTCAGAGCTGGTAACTGTGTTATCTTGTGTGTGCTTTAGCTAAAGCTTACCTTAAGTCATGGCCACGAGCCTTCCCGTATACAGTTTCATGCAAAATTTTCTCTCCATTATTATTAGTTACAGCCGCCAGCCAAACTCACTTAGACTATGTCAGATTTTTCACTTGTTAGAGGGTGGTTAATGTCTTAGTCCCGATCTAGATGTTGGTTTATTTATTTTACAACAATGAAATGAATTTGTTAACTTGGTATTTAAAAGCTTGAATAATAAATCAGTATAACTCCCTCCATATGATTATGTTGACTGTGAAACATGAGGTTTATGGTTTTGTCTAAAACTATTTGAAACATGTAGATAACATAACTAATTGCTAGTAAGATATAAAAGTGAACTCAACCAACGTTAGTCCATTTTTTTAGTTATGTCTCGGCCAAAGGTGTTTTACGGAAGAGCAACTTAAAAAGTTATTTACGGATACTGTACAACCCCCTCAAACTTTTTAGGCCAAGCCTAGTAGGCGAACCCGCGACCGTTTGATTCGACGGCCAATACGTAAACCGTTAGGCTAGCGCTACAACAATAGCAGATACAAGATTTAAAATATGCACATAGTTTACACAACCAAAAGATAAGCAGTTAGTTAGTAGCTATAGTAAGGTAATTATTCGCTACCGCCGCTCTCAGTCCACCACATGACAATAAAGGGACTGACTATGCGATTGACGAATTTTAGTGTTGAACTTTTGGAGTATTCAGCTACTTGCTTCCACTTCTTTCAAATCACTTTTTGACTGACCTACTCTATACTTTTGCGTTCTGCTCGAGTCCATCACCTCTCTCCTTCCCATCTCAGTCTTGACGGGGATTCTTCAATTAAAATCCTCTAATTCCAATTAACTCAGTACAGCTGTTATGATCCACTACAGGTAACTATGCTCTCGATTCATAGAGGTTTGTGAATGAAAAGTCAATATTATTACTTACTCGAATAAATGCTGCACTATACATAGTGCACCTCTTTCAAAATACTTTCCTTCGAAAACGCCCTTTATAACACCTTAGAATCTCTTTACGAAAAAGTACGAATTTCAAAGTAGATTTACCCCATAGCAATTACATTTAAGACCTTGTTTGCTTAGGTTTTAAACAAGTTTTGTGCCTCAACTTTTGAGGCAGTTCTTGCTCTGAATATCATTGCCAAAGCATGATATCTTCTTAAATATGATTTCCGCTTTTATGAATGTTTTATAGTTTCCTTAATATGTTAAAACGTCAATCTACTTTACGACAGTTGCTCATTCTATCTTGTAATTTCTAGTACACTGCCAATCCCTATCTAAAAATAACTAATTTTATATGTAACATGATTTTGTTTGGCGCCTGTTTCTACAGCATGTGGTGTTCCTCTCTTTTTTGTAATATCATTCAAGTATATTTTTCCCGAGACCGACTTCGGTACCAATATTCTCTTTACGATAGTTCTTCTCTTCATAGGATTTAATATTATATAACTATTGTTTCAGAACTTGGTGTAGTTTCTGCATTTTCCTAAGAGTAAATTACACGTCCAAAGCCGATGTCATAATCTAGGTCACCGCGTAAACTTGTTTTGAGACCGTTTATATTCTAACTAAAAACTACATCAATAGTCTTTTATTTTTAGGTTTGTAAAAATACAGTGTATGGAAATGATGGTAATAAATCGTAAGATTTTATGAGAACAGGTAGTGACGAATTTCCAATCGATCATATATATGTTATCTTTCAAGGCGTTTCCGTGGTAGGCTAGTTGAATTATAAAAGGGTTATCAATATCTTCTACCTAAGATTCTCAACTATATCAATTAAGGGTAAACACTTACAGCAAATTATACAAAGTGCCTCAGCAACATTTATCATATACTCGTATCCTCAAATACACTCAATGGAGAAAGTGCCATTACTGTTTATATGTTTATCTTTCATACACTCACTTCATGCCATTATTCAATTTTATGTGCTGTTAAATTTTTGTTAGTATATTTTTGTATGTGTTTGATTTTCTATGTTGATTAGTGGAAGTCATTGTAATTAAATTTTTTTCATATATAAACAAGGCATAATGTGTTAAAATAAATATGTTTTATTTTATATTATTTTAATTTTCTCTGAAGGGAGTTGCTGTCACATATTATGCACTGTGATAGCGAAACCACCTCTACACAGCAAATGCTAAAGAGGTGGTTATCCATAGTGTACTTATAAGTTTTATTGAATACAATTGTGATTAGATTTAGCTTTATATGTATTCATTTGTTTGTACAATAAGCACTGTTAAAAAACTTCACAACGTAAAAAATTGTAATTGTTACTATGTGCATTACGGAAATAAAGAATTTATTTATTTATTTATGTACTTACATTTTAATTACACTTATTATATGGAGACGTAAGACGCTAAAAGGCTTGCGTTAGGATATTACAATAAATCTATAAGAACAGGTATCGCATTTTCTCCATATATCTGATGTGAAATGTGATTAAACGAGGGGTGAATACAAAAGTGAAACACACAGACACACTAAAACGACTCACTGGTGAGGCACACTAACGTGACACATAGCGGGACACTCCAAAATGGCACATTATCGAGGCCCAATAACGACACACACTAACGTGACACAATAAAAAACACACAAACGTGTTACACTAGCGAGACACACTAACGTGTCACACTAAGGAGACACACTAACGTGTCACACTAATGAGACACACTAACGTGTCACAGAAGCGAGACACACTAGCATGCCTCACTAGCGAGGGCATGCTAGCCAGGTACGCTAGCGGGATTCACTGGCTGCTTAAGTGGTTGATTAGTACCATACTGGGGCTCGTGGCCTGCTTCCGCACTACAGTGGATTTGTTTCACCCTTGTGCCTACCGAGTTAGCCAATTGCAGCGTACGGTCTTAGGTTAACAGAAGTGTACTGTAAGTGTACCAGCAGCTGATTATGAAAGTCGTGAGGTGCAAAGTCAAACTAAACTATAGTTCGAAGTTGACGGATGGTTTTGCGTCACCTTCCACCATCTGAAACCGGAGGAGAGCGTCTACTTATGAAACTGAAGAATATACAGAATTCGGCAAAAGGGTGTAAGTCTTTGCACGTGATAAATTTGTAAAAATGTTTCTTTATCATCTTTGTGATGAATAGAAATGGCTGTATGCACTGTTTTATGGCGATGAAAATTAATACTGATGGTCTATTTTTTTTCTTTTGATCTGTTACTACTGTGACCACTATTTACCAGCAAATCCTAGATGAACCCTTTCTTAGCAAGAAACATAAATAAAACAAGTCAATTACAATACGTAAATATTTTAGACTACTTTTACTAAACACTTAATTAAATTACTTATATTCACAAAGGCATTCATTTCCTATTTGAGACGTTTTTTAACAAATACTATTATTATAAATAATATCTGTTTTGATGTGCTTACAAAATCAGTTTAATTTACACGCGAACTCATCTATTTGTAAAAATACTGTGATAAGTCACAAAGCTATAAAATTTGATCCGATTTCTTGGCAATGAATAGTATTTTAGCTTTAAGGAGGTTTCAATAAATATTTTTAAATTTGATTTCAGCATTTCAGCGAATTTCCCTTACAAAGAAGAAGCTATTACCGTAGGTCTCATGGTAAGACCTAAGCCAGAGAATGTAACTTTTAGTTTTGGGACCCCTGAAGCCAAAAATAACATTCGTTCAAATTTACATAGATCTATCTGTCTTTATACGTGTGCCTGTGAGCACGATAGCGCTCACAAAAATGGTCTTAATGAGATTTTGTACGAACACGTAAAGTGGTAATCAATCGGACGAGTTCGTTGACCAGCCCGATCGGAGCACCGGAAGGAGGGTAGTGGAGGGTAAAACCCCCCCTAAGTGGGTTTTTTTTTTTTTTTTTAAGAGGAAAATAAAAATAATCCAATTTTTGTTAGCACCATAGAATTTAGCTCGAAAAAACGAACAATTTAGTACCTTAATTCATTGCTGTAGGTACATTGGTTACCGAGATATTTAAAGGGGTGGAAACAGTCGAAATCTAAATGCTAACCTTATGGAAAATAAGTATAATTCTGTATCTCGCTTATTTCTCAACATATCCTTATTGGTCCAAGTTGGTTTGTAGCTTCATCTAGATGAGTTCTAATATTTATTACTCTAAAATCTTCGACATTTCCATTTTCGTGGCAGCAAACCTGCATATCATTCCCCATGTCATCCTTATGGGAAGTAAATAAATTCTATATCTTCCTTATTTCTTTACATATATTGATAAAACTTGGTATCTGACTTCTTCTAGTTCACATTTACTGAATAATTAATTAAAACCACCCAGTTTTAACATAGGTACCTGTTACAGCAGACCTGCATACTCATTCCCCATTTTATTCTTACGGGGGGGGCAAAAACAAGTCATATCTTGCTATGTTGGATAAATATATGTTTTTTACATTTTAAAATCGCTAAGTATGCAGGTCTGCTGCAACGGGGGTGTTGGGAATATTTGCATTTTTCCTGTCTCTTTTTTATATGTCAAGTCATATGTTAAGAATTATTGTTTTGTTTATGTTTACGTAAAAAAGGAATAAAAAGTAACGAATATTTAAACTTGTCCTTTTTTGTAAGTTTAAGAAATAAATGGCGACCGTGACAGGACTCGAACCTGCAATCTTCGGATATTCTTGTGACGAAACTTTTCACACGAAACTTAGGAAATTCATCAGTGACATACGAGGAGTTATCCACCATTCTCTGTGACTGTGAAGCTACTGTGAATTCGAGACCATTAACCTATCTCTCGAATGACGAGGACTGTTTACAGGCACTGACCCCTGCTTTATTTCTTCAGCCAATATCAACCTCGCAAGTACCTGACCTGGACATAATTGAAGCATCAAGTTTGAATAAGAGAACCCGCTATGTGAATAAACTTAGAAGATCTCTCAGAGATAGGTTCAGAAAGGAATATTTGGCTTCACTTGTCCATAACGGCAAGAATACCGACGTCCGTCAAATGCAGGGACGTCAAAGTCGGAGAAATTGTTCTAATCGGTGATGACAATTTGAAAAGGATAAATTGGCCTTTGGGAATCATTCAAGAGGTTCTACCAGGAAAGGACGGTGTTTCGCGAGTTGTAAGGGTGAAAACAGCAAGTGGTATCTTACCGAGACCGGTGCAAAGGCTATATCCATTGGAATTATGTTCCAGTGAAGAGATAAATATTCTCAAGTGAACTTCCCCAAAAGTTCTTTTTGGGAGGGGAGGATGTTGGGAATATTTGCATTATTCCTGTCTCTTTTTTATATGTCAAGTCATATGTTAAGAATTATTGTTTTGTTTATGTTTACGTAAAATAGGAATAAAAAGTAACGAACATTTAAACTTGTCCTTTTTTGTAAGTTTAAGAAAGGGGGAATTTTCTATTTCTACGCAGTTCAAGAGCTTTTTCACAATACTAAACAAATTACTGATTTAAAAATTCTTTTGTTAAAACTCTCATTTTCTTAAAATGCCAGACAATTTTTGAAAGTTTTAAAAGTGTTTTATATATATATATATATATATATATATATATATATACACACATATTAAGAAAATTCAAAACTGTGATTAAACTGTGTATTATTGGTCTATCTATATATTGGTTAGTTTAACACTATTTCTTTACTACACTGACTATAAAATTTGAAGGGTAAAATGCGTATATGCCTGTAACGTTGTGCATATTCCAATATAATGGTTTGTTCATAGTAGGTAAAGATAATACGATAGTTCACACTGATCAGTGTCATTGAGTATATACAGTATCAACTTTTCTTGAAAAAGTTCTATTACAAAATGTATACGTAGTGTGCGAACAACAGTATTTTAACACAACTGTTCTTTTTACTTTATGTTTAAAAATGTTAGATATAGGGAACAAATATGGGTTTTTGTTCCGCTTGCAATTATTCATTTTAAGTGCTGTTAAATCAATGTACTTAAATATATATTATTTGGTTTTTAAGTCAACATACCTCTTTACACATTGAGATATAATTTCAAATGCACGTTTTGGGTCTAAGCAGGATCAACATTAATAATTCAAAGAACACTAACCAATAACTCATCAAATCTAAAACATGTTGATAATGTTTTTCTAATATGCGATAGGAGGTAATGATAAAGGATAAAATGTTAAAGATTTATAGAACAAAAGTCATCATAAATATTATTTTTAAAATTTTTAATATATAGTTTTACTCAGTATTTGATTGATCTATTGATTCTAAAATAATTGGAGTAGGAGTAATTTTAAGGAATATTTTAAAATTTATGTTCCTGAACTCTAATCCTTCAACAATCACTTCATATATTCATCTAAAGAAAATTGAATGTTGTAGTTGAGCCCCATCAAAGACAAAAATGTATTGTTTAACATTTTGAGAATACGTGACGAATATTCTAACATTAGAAAGTTATAAATAGGGACGGCAACAAACTTATCTATTGTAAAGTTATTTATGTTATCTATTCTATGTAAACCTACATGTGGCTTAAATTAAAGGTCATCAAGGAATTTAAAATATTTCGGTAAAAAATAGGTGCTTGCTTTAGCAAAGACTCGTAAGGATTTTACTTGAATAACTAACCTAAATTAGTTACAAGTATTAAGGTAACTACATGAGCCTGTTCTACATGATCTAATCTAACAAGGTATTGTTTCATTTTAACTTTTAGTACAAAAACTTTCAAGATTCCGTATGAGAATCAACAGATAAGCATTAGTGGTTTTAGAGTTTTCCTTTAGATTGGTAATCATACAACATCTCAATTGACTTTCGAATAGATAAACTACCCTACTTAGATTATTTTGTATGCTATTACTATTCAGTATACAAAAACTGGGTTCATAGCTTGTGCTTGACTGTTATTGCAGAAGAAAACGTGATTCAGTAAGCCCTACAAATGACACGGTCTGTGAAAAATGCTAATATCTGATTCCGTACGATGGAATTTTAGATATAAAGTTGCAAACTTACAGATGAGTTAAAATTATTTTTCTCTACGAATGAGTCGTCTCAAAAATTAAATATGACTGGATGTAAAATTCATTGTACTGTATTTCATATCAGCATTGTGTATTATATCGCTGTATTGTACGAACTTGGCAAATGAAAGATTCGAATGCGAAACCTGAATAGTGTGGTTTGTACAATATGTGAAATTAAGAAAAGCTCCTGCAATGACCCAGCCAGAATGTATATAGACTACTAGTATATAGTATATATATGTATATAGGACTATAGGCCTACTTGAAATAACGCGTGGCTATGGGTAAACAATTACATACTTGACGTGTTCATTCTCATGTCAAATCAAACCACGCCTACGAACCACCTTGCTTATGTTCTACCCACAAGACTCCTTTTGGAGTTACAATAGAATTATTCGTTCCTCAGCAATAACTTTACAGTATGTTCTTGTTACTTTTTAACTTTTTACTTCAGTTTAAGACATTTTGTAACTGATGTATAGGCTCTACGATATTTCAAGAATCTTAGTTTTTCAAAACCCTAATGTACCTTCAACTCAAATGGAGACTTAATAAAACTAATTATTAAGTATAAAGATTATAACAAGTTTAATTTTTGTATACACTTAAAATTTGGTATAAATATCATGTCGGTGTATATGGAGATACAACTATCACGTTAGATAGTTTTTTCCTTTTCCTACTGTAACTAATTTATTTTTTGTGAACTGACATGTTTCATGAGTTTTAGGCAGCGAATTGATGTTTCGTGATACAATGGGACCTACGCAATCAGGGTTTGTGTATAGCTGCTTGATTAAGTGATTGATCCGTTTAAATCCGCCATCTGAATTAGATAGAACATTGTGCGATCTGAATTCCAAGATCAGAATAGCTTCCACAGCTCTCGAAAAACTTGATTTCATGTAAGTCAGTGATGGCTACAAACAATCAGGTCAAAGTTTTTTCATTAATTCATTAAAATGAAAATATGTTACCGTAAAGTAACATATTTTTACTCCATCATAATCCAAGTACTGGTTGTTAATTAATAACCAATATTATGTTTTTTTTTTTTGTTAAACCAGCCTTTCGACAAACAGAAATGACTTTTCAAATCTGTATGATTTGATATCGTCTTGAAATGACGTCTAGGCCGATGCTATGAGTCAACTGTTATGAGTGATTCAGAATTGTCAACAAACCGGATGTCAGAATGATTCTCGGTGTTTCCACGAAATAATCTAAATATTTAATCTCTGAATAACAGAAACCGAGATCCTTTTCAATAAATGGACCTTCTTTAAAATGTTGTGCTATAATCACGACTTCAAGTACTGTGATAAAAGTGCGGAAATATAAGTTCGAATAAGTAAGCCCAACGAGATTCAATGGTAGTTTTCCAATAGGCCTAGTAAAAAGCATTTTTGTCTGAAGTCAAAACGCCCATTTATCGAATGGACTGCAAAGAGTGGAGAATAAGTAGGGATGTCTGGGCATAATTATGTATGTAGCGAAACAATATGTTTAGAGGAAGTGCGTAGTTGGTGAACATATTTCAGATGAGTTTTTACATTGACAGATGTATGTGCACGCATCAGGACAGGTAACAGTTCATTTATTGCTCATCCCACCCGAGTATGCCATAATGTGCTCATAGACTGGAAGAAAAATTAGTTTAATAGCTTGTCTGTTACGTTGAAATCTGTTACAGGCCAGTTTTTATCTGTAGAAATCTGTTCAGGCAGTTGAAATCTGTTAAAGTGCTACGTCTCATATTTTCATTTTATTCATCAAATATTTATGCAAAGCTTTGCGTACCTTTGGTGTTATATTCTAATTTAAGGTAATCTATTGAAACGTAGGATATGAAATTTATAGTAACTACATTAAATTAGTCACCTCTGCTAATATATGTTCATAGAGGGACTTGCCAAAACTACAAACATAAATAAAGGAGAAAAAGATGTATAACTGAAAAATGTTTGGTGTAGCAGCTTATTTATAGCCCGTTGCTTTAACTATATAATTTTTAAAATAAAATATGAGCTTAAATAAATTCTGGCACCAGAGCCTTTCTAATCGAACGAAACTCGAAAATAATAAAGCTAAAAGTTTGGGATTTACTCAGAACAAGCAGTTACCTAATAACCATATTTGAGTTCAAAGCCAGTGCAATATATATACATACAAAGTAGTAAAATCCTAATAAAATCGTTCTATCCATACGGAAAGTTCGACAGGAAATTCTTCCAGTCCACGGACTACTTCGATACCAAAATACGTCCGGCCTCTTCCCAACCCTGAGCCCAACCGAGAAAAGGTTGAGACTTTAGTTAACCTCGAAGCCCTCCCAAAAGTAGAGGTCGACTTTAAAACATGTTTAACCGAGTTTAGTTTGGCAGTTTATTTAAGTAGGTACACAGTAACGAGGCATAAGTACTCGTGTGATTCTCATTTTTTAATTAAAATCGGGGGAATCAGAATCAAAATAAATACATAATTCTGGCGGCCATCTTGGGACGAAGGGGTAGGTTAAATCCAGCAGCTTTCTCACTCTAGAGTTTTTTCTTTCGATTCTCATCGGAAAATGAAGCGAGTCGAAGCCAATCGAGCGAGCAAGAGAGAGTAGTGGCCTGGTGGCTGGTGGCTGGTGGCTGCAGAGGGTATTTAAACCTAGCTGAGGCTGCGGTACGAGCGTCCAGAAATACCTGACGCGATTACAGTGACTAAACGGCCTTTACGATAGTGTAACTACGAATCGGCACGTCGAATGGAGTCGGCGTGATGTTCTTACTCTAGAACGGACGAATCCGATGGTCTATGACGGCCCGATAGCGGGATCCGGCCTACGCCGGTTCATTACAGAAATAGAACCGAATCCGTATTACATAACAATAGGTACGGTATTAAACTATTCCTAGACAGGTATCCGCGATTCCCGTCGTCTCCCGTTTTCGTCGGCCTTTAGTTTATTGTTACCGGAAACACCCGGTGGCCGAGCGACGGAAGACGATCGGGGAGCGGGAAATTCAAACGGCTTACGAGGTCGGCGAATCGATACCGATCCTCGGCCGCGACCACGGCCGACCGAGCGAACGGCGAATTTTTATTTTAGTCCCGAGGGTTACCGCACCCCCCGCTTACACGGGGGACTCGTGTAGTGACGAACGGTTAAAAATAACCCTTAACACACGGTCGTCGTCGGGGGAGGCGGCGCGGCCGTGGCGGCATCGATCACCCCCGGACCTCCGCGGCCGCCCTCGCCGTCGCCGTCACTTACCAGTCGGTCTTCCACGGAGCTCTGGCTGCTTCGTAGGTCACGCCGACTCGGAGATCATCGCGAACAGTCTTACTACCGGAGGTCGCGGAAGACGGTCGAAGGGGCGCCCTCACACGGTCTTTCGCATGAGAACAGAACTGGCAGTAGCACAGGGCACAACACACGACACGCACAGAGGGCCGGAGCCGAGGAGGCAGGAGGCGGTGGCACAGCGAGGGCGACGTAGCGACGCAGACCGACGCGAGTAAGTACGGGAGTCGTGGCCTCACTGCCGAGACCGTGGCTGCAGGGAACGCCTGCGTGTCTACGTCAGACCGGCCGATCGCAGCACTACCTGGCGGCGCGGCGGCCAACTCGCGCGTCGATACCGGGCCGCTCCGCCGCTCCGCCGCTCCGCCGCTCCGAGCCCGGCAGCCATTCGGGTCAAGGCGGCCAGCACCGGCGCTCCTACACCTACACTACACCTGTGTGCCGCCGCGCCGCCGAGCCCATACAACCGACGTACATCTCAGCACATGACAGGGGCGGCTCCAGAGTTTTTGGCGCCCTAGGCGAAGGTGTTACTTAGCGCCCCCCCTGCTTTCTATCCGTTCAGTATCGACTATTAGGGCTAGAGAAAAGACTGTAATACCATGGACGATTTCATGAAAGGATAAAATCGAATTAATAAGATGCCTAAGTATTTCTTGCTTTCATTTAAATGAATTAAATCGCTTAAAAATTAATTATTTTTCCTTCTCTTTCTGGATTATTTTTGATAAAAACTTATTTCAAAATAAACTAGAAAAGACGTGTGTAAGTATAATGGATAGTTATACATTTTTTTTGCTTTTTTTAACATGTCTGTGGTTATCTTGGCTAAAACTTCAAGACAAAAAGAGACCCATACTACATGACAGCGAAGCACCGTGCTAAGTATGGGATTTTAGTAAAGTTAAAGGAATGGTAGGGGATTCTACCATTGGAGATAAGTTTCAAGTTTTCTAAGTGATTTGAAAAGTAACTACGAGTGAAGCATGTCAAGCTATTCCTGAGTTATAAACTTAAAGTTTAAACATTATATTGAAATCTAAACTAGAGCTTACGTCCATTACTCTTCTTTAAAAAAAATAAATTGTTTTTATTTTATGCCCTACTTTTGATAAACAGGGCCGCCCAGCGGCCCCGTTGGCGCCCCTGAGGCCCTAGCGCCCTGGGCGGTCGCTAGTTTGCCTATATGGTGGAGCCGGCCCCATTTCGCAGTCGACTAAAAGGATGAAATCTAAAAAAGAACGCAGGAGCGGCACGATTTTATTTTCTTCCTCTTATTTTCTGTACACAGTCAGTATGGTCCACACCTCGCACCTGTGAACTCCGCCTCTCGTCCTCTCCCCTGCCTTACGGGCTCTACAACATTTCCTACATGTAAAATGTTGTAGGATAGTTGAACATTAAGTTCAGATATCGCATAAATATTATATAACTTTGTGACATTATTTTTATAAACAGATTGCTTTCAGCATTTTGAACGTGTAGCAGAAATCATTTACCGTTTAATTCGTGTCTCCTTTGTAAATAAGTTTAATATAAGCGTACTATTATTAATAACATACGGGACTTAGGCCAGCATTCACATGTTTTAAATGTTAAATTTTAAAACATGTTATAAGTATAATTTTTTTCTTTTTAGCGTTGTAAGACGTTTTTTATTTACATCCGACGACTCTTCTCCATGATTTTCAATTCCGAACCCTGCCTTGAGGTGAGCCCCTAAAGTGTTTTGGAGGTGAGGCCCACAGCGAGCTTTAGGTGGGGCCCCAGCGAGCTCTAGGTGGACCCCAGCAAGCCCTATGTGGGGCACCCAGCGAGCCCTATGTGGAACCCCCTGCAACCCCTAGGTGGGGCCTCCAGTGAGCCCTAGGTGGGGCCTCCAGTGAGCCCTAGGTGGGGCCTCCAGTGAGCCCTAGGTGGGGCCTCCAGTGAGCCCTAGGTGGGGCCCCCAGTGAGCCCTAGGTGGGGCCTCCAGTGAGCCCTAGGTGGGGCCTCCAGTGAGCCCTAGGTGGGGCCCCCAGTGAGCCCTAGGTGGGGCCTCCAGTGAGCCCTAGGTGGGGCCTCCAGTGAGCCCTAGGTGGGGCCTCCAGTGAGCCCTAGGTGGGGCCTCCAGTGAGCCCTAGGTGGGGCCTCCAGTGAGCCCTAGGTGGGGCCTCCAGTGAGCCCTAGGTGGGGCCTCCAGTGAGCCCTAGGTGGGGCCTCCAGTGAGCCCTAGGTGGGGCCTCCAGTGAGCCCTAGGTGGGGCCCCCAGTGAGCCCTAGGTGGGGCCTCCAGTGAGCCCTAGGTGGGGCCTCCAGTGAGCCCTAGGTGGGGCCTCCAGTGAGCCCTAGGTGGGGCCTCCAGTGAGCCCTAGGTGGGGCCCCCAGTGAGCCCTAGGTGGGGCCTCCAGTGAGCCCTAGGTGGGGCCTCCAGTGAGCCCTAGGTGGGGCCTCCAGTGAGCCCTAGGTGGGGCCTCCAGTGAGCCCTAGGTGGGGCCTCCAGTGAGCCCTAGGTGGGGCCTCCAGTGAGCCCTAGGTGGGGCCCCCAGTGAGCCCTAGGTGGGGCCTCCAGTGAGCCCTAGGTGGGGCCTCCAGTGAGCCCTAGGTGGGGCCTCCAGTGAGCCCTAGGTGGGGCCTCCAGTGAGCCCTAGGTGGGGCCTCCAGTGAGCCCTAGGTGGGGCCTCCAGTGAGCCCTAGGTGGGGCCTCCAGTGAGCCCTAGGTGGGGCCTCCAGTGAGCCCTAGTTAGGGCCCCCAGTGAGCCTTAGGTGGGGCCTCCAAAAGACGAGCAAAAGTGCCTGTATCACCGATATAAGCTATGAAAAACATCGTATTATTATGTATAGTCACATAACATTAATCGTAACAAAGTAACATAGGTGTTATTATAGATATTAACAACAACACATACGATATCGATGACCGTTTTAAGATATCCTTTTAAAAATTGCATCACTACTTTAGTGACAAACTATTTTTTATGTTATAAAAAGTTAACAATTACTGAGCGCTGATGCACACGCCGCTTTTCGTACGGAAAGCCGCAAACACACATGTATTGCTTCTGGAACTGACTCACAATCTCCTCTCGTCACCCTACATCATATTGTTAAAGTAGTCAAACTTATCATTCATTGCCGCCTCAAAGTTTCCTGTATTAGTTGATATCCGAATCCATTAAATAATTAAAAAAGGTCAAAAGAATATCCCCATATCCCAACAATAACAACTGACATTTTTGTAAGAATGAAGCGCCTTCAAAAACCAAAATGCAAAATTGACGGTGTATCTATTTTGCGCCCTTAGGATATCACGGCGTTCACCCTTTTTACTTTTTCCCCCTCTATACATATTGAGAAAGTATTGTTTTCATCTAAATTTTCGAATTTGAATTGTTAGTGGAAATATTTGTTTTACTGTTCCTTGCATAAAAAAGTGGTTTTCGGATTGGTGTCCATCCGTCCGTGTGGATGTGTGTGCGTGTCTGAGTGTATGTCTGACTGTATGTATGTAAACAAAGCTAGAGACGACACCCGAGATTCGATATTCATGAAATTTGGCATATAGGTATAGGCATTAAATATGGGCCATGATATCTCCAAGCGTTTTTCCTGTTTTTGAATTTTTTATTTTTAAAGGTCTTTACTACATAAAACCCCATAAAAACGACAACAATCCAAATTTATCAATAACGGCTCTAACGATTTTGATAAAGATTTCATGGTTTTAGTGCTTAAGATGACAAATGAATTGACATCACCCGCATGTCTGTAAAAATTCAACTCCAGAAGTTACGGGGTACGGGGTTTAAGTGTTAAAAAATATTTTTTTCCAAATTTCATAAAATCTGTAACTTCTAAAGAAAACATACTTGCAGCCATTAAATATGGCTTCAACAAATAAACAATCCAGTATTTTGAATCATTATTCTACGTCAACTGGTTGCGTAGATAACTGATATTTCGTTTGGCAGTAAACGCAGTTTGCTGTTTCATGTTATTCTTTGGCAAATATTCAAAAACCAATATCTCCGTTAATTGCAAACCGAACTCGATAAAATTTTGTATTATTTTGTGGGATGATTGTAAATTTATTTTATTTTATTGTAGATTTTCTTACTTTTAGGGAGAAAGCATGTGTCAGTTTGCAACCATCTATTTAAAAATACATCGATTTGTACCTAAACCATAAGTTGGACTTTGGGAGGCGACAGCTCTCTTCCTGGCTTTAAATTCATCTTTAATTGTAGTTTCAGCCACCGGTTTGGTTGCAGTTTCAGCCAACGGGTTAGTTGTAGTTTCAGCCACCGGTTTGGTTGCAGTTTCGGCCACCGGTTTAGTTGCAGTTTCAGCCACCGGTTTGGTTGCAGTTTCAGTCACCGATTTAATTGAAGTTTCGGCCACCGGTTTGGTTGCAGTTTCAGCCATCGGTTTAGTTGCAGTTTCAGCCATCGGTTTAGTTGCCAGGATCCCATCTGCCTAGTTGGGACCGACTCTCAGTGGGAAAGATATCCAGACGTAGGGAAAAAATGGGCAAATAATAACTTTTAATATTTATACCCGCGTCTTATGTGGAACTGTAGTGATCTGTTTTTCATATAAATAGGTCTGTTCGTGAAAGGGCCGTAAGAATTAAGCGAGTTTGAGTTGATAAATTCCATATCTCGCTTATTTCTCAATATATCTCAATAAAACCTAGATATATGGCTTCTTCCAGTCCAGATCTACTAAATATTGAAATAAAACCACCCAGTTTTAACATACCTGTTGCAGCAAACCTGCATACTCATCCCCATGTTATTCTTATGGAGCTTACAAAAACATGTCATATCTCGCTATGATGGATCGAAATAGGTTCTTTCTGTATGATTATCAGCTATTACCAACCAATCCATTAATGTTTATTTGAATTATGTGTTTTACTTGTCATTTGATAATTGTTATATGTTTATGTTTACATCTTAGTTTACATTTTGATATGCTCAATAAAGTATATATTATCTATTTCATTGCCTTATTATAAATGGTGTCAGGTTAATTGTTAAGCGAATATTACAAAATGTCTAGTAGGAAAGGGAGGCGGAGGAATCAATGTGATGAATGGCAAGAAAGTGAAATGAGGGAATGTGGGACGAATAAAAGGCAATCGGAACCCTCATCGTTGTTGAAGGAGATTTAATTTTAAAAGGGCGAAGAATATTCATTCCCAAATCTTTGAGAAGAGAATTACTGTCTCGAATACACGAGGGCCACATGGGCATTGTTAAGTGCCGAAGAAGACTGCAAGAATCGATTTGGTGGCCTGGTTGTTCAGTTGATGTACAAAAGTTAGTATCAAACTGTCCAACTTGCTTAGAACATAGAACCAACAGAACGGAAACTTTGATTTCAAGTGAATTACCACGAGAGCCTTGGACCCATGTAGGGATTGATTAGTTCAAGTTAAAAAAAGTGGTATATGGTAATTGAGGACTATTACTCAAGGTTTTTAGAACTGGTGTGTTGATAGGCTCAAGTCCGAAGCGATAATAGGAAAAATTAAGAATGTTTTTGCAAGACACGGGATACCCCTTAAAGTTCGCACAAACTGAGGAACTCAGTTTACGTCGACGAAAACAGTTATAAGGAAGTATGGGAAGATAATCAAAACCACAGATTAACCACGCTCCTATATTGTCCAGCAAGGTAATGGGACTGACCTAAGAAGGAATACATTTCATCTTATGAAGGTAAACAATATTTAACAACCAAAGTTTCAAGAAGCTAAAACACATCCAGCTCAGCTAAGAAGAAGTACCCGGAATAGACAGATTCCCAAAAGATTCGAATGAAATCTGTTAAATCCAAAGGAAGGAAGATGTATGATTAGCAGCTATTGCCAACCAATCCATTAATGTTTATTTGAATCATGTGTTTTACCTGTCATTTGATAATTGTTGTATGTTTGTGTTTACTTCTTAGTTTACATACTGATATTCTCAATAAAGTATATATTCTCTATTTCATTGCCTTATTATAAACTTTCTCAATTGAAATTCGTTGAGTAAATTCGCAGGTCTGATGCAAAGGGGGTATTTATGGTATGTCATTGGAAAGACCGAATATAATAAAAAAATCTTACAATATATATTTAGTTATGCATTAGACCTACGGTGAATAATTATTATTAATTTCCATGATAATATCGGTATTTTATCTCCATAGTAACGCAAATAATAGTGGATGAACAGAGAGCTTATAGACCGGGAGCTGGGAGGTCAAAAATTACGTCATGAGGTGCACATGTAAAAGCTATACCGTTTTGAAGAGGCGTCCTGGGGGGTGTCAAAAATGGGTTTGTGAGCCCTCAATCTGGGGGCTTTCTCCAAAGTGGACAAACTTGAAAATAACACATAAAAATGGTTTTTTTTTTAATTTTCATGTAGAACAACTTGAATGATCAAATTTTAGTTCACACTATTGAATTCAGCTTAAAAAAACAATTAATTTGGTATGTTGAATCATTGCTCTATGTTCATTGGTTACCGACATACTGAGGTTGATGAACTCAAAACGTCTTCCTATGTTAACCTTATGGGAAATAAATAAAATCGTATAACTCCCTTATGTCTCAACATATCTTAATGAAACTTGATACGTGGCTTCAAATAGTTAAGAACTATTGTATATTCGCCTGAAATCTTCCATTTATGCATTTCCGTGGCAGTAAACTTGCACACATTTTTCCGATGTTATTCTTATAGGGAGAAAATAAAAGTCTATGTCATCTTTATTTTTAACATATAATGATAAAACTTGGCATAAGGCTTCTTCTGGTCGAGGTTTATTGGATATTGACTTAAAACCACCCAATTTGTATATACCTGTTGCAGCACACCTGCAAACTTTATCACCATGTTATTCTTATGGAGAATGCAAAAAAGTCACATTCAAGCTTGTCCACCTTGGAGAAAGCCCCCAGATTGAGGGCTCACAAACCCATTTTTGAAACTCCCCAAGATGCCCCTTCAAAACGGCACAGCTTTTACATGTGCACCTTATGACGTAATTTTTGACCTCCCAGCTCCCGGTCTATTAGGCTTGTCTACTATTTCCAATTTTTTTTACATAATTCAAAGCCTGCAATAATATTGTTTTATGTAAGTTAATTGTTTTACTTGTAAATATTTTATAGTAAATTTAATCCTTGCATTGTATTTGTAAGTAGGCCCCAATTCGGATATTACCGGGAACCAGCTTGTGATTTTTGCTGGTGTACTACACCCCTTTTGCAGTTCTGCTCTATAAATTCTGCGCTAGTTTCACTGGTGCTGAGCCCCAACTAACTGTTAACCTGCTTAAAGCGAAACGTATAAACCGATCATACGGCTGAAGTATCACTAAAATAGTGCTTTGCTATTATAAATGTTTGTTTCAAATCCTATCTTCATTGGTAAATTATTATAAAGACAACTTGATTGATTAACTTGAATATTCAAGGAGTAACTGTAAAACACGAGGGGTTTATGCTATTGAGTTTATTTATCTCTGGCTAAAGAAAATAAGTAAAGAATATTTATTTGTGTGTTGAGTGAGTAAAGTACAACATTGCCTCACGAATGAAAATATTGGCGCCCGAGCTTGCGAGGACAATAATTTTCACGAGGGAGACAATGTGCTTTACTCTCGAAATCCACACAACATTTTCCCCCACCTGCAATAATAAATACCCAATCTTCAAACATCTGTTTCATTACGTAGTAATTAACAATGTCCATTTTGTTTCAAACTGCAATTAAAGTAGAGCCTGCATACGAGTTGCTGCAACCATTCATGCGCCAGCGATCAGCTGATTGACGCTCTTACAGCTGACTGTTTTCAATGTTATTCTTATGTGATTACTCCTGCCATTAAATCAGCTGATAGCGCCTGCAATCTGTAGAGCCTCAACATATTTGCATGTCTGCGTAGAAATCTGATGGCGCTAGATTTTTGGGTTATTGATTTCAATGTTATTCTTGAAAAAGTTATTACGCTGGCAGACAAAATATTGTTTTACTCACTCATTACGAGGAGACGCGGAGTAAAAAGCGTCTAAACATAACAGCTGGGGGAAGATAAAAGAGTATGATTCAAATTCTTACCTTTATACTGAAGAATGGTCATAAACTAATTATGAATCGTAAATAGTTTAACAATTTGGAAAACACAGATCAATAGAAAATATGAACATAATATGCAATTAAAATGTACTACAACCTACAAATTACATAACGCATTGCTATAAATATTGAAAATGGCTGGTTCCAAAATCCAAAGGATGAGTAAAGAACTACTGCAACATCTTAATTCTATACGTTGAAGATATAAACAAATTTTGCCAAAATAAGGGCATTTTTATCATACGGAATATCCTGTTTAAAAACAATGAAAAGTTAAAAAATAAAAAATGTCTATTCAGCTGAAGTAACATGAAAATATTGTTAACGTCAAACGTTGCTTTTGTATTCGAAATATTTTAACATTCCAACACGTAATCGTGCACATGCCACTAGAATATCATTTGCATTCTTACCTGAATCATACAAGTTGTAAGCTAATGCACGCTTTTGCAGTCTCGAGGAAGCATACAGGCTATTTCAAAATTATCTGGACATATTTTGTGGACTCGTTTCTTGGGCTAAACATAAAATGCAATACAAGTATGGGTCTAATAAGCCTAATTTCTATCTGTTCATCTGTTTGTGATTAAAAAAAAATATTTTATATCTTGGGCATTTTTCAAGATAGAAATGTCAAAATCTGTACACATGTGTAGTTTAGAAGGTAAAAAGAGCTTCTAAAAAGGCATCTTGAAAAATGCCCAAGATATAATTTTTTTTATCACAAACAGACCGACAGACAGAAATCTAGGCATTTTAGACCCACACTTATATGGCATTTTATGTTTGTCTTAGCCCAAGGAACGAGTCCACAAAATATGTCCAGGCAATTTGGAGACACCCTGTATAATCGTAGATATATGCAAATAGAACATATTAAGGTACTATATAGTGAGAAACTGATATGTAAATTCAACCTTGTAAGGGGGATTTCAACGTTGTTTGTAAACGCAAGTAAACTTGAAAGCAGCGTTTTATTCGCTGTATTTATACCTTTGAGTAAGGCCCTATAACTATGCCTTTTTTGTACACCAGAAAATGAAATTCATATAAAATTGTAATTAAATGAACAGAACATTGAGAAATTCAGTCTGGTGGGCTAATAAATAAGGCCTCAGATTTAACAGCCGTCGATCAAATACGGCGATAGTAATTTTCCAAGACTGAAGAAATGTATCTCTCAATCTCAATACAATATGAATACATTATCTTAAATTAGTTATTTGTGTGTTGAGTGAGTAAAGTACAACACTGACCGGGTGGCCTGGGGGGTTTGAAATACCCCACAAGTAACGGGGGTTCGGGGGTCTTCCCCCCGAAAATTTTTACTTTTTCTTACTTAAAAGAGGGGTTTCAATCTTAAAATCTGTGGAATATAAAGCATTAAAAAGCTTGGTTTATTTACGACTTTCAAGGTAAATTTGCAGGAAAAGTTAATTACTATTATATATTGTTTATATTTTCAACACGTGACTGTTGAAGAACGTTTACCTAAATCCATTGCAGTTATTTTTTTTGTAAAGAAACTAGGTGATCGAAAAACAACTATTATTCACAATTCCCCTACTTTCCTACTTTCTTACTGTTTAATTGTCGTAAATGTAATTCTCGTGATATTCTCGTCTGCAGCTTGCAGGTTAAACTGAAGATCTGTATAGAAGAGGAGAGAAGAATAACAGTACTTATCTCAAGTTATTAAAGACAAAATGTAAACAACTCGTGCAGTCTTTAATAGACCGGAAAGCTATAGCGGCAATAGGTTTCCGGTCTATAAAAGACGCTACGATTTGTTAGCCTCAAGCTGGGTGAAAAATAATCCTAACCAATCAGAGGAAGCATTAAAATAATAACTTATTTTTATTGGAGGGCACGTGCCCCCCGTGCCCCCCAAGAGAGAAGAGAGAATTATTCCCAGCCTGTCTTCCGGGGTCTGCTAGGAAAACTTCACCCTCTAGCTTGAAGATCTCCCAGGGGCCCCAGACAAAGACCGTCACCCAGTATCTCTTCATGTTGCAGAGGAGAGTCTCACCCAGGAAGGTTCGCCCTCTAGTCTGAAGACCTCCCAGGGGCCCCAGACAAAGACCGTCACCCAGTATCTCTTCATGTTGCAGAGGAGAGTCTCACCCAGGAAGGTTCGCCCTCTAGTCTGAAGACCTCCCAGGGGCCCCAGACAAAGACCGTCACCCAGTATCTCTTCATGTTGCAGAGGAGAGTCTCACCCAGGAAGGATCGCCCTCTAGCCTGAAGACCTCCAGGGGCCCCAGACAAAGACCGTCACCCAGTATCTCTTCATGTTGCAGAGGAGAGTCTCACCCAGGAAGGTTCGCCCTCTAGTCTGAAGACCTCCCAGGGGCCCCAGACAAAGACCGTCACCCAGTATCTCTTCATGTTGCAGAGGAGAGTCTCACCCAGGATGGTTCGCCCTCTAGTCTGAAGTCCTCCCATGGGCCCCAGACAAAGACCGTCACCCAGTATCTCTTCATGTTGCAGAGGAGAGTCTCACCCAGGATGGTTCGCCCTCTAGTCTGAAGACCTCCAGGGGCCCCAGACAAAGACCGTCACCCAGTATCTCTTCATGTTGCAGAGGAGAGTCTCACCCAGAAAGGTTCGCCCTCTAGTCTGAAGACCTCCCAGGGGATCCAGACAAAGACCGTCACCCAGGATCTCTTCATGTTGCAGAGGAGAGTCTCACCCAGGAAGGATCGCCCTCTAGTCTGAAGACCTCCCAGGGGCCCCAGACAAAGACCGTCACCCAGTATCTCTTCATGTTGCAGAGGAGAGTCTCACCCAGGAAGGATCGCCCTCTAGTCTGAAGACCTCCCAGGGGCCCCAGACAAAGACTGTCACCCAGTATCTCTTCATGTTGCAGAGGAGAGTCTCACCCAGGAAGGTTCTCATCCTCTAGTCTGAAGACCTCTCAGGGGCCCCAGACAAAGACCGTCACCCAGGATCTCTTCATGTTGCAGAGGAGAGTCTCACCCAGGAAGGTTCTCATCCTCTAGTCTGAAGACCTCTCAGGGGCCCCAGACAAAGACCGTCACCCAGGATCTCTTCATGTTGCAGAGGAGAGTCTCACCCAGGAAGGATCGCCCTCTAGTCTGAAGACCTCCCAGGGGCCCCAGACAAAGACCGTCACCCAGTATCTCTTCATGTTGCAGAGGAGAGTCTCACCCAGGAAGGATCGCCCTCTAGTCTGAAGACCTCCCAGGGGCCCCAGACAAAGACTGTCACCCAGTATCTCTTCATGTTGCAGAGGAGAGTCTCACCCAGGAAGGTTCTCATCCTCTAGTCTGAAGACCTCTCAGGGGCCCCAGACAAAGACCGTCACCCAGGATCTCTTCATGTTGCAGAGGAGAGTCTCACCCAGGAAGGATCGCCCTCTAGTCTGAAGACCTCTCAGGGGCCCCAGACAAAGACCGTCACCCAGGATCTCTTCATGTTGCAGAGGAGAGTCTCACCCAGGAAGGTTCGCCCTCTAGTCTGAAGACCTCCCAGGGGCCCCAGACAAAGACCGTCACCCAGGATCTCTTCATGTTGCAGAGGAGAGTCTCACCCAGGAAGGATCGCCCTCTAGTCTGAAGACCTCCCAGGGGCCCCAGACAAAGACCGTCACCCAGTATCTCTTCATGTTGCAGAGGAGAGTCTCACCCAGGAAGGATCGCCCTCTAGTCTGAAGACCTCCCAGGGGCCCCAGACAAAGACTGTCACCCAGTATCTCTTCATGTTGCAGAGGAGAGTCTCACCCAGGAAGGTTCTCATCCTCTAGTCTGAAGACCTCTCAGGGGCCCCAGACAAAGACCGTCACCCAGGATCTCTTCATGTTGCAGAGGAGAGTCTCACCCAGGAAGGATCGCCCTCTAGTCTGAAGACCTCTCAGGGGCCCCAGACAAAGACCGTCACCCAGTATCTCTTCATGTTGCAGAGGAGAGTCTCACCCAGGAAGGTTCGCCCTCTAGTCTGAAGACCTCCCAGGGGCCCCAGACAAAGACCGTCACCCAGGATCTCTTCATGTTGCAGAGGAGAGTCTCACCCAGGAAGGTTCGCCCTCTAGTCTGAAGACCTCCCAGGGGCCCCAGACAAAGACCGTCACCCAGGATCTCTTCATGTTGCAGAGGAGAGTCTCACCCAGGAAGGTTCGCCCTCTAGTCTGAAGACCTCCCAGGGGCCCCAGACAAAGACCGTCACCCAGGATCTCTTCATGTTGCAGAGGAGAGTCACCCAGGAAGGTTCGACCTCTAGTCTGAAGACCTCCCAGGGGCCCCAGACAAAGACCGTCACCCATAGACAAAGATCTCTTCATGTTGCAGAGGAGAGTCTCACCCAGGAATGTTCGTCCTCTAGATCGATAGACCCTACGCCCTACGAGCTCGCCAGGTGAGGTTTCCTTATGATTGAGCCAGGACAACCTAATATTCCCCGAGGACTCGGGACTGACTAGCTACCTAAGATCCATCGGGAATCAGAGTTCCAGAAAGACTAGGATGAACGAAGGTATTTAAGAATCTTTTCATTCTGGATAGTCACATAGCCCTACCAATACAGCTTCAACTCACTATACCCATTATTAACCTCTGTATAGTTTTAAACCAGTCAGAAAGCTATCGGTCCATCGCCGTTGGTTAAGTATTCCAAATTATGACCAAATTGGCTCACCAACAACGAAAATAATCGTAGAATCAACCGAGTTGAGGATCTGTAAACATTCTTTCCGTGTGGGTTGTCTATATACTATACGTTCACCACAGATATTTTATTTTAAATACGTAGCCGACTTACTTTTGCGTTTTCTCCGTCTCCGTGTGAACTGTATTCGGTAATCTGAATGCACGTATTTATTTTTTTAATTTTTTTTTGTTCAAACATAGGGCATTTTTATAAGAGATGAGCTTAATTTTCAAAAAGAAGGTGATTCAAATCCCTCAAATGTTTCTGGACGGACCAGAAATCGCAAGCGGATCTCTGGAACTAAAGCCCAATGTAAACCACAAGGCTAACAACTCTATCAGATTAAAATATCCAGATCTACTTAAGCTATATAGAGACTATAGTTTGTATATCAACATGCTCTGTGTTATTTCTATTTTAAACCATTAAAACAGCAGCAGAGAGTGAGGTAAGTAAAACTAATTTACATTTGTAAACTTGTCGTGAAATTAATTATCGTTTGACACTACTGAAGTGGCGAAAGTTAAGTAATGTTTGTCTAAACACAACTTGTATTTTACGTCTCTATCATTAACAGCTTTATTGTCAGCCACTTCAACAAAGTTCTCAACAATGTTTTTGCAATTAATTTCAATTCTCTGCATATTTTAAACAATGATGTTATTAAAAATAAACATAAGTAGGTCTACAGACATAGTTTTATAATTTCTTGTTGTGGTTAACGTATGAATCAATTTAGAAGCAAACTGGTAAACAAATAGTCGTATGAACTAAATTTAACAATGCGTTCAAAGTCAATAGCGTACTCTTTTTGCAAAGGACTAAAATGACGCTTTTCATACGAGGTCAAATGTCCTTATTATATAATAATAATAGTGTTCCAATAGTATCATTATTGTTATAAGTCAATGTCCTTGGGAAGTTTCTCCTTAGGAATATTCACCTTAATAGGCCAACGCCCTGAAGAGGTCCACGCTATGAAGTCTATGAAGAGGTCAACGCTATACAGTAGCAGAAAACTACTCCAATCGGCGAGGCGACATACAATAGTGAGTTCACGAGTGTGGGAATGAGATTTGAAGGCGCTAGGAGGTAGCCCATGCTATCATTACGGGCTGCTCTGCGGTTTGCATCGTTTCAGTCCCACACTCGTGAGCTTACTACAGTAGTAGTTGTCTTAGATAGGAAGAGTAACAATGGAATAATCGTCGACCCCACAGCGAGGTTTGAAATTAATGAGCACCAGGCAGAAGAAATTAAGTGAGAAAAGGTATTATATATTCCAATACAATTAGTTTTACATGGGAAAATATGATATTGATAATTATTGGTTTAAATTTTGAATTCAATTTGAAATTATTGGTTTATTAATTAGCTCACGTGGAAAATTTACACCATTTATGATGGACTCTTGAAAAAAATATATCAACTGGATCATAACAAATTATATACTATTGCTATGACTTCAGTGAAATATTCTTAAATTAATTTATACAACTAAATTTTAATATATTGATTTAGTATTATATTTGAATCACTGTATTACCAAACTACATTGGTAGGAAAATTGCCAATAATAGTAAAAAATGGCAGTGTTTTTGAGGTATTAATGCTCTCCGATTATAAAATATAATTTACAAAGTGGACATGAATAAGTAGTCAGGGGTAGGTAAGGTTTAAAGATCTAAAATCAGTTGGTGACAATATTTCTCCTGCATTAAGTGAGGCTATAAATGAATCCCTGAGAGAAGGTTCATTCCCTACATGCCTCGAAACTTCCATGATACATAAAAAGGGGATGCGGAAAGATTTGATTCAATATAGACCTATCTCATTGTTACCAGCCACTGGAAAATTTGGCCTATCTTATTTTAAAAATATAAAATTTGTAATGAATGTAAGCAACTGATTTAGTTAAACCATGAATAAAATGTATCGAGATCCGCAAAGACCTTATGTGTATAAGGTCTTGATCATACATAAATTCAGTCTTCAAGATATGCAAAGTTTGTGATATATATGATTGTGCTGACGATATTGTTCTCGTCGCCTCACATAAGGAATTCCAAGAAGCTCAAAGAATGCTATGAAATGATTTCACTATATTAAAAGTCAAATTTTCTCTTTCCACGTGTATGTTTAATATAAAGTACTTCCCCTTCAAATTAATCTGTAAACATTAGATTTCACTATTAAAATGAGATGGGCACATGATAAAAGTATTGTGATAGATGAGAATAAAACTGTCATACTGAGAGTGAGCCTAGTGATTAAAATTGATCTATTATAAAGTGTCGTAATTGCACATGTTTACACGGAAAAAATATTTTGATTAGGCCAAATGGTAATTTTGACTGCCCTCTTGTAAACTCAGCTAAAAAAATTTGACGTGGCGTGGATGAGCTCACAAGAAAGACATTTCTCAAGGAATTTGCACAAATATCACCATAAGGTATCATTTTTTGTGAGCTTTATCACGCTTTTATTGTGAACCAATTTTTATGATCAAGGTGTCAAATAACTGGAATTTTCATCAAAATTCTATGGATATAATCTATTATTCATTAAGGTCAAAGGGAATCGCCCCCTTGGAAATGTATTTAACATAAAATTTTACATGTATTCCTTATGACAGGGGTATTAGAATTACAGCGTTTTAGAAAATTAATAATATCAGCAGGTACTATTAATAATTCTTGTACAAATTTATACTCATTCTGTTTGAAATTTTACTGTCTACAAAAAACGAAATTTACACTTTTTCGTGTCTCTTACGGTTTTCGTGCGAATTGAAAAAAGTGTTGAGAATCACGCACCGGAAATGGTTTTTTCTAGATGGCGGCTTGTTGGCCTATTTGGATTTTTTGGGAATTTTTGGATTTCCAAAAAAAATTCCTTGGGGGATTTTTTTGGATTTTGGTGTATGATGCTCCCAGTTGCATGTACGACCTCTTCACCGATTTTCAGGCTGTTAAATGACCGGGACGGACTGTAATATCGTAGCCGCTGAGCACTTGCTTTGCTCGGGGAGGAGCAGAAAACGCTATGTCAAAACCAGTTATGTTCCAAGCTGTTTAAAAATTGCAAAAGTTATCCCTCTTTTTAAATCTAACGATAAATCAGACAAAAATAACTATAGGCCTATTTCTATGCTGAATTTCTTATCTAAAATATTAGAAAGAATAGTTAAAGATCAGTTAGTATTTTATTTGCAAACCAATATTATATGTGGGCGTCAGTATGGGTTCAGACAGGATAAAAACATATCAGATGCACTCTTCGATGTTTGTAAGGAAATAAATTGTTCAATATCAAATAAAAAACGATCTATGCTAGTTTTCCTAGACTTAAAGAAAGCATTTGACTCTGTAGATAGAATCAAATTATTAAATAAACTTGAATACATTGGAGTTAGGGGCAGCACCCATGATTGGTTTAGTAGCTACCTTAGTGGTAGATTACAGTGTGTTTCAATATCTGGCATAGACAGTGACCTCTTACCTATAGATTATAGCGTAATTCAAGGCAGTACACTTGGTCCCATCTTATTTTTAGTTTATATAAATAATATTTCAAAACTTGATTTAAGTAGTAAAATTTATTTGTTTGCAGATGATACGTTAATTTTTGTAGAGGGTAAAGATTGGAATGAGGTCCGTCAAAAGGCAAATAATGATCTCAAAGTCATAAAAAAATGGTTTGATCAAAATCTTTTATCCTTGAATATATCAAAAACACAATTTATGCCAATTTCTTTGAAAAGTACTACAGATTATGATCTCCAGAATTTAATTATTCATGATTGTATGGACCCTCAGGGATACACATGCTTTTGTAAATCCATAGAAAAGGTTTTATTTTATAAATACCTGGGAGTTACATTTGATTATCGTTTAAAGTGGAGCGAACACATTGATTTTTTGAAAAATAAATTAAGGAAATATATTTTTGCATTCAGACAACTTAGTGAAATTTTAAATAATAATGAATTAAAGCTAGCATATTTCGCTTATGTTCAGTCTATTATTACTTTTGGAATTATAGCCTGGGGTGGATCATTTAAATCTCTTCTTCAGCCTATAAATGTGTGTCAAAAAGCTATTTTAAAGGCAGCTTTCAAAAAGAGTACTAGGAACCCTTCTGACGCTCTTTTTATTGAGTCCCAGATCCTTCCTATTAGACATCTTTTTATAAAAACCTTGTTCGTCCATATTTATAAAAATTATGACAATATTTTTTCTCAGGTCACTCATTCTCACCATACTCGTTTTGCTCAAAATGTTGGAATACATTCTCTTCAGCTTCAAAAATCAATTTTAACAACGAATCCTTTTTATATTGCTCAAACTCTCTATGTTAATATGTGCCAACGTTTTCCAAACTCAAATTATCTTTCTCTACCGACACTTTCAATTTTTAAAAACAGAATAAGGACATTTTTACTATCACTTAGTTTTGAAGAAGCCGAATCTCTTATCGTTAGCAGATATGGGCGGACCTGACCCTATTCTCACTGCCCCCCCCTCCACTCTTTGAAATATCTACACCAGTTTCTTTACTAGCATTCGTTGCATTTATCTTTTCATACAAAAATTATTATAAATGTTGTAATATTTAGTAATTAACCTGTAAAGCTTGGAAAAAGCTTGAAAAAATGATAAAAATAAATACATAAATAACCAAGATCACTTCATTAAATAATTAACCATTTTAGTTGTGTCCTCATGCGAATTGCTTCCATTTTATATTATATATTTTTTTAGAGCCCACGCACAGGCTTTGATGCCCATGTGGGCTTTTTCCATATTTGTTATGTGTATATGTATATTATAACATTGATAGTATTTGTATCTATATGAATCACTGTATTATCTATTGGAGGAATAAATCTATTTTTCATTCCTTCATTCATTCATGTCAAAAACAGCTTGTAATAGTATATAGTATTATAACTGGTGCCAATTCTTGGGGCCCACGCCGTCCATAAGACTAATGTTAATTTTAGCATTGGGCTTATGGACAGCGTGGGCCCCAAGAATTGGCACCAGGTATACGTTACTAGGCCGGAAAGTATTGTTTTTCCGGACGAACAAGATTGTTCCGGCTATCTCAAGCCTTTACGTCGAATGATCAGGGAATTGAGCAAGCCTGCAGCACATTCGCGATACGTACAAAGTATCAATATAACTACAGGCGCTTCAGCAGTGCCTTGGCAAGAAAGTATACTTACAGTAATATTGTGATGCAATGGGTAAAGGTAAAATTACACTGCAATAAATAAATACTCTTTTGGACACACCCAAAATATTCAACTATTTACCTACCCAAATATTCAAATATTCAATCCAAATTTGAAATGTTGAGTCATTGCACTTAAAAAGAACCTAAATGACGATCATTGTTCAACAGGTGAAAGCTACTTTCTTAATAATGTTAAGAAAGTTCATAATATCTTCATTACAAAAATTCTGTTTGGAGGTTCCTAAATTGTATGTGAAAATTCAATCTTAGTGGTGCCATAACTTTGCTTAGGATCAACCGAGACCTATAGTTTGCGCCATTGTTCTTTCGTTAAGACTTTAAACGATGTGTCGCAAGATAGGAGTTAGGGGCCATACACATATTACGAAACGCACTTAAGGGGGGGGAGGGGGTATGGTATAGCGTTATGCTGCGTTATATGGGGGAGGGGGGTGTGTTTGGCTCAACGTTACGTAACTCTTAAATTTTGTCCCTCTTTAAAAATAATCAAATTTAAATCTAAATCAAAGTTACAGTTAGCTATATAAAAAGATACGTGATCTATGATAGCGATCATGATCTCTAATTAAGTATTTGTTAAATAATTTATAAACGTTTTTCTTCTACCGAATTTGTTAATTTGTTACCTTAATCATATTTTAGTTGATATGATGTTTGTTTTTTTAACAACACATTTTTTTATCTTCGACAACTGTTAATGTATCATAACGTTGTTTTGAATTTTTATAAGTTATGAATTAAATCAGTTACGTTTTAACTAAGATTTTGTTGTTAATTATATATTATTAGTAACAATCATTTTTGTCACAACAAACTACTCATTAATGCCAAACTAATCTTACATTACTACTGTTCTGTGAACAAACAAAGCCACGACTTTCAACAATGGTTTCAACAATGTACTCTATCTTCTTGTGATCAGAATAATGTAAACTTAAAAAATGTTGAACAAACCCCTAGTCACTGTAAAACCGCTATAGGCGAAAAAGTTTGTGTCAAGGTACATAGCCCAGTAGTCTTAAATCTAAAGAAAACTGAAGGTAACAACTGGGAGATCGTACAGTCTAAGAAAGGTAAAAACCCCCAAATCCCTACTGAACTGCCAATTGACCTATCCAATAGCTACTCCATTCTTTCCGATCTTAACTCAGAAAGTCTCCCTGAGAACCCTTCTTTAAATCATGAGCCCATCCAAAATCCTTGTAAAACCCCCATCAACAAGGGAAAAAAGGGAATTAAGAAGGTTCCTAGTCCTAAACTTAAAGAGGTTGACTGTGAACTAGAAAACAGTGATTTCAATGGCAAAACGATCAATAAAATTCAAACACCTGTGGTCAGCGCTAGCAAATGCAATATAAGAGTGTTTGCTGACAGTCATGGTCGTTTGATTGACCAGTTTATATTGAAATCAAGAGATTTTGTTGATTTTAATGTGTTAACAAGCGTTAGACCGGGTGCTAATTTTAAGAAGGTTGTTAGTGATATTCCATCTGTTCTACCAAATATGTGTCAGAAAGATTTCCTTGTTATTATTGGCGGTACGAATAACTTTGTAAACGGACGCTGTAGTGGCGTTATCGAAGAGCTAGAGACGGTGCTGGGGGCGTCGCAGCATACCAATGTTATTGTTGTGGGTTTACCAAAGCGCCATGATGATCCAGGACTTAATCCAGCGGTAGAGGAGATAAACCAACAAATTGCTTCTCTCGTCAGCTCTTTCCAGAACAGTTCGTTTATCTCCCTTTCTGACATAGGAAGGTCGTGTCACACAAGGCACGGCCTGCACCTGAATGGAAGGGGGAAATACAGACTAGTTCTTAAATTGGGGAAATTAATTTATCCTTCTCATCCTATCTCTTCTCAGGACTTGTCGCCTACTCCTGAGCCTCTTTCAGACGATCTCCTCCTTCAACCGAGCTCTTCCAACAATGTCCCTCCCACCATCCCTCCAGCTGATCGAACAGATTTTTGGGGAAAGGAGGGTAGGGTGTTCATCAATAGGGATTTTTTAGGGTTGATGCGGAAACAGTACCGTGTACCGTGGATGTCCCCGAAACGTGTATGGGCGCTGTGCTCCCGGGCTCTTTAAAGCTGCTTCATCAAAACATTCGAGGACTTGCCAGTAAGGCGGAGTTGTTCGATTTTTTTGTGGAGGAGGAATCACCTGACCTAATATGTGTGACAGAACATAATTTAAAAGATATAGAGTTTGAGACATTCATGATTAACGGTTATGAAAATGTAACAGCATTTTGCCGATCAAATATGCAAGGAGGGGGCTCATGTATTTTTGCCAAACACCACTTCAAACTTGAAAGCATTGACGTTTTAGACTTTTGTTTGGAAGGAGAGTGTGAGTTGGCAGCAGCTAAACTACTTCTAGATAATGAAAACTTAATCGTCATCTCAGTCTACAGACCTCCAACTAATCATCATGACCTGTTTTTTGAAAGGATTTCTGGGTGTCTTGAAAAGCTGGCTAAAGACAACCGAAAAGTGCTGGTTGCTGGTGATCTAAACATTGATTTGTCCAAAGTATCCTTTGAAAGTGAAAAGCTCATAGTATTAATGAACTCATTTGGCCTGAGAAATATTATTTCATCATACACCAGAGAATTCAAAGGATCTACGTCTTTGATTGATCACGTTTTTACCAACATCAATGACGAAAAAATCAAAGGTGAAGTTGTAGTGTCAGCCCTCTCCGATCATCATGCTCAGACCGCTCTCATCAAGTGTTCCCCCATGACTAATGAGAACTGTGTCAAATACAAATTTGCCAGAAAATTTAATCCCTCTGCTAAGCAACTTTTTAAGTTATTACTTAGTCAGGTGAGTTGGCAATCAGTTTTCAATGCGGATGATGTTAATGACAAGTTTTCGATATTCGAAAGCAAGATTCAGTACATTTTTAACATTGCATTCCCTCTAAAAGTACTAAAAGTTAAGGATAAAACCAATTCCTGCAGAATCACTTTCGACAAGGAAATACTGGACGCTAGGGCACTAATGATTGACTGGTACATAAGAACTAAAGATCTTGATTCTGACCATTTCATGAGACAATACTACTTAAGACTGAAATCAAATTTCAGAAGAATGGTGAGACAAAGAAAATCTGAAGTGCTACTAGACAAGATCAATAAATCAGACAATAGATGTAAAGCCATATGAGATATTGTTAAGGAGAACAAAAATGGGAGCAATAATCAGACCAGAGAAATAAGTATTTTTGACGATGATGGCAAAATAACAAATGACCCCCTCAACATTGCACACACTTTCAATCAATTCTTCATTAAGGCCGGAGGTGGTTCAGGCTTACCATCTAAAGATCAAAACTTCATGAATTTACATAACACCTCAAATTCTTTCTTTATTCGGCCTACCACAGAAAGTGAAGTTTCTGCTGAAATTCATAATTTGAAAAATAAGCACTCAGCAGGTACCGATGAAATCTCGCCTAGACTTTTGAAAGAAATCGGGAGCATCATAACAACACCTTTGACTCATATTATCAACTCCTCATTTGAGAGTGGGCAATTTCCGGAGTCATTGAAGCTCTCAGTTGTTAAGCCAGTTTATAAAAAAGGGGATGACCGTATTTGTGACAATTTCAGACCAATTTCTATCGTGTCTACTTTTTCTAAACTGATTGAGAAACTATTCCTCAATAGATTGTTGGATTTTTTGGCCAAAAACAACATTCTGTCCAAAAAACAATTTGGATTTGTAAAGAACAAGTCAACTACAGATGCTATAAATCATCTTGTATCAAGCGTTGTCAGGGCGTTAGACGGAGGGGAGAAAGCTTTAGGTTTCTTCTTCGATCTAAGTAAAGCTTTCGACTCCGTCAACCATGCATTACTCCTAGAAAAGATCCATTCTGTTGGGATTAGAGGGCTGGCACTACACTGGCTTTCCTCCTACCTGATTAGCCGTAAGCAATACGTTGAGGTGAAGGCAGTGGATGGCTCCGGATGCCTGCGCCCCTACAGATCCTCCATTGGTACCACTGTCAGCGGTGTGCCCCAGGGATCTGTCCTCGGTCCGGTTCTGTTTCTGCTGTTTGTAAACGATCTCCCTTCGGTTGTTCAGAGGGGCGAAATTTGTCTCTTTGCAGACGACACCTCACTCTCCATCTCTGGTTCTAACCGACTCGACGTAACAATAGGTGCCTTTATACAAGCGAGTGGCTTGATGCAGTGGTTTGAAGATCATTTTTTGAAACTGAACTCATCAAAAACTGAGCTTGTTGAATTTTCAATTCGGAAAAACAACAACAAAGAAAATTTCATTTTGGATGAAAGCGAGCTTGAAGCCACTGCTCAGGTCAAATTTTTGGGTTTGCTGGTGGACGAAAATTTGAATTTCCATCCACAAATTAGTGCTGTCTGCAGGAAAGTCAGTTCTGGGATATTTCTTTTGCGTCAGCTGGCGAAATTTTGTAATCAGGATGTCCTTCTGACTGCTTACAATGGTGTAATCTTTCCATACTTGATGTATGCTGTTGCGATTTGGGGCGGCGAGAACTCTAGAACCCTCTTTCTTTTTAGGCAACAGAAAAAAGCTATCCGCGTCATTTTTGGCCTTGCTAGTAGACAGACCTGCAAAGAGTCCTTCGTTTCGTCAATAATTCTGACTTTTCCCTCAATTTACATCTTGGAAGCACTGAATTTTCTCAAATTAAATTCATCTCAGTTTCAAAGCAGCACCGCCCATACCTATCCACTACGTAATAGTTCTTGCTTGAGAGTACCCACACATTCAACAACTTTCTTTCAAAAGCATCTCTCTTTCAATGCCGTTAAACTTTTTAACGCCTTGCCAAACGATCTCAAATCCTTAAGCGACCCAAAAAGCTTTAAAAGGCACCTTAAGTCTTTTCTTGTGCAAAGGTGTTACTACAGTGTCCGTGAGTTTCTCGCTGACGGGTCTTCTTAGCTTGTAACGTTGCAATCGTTTAACTTAAGGGTTTATTTTGAGAAGTGTTTTCCTTTAGTTTTAATGTGCATTATGACTTAGCTAATGCAATGTAATTTGTCAATTTGGCTGAGTAAACGAGTTATTGAGTTATTGTTTGCTTTTACCAATTTTGTTTTGGTTATAAAAAATGTTATTAATAAACAACTCATTACAGGTTTATTTTATTAATTTAAATCCATATTCCACAAGTAAAATTAAGCTTAAGCTGTATTCATTCCTACTACGATCGAGTTATGTAACGCATAGGGTGGTGGGGGGGGGGTTTGCTCAAGCGTTACGGTGAGTTACATGGGGGAGGGGGGGTTTGAAATGACGAAAAAATGCGTTACGTAATATGTGTATGGCCCCTTACTATATTAGCTTTTTGACTTACCCCCAAACTACCCCATTTTGAGAGGAGGGGTTGAAAATTTTGGCTCTCACAAAAACCTTCCTCCTTTAGTCATGTAAACGGTGCTGGACGTTGGTCTTTTTGGGACCTCATCCATAAAAGGATTAACTAGGGTAATGGGACTCTAAGACGCTCGGTATATATGCGACAACTTTATCAAAGGCATTATTTTATATTTTGTTAACTGTATACTAAGAAAAACATAGCGTCGTTAACGGGTTATATAAATTTTGATATTGGTTTTCCTCATTTAAGGAGAGATAAATAATAGAAAACGCAAGAGTCATCCAATATAATCTTTGTGGTGGTATGATAAACAATGTTTAAATACGTTGCTAACATGTATATGTCACGGCGACAAATATTCAACCAGACACAGTACAAATTAAAGGTAATCAATAGGGGTGTGCGGGTAGTGATTTTTGAAGTCGAGTCGAGTCGAGTTTTGAATAATACTCGCGAGTTTCGAGCTTTTTTCGAGACGAGTTTTTTTAAAGATAATATAATATACACATGTTTCTACGTAATCGTCATGTCAAAAAATATTCTTATTATAAATTAAATTCAAATCACAATTTTAAGGAAATTAAACTTAAAAGAGTTATTGAACTAAAAACAGGTATGCAGATAAATAATACAAAAAATGAAAACCTTTTACTTAAACTCACAATAATTCTTGATATTTTTCAAGCGTAACTTGTCTTTAGGCTTACTGGATGTTGAAATTAAACGAAAACACAGCTCTCGTATACCTTACTCAAAAACATGATTAAAATATTTCCTTTGAGTTACTCAACAGGTACATTTCTATTCATGTAACTATCAATAAAAACTTTAGTTTGTTATTTATTTGGTATGGTTTCTAAAATATAACAAAAGTCACTTTCTAAAAGAAAAAATAATAAATAACCTCAAAATTATAGAAAAGATAGGGTGATAAAAAATGTATGTATCTTTAATAACTCAAAAGAACTAACTACTTCAAGTGTAAGAAATGAGGTTTAGTTATGGTCATTAAAGTCGGATTGACCTTGTGAAAAATGACTGAATATTCTTTCGCACGTACCGATTTTGGGTAGACGGCGGGAGTAACTACTCGACACGAACTTAAGTCGGGCCTAGTAATCATATCGCGAGATTGATTACACACAATTTGTCACTTCCATCGAAAACATGTTGGCCAACGTTTAATGACCACGATCATACTTTTCAAAGCATATAAAACACGATTCACAGTCGTAAACTTGTGTCTATTCTTTCGTTCTTGCAAAGTGCTTATTTCGAAAAATAAAAGTAGCCTATATCTAGATGGGTCATAAATACATTTACGTTAACGCTTAATTTACGTCACACTGTGAATATTCCAAACAATAACAGTGACATATTGGCAATGACATGTGTCAAGATGGCACACAATTATCCATATCCTGTTACCTAACTGCTCCATGTAAACTGTGTGTCGGAGGAACTTCACGAATAAAACCATTGTGTCTAAGGTTAAAAATATCAAATCAAATCAAAAATCCTTTATTGAATCACAGTGAACTGTACAATAGTGTCATTTTTTCTAACTAAAATAACAATAATCTCTTGTTATAAAATATAAGATTTCTTAGCTACAGCTCAAAAAAATCCCTAACACTGTAAATAGCCTGCTCACTCAACAAACGTTTTACCTTTCGGCCAAATCGTCCCGCGTCTTGCTCAGCCCTGATATTCTCTGGGAGTGCATTAAAAAGCTTGATGCCGTTAAAATGCACGTGTTTCTCAAAGAACACCGTGTTGTGTTGAGGAATCCTGATAAAGTTACTATTTCTAAGATTGTACTGCGTTTGGTGAAAAGGTGGTGTTAAAAGATTTTTGTTTTGGTGGAAAAAAGTCAAGCAACTGTAAATGTAAATTGATGGAAAAGTTAAAATTCTGTTTTCTTTGAAAATAGGCTTACAAGATGATCGGTGCGGTATTTTAAAGACGGCTCTCAAAGCCTTCTTCTGTAGTCTGAATACGAACTTGGTACGGACACTCTCGCATCCCCAGATAGCAACTACATATGAAAGGTATGGATAGATGAGTCCATAATAGGCGGCCAGAGTCACTTGGGTGTCAGCAATTTTAGAAAGGCTTCTAATGGCAAAAATTCCACAACTTAGCTTTTTACAGACGTGATCTATGAGATCATGAAATTTGAGTTGGCTGTCTAAAATCACATGTTCGGAATTGTTTATCTGAAATTGAACAATGTTCGATTTTGCAGTGTTTAAAATGAGGTTGTTGTTCTGAAACCATTGCAAAACTTTGTTGGAACTTTCAAATGCTAATGTCTCCAAACTTGCCTGTTTTTTTGCGGAAATGGTGAGGGAGGTATCATCAGCGAATAATTTCATAGAATTATTTGGATTTCCCTAAACGACCTTTCCGTGTATAGGTTTACAGTTTTACATAAACATTTAAGTAATTAGCAAAATTATATAATGAGGCAATAAACCGAAAGTGAATATACTCTTTTGCAATTAATTGGTAAGCATTCCGACGAAATTAATTTCATTATTAGTAGGGGTGTGCGAGTAGTGATTTTTGAAGTTGAGTCGAGCCGAGTTTTGAAAAATACCCGCGAGTTTCGAGCTTTTTTCGAGTCAAGTTTTTTAAGTTTATAATGTAATAGTCATCGTGTTTCTACATAATGGTAAAAAATTATTATCATTACTCAAATACAAATTACAATTTTGAGGTAATTAAACTTAAAAGAGTTACTGAACTAAGAGCACATATACAAATAAATGATATCAAAAAAAGAAAGAAAACCTTTTACTTAAACTCACAATAATTCTTGATCTGATATATTTTTCAAGCCTAACTTGTGTTTAAGGCTCACCTGAGTTTTGAAATGAAACGAAAACATTGACTATAAGCCATGACTAATTACCTAACGCAATTCCTGACTCAATTCATGATTAAAATACTTCCTGACAACAAAATATTTTGTGTCAACAAAAAACTAAGTTTTTATTTATTTGGAATGGTTTCTAAAATATAACAAACATAATTTTTTTAAGATATGTATAATAAATAACCTCAAACTATAGAAAAGATTGAGTGACATAATATGTGTCTTTAATAATTAAAAACAACTTTTTACTTCAAGTATAGCATTCGAGGTTTCAGTTATATTTGTTAAAGATGGACTGACATTGTGAAAAATGGCCGTAATATTCTTTCGCACGTACGATTTTGGGTAAACGGCGGGAGTAATTACTCGACCCGAACTTTCGAGTATTTTGCAATAAGTTGAGTCGAGTCGAGTAGTGTATACTCGGCTCGAAAAAGCTCGATTCTCGAGTGCTCGCACACCCCTAATTATTAGCTAGCTACAAATGCTCGTATTTCACTGGCGAATGTCCTAATTCTCAATACTCCTCTTCAAACTTCACCTATGAATACAGAGCACTCAGAGGAGTGACTGGTTCACTGCACTACTCTATAAATTTAAATACTTAATCAAAAGGTTGTGCCCCTTAAAAATATTATTTTGTTTTTACGTTTTACTTTACTGTTAAATTACTTCCACGCCATGATTTCTTTTTATTTTTTTCATGTATTCCTATCCCCCTTTTCTACGTGGGGAATTGTTTAAATGCTGTCATTCCACCCTCTCTCTTTGAAAGAGAGATTTCTCAAAATAAAACCTCTTCCCATCCGCGTTTTTAATGTTTGATTCAGTCAAGCACAATGATTTTATGCGTCTTGTGCCGAAGATGTTAAGTCCTGCTACAATGTCCGTTTCAAAAAGCAATGGGAAGGCGGGGCAGAACGGGGTAGTGGGGCGGAACGGGATTATGCTTATTTTTCATCTTACAGGTGCTGCAACTTAACGGGTGGTCGTTTAACTACTTCAGCTTTCTTGTGCAAACTGCTTAGAACTGGTTTCGGCCATTTTGTCCCTCAGTTTTGTGAAATATGCAAGATTTTCAGTTTTGAATGATCTCCTTACAACATTTTGTGATATTACAGCTACCTTTAGGAACATCAAAAAATTAATAATCAATTTTATTAGTATTTAATATTGTAGTTTATGCCTTTGAGAACATTTTCATGTATTTAAATATCAAATTAGAGTTAACCTGTAGTGTGGGTAGGTTATAACCTCAAAGTATGCATTGGAGGCGGAATGGGGCAGGGGCAGAATGGGGTTGATGAGAAAACGATGAATTTAGTCTACGTCTGTGAATTTTGTCAAGACAATGATTAAAAAGTGAATAATAACATTGATTGAACATTTGACAAGTTTATGTTAAATTGACTACACTGTGAAATGGTTCCCCGTTTCGCCCCTCCATGGTTAAAGACCCAACCCCGTTCCGCCCCGTGTGTGGGGCGAGATGGGGTATAGTAAGCATTTTATTTTCAAAAAATTATATAATTTTTTCTATTGTAAATACGGTGCATTACCCAAGTGTGTCGTGTAAAATAAATGTCAAAGATAGTTTTTCTGTCAAAAAATTGTTCTTTATGCCTTAATTGTCTGTTTTATATAGTATTATTCACTAAGTGCCCAGTTCCGCCCCGCCTTCCCCTACTTGAGTTTAAACGCTTGTCTTGGATAAACTATTTTTGGCCTATTGTTATAAATTATTTACCATAATGAAGCTTATTTAATTCAACGTTACGTCATATACCTTTTTTTAAAGAAAAACTATGCCATTTTTTTATTGCGGTCAGAACACAAAAAACACGTTTTCCGAGCATTTTCTGATGAAGATTTAACTTTAAAAATCCATACACAAAAAACTATTCGGCCGAGATCAAAGATATTTTTATATAAGGTAATGGACATACTTATCTACCTTTTTATCAAGTTTCATAATTTTAGCTTCACTCAAAAAATTATTCTTGTAGTTTTATAAAACCCTTGCATTCCCTGGATCCGCAGATCGAAAAATCGTCAACTTTAGCACACTTAAGGGGGCGGTCTAATTCAAGTTCCGAGCGCTAAAAGAGGGTTTTTTATCTTATTCATTTATAGCTGGATTTTCATATGATTTCCAATATTTTGGTGTCATTTTAAAAAGGATATGTTTTTGTAGGTCGCTAAAATTTTAGAATTTTTGATTTTATCCCCGTTTATTTACAGGAATTGTGTAAATCTTTCAAAAAAGGTAGTTTTTTGTTAGATTTTAAAGTCTCATTACTAACGACAGAAACGCTTTATAGAAAAATAAAAATTGTAGAGACCTATAAAATATTCTGAAGAACGTGAACCCACTCTCATTTTTATTAAATCTTAAAAAATAAAGCTTTTGTCGACCAGATACGAAACGTCTGGAAGCGTACTTCAGCGCGCTTTAGCCCTATCTTTACAATGTTATTTCGCTCTGTGACGCAGGTTTTTCTGTCAAGGTAGACCGCCCCCTTAACCATTTATACTTGTGACTTCCACGCGCAGGTCAATAGTCTATGTGGGCGGGGAAAATGCAAAGCTCTTTAAAGAAAAGTAGCTACCAACATGTTATTTTTAAAAATATAAATATATTTTTAAAAACAAGGAAAAAAGGTTCACAGAGCTTTTCTAGCGAGCTTCCAAAGTAAGACGTCCTAATTGGGTAATTGTGTGACTCCTAGAAGACAAGAACACCTCTTATTTCAGAGTTGGGGGAGTGAAAGAGGAAAACGGCAATACAGCTGTGACGATAGGTAGTGTTATTGCCATCTCGTAAAGACGAGGTATAAGTTTACTTCCTTCGGCTGATTTGCTTTAAATTTCTAATCAAATTTTAAATCATGAAGAAATACCGTAATTACAGAGCGTAGGCCTACAACTTTCTTTCCTTAGGCCTGACCTTTATAAATTACGTGTCTTGCAAAACTTCAAGCCAGCTCTATGCTATGCAACGACGCATAAATTATTAAAATCTGTTCATAACTGTAGGATGAGTCGTGATTACAAAAACCCCATAAGTATGGAGGCCTGTAATATTTAAACCTCAGGTGCACTTAAACCCGTTAAGCCTAGTTTCCACTAGCATCTAAAAGTGTCGTCACTTGGACTCTCTAATTAACATTGTTGTTATGCCGATACAGGTTTACCAAAAACAGCTGTGTTAACACTTCAATTTTAACAACACCATATTTTATCATTGAAGGGATGCAGTCTTGAGTGACGACATAAATATTTGTTTTTACAAATATTTGTGTCGCCACTCAGGATCGCACCTAACCAGTTTAATCAATGAAGCGTTAACACTTGAAGTGATGACACAACGGAGGTGTTGGTAAACCTGTATTGGTGTAACAACAATGTAATTAGAGTGTCCAAGTGACGACACTTTTAGATGCTAGTGTAAACTAGGCTTTAAAGTCAGGTCACTGCTCGCGCGGCTCTGATGGGGGGTTATACGGTTTCGACGTATAACCAACCAAAATGGCTGGTCGGTGTAGTGGTTATAGTGCCCGCCTACAAACTTGTAGGTAGCCGGATCGATCCCGAGAAAAGTTAGTAGCTTTTTAAAGGGTTGTTTCTGTAGTCAGCTGCCGTTGGCTGTTGGGCTATTAATTAACAGTCCTGTCTAAGGAATGTGCCAACCTTAGTCAGTAACAAGGCTACAAGATCGCGCCACTATCACCACGATCATCACACTCATCCTTCACTCATATTTAGGGTAACGTCCTCCATGAGGTACCTGTCTCACCAAAGAATGATTAGGAAAATAATGATTCAGAATGACGTGTTATATGGAGAAATTACGGAAACGTCGTTTCGTTATTGGCGCGTGTGTCTTCATGATTAGAAAGACAACTCTGTATTCCTAAGCAAACAAATTCAAAAGAAAAGAAATTCAGAAATAGCTTTGACTAACTTTTTTAACAAAAGACGTTAAAAGAACGACAATTTTTGATCAAATTTTGAATCGCCTCTCCGATTCGTTATTCTTTGACGAGATCACTTATCTGGGGCATTAAGTAAAACCCACCTCAGAGACCACTTCACACTTCTAGAGAAAGATCCTCTGAGTCTACGTTTTTACAAGAACTGAACACAGAGAATAATCTAACAGAAGTCGCTTTTAAATGGGTCTTCTGTTGCGCCCAAATCCAGCTACAGTTAAGTTACTAGTTACTAGTTACATCCACTTACTAGCTACAGTTAAGTTAAATTAGGAGAGGACAGCGATGGTGCTGCTCTCTCGCAGCGTTAATGGTGAACTATTTTTTATAAGTCCTCGACACCAGCGCTCGACACAAGCTGAGCGCAACATTAGAAGATAAGTCTGTTTGATTCTCCTCTGTGAACTTAATCACTTAAGTGTTTGCACTTATCTCCGAAACCAAATAATATACAGGGTGTTTTTTTAACGCAACCCAAAACTTTATTTTATCAGTGAAGTGTCTCCCCCCAGCATCCCCGGATTTGACCCCTCTATTTTCTTTGGGGATGCATAAAAAGTAAGGCCTACGAAAACAATTCACATGATATTCAGGACTTCGAAACAAACATAACAAATTTAATTCAAGAAATTCAAAGAGGTACCTTTGCAACACGTTTTCGGGAATTTGATGGAGATACAAATGCCAATGGCGGATTTTTTGAACACATAATGTAAACTAAATATGACCAAACTATAATAATAGGTTGTATAAAATGTAAAGATCAACAAAACAATGATCATTTCATATGTGCATTATTCAATCTTAAAAATGGGTTACGTTTAAAAAAAACACCCTGTATTTTTGTTTTATCGACTTTCTACGGATATATCCGTGGAAGGGGGTATATATAAATAGCCTATACATCCGATTTTCCGATTTAAACGTTCCCTAACCGATGAGAAGTGATGAGATGTATTAACTTCATTGTCATGCAAATAAAAAGTGGTACCACAAGGTGGAGTAAAGGTAGGTTTCTTCATGTTGAGCTCTATATAGATACTAATATACTCTTTATACATAATGCGTCGTCGTGGTTACCGTAGTGAAATGTTGATTGAAAGAGCGTTTGAGAATATTTATTAAACATGATACCCTTTTTTATCTGTAAGATCCTTTTTTGCGAATCATTTCTAACTGTTAAGCAATTTACAACAAAATATATTAATTACTATCAGATACCCGCGACTTCGCCCGCTGAAAGATTTAATGTTTAATTAAATCACGCTTTGATTGTAATACGCAATTTTTCTTTTTACAAATTACATATCAACTGATTGCTTTTATTAATTACTACAACTAGGAATAATTTCCTTGGTTAAATCTGGCAAAGTGACAAAACCTGAGTTTGTTGAAAAATGTGTGTAATGTGAAAAATGACTTTTTCCCCATTTGATATGTTAAGACGCTTTTTACTCCTTGTAATGCGTGAGTAAAATAATAATTTGTCGTTCAGCGAGAGTAAAGTGATTATTTTGTCTCCCGGCGGGAGAAAAAGTAAACCCATAAGAGTAACATTGAAATCAAAAATTCAAAAATTAGAGCGCCTTCAAATTTCCACGCACACATACGAATATGTTGCAACTCAACTAATGCAGGCGCTAACAGTTGATTAGAGCCACTGGCTTACAGCGGAAACGGAAGAAGTGCTCAGCTTGTAACAATTAATCTTTTGAGGTTAGGTGTAGTCGTCATTACTGAAACAGATGGATTCCGAATCTAAAAATTCATTAACCCCTACAGATATTTCTGATTAAGCTAAGAATGTTACAGCTAATCTATTACCGGAAAAGACAAGGGAAAAGTATGAGAAACGCTTTAACGTATTTATGGAATAGAGTAAGGAAAAAAGAAGTAATAATATCTCTGCAAATGTAATACTTGTGTACCTATCGGAACAGTCAAAGGTAAGTAACCCAGCTTACTTATGGACAATCTATTCTATGTTGACAGCTACATATTAACATGTGTTACTCACGTTGAAAATAACATAGACATCAGCGGTTTTACAAAAGTAATTGCTTTTTTGAAGAGAATAAATGTTGGCTATAATCCAAAGAAAGCTAAAACCTTCACTTTAGACGAAGTAAAACAGTTCTTGCAAAATGCTCCACACGAACAGTTTTTATTAAAAAAGTTGTTATGATTTTCGGTATCAGTAATTTATAATTATTACAAAATAATCATTTAATTGTTAGTTATTTCAATGTGTATTTCATGACAACAAAATAGTTGATTGGTTTTACATTGTGTATTGATTTATTCGTCTAGGTAAGAGGTTGTAATAGTCACACTTGACGACAATCAGCTGAGAATTAAACGTGTAAGACTGTTACAACAATCAGGTGAATGCTGGTGCAGGCACTATTTGCAGATCGAAACGAAATGGATATCGTTTGTGAATTACTAAGTTAATGTAATCGATATAGATTGGGTATTTATTGTTGCAGGTGGGGGGAAAATGTTGTGTGTATTTCCAGAGTAAAGCACATCGTCTTCCTTGTGAAAATTGTCCACTCGTGAGACAATATTGTACTTTACTCATTCAACACACAAATAACTATTTTTGAATCGGTGAAAAATCGTGAAATCTGTAGATTGTCGTTCAAACGACGGTGATTTGAGGTCTCTGGAAAAATAGATATATCGGGGATTTCACAGACTATTATACATTGCATCTCATCTAGATGAAGCCTCGAACTAAAATTTAATAAGATATGTTGAGAAATAAACAAGATATAGAATTTTACTCATTTCCCATAAGGTTAACGTTGGGTCAACGCACTGTGTTTACCACTTTCATTATCTCGGTAACCAAGGGACATATAGCAATAATTCACAGTTCTACATTGTTTGTTCTTTTCAGATAAATTCAATGGTGCTAACAAAAAATTTATTATTTTTATTTTTCTGTGTAAAACATAAAAAACCCATTTGAATCATTTTAACTCTTGAACCATTATAGCACTAACCAGCACTAACCAAGCACTACAATAAATATAATTTTCGACATTATTGCTAAAGACTATTGTACTGGGTAGGGCTAATTTTTATAAAGTTGACCCCACCACAGTTTTTTTTTTTAATATAACTCTTGAGCCAATATTTGTTGTTTGGCCAATACTTCTTAAACCCAACGGTCTCGGAAATAATTTTATTTTATTTTATTTTATTTACATGCTTCAAAACAGGTACAACCCAATTATAAAGTAACAGTTCACTTATAAATTAACATATTGATTTTTGAGGTTGAGTCTCTTTTAGTCTTTGATCTTCCACTTCATTTCAAGAACAACTTTGAACCAGCACTGAACATATAAATGCAATGTTTAAATATACCAATAATATATTAATAAATAATTTCAAAATATAACAATAAATAAATACATTAATAGTAAATTGATCTGAATAACAATAATAACCTTAATAAATAATTTCAAAACATAACAATAAATAAATACATTAATACTAAATTGATCTGTATAAATAAATAAACAGCTATAATAACAACAATGAAAAGCACAAAATCTATAGTGAACTAAAAAGTTGGTAACATTTTCTTTTAAAAACTGCCAAAGAATCTGAGAAAATATCAATAATTGTGTCTCTTGTTAAGGGGGTGTTTATAAAGCCTCGTCACCCGGTACAATGGCGAGGAAGCATGTGCCTGAGTTCTAGCATGTGGCAAAGTAAAAAGAAATTTATTTCTGGAGTTAAAGTTAGGCACTCGATAACTCAGCACCTCCACACTTGTAGGATCATCCAACAAGTGGAAAACATAATGGGAAACATATTATATTTATCTTTGGTGAATCTAAAAGTTTATTTTACTCTGTAACGAAACCCGATAAAGTTTACAATCCAATACATACTCATATCAAAGTCTAACTTTACAGGTGTGTTCAAATTCAATAAATTCAATTCTTCAAAAATATATGATTCGACTGATGCATCAAGTTTCACGGCGAATTCAAGGAATGTCGTTTGAAAGAAGTCAATAAGAATTATGAAGCCGTCCGTTGTTAGAAAGTTAAGATTCAATAACTGCGCGGTTCCTCCAAATAAACAACTCGACTTCTTGCAGGCCGATGTTTGCAAAGAGTTCTTCTGATCCGCTGCGTTTCTGGTCTTCGTTTCGTGTTTAAATTACGCGACTTTTTAGCTTTCGTCGATACTCAACTGTATCGGCAACCATAGACATTGTTAAAATATGTTCTTCCTTCGGTAACAAATTTCTTAGTATTTCAGGAACAGTTTGTATTCGCACAAACGTTATCTGTATAATACAGCTGGAACTAAACGATTCTCTGCACAAAACAGACTGCAACTTAATTGAAAAAAAGTTTGAGGCAGAAAAAATTATTTTTCTATTCACTATAACCGTCTTGTAACGAATAATTGAATCGGTTTAAAAAATTAAGCAATAAAAACCATAAATCATAATATTAAAAAATGTTTATCTTGATTACTACTGCATATATTTTGGCGTTACAGTGAACTATAACGATTTGAATCGTAAAATTTCTTACAATCTTGAATCATGAATTTAAATAATTTATTTACTGTTTGACCAACTTAACTGGCTTGATCGGGTGATTGGTTGAATTACAATGATCCACCGTTATAAATTCATTGTTTGGAAGGCGTGAGTTTATGTATTGAAACTACGCGGACATAAAATATAACCCTGAATGGATAACCTTCAGCGTCTTTATTTTGGACCAGAGATACTGATCTTCAAAAAACGGATGTTTGAGACCCATAGACACCCCTGCCATCCTTGTACAGGACATTTTGCGAGATGTTGGAGACCCATAGACCCCCCTGCCATCCTTGTACAGGACATTATGCGAGATGTTGGAGACCCATAGACTCCCCTGCCATCCTTGTACAGGACATTGTGTGAGATGTTGGAGACCCATAGACTCCCCTGCCGTCCTTGTGCAGGACATTGTGTGAGATGTTGGAGACCCATAGACTCCCCTGCCATCCTTTTTCAGGACATTGTGTGAGATGTTGGAGACCCACAGACTCCCTGCCATCCTTGTACAGGACAATGTGGGAGATGTTGGAGACCCAGAGACTCCCCTGCCATCCTTTTTCAAAACATTGTGTGAGATGTTGGAGAACCAGAGACTCCCCTGCCATCCTTGTACAGGACATTGTGCGAGATGTTAGAGACCCAGAGACTCCCCTGCCATCCTTGTACAGGACATTGTGCGAGATGTTGGAGACCCATAGACTCCCCTGCCATCCTTGTACAGGACATTGTGCGAGATGTTGGAGACCCATAGACTCCCCTGCCATCCTTGTACACGACATTGTGTGAGACGTTGTAGACCCATAGACTCCCCTGCCATCCTTGTACACGACATTGTGTGAGACGTTGTAGACCCATAGACTCCCCTGCCATCCTTGTACAGGACATTGTGCGAGATGTTGGAGACCCAGAGACCCCCTGCCATCCTTATACAGGACATTGTGCGAGATGTTGGAGACCCATAGACTCCCCTGCCATCCTTGTACAGGACATTGTGCGAGATGTTGGAGACCCATAGACTCTCTGCCGTCCTTGTACAGGACATTGTGCGAGATGTTGGAGACCCATAGACTCCATCCCGTCCTTGTACAGGACATTGTGCGAGATGTTGGAGACCCATAGACTCCCTGCCGTCCTTGTACAGGACAGTGTGCGAGATGTTGGAGACCCATAGACTCCCTGCAGTCCTTGTACAGGACATTGTGCGAGATGTTGGAGACCCATAGACTCCCCTGCCATCCTTGTACAAGACATTGTGCGAGATGTTGGAGACCCAGAGACTCCCCTGCCGTCCTTCTACAGGACATTGTGTGATGTTGGAGACCCATAGACTCCTCTGCCATCCTTGTACAGGAAATTGTGCGAGGTGTTGGAGACCCAGAGACTCCCCTGCCATCCTTGTACAGGACATTGTGTGTGATGTTGGAGACCCAGAGACTCCCCTGCCGTCCTTGTACAGGACATTGTGTGAAATGTTGGAGACCCAGAGACCCCCTGCCATCCTTGTACAGGACATTGTGTGTGATGTTGGAGACCCAGAGACACCCCTGCCATCCTTGTACAGGACATTGTGCGAGATGTTGGAGACCCATAGACTCCCTGCCGTCCTTGTACAGGACATTGTGCGAGATGTTGGAGACCCAGAGACCCCCTGCCGTCCTTGTACAGGACATTGTGCGAGATGTTGGAGACCCATAGACTCCCCTGCCGTCCTTGTACAGGACATTGTGCGAGATGTTGGAGACCCATAGACTCCCCTGCCGTCCTTGTACAGGACATTGTGCGAGATGTTGGAGACCCATAGACTCCCTGCCGTCCTTGTACAGGACATTGTGCGAGATGTTGGAGACCCATAGACTCCCTGCCGTCCTTGTACAGGACATTGTGCGAGATGTTGGAGACCCATAGACTCCCTGCCGTCCTTGTACAGGACATTGTGCGAGATGTTGGAGACCCATAGACTCCCTGCCGTCCTTGTACAGGACATTGTGCGAGATGTTAGAGACCCATAGACTCCCCTGCCGTCCTTGTACAGGACATTGTGTGAAATGTTGGAGACCCATAGACTCCCCTGCCATCCTTGTACAGGACATTGTGCGAGATGTTGGAGACCCATAGACTCTCTGCCGTCCTTGTACAGGACATTGTGCGAGATGTTGGAGACCCATAGAATCCCTCCCGTCCTTGTACACGACATTGTGCGAGATGTTGGAGACCCATAGACTCCCTGCCGTCCTTGTACAGGACAGTGTGCTAGATGTTGGAGACCCATAGACTCCCTGCAGTCCTTGTACAGGACATTGTGCGAGATGTTGGAGACCCAGAGACTCCCCTGCCGTCCTTGTACAAGACATTGTGCGAGATGTTGGAGACCCATTGACTCCCCTGCCATCCTTGTACAGGACATTGTGTGTGATGTTGGAGACCCAGAGACTCCCCTGCCGTCCTTGTACAGGACATTGTGTGAAATGTTGGAGACCCAGAGACTCCCCTGCCGTCCTTCTACAGGACATTGTGTGATGTTGGAGACCCATAGACTCCTCTGCCATCCTTGTACAGGAAATTGTGCGAGGTGTTGGAGACCCAGAGACTCCCCTGCCATCCTTGTACAGGACATTGTGTGTGATGTTGGAGACCCAGAGACTCCCCTGCCGTCCTTGTACAGGACATTGTGTGAAATGTTGGAGACCCAGAGACCCCCTGCCATCCTTGTACAGGACATTGTGTGTGATGTTGGAGACCCAGAGACACCCCTGCCATCCTTGTACAGGACATTGTGCGAGATGTTGGAGACCCATAGACTCCCTGCCGTCCTTGTACAGGACATTGTGCGAGATGTTGGAGACCCATAGACTCCCTGCCGTCCTTGTACAGGACATTGTGCGAGATGTTGGAGACCCATAGACTCCCTGCCGTCCTTGTACAGGACATTGTGCGAGATGTTGGAGACCCATAGACTCCCTGCCGTCCTTGTACAGGACATTGTGCGAGATGTTGGAGACGCATAGACTCCCCTGCCATCCTTGTACAGGACATTGTGCGAGATGTTGGAGACCCATAGACTCCCTGCCGTCCTTGTACAGGACATTAAGCGAGATGTTGGAGACCCATAGACTCCCTGCCGTCCTTGTACAGGACATTGTGCGAGATGTTGGAGACCCATAGACACCCCTGCCATCCTTGTACAGGACATTGTGCGAGATGTTGGAGACCCATAGACTCCCTGCCGTCCTTGTACAGGACATTGTGCGAGATGTTGGAGACCCATAGACTCCCCTGCCGTCCTTGTACAGGACATTGTGCGAGATGTTGGAGACCCATAGACTCCCTGCCGTCCTTGTACAGGACATTGTGCGAGATGTTGGAGACCCATAGACCCCCTGCCGTCCTTGTACAGGACATTGTCCGAGATGTTGGAGACCCATAGACTCCCCTGCCATCCTTGTACAGGACATTGTGCGAGATGTTGGAGACCCATAGACACCCCTGCCATCCTTGTACAGGACATTGTGTGAGACGTTGTAGACCCATAGACTCCCCTGCCATCCTTGTACAGGACATTGTGCGAGATGTTGGAGACCCAGAGACCCCCTGCCATCCTTATACAGGACATTGTGCGAGATGTTGGAGACCCATAGACTCCCCTGCCATCCTTGTACAGGACATTGTGCGAGATGTTGGAGACCAAGAGACTCCCCTGCCGTCCTTGCACAGGACATTGTGCGAGATGTTGGAGACCCAGAGACTCCCCTGCCGTCCTTGTACAGGACATTGTGCAAGATGTTGGAGACCCAGAGACTCCCCTGCCGTCCTTGTACAGGACATTGTGTGAGATGTTGGAGACCCATAGACTCCCCGGCCATCCTTGTACAGGACATTGTACGAGATGTTGGAGACCCAGAGACTCCCCTGCCGTCCTTGTAGAGGACATTGTGTGATGTTGGAGACCCATAGACTCCCCTGCCATCCTTGTACAGGACATTGTGTGAGATGTTGGAGACCCAGAGACTCCCCTGCCATCCTTGTCCAAGACCTTGTGCGAGATGTTGGAGACCCAGAGACTCCCCTGCCGTCCTTCTACAGGACATTGTGTGATGTTGGAGACCCATAGACTCCCCTGCCCACCTTGTACAGGAAATTGTGCGAGGTGTTGGAGACCCAGAGACTCCCCTGCCATCCTTGTACAGGACATTGTGTGTGATGTTGGAGACCCAGAGACTCCCCTGCCGTCCTTGTACAGGACATTGTGTGAAATGTTGGAGACCCAGAGACCCCCTGCCATCCTTGTACAGGACATTGTGTGTGATGTTGGAGACCCAGAGACACCCCTGCCATCCTTGTACAGGACATTGTGCGGGATGTTGGAGACCCATAGACTCCCTGCCGTCCTTGTACAGGACATTGTGCGAGATGTTGGAGACCCATAGACTCCCTGCCGTCCTTGTACAGGACATTGTGCGAGATGTTGGAGACCCATAGACTCCCTGCCGTCCTTGTACAGGACATTGTGCGAGATGTTGGAGACCCAAAGACTCCCCTGCCGTCATTGTACAGGACATTGTGCGAGATGTTGGAGACCCATAGACTCCCTGCCGTCCTTGTACAGGACATTGTGCGAGACGTTGGAGACCCATAGACCCCCTGCCGTCCTTGTACAGGACATTGTGCGTGATGTTGGAGACCCAGAGACTCCCCTGCCATCCTTGTACAGGACATTGTGCGAGATTTTGGAGACCCAGAGACTCCCCTGCCATCCTTGAACAGGACATTGTGTGAGACGTTGTAGACCCATAGACCCCCTGCCATCCTTGTACAGGACATTGTCTGTAATGTTGGAGACCCAGAGACTCCCCTGCCATCCTTGTACAGGACATTGTGCGAGATGTTGGAGACCCATAGACCCCCTGCCACCCTTGTACAGGACATTGTGTGTGATGTTGGAGACCCATAGACTCCTCTGCCATCCTTGTACAGGACATTGTGTGTGATGTTGAAGACCCAGAGACTCCCCTGCCGTCCTTGTACAGGACATTGTGTGTGATGTTGGAGACCCAGAGACTCCCCGCCATCCTTGTACAGGACATTGTGCGATATGTTGGAGACCCATAGACTCCCCTGCCATCCTTGTACAGGACATTGTGCGAGGTGTTGGAGACCCATAGACTCTCTGCCGTCCTTGTACAGGACATTGTGCGAGATGTTGGAGACCCATAGACTCCCCTGCCGTCCTTGTACATGACATTGTGCGAGATGTTGGAGACCCATACACTCCCTGCCATCCTTGCACAGGACATTGTGTGAGATGTTGGAGACCCATAGACTCCCCTGCCATCCTTGTACAGGACATTGTGGGAGATGTTGGAGACCCAGAGACTCCCCTGCCATCCTTGTACAGGACATTGTGGGAGATGTTGGAGACCCATAGACTCCCCTGCCATCCTCGTACAGGACATTGTGTGAGATGTTGGAGACCCAGAGACTCCCCTGCCATCCTTGTACAGGACATTGTGCGAGATGTTGGAGACCCATAGACTCCCCTGCCGTCCTTTTACAGGACATAGTGTGTGATGTTGGAGACCCAGAGACTCCCCTGCCATCCTTGTACAGGACATTGTGCGAGATGTTGGAGACCCATAGACTCCCCTGCAATCCTTGTACAGGACATTGTGTGTGATGTTGGAGACCCAGAGACTCCCCTGCCATCCTTGTACAGGACAATGTGCGAGATGTTGGAGACCCAGAGACTCCCCTGCCATCCTTGAACAGGACATTGTGTGAGATGTTGGAGACCCATAGACCCCCTGCCATCCTTGTACAGGACATTGTGTGTGATGTTGGAGACCCATAGCCTCCCCTGCCATCCTTGTACAGGACATTGTGGGAGATGTTGGAGACCCATAGACCCCCTGCCGTCCTTGTACAGGACATTGTGCGAGATGTTGGAGACCCATAGACCCCCTGCCGTCCTTGTACAGGACATTGTGGGAGATGTTTGGAGACCCATAGACCCCCTGCTGTCCTTGTACAGGACATTGTGCGAGATGTTGGAGACCCATAGACCCCCTGACGTCCTTGTACAGGACATTGTGGGAGATGTTTGGAGACCCATAGACCTTCTGCTGTCCTTGTACAGGACATTGTGTGAGATGTTGGAGACCCATAGACCCCCTGCCATCCTTGTACAGGACATTGTGTGTGATGTTGGAGACCCATAGACTCCCCTGCCATCCTTGTACAGGACATTGTGGGAGATGTTGGAGACCCATAGACCCCCTGCCGTCCTTGTACAGGACATTGTGCGAGATGTTGGAGACCCATAGACCCCCTGCCGTCCTTGTACAGGACATTGTGGGAGATGTTTGGAGACCCATAGACCCCCTGCTGTCCTTGTACAGGACATTGTGCGAGATGTTGGAGACCCATAGACCCCCTGCCGTCCTTGTACAGGACATTGTGGGAGATGTTTGGAGACCCATAGACCCCCTGCTGTCCTTGTACAGGACATTGTGCGAGATGTTGGAGACCCATATACTCCCCTGCCGTCCTTGTACAGGACATTGTGGGAGATGTTTGGAAACCCATAGACCCCCTGCCGTCCTGGTACAGGACATTGTGGGAGATGTTTGGAGACCCATAGACCCCCTGCTGTCCTTGTACAGGACATTGTGTGTGATGTTGGAGACCCAGAGACCCCCCTTCCGTCCTTGTACAGGACATTGTGTGAGATGTTGGAGACCCATAGACTCCCTGCCGTCCTTGTACAGGACATTGTGCGAGATGTTGGAGACCCATAGACTCCCTGCCGTCCTTGTACAGGACATTGTGCGAGATGTTGGAGACCCATAGACTCCCCTGCCATCCTTGTATAGGACATTGTGGGAGATGTTGGAGACCCATAGACTCCCTGCCGTCCTTGTACAGGACATTGTGCGAGATGTTGGAGACCCATAGACTCCCTGCCGTCCTTGTACAGGACATTGTGTGAGATGTTGGAGACCCATAGACTCCCTGCCGTCCTTGTACAGGACATTGTGCGAGATGTTGGAGACCCATAGACTCCCTGCCGTCCTTGTACAGGACATTGTGTGAGATGTTGGAGACCCATAGACTCCCTGCCGTCCTTGTACAGGACATTGTGCGAGATGTTGGAGACCCATAGACTCCCTGCCGTCCTTGTACAGGACATTGTGTGAGATGTTGGAGACCCATAGACTCCCTGCCGTCCTTGTACAGGACATTGTGCGAGATGTTGGTGACCCATAGACCCCCTGCTGTCCTTGTACAGGACATTGTGCGAGATGTTGGAGACCCATAGACCCCCTGCCGTCCTTGTACAGGACATTGTGGGAGATGTTTGGAGACCCATAGACCCCCTGCTGTCCTTGTACAGGACATTGTGCGAGATGTTGGAGACCCATATACTCCCCTGCCGTCCTTGTACAGGACATTGTGGGAGATTTTTGGAGACCCATAGACCCTCTGCCGTCCTGGTACAGGACATTGTGGGAGATGTTTGGAGACCCATAGACCCCCTGCTGTCCTTGTACAGGACATTGTGTGTGATGTTGGAGACCCAGAGACCCCCCTGCCGTCCTTGTATAGGACATTGTGGGAGATGTTGGAGAGCCATAGACTCCCCTACCATCCTTGCACAGGACATTGTGTGAGATGTTGGAGACCCAGAGACTCCCCTGCCATCCTTGTACAGGACCTTGTGTGTGATGTTGGAGACCCAGAGACCCCCTGCCATCCTTTTACAGGACCTTTTGCGAGGTTTTGGAGATCCTTTACCCTCCTGCCATCCTTGTGGAGGACATTGTGCGAGATTGAATCCAGCTGCATGAACCGCTTCGTCCTTAATACTAATGTTAATTTAACATTGGACTTAAGGATCGCCTGCCTCACGTTTCGCACACTCTTCGTTGATTCTTGTATTTTCATCTTAACAAATAACTTTTCATAACGTGGCTGGTTCATCCAGCTATTCCCTATTTACATGTTGTTTTGATGTATTTGATTACGGTTTGCGTTGTTGTCTTACCAATATTTTGGCTTCGAAATTATTCCAAAATGGCGGCCTAGTAACAAACCAGTGAACATAGCTCCCCAAAATAGTTATTAATTTAGTGTGTTTGTAGTGAAAGTGTATTTATCGGACTTTAACGACAACAAATTCCAATCATCGTGAGTCAACTTACATAGCTAGGCACCCGGCTAGGGCAGTTTTTTTGTATTTAGCTTAAAACTATTGACTTTGACTTATTTCACTGATATATGTAACCCACTCGATGAACATGATAACTAAACTCACAAAATTCTTCCATCAAAATGCAGATATAAGCAAATATAACAAAAATATGTATTAAACAGATTTTAAAAGTGTTATTTTAATTTTCAAGTACTAAAAATTGTTAACAAAAAGTAAAGTAACTGAATTTAAGCTATATGGTTTGCTATCACTAAATACAAGTCACTATTATTGTAGCAGAAGCTAGCCACACACGTCCGAAACGGCTGCTGAGCTAGATAACTCATCAGCAGAGCTGACCTCTATTTTTCCAAATTTGACAATAGGACTCAGCCAAACCAAGTTTGAAAAGCTGTAAAAGGTTCAATGATCAGTCAATGGTTTTTACTTTTATATATACAGGGTGTTTTTTTTAACGCAACCCAAAACTTTATTTTATCGATGGAGGATTATTTCCCCCAAGATCCCGGATTTGACCCCACTATATTTTTTTCTTAGGGGATACATAAAAAGTAAGGCCTACTTAAACAATTCCCAGAATATTCAGCACCTCAAAACAAACATAACAAATTTAATGTAAGAAATCCAAAGAGGTACCTAGCAACACGTGTTTGGGAATTTGATGCCATCAAACAGTTTTGAGCATAACTGTATACAGCATAACTGTATACAGTTATGCTCTCTCCGTCAAACCCAGTGGCGGATTGTTTGAGCACATAATGTAAACTAAATGTGATCAAACTTAAATAATAGGTCGTATAATATGTAAAGATCCATAAAACAATACCTCATTTCTTATTCATATGTACATTATTCAATCTTAAAAATTGGTAGCGTTAAAAAAACACCCTGTATTGGATAATGTTTAATTGTTATGCTTATACAACATTAAACATTACAGCCAACAGCTATATAATCCTACACGCTGAACTCGAAAGAGTGAAAAGGTCATTTATTTGTCGGAGTGAATAAGTTTTCACTCCAAAAGAGTTAATATTCATTCTAAATTAGTGAAAAGTACCCACTCTTTTGGTTGAGTGATGATTTATTCGCTCGTAAAAAAGTGAATTTTCACTCATTGATTATATGGTTTTGAAACCATATAAGGAAAGAGTGGGAATTCACTCTACCCCACGTTCACGTTCAATTTTCTCTACCCCAAAGAGTGAATGAGTCACTCAGAAAGAGTGAGTATTCACTCTTTCGATTTTAGAGAGTATGGCTTAATATAGGATCATCATTATGCTAATACAGTTAATGCGTATACATGCCTGATTAGTGTTTATATTTAGTGCACCACCATCTTGAAATGAACTCATTCTGTCATCACATCGAAAAATAAAATACTGATCACCGTTAATAAATAAATTACTATTATCTCCCCGCACTTTGGAATCCGTTATATTTTCTAGGAAAGGGGGAATCCGATTGTTGGTATTACTTAGAAAGCAGAAAAAGTAGTGAAAATACAGAGCGGCGAGGGCGTGGCCGGCCGCACGCGAGCCGAAGCGCTAAAATAATTAGCCCGACCCTCGCCCCACAGCCGCGAGTCCGTCATGTATTATTCTGTTGACGGTGATCTAAAAATGTACTCCTCGTTAGGCTCGATCATTTCAAAATAAACACGCCAAACTCCCGTGCGATATTCATCGCGTAAAAGGTGCTGCTATACATAATCGTCACGTCCACTTACGGCCAATTCGGCGATTCTGGAGGGGGTGCTATACATATCCGCACCGATTCGCATCTTCTAGTTTCTAAGAGCCGAAGGACCGAGTGGACGTCGTCGGTGTAGGCTATACATACACGTCACGTCACGTCACGTCCACTATGGCCGATTCGGCGATTCTGGAGGGGGTGCTAATCATATCCGCACCGATTCGCATCGATTCGCATCTTCTAGTTTCTAAGAGCCGAAGGACCGAGTGGACGTCGGTGTAGGCTATATATATACACACGTCACGTCACGTCACGTCTCGTCGCGTCGCGTCCCAATTCCGTGTAAATGCTTTTCAGAGCATTCGAGTCGGGCCGTGACGTGAAGTGACGTGTATGTTAGCCGGTTCCATTTGATTACCTAGGTTCCATTCACCTCGAAAATGGACGTGACGTGACGTGACGTGACGTGTATGTATAGCCTCACCTTTAATCGTACGACCGCATCAAGCGCATCGCTTAAAGAACAATTTGCCCGGTTCCCATTATTTTAACGACAGTACTAACATTTTCTAATCGTCATATAACGCTTCTTTGGATGTGCTTCAATTGACGATATTACTATCCTAGGATACTCTGAATACTTTTATATTATAAGCGATGTTTGTATGCTTGATTGTACAATACCTTCGAAAACTGCTCCGAAAATGTCTTCATTATGCAGTAAATAATTCATTTCAACAGCCGAACAACCTATTAGGTGTTAGCCTATGGGACTACCACTGAAAATAAAATAACATCAAAATATTCAATCCCTCTTCAACGGTTGTCCTAAATTATTGACAAGTGATCAATTATTTATATTGAACTATTTTCACCGCGGGTTTTGTTAAAAATATAATTTTATCTAAACAAAAAATGTGAATTTATAAAACCCATTATATTATAAAATGTGTTATTAAGACTATAATTCTAACTTATATTTTTTGTTGCTACTTGTTTTATATTTTACTATGTTTCACATATTATTTTGTCAGAAATTTAAAGCTGAATATGAATCCACCATTGAATTTGTGACAAATTTGTGCCTTTTTTGTTGAACGTTGATTAAATGGATCAATGGATGGGAGTAATAACAAAAATGCAAAATTTTCAAGACAAAATTTCCTGTTACACGATAGTAATAAATTTAATTTTTATTTTATACTCAAGTAAGAATTTACTACAGTTAATTTTAACAAAATGAGACATATTAGCTGTCTGAGCTTCTACTTTTTTATTTTTTGACCTTCTGGTATATATTTTTTGTTTTGAAACTTTACTTGGACCAAGAGCTATGTTGTCAACTATTTCTTCTGGAAGAGCCTGTACATTTTCAGGATCTTGATTCCTAAATCAGGGCTTATAAGTCCTGCATTCGTCCCGCACAAAACTCTCTGATATTCTTATCTTCGAAGTGTCAAAATAGCGTTGAGGAAGTCAAGGTCCCTTTCTCTTTTGTTAGGGTTTAGAATAAAATTAATTTAACCATGTTACAAATTAAATTCAAGTATGAGAGGAACCAAATATTGTTCGGAAACATATATAGAGCAAAAACGATAAAAATCAGAAGATATGTTTTTTACCCTAACCTCTAAAACTTGCTGTCCTATAAAATTTCGTCTGGAAAGACAAGGTCCCTTTTCCCTTGGCGGGTCACATATCTGCAATTATGAAATATTTGTAGAAAGAGTTGCAAAGATAATCCCAGTGTCTACTTTTGATGTATGTACTGACACCCCGCAGATACCAATTTGGGACCAGTACTTTTTATTTGAAATTTTGTTGACAATACTGCAATAAATTAAAGTCAGCCTTTGGACGTGAGGTAAAACAACTTATATCGTTTTAATAACTGGTAATAATAAACTGGGCATATTCAATAATCTTTCTTGAATTGATGAAGAACTTGTATTTTTATTTAATTGATACAAATAGTCCATACATTTACATGAATTAGATTCCTTATAATTTCTATCACTATATCAGTAATGGTAATATCGTGTGACAAACTCACTCTATCCCCACTATCGCCGTACACTTGGGCTCGTCTGAAAATTACCAAAATTTAATAATACAAGGAAACTAAAATAATTTTATCCCTATGTCCTTTACTTTCATTTAAAACAAGAAAATTTAATAAATTTGACCTAATAATATACAATTCTGGTAGAAAATATTTACTTTGAAACATGTGCAAAATCCATGCAAACTTATACATGAAAGCTCTTTACACAAAAATTCTCAAAGTACAAAAATTATAAGCTGTTATGTTGAAATTAACAAAATTATATCACATTAAGCAAATTTACGTATTAGAAATTCAAAATAAACTATACCTACAATATTTGATTAATTCATTTATACAAAGAATATTATTTTAACTTACTTTTTCAAAGAGCAGTGCTAATTTTGGGGAATAGTGCAAGAGTGAACTTTGTCCTAGCTCCTAATTAATGTTGCCTCCAAATCACAAGAATTCACAGGAGTGCCAACAGGTTAGTCTTGAAAAGTAACAGTATTTTAACTGAATATAATATTTTATACACAAAATTATTTGTTTGATTTTTTACCCGGTTTTAACTTTATTCGGTTTTAAAATAATTCAAAATTAAATTTAATACAATTAAATCAGTACATGTACCAATCAGCGATATATATCGCTTTCAATATCGATAATCGCGAGCATTGCGATATGGCAGTAATGAAGCGTAATCAATGACCGACTCTGCAATACACGAAAGAGTTAGTGATCACGATAATTACCAAGGGAACGCCCAATGTCTCCTCAGCCGATACATAATAGACGAGCCTCAAAGCATGAAGATTAAAATCAAGTTTTTCCTGTTTATTTTAGTGAAAACTCCACTGAAAATGGTAATCTTATCTCAATCGACGTAAGAAAACTTTTAACGTTTCAGTGTTAATGAGATTTTAGTCCTCCAACTTAAACCCGACCATGAATAGAAAGAATTTACCATTAATTTGACCATTAATTTTTATTGTTTTCGTTTTCATTGGTCTGTCCCTAGTGTTTGAGCTTAAATCAAGTTATTTTCAGAAATAACAATTTTTCACATAATGTGAGCATATTGAGCATAGACTTTAACACAAAATACTCACCAACAAGTTCTTAATTCTGTATGTGTTAATGAAATAACAATACCCTATGTTATAATGCAAAAATTACTTGATTTTAAACCTCCATTCACAGTCCCGTACGGAACCATTACATGTCCTATACTATACGGAACCAGAAAACTTCAATATAATTCTGAAGTAACCACTGATGAACATAAAAAATTAGCGTTAAGTGGTTTTTTTAAAAATCTCTTTTACAAATAGAATAATAGTATATTTCATTACAAGGACCTAAAGTGACGCTTTTCGTACGAGGTCAAGTTTTACAACCGAGGCTGTAAGCCGAGGTTGAAAAATTACCGAGTTATACTGCTTCAAAAACAGATGTTTTTAATGCGTGTTTTCCGGACCTAAATACACTCTTTTTATTCCTAGGAATTAAAAGCTGATGTACTCGATACCAGCTGACTCTTTATAGTCCTAGGACTATAAAAGTCAAAAAGTGCCGAGTACGTCGTAATAATCAAACAATATTCATTCGATTACAAATAATCGAAACATCCATAGTTATTATCGAAACATTCATTGTTGTCAGTTTAATCAATTTGTGAAACTCTCATTTCACCAATCGATTATTATATGCATTCGATACGTCGATAGTTGTTCATTGTTGTCAGTCTACCCTAACACAAATGAAACAGACAATCAGTTGATTGCTTCAAATAGCAAGAACATGACGGTGGCATCTTTTGAAGGCATCTTTAAAGGTAAACAAGCTGTAACATTTTGGTTTTCTTAAGTAGTTTAGGTATTGTATTGAGCAATATAACGAAAAATATAGTTCATCACACGGACCTAAAGCTGCTTTTCATTACTCGGTCATTTTTCAACCTCGGCTTACAGCCTCGGTTGTAAAACTTGACCTTGTACGAAAAGCGTCACTTTAGGTCCTTGTAATGAAATATACTATTATCAAAGCGATGACATGTAATTTTGTGATGTCCCTTACGGAACTACCCTACTGTTAGTTTGTCTAAGAAAAATAAAGTGTTTGGAAAGTTTCCAAAACATATAACATATTAACTGACAAATCGACACACAGACAGAAGTATATTTTATCGTGTAAAACCAGTTTAAATATTTTTTAAAGTCCATTAACTAGTTGTGAACGTGGTCTAACTGTCCCGTGCGGAACCTGGAATGGCTGTTCTGCTTTTAATCCTCATTTGAAATTTTTCGAAGGTCGTTCGTTATCTCTAAATCAAAAACACTCATAATTACACTTGTTAATGAATTGTTTAATTAAGTATATAGTTTGAAAAATTGCCGTCAAAAGTAAGTTAACATTCCCCAATGTCAAAATGTCCATATACCTCAATTTGATTGAAATTGGGTCATGATTAGGTTCTACTAAGTAAATTTACCTACTTCACTCAAGGGATAGGCTTGGATAAAAATTTCTGAATTGACTTTCTTTAGCACAAAACAATCTGCTAGACTGTTTTTGCACTGGTACTTAGGGTTTCATTGCCGAACCAACCACGAAGTATTTACTGGTTATATCTGGCCTTCATTTTAATGTGGGTGAAACCACGAGTATAACACGAGTAAAGATATAAAATAATGATATAAACAAAGAGGGAAAACGTAGGGTTTATTACTATTACCCTCGGGATTATACTCTCAGTCAAAACATATCTGACGGATTTCTCCTAGACAAAATTTCGTAAAAACAACGTTTCCATAAAAATGCAAAAGTTTGATGTAAAAATAAAAAAATATTGAAAAATTAGTTTGGTCGGCTCTTCCCATTAGAGAAATTGAATTTAGATTCCTATCATCGGTGAAGGGTTGGAAATTAAGGCTCTGTCTCATTTCTAACTAATTGATGTTATAAATATTGCTCCTTACATCGCAGATAAATTTATCATATTTCATTCTGTACTGTCGTTGAAAAGTGCTCGTAAACTAAGGAAAATCTCTAGTTGAATTTAAGGTGAAGTTTTTAATCTTTGTTTGTTGTTCGTCACCAGTTATCACACGAGTGAAGACAAACCTAAAATGACATTCACGTTAAGGCATTGTGATTGTGATGAGCGAAAATCCTGGAAAAACATTACATATTAACGCATTTTATAGGAGTTTCATACCCAACTAGGTGATAGTGACTCCAGCCTTTTTTATCTTAACTTTTCTTAACGTTTCTTTGATCCTTGGTCTTTCTTTGATCCCCGTGTTAAGTAGGTATGACAAATAATATGAACAGATCGACCTTAATGTTTTTTATTTGAAATAGATCGAGTTAATAGTTATTTGTGTGTTGAGTGAGTAAAGTACAACATTGTCTCACGAGTGAAAATATTGGCGCCCGAGCTCGCAAGGGCGACAATTTTCACGAGGGAGACAATGTGCTTTACTCTCGAAATGGCAGGTGATTTTTCCCCTTAGTACTCTTAGTAAATAATAAAATATATCAATTTCTTCGTTCTGTTGTTAGCGCCTGCTTCCGGGTAGCTGCAACCATGCATGTACCTGCTATCAGCTGATTGTTGCAACGTTCTTACCAAGGGCTGTAGATAGATGAGAGGGGACTAATAATAACCAATTATGCTCAGGTTGTCTAAATCACATTTTGCTTGTGGAACCAAGTGGCTATAGGTTTCTGTTCTATAAAAAACGTCAGGATTTGTTTACATTTTTGACTGAGAACCTGAATACCGTTAATCTTCTCTTTCTCTTCTCTTCTCTTCTTCTCCACAGACCTTGCTCCCTTACATACTTAATTCTTTTGGATGACCTCACAGCTGATTGTTGTTAATGTTATCCTTATTTCATTATTCCTGCCACTAAGTCAGCTGCTAGCGCCCACATTCGTTGAGTTGAAACATATTTGCACGTGTGTGTGGTAATTTGAAGGCGCTCTAATTTTTAATTAATGATTTCAGTGTTATTATTATGGGTTTATTTTTCACTTTTATTCTTATAGGTTTATAAATCACTTTACTCCCGCTGGGAGAAAGATTATTGTTACACTTACGCGTTACGAGGAGTAAAACGCTTCTAAACGTAGCAGGTGAGAAAAAAATCATTTTAACATTAATATTTAATTTTGTATCTCAGCTTTTTTTTAAAGAAGGTAGGGAAATATTTCTAAGAGTAAAAGGTAAGAGGGAGCAGAAAAGAGGAGACCGGACAGCTGAGGCGAGGAGTGGAGCACTAATTGAAGACATTGGGCCACGAAATGGTGGCCTATAACTCTTCGGAACTCATAGGCAGAGAGTTGCGTGTGTCGGAGATGTAGTGAAAAACTCTCCTTAATTGAAACACACGTTCAAGATAGATTTTTATCTACGACCATTGCAATAAGCACCAATTACGGTATAACAATAAACATTATAATGATATACATTAAAACGCCAAAAACCAAGCAGTTGCATAATGACGACTTTATGATACTGGAGTCACTTTAGAGTACTGGTTATAGACCAATGAGAGCTCGGCATTTGACAAAAGTAGTATCATAATAACAATTACGCAATTCGCACATCAGCTAATTGTTGCAATACGATTCATGTTTGAGTTGACTTATCCCATCAGCTGATTGTTTAACAAATTTTCATGGTTAAGTCTGCTTATGTGCCTAACCTCAAAGTTGAGTTGAGTTGACCTATTCCATCATTAGTAAAAGTCATGAGTTTTGTTTCAGGGAAAATTTTGTCGTATATTGTTGGTCGTAGATAAAGTAGTGTATGCAACGATTGTATTATGCCTTTAAGCCACTCGTGAGATATTTAGAACACTTTACATCTCACTCGTGGCTTAAAGGCATTCATTATACAATCGTTGCATAAACTACTATTAATCAGCCGTTTTTCTTGAAAAGATATTGTTTGGTTATAGAATTCAGTAGCTTTTTGACTGTTTAGTTCCGCTCAGAATTATAATCATAAATTATTTTTCCTACCACTGGCATGAAAATATTCACATTGCCACACCTGTAAACAGTACGCAAAACGGTTCATTTCCGCTTTCATTTCATTCCCGCTCGCTAAATCAGGGTTAGGCCTACTTATTACTTTAAGGTGGCACACAAGAGAGATAACTATGACGTCAAACACCAAAGACCAGTTTCTATTGGTCAGAAATCCATGACACTCACCGTATTCTAAATTCTAGTTGCCTTGCTCTAAATCAGCTGATTTCATTGGGCGTTCAGCCGCAGTCACCGGTGACTAACCAGTTACTATATTCATTAAAGGCAAATCCACCGCATCTTGACGTCAACAATGTTCGGTTACTTACCGAATCCACCGTAAACACAGCATCGGTGGATGCACAACAATGATCGGTAGGCGGTAAACCCATTACTACCGTTCACTTATTACAGGTTAGTAGATTACCCACCGGTGACTGCGGCTGAACGCACCCATTGTCACCGTTTCTATCTCAACTTCCGGTTCGTTCCAATAGAATAAGCAAAGATAACCTCAATGAACTTTGGGGAAACGTTAGTTAATAAGTTAAACTGTTTAAATAATGGTGGTAGGAAACATCTTATGTGTATGTTTCCTACATAACACGAATAAGAACATGGTCATTAAGAGAATACGCCTCCTTCTAAGACTTTTTTATTTTTATTTTTAATGGCTTTTGGGGATTTATTCTGTTTATACTTGACCAAATTAGAGAATTTATATAAAAAATATATATTATGTAAATATATTTTGTGTGACTTTTGGGGTAATTTTGAAGATTTTAAGAATATTTTTTAATATTTTCAATTTTGAATAACTTTTTTGTTTATCAACATAATGTAAAAAAGTAAATATATTTACTTCCCCACATAGCAATGAACATTTCTGTGTATTGAAAATATGGTAGCACAACAAATGCATTGTTAATAGCTTTTTTTTCAATATGATTAAAAATTTTACGAAAAAATAGCAGATTTTCAATGTAAAACGATGAAATGTATAAGAAAAAATAATTGCACAATGTTCGCTATACACACAAATCTTGTAAATACTATCAAGAACATCTGGTTAAAATTTCATTAGAAAATAATAAGTAGTTACAAAGTTATTCAAACTTCCGTAAATGCAGTCGATGAAAAACATAGTTTTGAGAAAACGCCGTTTAATGTTTTCACTACACTCCACACACACACTAAAATCACTTGAAATCGCTGAGCGCAATGTTTTCAATTTTAATGCAAAAATACCTGAATTAATTTTCCAAATCAAATGAAACTTTAGATACATGTTCAGAACTAGATTTAAAATAAAAAAAAGTCACTTTCGAAAAATGTCAAAATTTTTTAAAAAACCGCCTATAGAAGGATGTGTATCCCCTTAAGAAACGCTGAATAAGAACGTGCTCGTTATGCATGTCAGCTTAACGATTTTTATGCTGCTCCAGTATCATAAACTTGCCTACTTACACTAGAGCCTGTGGTAAGCTCAAGTAGTAGTCTAACTGTCAGAAAAATTGTAGATGAATTTATTTTAGAGGTTCCAGAGATCCTTCTCCACATTGCTCTGAGGCGATGGCCTCACATTCAAAAACGATGTCTGAGGCAGTTTCGTCGAACTCCCGACATACTCGGCAGGGAGTGTCGTCTTTGTTAAGTTGACTGTCTTCAAATGTTTCCTGAAGTGTCCGTGTCCAGATAAGAGTGCAAAGCCAGCCATATTTCTTTCATTTCTCCGAGACTTTCTAAGGACGAATGGATATTTATCAGAAGCTTGCTGAGAGAGTTGCCATTGTTTCCTGTGACCCAGGGCCGTATTTACGGAAGGGCGCACGGGGAGAGCGCCTGGAGCCTCGGGCGTAAAAGGGCCCAGGGGGATCTTTTCCGTTATACGTATACCACTATTCCAAACTTCCCCTTCAACCTTCATTTTTGACCGAGCCCCATAAACTTGGTCAAATAATTTTTATTAATCGTTTTAAAATTGAAATTCCTTGTAAGAATATTTTACCTGCGGTTTCGTTATCTTAACTACCGTTATTTAGACGCGATAAGCCAGCGTCTGGCCGTCTAGCGGTCCCACTTGCAGTTGGCTAAGTTAGGTTAGGTTAGGTTAGGTTAGGTTAGGTTAGGTTAGGTTAGGTTAGGTTGGGTTAGGTTAGGTTAGGTTTGGTTAGGTTAGGTTAGGTTAGGTTACCTAACCTAACCTATCCTAACCGAACTTACCAAAATCAAGCTTGGAAAACATACCCGAAACACTGGTATACGTATAACGGAAAAGATCCGCCCCGGGGCGAAAATAGTGGACAAAAAACGGTGCCGGGTGGGCCCACCCGTAAATAAGGGATTTGGACGACAATTTGACTTCCAGACGTTATTGATTACTGTAGCTAAAAAAGTCACCACTTTTGGTGAGGTCGTAGGGGCCTCATTTTGAATTTCGCCAAGGGCCCCCAGGGCCCTAAAAACGGCCCTATGTGCTCTCCCCTAGCCCGATTCTTGATTGCGCCTCACATAGTGAATCCAATCCCGGGGGGGTAGCGGATTTGTACCCCCCGGATTTGTACCCCCCACAAAAAACGCTACGTCATTTTGACGTCACAGGAGGCGGGGCCTAAATCGCTCGAGAAACAGCCCGCGACTGGAAATGTACCCCCAATACATTATTAAATCATCAACACCTAATTGGTTTGAAATTAAATTATTTTCCTTAAGTCTGACCCCGGAATCGTACCCCCCGGATTTGTACCCCCGTCGCCTAATGCACAAGTCCTACCACGGATTTGTACCCCCCGGATTTGTACCCCCCGTCGCAAATCCTCAAGCCCTACCCCGGATTTGTACCCCCCGGATTTGTACCCCCCGTCGCAAATCCTCAAGCCCTACCCCGGATTTGTACCCCCCGTGGCCAAATGCTCAAGTCCTACCCCGGATTTGTACCCCCCGGATTTGTACCCCCCGTGGCCAATTCCTCAAGTCCTATCCCGGATTTGTACCCCCCGCATCCCGCATGATTTTAGGGTACGTGTATATTCCATCCCGGAATTCTCACGCTCAGTCCCGGGATTTCTGGGACTATCAAATATACGTACAAAATCGATGTTTACTATATTTCCATCAATAGTAACAAAGTTGTAACTAAGAAAAACCAGTCGGGTGTCGTTGTTGACCAAGTAGTCATGGTTTGATGAGTTATTTGCTGTCTTACTTATCTGTATGAGTGATTTACAGTTAATATTTTCAAGCGTTTGAACAAAATTACAAAGACGTTATTTTTGATAAGGTGTGATTGCAAATAGCATACGGCATTGCAATCACACCAGCACGGCATTGGGCACGTTACGGTACATTGGTAATATACGGAGGCCACATTTTTCAGAGATTTTATTTACTGGATACCTAAAATAACTATATAATTGGATAGAACATACTTTAATTGACTTACCGTCCAATTTTGACATAATTATGATGAGCGGTCTTTGTGTTCGGCCTCCCAGAAGACAGCGATGTTGGCGAGGATTGAGTTGAACGCGTCGCCTTCGCTAGCGGCCATGCCCGGTCGCCGCATGTACGGCAGCCTTATACAGCGCGCTGCGGCGGTTATGTTAGGTTGGGTTATCATAAATATGTTAATAGGACTTTCCTCGTTTCGTTACGAATCGAACGATACCAGATGAGTCATACTTTCGGTTGTGATAGGTGATGCGCGCGCTCCGGTCAACGACCTGACCTTGGCGTACTTGTAAGGGATTTGGCGGGCAAAAGTATGTCTCGTCTGGTATCGTTAGATTCGTAACGAAACGAGGAAAGTCCTACTAATATATTTACAATAACCTAACCTAACATAACCGCCGCAGCGCGCTGTATAAGGGTGGCCTCCGTATAATACCGAAGTATAGCTGACGCTAATTCTTGGGGCCCACGCCGTCCATAAGCCCAATGCTAAAATTAACATTAGTCTTATGGACGGCGTGGGCCCCAAGAATTGGCGCCAGTTATACCACAATGACTATCCCATAAAAAAGGGAAAACACTTTTTTCAATTTTGCCAACCTCTGAAGTTGCAGACGCGAATATATGACCCTAGGTATCAATAATTGGTAATTTTAAACCATAAAAGGGTATTTCTTTTACTCTTCCTCTTTATTTTCTTCAAAACAAAAACAAGTACCGTGAATGTTTTTTATGAATTCTTCATACTATAAAGTATCTGTATGACTATACTATAAAGTATACTAGTACTATACTATACTATACTATGATATACTATCCTAGTAGTATACTATACTATCTGTATACTATAATTATCTTCTTACATATAAGACAATTATTTGTACCACTATGTATTAATTGTATACCTAGGGCCTTTAACGAATATCATTAGAATTATATTAAACGCTGCTGTCCTCCTCTTTCTGAAGATGCCCTCCTTCTTTAACTCAACTGTCCTCCCTGGAGAAGGTTTCCGTCTGATCAGGGTTCCCAGATGTACGATAATTAATTACCGTATTTGTGCAATAGTTTCTCTGGTTTTTACGATGTACGATAGTACTTCCTATTGTACGCGAAAATATACGATAATTTTTAAGAGGTGCAACTGCTTGAAAGAAAATAAGATTTAAAATTTAAACAATGTTAATTTTTTCCACCAGCTATTTGGCATTGTAATATAACAAAATCATCCTTAGTAGTCTCGTCTTTTCTGTTGTCTGTTACTAGTTGTCATATTTAGGCCTATGCGGCGAGCGGGTGGATGGACTTTGTTTATGTGTTTAGTAGGTTTTAAGGTGAAATGTATATTTTAAGGTAATTTGGGTTTATAAGTAGTCTTTCATTTATTTTTTTAATTCAATAAGTTCAGACACTTAAGACATCAACCTGAATGGTGCTATACCACCCTGTACTGTATGAAAAAGTGGGAAATGGTAGTTTTTTTTAGGATTAAATAATGCTGTGTAAACCATGGATGAATATTGAATATCATTATTATGGAAAAAACGTAAACTTGTTGTACAAATGTATAAAACAGTAATTTATCCACGTATTTATGAAAATGAGATAAGACTTTAATTTTGTGTTTTAACTTTGAATATGCATATTCAATTTCATTGAATTTTTTTCATGTTTGTAAATAACATAATTTTATTTTAACACTTTCTTCCCACTGTATTTAATTTCGTTTTCAAAATTTGTACATAGATATACAAAAACAGAAAAAAAGCTATTATATTTCATTTTACCATAGAGATTGTTTACTTTTCTATGATTTAACCGTATTTGTACCTTTGTACGATAGTTTTGCAAGAAATACGATAATTTTAGTAGCTGGCGTACGATAATGGTAAAAAATCTGAGAACCATGCGTCTGGGAACCCTGTTGTACCCTGGGTGCTGGCCGCCGATGACGTCATCATCAGGGAATCCAATTCCTGCCGATATTTTAATCCCGGGATTACGGGATTGAGAAAGTTAATCCCGGGATCCCGGGACTAATCCCGGGATTGAACCTATACGTAGTAATTACCGATATTTAAACAAGTTTGATTATATTTTCGCATATATACGAAATTATAAAACCACGGTATTGTAATTATAGGGCGACATATAAATCTGTTTTACTTTTAGTTTAAAGTTGTGAACGTAAAAGTTTTTCAAAGATAACAAAAATTACTAAGTTTAAGAAATTATAAGGCCTCATCATGGAACACTGAATAATAAAGACGTCAGGTCAAAACGGAACACATTATCAGATATATAACAATAAAATATGCAAAAGAAATATAGCAATATTGATTAAACATAAGTTAAAGAAAGTATAATACAAAATATGAATAGATTTATACACTTGGTCAAATAATAGGCTATTAGAAATAAAAGTGAAATTTCGCTTGGAAAGGTGTAAAATAAAGTAAAACTAAAGAAACTACAAAAAAAAATGATTTTATTAATTAATTATAAGAAAATAATAAGAAAGTAATAAAACTTAATAGCAATTTCAATATAGTGTATCAGAAACAAATTAAAATCCTTTTGTACTATTTTTTAAGACATGAAAATACCAACTGAAAACCATCGCTTAAATAGATTATATACGACTGCAATAACTCATCAAACCATTATTTACTTCATTGAAAAGGTCATTTGTCAAGGTTCAAGTTATGAACGTAGTCAAAACTGACGGGAACCTAATCAACATCGTTTTTACTAAAAAATTCGATAATCCCGAAAATCCCGGGATCGAGCCGAATCCCGAGATCGAATATGCCCTAAAATCACGTGGGTTCCCGGGATCCCCCCGGGGTGCGGGATCCGGGGACTGGATTCCCTGGTCGAAGATAAGACGAGGACGGAGTATGCACGGGTGACGTCATGGGTGACCACGGTTGTTTACCATGGTCGGGATGGGTCGACGCCCCGGATCGAGGATGACGACGGAGTGTAGAGTGTGGAGTGTGGAGTTGTGAGTTGTGGAGTAGGCCTGGTCGATAGACCGGCGCAGTCCACGTTCAGGGGAGGCCCCACCTAGCTACTTAGACTCCCGACACTACTACCCCAGTAGCTGGCCTGGCTGTTTGTCCTACTATCGCTGATAACGTGTACCCCCCCCCCCGACATTCACCCCCCTCCCTCCCCACCCCCGCCGCCGCGGCTGATAAAACACTTTAATAATCCGTTACACCCTTTCTTTGACCTTCGTTGAACGTGGGAGAACGGGGGTGGGACACTAATTTATGGTTATATTTAATCGTGAGGGATAATAGAGTGAAAATATACTTTATTTAAATACTTCTCCGAATGATTGTCAACCAGCAATTACTTCTTCATATCGCATTTTAGATGTCAGCCATTAAAAGCGGCTGTTAATTTACAAATTTACATTAAATAGCAAACAACCGTCACAACTAAACCTTAAAATAAAGTACCCTCCTCCCGAAAAGTACCCGAAAATTGATCTCCCGACGAGCGGTTCCATATGGAAATTTCGAAAAATCCCTTCGTAATGAGTGACTATGCTATCAGAGGAGTTACATACACAATTTTGTGATTATAAATACTTTGACGTTGATCGAAATTTCGTCTTTTTAGATACATTTTAATACTTATTTGGACGATAACGTAAAATTAAACTTCTAAATACCGTATTAGACAATTTTTTACACCGACAGCGGTTTTCTCACGTACTTTTTAACTTTTAATCGACTGAAAAATTAGTTTACCCGATGTGAGTTGACGAGCCCTAGCGAATGAGACCCTACGTCAATACATTCCTACACGACGGCGGCCGCGGTCACGCTGGATGATTGAGTGTATTTGTTTTATTGAGTTTGGCTCCACATTAGGGTTTTCGTTCACCTTGAAGTATTTTACAGCACTGTAATTTTTGAAAATTTGCCAATTAAACCCTTATGAAACCTATTTATGAAACCCTTTTTTATGTTCATTCAAATTTTCATTTTTTTTAAACAGTTTCAATCACAACATTCATACAATACTAGAAATAACGACTTGCTCAATTATCCAATTCACCACCTTTCTCTTTTTGAAAAAAGCCCGACTTATATAGGAATTAGGTTGTACAATAAAACGCCGGCTACATCCAAATTGTTCACACCTGGAAAATTTAAAAAGAGTTTAAAACATTACCTCAACAACAAGAGATTTTACACTGTTGATGAATTTCTAAATGACAATGTAGAATTGGTCTGATCTCTTAGGAATATAATAGGAATATAATTTTTTTATTAATTTATAGATCTATTTTTATTGTATTATATTTGTTTATTATATGTACAAATGTACTTATTTTAGTATACTTTTGACAATTGCACCTGTTTGATATTACCATAGAAGAATATTTTTCTATGATATTACTCTGTAATGTTCACAAACATTTAAGTGCAAATAAATGACTAATTACTAATGACTAATGATTAATGTGGAATGGTATAAGCATTTACAAGGATATCATTAATAAATGTGTAATTTAATACAACTGTTAATATTTTTTATAAGTTTTGTTCATTTTTTGTGAATTTCTATAGGGAAGAAGCTATTACCGTAGGTCTCATGTTAAAACGTACCCGAGACCACAAATATAAATAGTCGATAGTGCTAAATACCTAGTTTTGTACATCAATCAGAATTTAAAATGGAACTGTCGTATAAATTATTTAGAAAAAAAAGAAAAGAAAACTAATAGTACACTAATACACTAATACACTGATAGTGTAGTGGCGTGTGGCAATGCACTTTACCACATGAAAAATTGATCAGTAGTAACGAGTTAAGGCAAGTTTACACTTCCTGGTTTGAAAGTCTGATGAGATATGGCACTATACACTATGTTGGAGCTCATCCTACAATTGTTAAACCTGTGGTGATGAGTCAAAGGCGTGCCTAGCGAATAATGAATAACATTAAACCTAATGTCAAAGGCGTGCCTAGCGAATAATGAATAACATTAAACCTAATGTAGCATGTCTCATATTTTTAATCAGCTTTGAATTTTAACCTTTAATAAGGTGTATGATCAAAGCACAATAGTGCATGTATATAAATGTATTCACTAGTTCAACACGCTCTACTCAGTATTCTTTTTTGGAAACAAAATGTTATCGTAAAGAATTGAACAGGCAGCAGTTAAGCTATCTAGCACCGAGAATATATAATGATTTTGTAAGAAAGAATGGAAATGAAACAAATTTGAAAGGAAGGGGTAGACGTCTAGGTGCCACCCCGTCAAGCCGCCACCTGGCTGTAGCGTCAGATCGCCACCTCATAAAAATACACCAATGCCGTTAAGGTGTCACCCCGTCAAATCGACACCTTTCAGCCCCAAAGAGGTGGCGGGTTGTCATTGGTGTACACGTTTGATCGCCACCTCATAGGCTCACGTCAAGGTACCACCCCGTAAAGTCGCCACCTTTCTAGCCCGAGGTGGCGGGTACACGACAGACCGCCACCTCACACGGACGCGTCAAGTCGCCACCCCGACAGATCACCACCCGCGCTCTGTTTTCTTCTGTGTAGATAACTATGAAAAAGCTTCTCAACCTTCCTCTGCCTGATAAGCCTACATGATTATTTATGTGCTTAAAATATTGTAAAATGATAAGAAATCAATGATAAAACCATTGATATAAAATCGATCTCCAATCATTCTTAGCTTAAATTTTATGAAGTAAGTAAGAATGTAGCGTTACTCCCATTATATAACTGACGCCAATTCTTGGGGCCCAGTGCGGTGGATGCGCGGTAGCAAAAACGGCTAGTGCGCATGCGCGACAACGCGTCGCTAGAGCGCAGCACTGTCATTCTGCTCTCAGCCGTCAACAATAGCGTGTCACTACATGTCGTCCTAAAAATATTGACCGACGGAACATTGACTCTTATTGACGATTAATGATCTGTTTTAATTCTATTCAATAATGTAAATATTTCATCAGTATTTATTAAAGCGTCTTGATACTCTGATCAACGATTGACACAGAAGCAGTAACTACGTGCGAGCTGCCGAATATACGCAGCCAGGCTAATACACTGTCGGCCGCCGCTGCCGCTACTACTCCCCTCTCCTCCCAGCCTACCCACTCCCCGCCCCATGCGCGGACTGGGCCCCAAGAATTGGCGCCAGTTATACTTTAGTACTAGGTGGGCCGAGCCTTGCAGGGTAATATTTCATGTTTACCAATTCATATATAGTTACAATAAAAATATTTTCTGGTCTGATTTCGACCAGAAGGTGATCTCTAGCTTAGGACTACGATATCCAAATCAAAGACAGATCGGCTTATGAAGACTATTAGGTCATATTTATATCTGTATAATTTAAAATATACATGGTAGAAAGAATTAATATATGTTGTCTACACATGCAGTAGCTTAGATTTCAACGATATTGTAAATTGCACATCTGGTGATATAAATTGTATTTGCGTTTAACTCACCTAAGCAGTTTATCGTGATTGAATCAAAGTCGTCCCGAAAAATCTTGAATTCTTCTGTAAATTATGAAGTATTTATTTGTGCAAACACGTAATTTCATAGTTATGAATCCAATTAGATTGTTCCTAAACTATTGCTGAACATTTTGACATCTAGTTTGTCGAATTTGCTTCACTGGTTCCGGAGTATTCGATAAATTTGTGATGCTAGTACAGTTAAAAATTTTAGTAACAAATAAAACTTACTCATTATAAATACCAATTTGCAAGAGATTCAACATTGATTTTCATATGCCCCAGAGTGTAAAATAAAAGATCCAAGTGGTAGCAGTATGTATTTCGGGCGCCACGTCCCCCCTGGTTTGGGACCCTGGGTCCCCGACTAATAGCATTAGAAAAGATTCTATTTTTAAATGTTTAAATATAATTAATTACTAGGGGCCCCATGCGCAAATTGCGCATTTTAATATTGTGTTTGTTTGTGAGAAACTATAACCTAAAATTTGAAAAAAATTAATTAACTTCTTTAAACTCACAATTATTAAAGATTTAACTTGTTTAAACTTGAAATTGAAATGTTACATTCTTTTAGAAGCTTAGCTGGGAAAACATACACTCATATTGTCCATCGTTCCCTCACTATTTATTTGAATTTGATTGTCTTCTGGAAATAACTTCGCTCAACATTAGGATACCGCATGTGCTTTTCACGTTTGCCCTTACATAATCATTAAGTAGCTGAAAGTATATAGGTGGTACAATGTTGCTCTGCTGTTCAATATTTGTCTCTTAGCAGTTATCTGTTCTTGCCGAAGGATACGCTTGTTTTCCCTAATCCCTCTAATCTTGTCCTCTCTATTTTCTCTTTGGATTCCTCTTTTTTCTTTTTCAGGATTCATAAATCGTCTTACAGGCCGAATAATGTAATAATTTCCTTTTATAAATTGACTTCCTAGCCGGAAAAAACTTTGAACATTCAAGAAAACTATCGTCATATGTAAATAAAAATAATGCGAATGTTCGTTTGAAATTTTGTATATGAATACAATTAATAATTTACAACATTTGAAACATGTCGATATACACATCAAAGAGTGATTTACCTCGAATCAATTAAATTATCACATCTAAAAATTGTTCACTGTTCATAAGTTGTTTCGTCTCTTATTTAAATTTTCAGGGTTTCTATTTTTGTTTACAATGTCACTGGTTGACAATTAATTCGTCTGAAGGTAATCAGCTGTTAAATTACGATTTACGTTTAGCAAGTTAATCAGCACTGGACCGTTGAAAGCGCCCTCTAGAAATAAATCAAAGGCTCTGGGGTCGAAACTGAAAAAGAAATGCCTATTTTAACTGTCTGTCGCAGGTGCGCTACATTATAAGCTTTAAAATGACACCTCGATCGTAAAAATCGGTTCATTAGGACGCCTGAAAAAGGGATCTAACAGAAAAAAACCTTATTGTATTAAGTATATAGATAAGTTTTAGGGAAGTGGGAGTTCATTAAACAACCAGCAGATACATACCGTATTTTACTATGTGCAATAGTAAGTGAAAGGAAAAATGAGAGTCTACCATAAAACTGTATGGACGAAAAGTCGAGGTACCACAGCCAGCGAGAAATGACACTATTAAGGTCCGATAAGCGCAAAAAACATTCTTTTAGGCTCCTTCTGTTCTGTCGGAAAACGTTAAAAATTTGGACATCTAAAGACGTATTTAGCCTCCTTGGATCGACGTAAAACGTAAAACAAATTCTTTTATGTGGTTTTTAGGTGCATTTAGGTGTATATATTTCCAGTATAGTCCTTCTAGTCATATGTAAGTCCGACTATATTATCACCTGTTCCATAAAATCGTAGAAAAATTGCAAAAAAAGTCTGAAGCCTAAAGACGTGAGCGCAGTCCGCAGGCGCCCCGCACAGCTAAGGTTCTGTCGCAGGAAACCAAAATTGTTCCTGCCAA